>OY747124.1:112869325-114069325 GCA_963556465.1 Berberis vulgaris
GGATTTTCGCTTCCTGCTGCAACTACAATTGAACAGCGTGCCCCTGCTGTCATGTAAAGAGTACCACTCTTCTTGCCTCGAGCAACCGTCATTGCACCCTTTGAAATCTTCCAGTCATCACCATGGAAGATCGCAGTGTAGCCTTCACTAGCCAACTGCCCTACTGAGATTAAGTTCTTTCTCAGGTCGGGAATATGTCTGACATTCTTCAGCTCCCAAACAGACCCGTGCAACGTAATCTTCACTACACCTTTGCCAATGATAGCACAAGGTTGATCATCACCAAGGTATACTTTACCAAGGTTTCCGGGGACATACTTCTCAAACAATTCTTTTTGGGAAGTAGCATGGAATGACGCTCCAGAGTCTATCACCCAAGACTCTTCCTTGCTCTCCAAAGAGCATATCAACACATCATTTCCTCCTGAGGTGGAAGTAACATTTGCCTCTGCCTTCGCCTCCTGATCCTTCGGTGCACTCTTGCACTGATTTCTGTAGTGCCCGGTCTTCCCACAGTTCCAACACTCGACAGTCTTCGAGTTTTGGAATTTATTAGGATTTCTGGATTTGGACCTCCTGTCCTTTGATCTACCTCGATGGTTTGATCTGCCGCGTCCATTCCATCGAGTTGAGTCTCTTCCTCTCGACTCTGTCTGCAAGACTGAAGAGGCTGACGATTCCCCCGACTCTCTCCGTCGGATCTCTTCACTAAGAGCTAGATCACGAATATCGTCAAATTTTAACTTATTGCTTCCCGAGGAGCTACTCACAGCCGTGACAGTAGCATTCCAGCTTTCTGGTAGAGAAGACAATAAGATCAGTGCCCGTACCTCTTCATCAAACTCAATCTCCACTGAACTCAACTGAGTTGTGACTGTGTTGAGTTCGTTTAGATGTTGCGCAACCGATGCGCCTTCCGTCATCCGCAAGTTGAACAAACGTTTCATCAGGTGAACTTTGTTCGAGGCTGATGGCTTCTCATACATGCTTGAGAGAGCCGCCATAAGACCCACCGTGGTCTTTTCCTTTGCTATGTTAAAAGCAACGTTGCGGGATAGAGTCAGTCGGATAACTCCAAGGGCCTGTCTATCAAGCAGGGCCCACTCCTCCTCCTTCATAGTTTCTGGCTTCTGCCCTATGAGAGGTAGGTACAGATTTTTCTGGTATAGATGATCCTCTATCTGCATCTTCCAGAATCCGAAATCTGTGCCATCAAACCTTTCGAGTTTCACCTTCCCTTCGTCTGTAGCCATTGCTCCCACTCGAATCTGGCTTTCTCTGGATTACACAACCAAAGCTCTGATACCAGTTGTTGGGGATAAATTACGCCGATTCACCCCTTAAGCCAGATTAGTGAGAAATGCAATAAATAAATGAACACAAGTATTTACGTGGTTCACCCAACTTTGGGCTACGTCCACGGGCTGCTGCGAAATTTTACTCAAAGGAAAGAAGGTGTTTACAAACACTCACAACTCACGACCCATAACCCAATTACACCCGAGAAAATCACTCTCAATTTTCTCTCTCTCACAAGCTTAATTTCCTAAGCTTTCACTCACTCTCTTCTTAGAGGAGGAGACAAGCTTCTCTTGACAAAGAGAAGAATGGTTTCTATGGAATGGGATAATAACATATGATGAAGGGAGGAGCCTTATATAGGCTCAACAAGGTGGGTAGCTCAACCACCATTGCCTCCATTCTTGACTAGAAGATGTGGTGGGTGGCCTAACTATGTCAACAATGGTTGCCACCCACCATTGCCTAACAGATATAATGTTATATAAAGTTCCTATACTAATATATCTTATCAATAAGTTGATATTCAATGCGTGTTGTGTGTACATATCTGGATCTATGTTCATTCTGCGACAGGGTTGTATATATCTGATTTCTTCAAAGTTGTACTTGATCCGTATAATGGTTGAATTAGTGGAGAGTTTTTTTTTTTGGTTGGCAGTTTAGTTTGATATAGTTTGATGAATTTTGATTACGACTGATCTAACCTCAGAGATGCTCTGTTTTTTTTTTTATTCGAAGCCAAAAATTCAGTCAATAATATGATGAAAAGAGACATGATCCGGTGGGAAGATAAATATCACGCAACTTTTCCTTCATCTTGAGAACAAGAGGAAGAGACCATATTCTTCATTTTTTTTATATTTTTATTTTCTTTTGTAGAATTTGGGAAATAAGAAGCAGAGATGAATGTATAGGGAGAAGAATAAATAAGTGAAGAATACTCAGCCACCAATGCTTGGTGTTGATTTATTTTAGTATTTAGGTGTGATTTCATTTCTTATCAATTGAAAGCTGTGTTTGAAGACCTATTGAATGAATACCTTCGAAATTGGGCACTTTAGCTGATGGTAAAATTTGAAATTGGATGAGATTATTCGAGAATGCACGACTAGGATTGCATCATGTCAATGTGGGTTATTTATTAAATGATTTATGTTCTCTGTCTTCTTTTTTTTTCTCTTTTTGAAATAATGAATTTTGCAGTTGATTACTGAAGTCTGAAGTTGTATTAATGGAAAGTTTTGCCGACAAGATAATAAGACCAATCAAAACCCGGTTTCTTCAAACAGGAACAACATTTAAACCGTAAAACCAAAAACAAAAAATGTGGAGAGGGAGAGACTATGCAAGCCTCTCTGCCATGCAAGCCTGGATCCTATCGTCGCTTCCATACGATGCACGGTAGTATTGTTGGGATAATATTGAATAGTCTCACATCAAGTAAGGATGATGTGTCACTAAAGTTTATAAGGAAATGGTATATGGGAACTTTGCAGTACTTCCTGATATCTTTATCTTGGAGTTGGGTGTTGTTAGATAGAGATGACATTTGGTGATGGGGAGAAGTGGCCCAGATAGATGGTCTTCGGTCGATGTAGTAGTACTACAGTCTTGTTCATCTGAGTAGATAATATAGAGCATTGACATGATGACATATTTGCTGCTTGTTGTGTTACCTCTCATATTTTGCGGATTAGACAAGAGAATCAAACAGAGGACTCAAAAGAAGAAGAGGAAGGTGTAGGTGAATCAAAGAAACAGTGATTTCATCGAGTGTTTTTAGGATCTAACAGGGAAGGAAGGAAAGAGTGAAATTGTATTGTGAAGCTTAGCAATTCAGACCGTCAAATTTTTATCAATTATTTTGTAAATGAACTTAAAAGTATTGAGAGACTATATACCAGAAGGTGCATCTTCAAGATTGCAATGATCTCCTCATGATCTACTCTTGTTTGTGTATATGCCTTGACCTTCTCCATCTCCTACATAATAGATTCAACAAATGTTAAGATATCAATCTTATAAGTTTATTGTTAATAGACCTAAAACATTAAGTAAAGGCATTGATGGTGCACCTCGACCGATAATGTCAGCTTAGGCCTTCCTATTGTGATGTCATAATTCTTTATATATCCAACAATAAGCTAGCGTATTGCTGAAAGAACGGTATGTAGGCAACATCCACCTGTAGATCACATATAAATGTTAACTCAACAAATGGAGAAACTAAGAATTCAAAAATCCTACTCAATTGCCATTTTTTTCCTTGTTAATGTAGGAGCACTGGTTTTTCTTAATAGATGGAGGAAAACTTGTTTTGCTAGCTTGAACAGAAAAATTGATAAATGGAGAACCTCCAATAGAGAGTATTTATAATACCCAAGGAAGCACAAATTCTTTGAAAACTTGTCGTATTCGTGTTCAACACGCCTCCGACATTTGGTCAACTTGTCGACAGGTGTCAGACACATGGTCAATGTGGTCAACGTGTCAGACACGCCTCCAATACACCTGAAACTTGGTCAAGACTCAAAAACCAACTTTGTTTGTTTTTTACTTTTAGATGTTTGCAAAATAACCACGTAATATAATGGTTGTTGATCTATCTGAAGTGAATGACTATTTCAAATAAGATTTAAGATAAATAGGGCAAAAAACCATTAAAGCATAGAGGTAATCTATGCTTCTTAATATAATAGAGGTGATGCAGCTATTGGTAGCAGGACGAGGTGATGGTGTTGTTTGTGATGGAGAAGATGTGGGGGGGGGGGGGGGGGGGGGGGGGGGGTGGGCGGGTGACAGAGAGAGAGAGAGAGAGAGAAGAGAGGTGGTGGTATATATATATATTTTTTTTAATAACAGTGTTTTTTAGCACATAAAAAAAAAATTGGGTGACGCGGTAATTCAACAGATATAGTGTAACGACTCGATCCGCACAGTAAGATATTGTCCTCTTTGGGCCCAACCGGCCCGCACGGCTTTAAAAGGCCTCTTACTATGGGGATCCAACCTCGCACATATATAGCACATAACCATCCCGCACCCAGGCAATGTGGGACTATGATCCCCATTGGTAGTTAGCCCAACCCCTCTTGGGATCCACGGGCCTGTTGGGCCTATTGGGCTCCAACCCTCACCCTCCCCCTCAGGTCTGCCCATACATGGGTCTCACTGTCCACCCCCCTTAAGGCCCAACGTCATTGTTGGCCACACAGGCACAACGTCCACGTTGTCCGAGAGCCCACCTCCACGTGGCACACTTTCGGCTGGGTCAGGCTCTGATACCATTCTGTAACGACCCAATCCGCACAGTAAGATATTGTCCGCTTTGGGCCCAACCGGTCTGCACAGCTTTAAAAGGCCTCTTACTATGGGGATCCAACCTCGCACATGTATAGCACATAACCATCCTGCACCCAGTCGATGTGGGACTATGATCCCCCTTGGTAACTAGCCTAACCCCTCTTGGGATCCACGGACTTGTTGGGCCTATTGGGCTCCAACCCTCCCCCTCAGGTCCGCCCACACAAGGGTCTCACATATAGTGATATCAAAAAGCCAGAGCCATATTCGAATGACAAAGATTGAAGCCTCGCAGAGAAGAGAAGTCAGTGGAGTGAGAGATCACTACGAAAAAAAGCTTCATTAGCTACGGAAATTAGCGACGGTTTCATAAAACCGTCACTATTTAAATGATTAGCGACGGCATAAAACCGTCGCTACTGTTTCTGATACGGTTTAAGTAAAAAAATTAAAATAACCGTCGCTAAATATTTTGCGACGGCATATAACTGTCGCTAAAACTCGTATTAGCAACGGTATACTTGCCGTCGCTACAATCTAAAAAAAAAGTGTTAGCCATGGTAGAATACCGTAGCTACTAGTTTTAAAAAAAATTAAAATATTTAAAAACATACTAGCGACGGCTCCAGGACCGTGGCTACGATTGTACAAAAATATTTTGTTAGCCACGGTTGTATACCGTAGCTAAGATTTTTTTTTTTTTTTTTTTTAAAAAAAACAGTCTAGCGACGGTACAAGGGCCGTGGCTAAGTTTTTAAAAAAAAAATTTGTTAGCCACGGTTGTAAACCGTAGCAAAGAGTTTTTAAAATAAAAAACAATTTAAAAAAAAACAGTCTAGCGATGGCACAATGGCCGTGGCTAAGTTTTTTTTAAAAAAATTTGTTAGCCACGGTTTTATACAGTAGCTAAGAGTTTTAAAAAACAAAACAAAATTAAAAAATACAGTCTAGCGACGGCCCGTGTGCCGTCGCTAAGTTTTTTAAAAAAATTGTTAACCACGGTTGTATACCGTAGCTAAGAGTTTTTAAAAAAACAGTCTAGCGACGACACAAGGGCCGTGGCTAAGTTTTTTTAAAAAAAAATTGTTAGCCACGGTTGTAAACCGTAGCTAAGAGTTTTTAAAATAAAAAACAATCTAAAAAAAACAGTCTAGCGACGGCCCGCTAAGTTTTTTTAAAAAAATTTATTAGCTAGCCACGGTTGTATACCGTAGCTAAGAGTTAAAAAAAAAAAAAAAAAAAAAAAAAAAAAAAAAAAACCCAGTCTAGCGACTGCACCAGGGCCGTGGCTAAGTTTTTAAAAAAAAAATTTGTTAGCCACGGTTGTAAACCGTAGCCAAGAGTTTTTAAAATAAAAAAAACAGTCTTTTTAAAAAATTTGTTAGCCACGGTTTTCTACCGTAGCTAATTCTTTTTTTAAAAAAAATTATATAACATAAATAGATATATAACACTGTAGGTTTTTATTTTTTATATTAGCGACGACAAAACACCGTCGCTAATTGATTTTTAAAAAAAAAAATTAACACTAAAGAGATTGGTTTTTAAAAAAAAAAAAATGTAACACTAAAGAGATTAGCGACGGCAAATTTGCTCTTGGCTAATTGGTTTTTATTTTTTATATTAGCGACGGCAAACAACCGTCGCTAATTGGTTTTATTTTTTATATTAGCGACGGCAAAACACCGTCGCTAATTGGTTTTTAAAAAAAAAAAATTTAACACTAAAGAGATTGGTTTTTTTTTTAAAAAAACTTTAACACTAAAGAGATTAGCGACGGCAAATTTGCCGTGGCTAATTGGTTTTTATGTTTTATATTAGCGACGGCAAACAACTGTCGCTAATTGGTTTTTAGAAAGAAAAAAAACACTAAAGAGATTAGCGATGGCAAATTTGCCGTGGCTAATTGGTTTTTATTTTTTATATTAGCGACGACAAAAAACCGTCGCTAATTGATTTTTAAAAAAAATATCACCGATCCGCGTGAAATCTCATCTCAACCGTTAATAACACCAAAAAATTTAGCTCAATCCAACGCACTAAACCAAACCACGTCATCGATCCGCGTGAAACTAACACAACCAATCCCCTTCAATTACCTTTCTCTATATAAATTTCAATTTTTTCTACAAACCAACTTAAACAAAAATTTTCTCTCAAATTTTTTTTTCTTTCATCCTTCAGAGAAGAAACCCACAGAGGAGAAGTCCGCCGCTTCCTCGACACCGATCCCTACCGCCCCTCCCCTCCCTTCATCCGCCGCCTCTCTCTCGGAGATCAGAGATCTCGGAGATCTGAGACCTGAGATCTCTGAGACCTGAGATCTCTGAGATCTCTGATATCTCTGATCTCGGAGAATCTCAAAGATCTCGGAGAATCTCAAAGATCTGAGTTCTCGGAGATCTGAAATCTCAGATCTCGGAGAGATCTCCGATATTCTATAGATCGAAAATATATATATATTTAAAAAAAAACCATTATTGTGCCGTCGCTAATATAAAAATAATGTAAATTTTTTTTTAAAAACCATTTAGCCACGGCAAAATGTCGTCGCTAAAATAAAAAATAATGTTAAATTAAAAAAAAAATCAATTAGCCACGCGCTAATATTAAAATATTTTTTTAAAATACCATTTAGCCACGGCACAATGCCGTCGCTAATATAAAAATAATGTTATATTTAAAAAAAAATCAATTAGCCAAGGCAAAATGTCGTCGCTAACATTAAAATATTTTTTTAAATACCATTTAACCACGGCAGGAAGCCGTCGCTAATGGTTATTTATATTCGGGACTAACTAGCCACGGCTATTTTGCCGTCGCTGATTCAAATAGAGACGATAATTGTAGCTACGGGATTGCGACAGTTGTTGTGCCGTCGCTGATGCCTTTTAGCTACGGTTTTAGTTCAATCAGCAACGGTTTTTAGCCGTTGTTGATTTCAATTTTTTTTGTAGTGGATACGTGAGAATAGGTGAAGAAAGAGGTTGTGAAAACTTTTTCAGAGGGACCATAAGTTACATGAGGACTTTTTTCGGAGATGCTCGTAGTGTGGCTCTTGTGGTGGTGTTGATAGAAGTGGTAGTTGTGTTACGATTGTGGTATATGGTGTTGCTGGTGGCGGTCCATTGTGGTATATGGTGGTGGTGTTGATCGTCGCTTGGTGGTATTGTTCAAAAGTTAAAAATGGTGAAAATGAAAAACTAAGGAAAGTCAACATTCCAATTAAAAATTGTTAAAAAAAAGTGAATGCACCAAGCCGGGAATCAAACCCAAACCACTAGACCACTGGTGCTGATGCATGTTGGCTGACGCCAAGACTATTATGATCCTTTGCAAGGTGAATAACTAACACGGATCTTCCCTTTGACGAAATGAAGAATTGATGTCTCACACCTTTGATCCAAGGCACACTTAATATTTATAAATTTGGGAGGTTATAGTTGATTTAAGGAGGCACAGTGGCTTGTCTCGAGTGCAACTTATCACTCCAAACCATGCGATTAATTGATTGATCGTAGAGGGAATGTCTATAATAGGCATCGTGTCGCGGATTTAAGGAAAACAATTCGATAGTATTTAAAGATCAAGTAGAAAGTAAAGTACGGCGAGTTTTTCACAAGGGATTACGATTTTGAATAATTAATATGGATGGGCTATTTCCCTAATATTGTTTTTTTTCAACACTAAGCACCAATTTACTGGACTGGAAATCATATTAAAACTTCTTATAAAAACTTGGTATATGCCAATTTCTTGGATTGGTTCATCAATTGCCTTCCCTCTATGCTATTGATTTCGTTATTATTAGTGACCATTAATAATAATAAAAGAATTTCTTCAAATTCATAAAGACTTCTTATTAACAAGGGTCAAACTTGAGAGAATTTAGAGTTGTTAGGCTTGGCATTCATGGTCTGGGCTGCAGGGTTTCCACATGTGGAGCACGTGCTTGGGACGCACATGTTACAGTTTTATTTCTCATAAAAGAGGTTCTATATTGGAGTAATTCTAGCTGATCTGGGAAAACCAGCCTGGTTGCTGCCGGAGGGGGAAGGGGCGAAAATACACTTTGAATGATAAGGGACCACTCAGAGCATTGTTAGATAAGTCGAGATCAGTAAGGGATGAAAAAGTTGAGATAAGTCGAGATGAAAAAGTTGAGATGAAAAAATTGTTTGGGAATGGTACCGCTGAGTCTATTATGATTGAAGAAAAGATTAAGTAAACTTTGAAAGCTAGCAAGACTAGGAGGTATTTTTCCATGTAGCTTGTTGCTACCCAAATCTAAAACGGTTAATATTGTTGAATTGTGATAAAAGAAATCTGGAATTTATCCAGAGAATTCGTTCACTCAAATACAACTTAACCATGTGAGGAAATACTCCATTCACTTAAATATTGTTGAATTGTGATAAAAGGAATCTATGCCATTGATTTCGTTATTATTAGTGCCCATGTTAGGCTTGACATTCATGGTCTGGGCTGCAGGGTTTCCATATGTAGAGCACGTGCTTGGGACGCACCTGTCACAGTTTTATTTCTCATAAAAAAGGTCCTATATTGTGTTGTAGTTTTTTTTTTAAAGATGGGGGAGGTGGTCTTGTAATGAATTGATCCAATGTTCATTCCTTCTTTCACCCCACGTTAATACATGCGTATGTTCTAGGTTGATTTCCTATAGCTTCGTGTTATTAGGAATTCCAAATCTGCTTTGACCTCTTACAATATTAAATTGCAGCTTCTTCCTCCACTCTATAAGTTTTAGATGATATCCTCGTTCTCAACCTTCTTCACTTTCCACATGTACTGAGTTTGAGTTTTCCACATATTTACTGGATTTGGCATATAAATCAATCTAATGGTAGTGCTACGAATCACATCAAATGAAGCAAATTAACTTATACCAACAAGTGCAAACACGGAATACAGATCTGATTTATTCACACACAATAGGAAACATGTTACTTAATTAGGAATACAAACTCAATTCACATAAACATCACAAGCAAACAATAGTAGTCTATCTATCACTCTAGATGAATTGCAACACCCTGATAATAGTCTCTTATATGATGCAGTTCAGTGATCACTTCCGCAATGTTCATACGTTCAATAGGGGATTCAGCAGAACATGTGACTCCCAGTCTTATCACTGACACCAAGCACTTGTGTATTTGAGCCCCTTGATTACTCTGGTTGGCAATGTTGACAGCTTCATCGGTGCTTTCTAAAAGCATTGTTGCATCCACAATGTTCATAACTTGTTCAGGCAAAGCCATTTTAGCAAAACTGTGAAGATTATGCCCATTCTGAAACATGTCATCTGTTGGTTTCTTTCCGATAAACATCTCCAGTAACACTATTCCATAGCTATAAACATCTCCTTTCATGGACACCTCACCTCCCACTCCGTATTCTGCAAATTATAAACCTTACTTTGGTGAACTTATAATAAAAGCTTGTTAGGTGCTAAGAGTTAGAATGGAAATTTGAGTAGAATACTTATTGTGAACATATAATGACGTTATATGTGTTGATTAATAACTTCTTGTTGAATAATCCCTAATAGAAAATGATTTTGGTACAACATGTAAAATTTGTTGGCCATGATATTTAGGTATAAAGTACAAGTTCATTTAAGCCCAAGTGGAAATTCGATGATGTAATGCAATATTGTTTCAATAGACTAAAATCATATCCCCATTTTTTGTTTACTCTCACAACATTCTTAGACCAAAACTAAAAATTTCAAAACATGAAAACTATAGTAGAAGGATTTACCTGGAGCAACATAACCAATTGATCCCTTTATTGCAATAGAACTACCTTGACTTTGTGAAGATTTGTAATTATCGGTGGAGAAAATCTTTGCTAAACCAAAATCAGCCACATGAGCCGTCATGTCATCATCAAGGAGAACATTGCTCGGCTTTAGATCACAATGGACAATTGCCATTTGGCAATGGTTGTGAAGATAATCCAGTGCAGAAGCAACGTCAATAGATATGTTTAGCCTTTGCAAGAAGTTCAGCTTCAACCCAAGTTGTTGACTTCTTTTAGGATGTAACCACTTCTCTAAACTTCCGTTGGGCATGAATTCAAATATCAATGCTTTGAAATCATTCCCTCGAAAGTCGACTCCCGAACAAGCTGTGATGATTTTGAGGAGATTTCGGTGTCGAAGATTTTTCAAGGCATTGCATTCAGACAAGAAACTCTTAACAGCTCTATGGTGTTGAAGATTTATTACCTTAACCGCAACAATTGTGCCAGCTTGGGAAAGAACCGCTTTATACACTGAACCAAAGCTTCCAACACCAATTAAAATGTCAATTGAAAATCTGTGAGTTGCCTCGAGAAGCTCCGCATAAGTAATCCTTGTAAATTGATTAATAAATAATGACTTGGAAGTCGGCTTTGCTTTCGATACTCTTTTTCGGTAGCACACGAAAATTAAGCACATTAGTACAACCAAGCAAATGCTTACTACAATCACAAGCATAATCACTTTGAAAAATTGAGACTTTCCCGACTTGTTGTGATTCTGGCATGGTGGCAATTTGAGTTCAGCAACCCCTCCGCAAAGCTTACTATTTCCCACAAGTGAAACCGCGGTAGCATTGACAAAGATACGAACCTTTGGAACTGAACCCTCCAAGTCATTATAAGACAAATCCAACTGAACTAGAGAAGTGAAATTCTCCAGATATGGCGGAATCTCCCTTGATAACTTATTATGAGAAAGATTGAGTTGCTTTATACCTTTCAAAACACTCAATGACTGAGGAATACTTCCCGTAAACAAGTTTTGGCTCAAGGAAAGGTACTCTAAAGTCAAACAGGCTCCAAGCATGCTTGGTATACTTCCAAAAAATTTGTTATTGGAGAGGGTGAACTGCACAAGGCTGGTCAAGTTACCCACTTCGGATGGGAAGGGACCACTAAGAGCATTGTTAGATAAGTCGAGCTCAGTAAGGGATGAAAGATGAAAAAGTTGTTTGGGAATGGTACCACTGAGTCTATTATCATTTAGATAAAGTCCTAATAAACTTTGACAGCTTGCAAGACTAGGAGGTATTTTTCCATGCAGCTTGTTTGTGTAAAAGACTAGAGCGGCTAATTGTGTTGAATTGTGATAGAAGGAATCTGGAATTTGTCCAGAGAATTCATTGCTTTGCAAATACAAATAAATTATTTGAGGAAATACTCCAATCACTTTGGAGATATCACCTTTAAGATGGTTGTTTGAAATGCTAAGGACGCACAAATTCACAAGGTTTCCAATTGAAGCTGGGATACTTCCATAGATTTGATTAAAGGATAAACGCAGACGTGTAAGTTTGGTGGAGAGATTTCCTATTGAGTTAGGCATGGGTCCTTTGAGATAATTCATTGAAACTTGTAATATTTCTAAGTTGGTGCAATTGGTTAAAGAAGTGATAAAGTGCAAGTCATCTTCTAGTTGATTTGAAAAAAAGGAAAGATATTTAAGATCTTGAATCATTCCTAGGTTCTTTGGAACATGTCCTGTAAATTGGTTTTCAGAAATTTCTAACTCTACAAGTCTTGAAGCGTTGGGAAATGACAATGGGATGGGACCTTTGAGTTTATTGCCTCCCACATGAAAACGTTTGAGATTAGGAAGTGTAAGGCCAATTTCTGAAGGAAGGCTTCCATCTAGTTGGTTACCTGTTATGCCGAAACGTGTGATACGTGAGAGATTGTAAAGACAAGAAGGAACTGTGCCAGATAAATTGTTTTGAAAAACACCAAAGATTTCTAGCTTTCTTATGTGGCAAAGATCATCTGGAATGTTTCCCGTCAAACTGTTGCCTCCAATAACTAGAACAATAAGAGAAGAGAGATTTCCTAGCAAAGATGGAATGTTTCCTTTGAGTTCATTGTTTTGAAGATTCAACGAATTAAGCTTTGATAGAGAGGCGAGCTCGATTGGAATCCCCCCTGAGAGATTATTGAATCCTAAATGTATTTCGTGAAGTTTAGAGCAATAGGTAAGATTGGTAGGAATTTCATGCTCAAAGGAATTGTGCGCTAGAGAAAGGACCTCTAATCGGGATAATTGACCAATTTCTTGGGGTATTGGACCATGGTAATAGTTCATGCCAAGCAAGATTTCTTGAAGAAAGGAGAGGTTCCCTATATGTGGGGAAAGCGTACCTTCAAGCTTGTTTGATCGCAAGTCTAGGACTGTGACCCTGTCACGATGGCGTCGACTGCATGTGACCCCAATCCAATTACAATAGTGGATGGAGCCATTCTAAGAATTTAATGCCTTGAGTGGATCATCATTAATCTTATCTTTCAAGGCTAGTAAGGCCAGATGATCTGGTGTGTTCTCCGAGAAGGCAATTGTAGTGAGTGTGTTGATGCTGCTCCATATTAGTATTGTGAGCATGATTGTAAAGCATGAGCAATGCATCTTTCTTAAGGAAAAGCGGTATAAAAGGGGAAGCTTAAATGACAGTGTTCAGTTGATATCTTAATTTGTTATATATATATAGAGTGAGATAGTATAGACTTGTGGACGAAGACTCAGAGACCAGCTCCCTCCCTGATTCACATACATTCTCATGTAACATGCATGGACTCTTTTTTGGATCCATCGATTGTCATGCCAGACACTTTTCCTTTTGAGTTGTTTCCACGAAAATCTTGTAAATTACAACATTCAATAGTCGCTATAATAAGTCTTAAGCGTAACTCCATTGACGATTAGTACACTCTGATGACAACAAAATATGAGCCATTGATGAACACAATTCAGGTTGGCATGTACCTAATCGAGATCTCTATTGCCCCCTGTACAAAGAAAATCTCAATGCATTGGGGGGCTTTTGTTTATTTATTATTATTATTGAGTGATAATTTGTGTTCGTCACTCTAGGTACATAATGCACTGTTTGGCCTCAATTAAACATTACTCATGAATCAATAAGACTTGTTTTTCCAAGTCAATATTGGCCTACACATCACCAATCACTTTTACAAAAGAACTATAATTGTACTCGAGTGAGTGCACGGTAGGCTTTGTGACTCTTTTTTACCGAACCAAATTAAAGTTCGTATCAGTAATTAAATTAATCTTTCTCTTATGAAGTTATGTTTGTGCCTAATTAGTATAAATTTAGATGAGACTTTAATCTATTTGTGTGTTGGGGCATGGTACTAATTTCGGATGGTAAGGGACCACTCAGAGAATTGTTAGATAAGTCGAGCTTAATAAGGGATGGAAGATGAAAAAGTTGTTTGGGAATGGTACCACTGAGTCTATTATCATTGAGGTAAAGTTTATGTAAACTTTGGCAGCTAGCAAGACTAGGAGGTATTTTTCCATGTAGCTTGTTGCTTCTCAAATCTAAAGTGGTTAATATTGTTGAATTGTGATAGAAGGAATCTGGAATTTGTCCAGAGAATTCATTCCCATCCATTAACAAATAAACTATTTGAGGAAATACTCCAATCACTTTGGAGATATCACCTTTAAGATGGTTGTCTGAAATTTCAAGGATGCTCAAATTCACAAGGTTTCCAATTGAAGCTGGGATACTTCCATAAATTTGATTAGTGTGTAAAACCATAGTTCTAAGTTTGGTGGAGAGATTTCCTATTGAGTTAGGCATGGGTCCTTTGAGATAATTCATTGAAACTTGTAATATTTCTAAGTTGGTGCAATTGGTTAAAGAAGTGATAAAGTGCAAGTCATCTTCTAGTTGATTTGAAAAAAAGGAAAGATATTTAAGATCTTGAATCATTCCTAGGTTCTTTGGAACATGTCCTGTAAATTGGTTTTCAGAAATTTCTAACTCTACAAGTCTTGAAGCGTTGGGAAATGACAATGGGATGGGACCTTTGAGTTTATTGCCTCCCACATGAAAACGTTTGAGATTAGGAAGTGTAAGGCCAATTTCTGAAGGAAGGCTTCCATCTAGTTGGTTACCTGTTATGCCGAAACGTGTGATACGTGAGAGATTGTAAAGACAAGAAGGAACTGTGCCAGATAAATTTTTTTGAAAAACACCAAAGATTTCTAGCTTTCTTATGTGGCAAAGATCATCTGGAATGTTTCCCGTCAAACTGTTGTATCCAATAACTAGAGCAGTAAGAGAAGATAGATTTCCTAGCAAAAATGGAATGTTTCCTTTGAGTTCATTTTTTTTAAGATCCAACAAATTAAGCTTTGATAGAGAGGCAAGCTCGATTGGAATCCCCCCTGAGAGATTATTGGATCCTAAATCAATTTTGTGAAGTTTAGAGCAATAGGTAAGATTGGTAGGAATTTCATGGTCAAAGGAATTGTTTGCTAGAGAAAGGACCTCTAATCGTGACAATTGACCAATTTCTTGGGGTATTGCACCATGGAAATAGTTTGTTCCAAGCCAAATTTCTCGAAGAAAGGAGAGGTTCGCTATGTGAGGGGAGAGCGTACCTTCAAGCTTGTATGATTGCAAGTTTAGGACTGTGACCCTGTCACGATGGCGTCGGCTGCATGTGACCCCAGTCCAGTTACAGTAGTGGATGGAGCCATTCCAAGAATTCAATACCATAAGTGGATCTTCATTAATCTTTGCTTTCAATGCTAGTAAGGCCAGGTGATCTGGTGTGGAGTTCTCAGAGAAGGCAATTGTAGTGAGTGTGTTGATGCTGCTCCATATTAGTATTGTGAGCATGATTGTAAAGCAAGAGCAATGCATCTTTCTTAAGGAAAAGCGGTATAAAAGGGGAAGCTTAAATGGCAGTGTTCAGTTGATATCTTAATTTTTTTTTTTTTTTTTTGTTCAAACAAGAAGATTTTTATTAATGCAAGAAAGAGGAACAAATTACAACGAGAAACATTCCTAAATCAAGGAATGCCAAGACACTATGAAACTGTCAAAACCCAAATCCCTAAATAGATTACAAGCCGTCCCCATTCTCCACAACAATTCTCTAATCTCGATAAAGATAGAGTGCTCTGATCTGTTTAGCCCTTCAAATACTCTTTTATTTCTTTCTTTCCACACGCACCACATGAGTACGTGAGGTACCCTACGCCATAACCACTCCCCCCGACGGGAAGGATTAGTTTGAGACCACCAGCTTAGCCAATCCAAAATGGAGCCTTGAAACATCAAACTCAAACCGAATTCCACCAAGAAACTGGTCCAAATAGATTTGGAGAAACTGCAGTGAAGCATCAAATGGTCCAGAGTCTCGTCAGATTCGTTGCAAAGCACACAAAGACTCCCAGTGTGGATTCCTATTTTCCTTAACCTATCTTTAGTCAGGATCTTCTCATGCAAAACTGACCAACTAAAGAAATTAATCCGAGGAAAAATGTTTTTCACCCAAACCAGATTTTTGTGGGAGAAAATGAAGGGGTTAGAGTGGGTCTCATAATGAGATACAGCCAACATATCCGAAAATTCTTTCACCGAGAAGCCCACACCTTTACCCTTCCACACCAAACTATCAGGTCCCTCTGAGGGCCTTTGGCTATCCAACAGATGCATTAGATTAGTGAACTCTTCTAGTTCCCCAGTATTAAGGGGTCTGCGGAAGAAAATATCCCAAGAGTTACCGTTAGACCAAAAACTGCACACATTCCCGTATTGATTGTTGTTAATGATAAACAACATTGGAAACAGTTCCTTTAAAGATTGGTTACTACACCAAACATCATGCCAGAAAGAGATGAGATCACCATTGCCACATTGGAGAGAGGTGTGAGGGTAGAAGCCACTTGCGCACCTGGAGATGGACTTCCACAAACAAACTCCATAGGAAGTGTACTTAGTTCTCTTTTCCCAAACCCATCTATTGTGCCCGTATTTGTCCATAATTAGAGATCTCCATAAATTATCATTCTCTTCTGCAAAACGCCAAAGCCACTTAGAAAGTAATGCAATATTGAAAGTGGGCACCTTACGAATGCCTAAACCACCTCGAGATTTAGGGCAACAAATTTTCTCCCAGCCCACTAAATGCATCTTTCTGGCGTTATGAGTTGAACCCCAAAGAAAATCGCGCATGATCCGTTCCATCTTTGCTGCTATTGAACAAGGAACCTTGATAAGAGACATAATGAAGACTGGAATAGAAGCTAATGTGGATTGAACAAGAGCTAGCCTGCCCGCTTTAGAGAGAAATTTGCGTTTCCAAGACGCTAATTTCGATTCCATCCTTTCGATCGTCTCATCCCACACAGCTTTACATTTGAAACTAGCCCCCAAAGGCATGCCCAAGTACTTTACTGGAAGATGACCAGCAGAACAACCCAATAAACCCGCCAACTGGTGCAGATGAGGCACATCTCCAATAGGCAACACCCTTGATTTGTGAAAGTTGATTTTCAGCCCTGAAATAACTTCAAACCAAAGCAAAATTCTTTTTAGAGCAAGAACCTGAGAAGCGGAAGCATCACAAAAGAGGATAGTATCATCCGCATACTGGAGGATAGAAACAGGAGGACTACCCTCCGCGACAGCAAACCCTCTCACTAGGCCAGCATCGACCGCTTTAAGAATCATTTGAGTTAAACCCTCTGCTGCTATAGTAAAAAGAAGAGGAGACAGGGGATCGCCTTGTCGCAGGCCTTTAGAGCTATTGAAAAAGCCGTGCAGCTGACCATTTATTTTCAGAGAGAAATTTGCTGTCGATCTGCAAGTGTGAATCCAGAGAATCCATTTGGAGTCAAACCCCATGCGAGCCATGACCAAATCCAAGTATCTCCAAGAAACATTGTCAAAGGCTTTGGAGAAGTCTAATTTGATAACAAGACCCGGAACACCTTGCCTTTTTCGAGAATCAATAAGTTCATTGGCAATCAAAGGGCTATCAACGACCTGTCTTCCACTGACTGCTGCACTTTGAAAAGGAGAAATGACTGAAGGAAGAAGTATTTTTAATCTGTTAGCCAGCACCTTGGCAATGATCTTATAGGCCCCATTCAAAATACTGATTGGTCTGAAATCTGTTACTGTCCGCATTCCCGCACATTTAGGAATGAGCGAGATGATAGTGGTGTTCAACCGCCAATCAAGAAAATTTCTCGAATTAAAATCTGCAACAACTTTCAGAAAATCATTTTTAATTAATTCCCACATCTTCAAATAGAACAGCATAGAGAAACCATCAAGACCTGGGGAAACTTCAGATTTAAGATCTTCCATAGCCGCTCTAATTTCCATCTCCGAAAAATTATCTACCAAGGCAGTAGCCGAAGACTGAGAAATAGACTTGAAGGTAATCCCCGAGAAGAAAGGTCGCCACTCCTCCTTTTCATGGAACAACTCCTTGAAGTGAGAAATCAAGGTGTCTCTAATACTGCCTTCATCCACCACCAACTCTTGACCAATGCTAAGAGCTTCAATGGAGTTAAACAGTCTACGTCTGTTAGCCAAGGTATGAAAGAATTTGGTCCCCTGATCCATATGACGAACCCAATTGACTCCTGATCTGATCCTCCAAAACTCCTCATCTCTTTTGGTTAATTTTGCCCACTCTTGTTGTAGCTGCATTCTACAAGATCTCTCCTCAACAGTCAGGTCCCTGATCTCTTCTTCAGCATCAATATTAGCAATTAAAGCAGAGATATTTTTAATACATAAATTTGTCTTACCCCAAACTTGGGTCCTCCAACTTTTGAGATTGCATCTGAGAGCCTTAAGCTTCCACCATAAACAGTAGCCAGGGTGGCCTGAGACTACTGATTTGTTCCACCATGCTTTCATCTCCTCTTCCAGGGTAGGGTGATCAAACCAATCGTTATCAAATGAGAAAAGGCGAGTGCCACCACCAACAGAGGAGTTGGCAAGCAAAATCGCGTGATGGTCAGAGCCTGCTGCACCCTTGAGCCATTCAACTTTATCACCAAATTTGTCAATCCAATCCACCGAGGCAAGAAATCGATCAAGTCGACAAAGGATAGGGAGATCTCTTCGATTTGACCATGTGAATTTCCCCCCTTTTAGACTGAAATCAGCGAGTTCCACCTCATTGATGAATTGATTGAATTTATGCATGCTCGTGGACCTCCTCATGCATCCTTTTTTTTCATTCATATGACGGACAACATTGAAGTCACCTGCTAACACCCATGGCGATTGCACCCAACCAGCAATGTCATATAGTTCTTCCCAGAAGTGGTCTCTAATGGAGGGATCACATGGGCCATAAATGTTAGTCCCTGACCAAATCGAGTTATCCGAGATCATTTGAAATTGAATAGAAAGAGAAAAAACCCCTTTCAACACTTCCCTCATCTGCAAAAGATCAGCGTCCCAAATAGCTAAAATTCCGCCCGACCTGCCAATGGATTCCACCATAGCCCAATCAAAGGAACTATCACCCCACAATTTTCTGATAAATTCTCTAGAGCATCTCTCCAATTTCGTTTCCTGAATGAAAACAAGGTCTGGACGATTTTCTGAAATTAATCTACGACAACCCCTTTGACGCTCAGTATTTCCGAGCCCCCTACAGTTCCAAGAAAGAATTTTGAGGTTCATGTAAAACCTTCAAACCCGCGGTTGTTGCATCTGTCCATTGCTGCGGCAGATATTGTACTCTGCGCTGCAGCTTGAACCATATCTAAAGCCCTGTTTTCATCCTGAATGAGGTCCACTCCCACTGTCAAGCCAATTTCTTTGAAAGCCGAACGATCTGATGCTTCTTCCTGAGTCGAATGACAGTCAGAGACAGCAGGCTCCGCACTGTCATTAACCCTAGAAACAAGAATTGGAGACTTGCCTGAAGTCCGATCGCTAGTGAGTAGAAACCCAAAATTATCGATGCTTGGGATCTCGAAACCTGGAGGAGCGCCTACGTGGTCTTGGGTGGATGAGAAACTCTCCGCATGAGACACACCTAGATTTGTAGACAACCCATGGGCTTCAACAGAATGTGCTGCGAGTGGCTCGAAACCCGGTGGGTAAGGTAAAGATTCCGAACAATCCTGGGTTTGGTTGGAGGACTCTCCTCTTGTCAGCCCGGCAGGGGCACTACAACCTTTAAATTCACCATGCCCTGCCTTGATGGTTGAGTTAGATTTGTTGGATCTCTTTTGAAGCATGAACCTGGATCTGGTAGGAAAGACAGAGAAATTGGCCCATTCAGCGGCCCTGTCACGCTGTGCTTTCCTTGCAAGCTTTCGATCCCTGCGGGCATGCATAGACATCTTGGTCAAAAGGGGGTCCAAGTTGAAGACATCTTCTTCCACCGCTTCTAACACCCTCCAATAATTGCCAGCTGTCTGTTGGTCATGAGACTGGACCGGGCTGTGATCCGAAAAAGACTTAGGCCCTTTGCTGGGTGAGGGCCCAACCAAACCTTTACCTTTATCCTGCTGAGATGGACAAGCTGGCTCAGCTCGCGAGTTTCCAACCTTACCCGCTGAAACGGCGCAAAAAGCCGGGGAATGGGGAAGCACTGGGTAATGCTGGGGGGACAGATCATTCAGTGTCGACAACCTAGGATGCGGTTCCAATGCTGCGCATGGGGACACTTGTGGAGAAGAAGCGAAGACCATAAAAGCTGTGTGTCCAAACGGAAGAGCCACTGGTGTCCACTGAATCATTGACTCAGGCAACTCTATCAACGACCTGGCAATGTTCTTTCTTGCAACGGGATCAGGAGGAAGATGATTGCCCCATACTTGGGACAAGAAATCAATGGGAGTGTCTCGATGAATAGTGGTTGCTGCAATGGTACCCTGACTGGCAATCGGTGTAGGGCTCACACTGGAGAGGTTAGTGGCCACTACCTCCACAAAAGATTTTTTGCGCAAAGGTGGGACAACACTAATACTTGGCAGAGTTGAAACACCTTCTCTTCTGACGTGCTGCTGATGAAAAGGCTGAGGCACCTTATTTAAAGTCATCTCCTTCATAGCTTGAGCGAGTTGTTTCCAGCCTGTCCCTTCCACGCCAGCTGGCACCCTGATAGTTTTGGACCCTGATCCCCAAACCACCAAAATAGAAAGGAAGAGTCCTCCTAAATTGGCCTCTTTCACCATCATAACCCATCTGTTGTTGGTTTTCCAACTGGCTGTGAAGGCGTTAGAGCCTGATTCCACAGCTTTTTTAAGCTGAAATGCAATCCATTCACCCATCTGCATTTCAACAAAGACTTTGATTCGAACCCTGGAGCTCGATTCAAGAAACAACAAACCTCCTCTAGAACTACGAATCCCAAATTCTTTACCCTCAATTTTGACCAGACGAAGATTTTCTTTTTTAGACTCCATCTCTCCCCAAGATTAGGACCAGTTTACCAATTTACAAGCACAATTACTTCAGCAAACAAGCATCTTAACAAAACGAAGATGAGGAAAACTGAAAGATCTTACTTGTTGCCCAAAAAAGGCAAATGTGTGCCGAAATCTGAAAAAAGAGCTCTCCGTCGACGCATGTCCTCGTTCACCACCATCAAGCCGCGCCCCTTGCACTGTCGAAAACACGGTCCAGCAGAACTCAAAGTCGAGAACCGCCGCCGTTGCAAAGCCGCTTCAAGATCCACTGCGAAGACCACTGCGCAACACCGCCTGCGCAAAAACCACTCCGCAAAAACCACTCCTACGAGATCCCTCGAAAACCCGCTCACCGCTGCGAGATCCACCTCTGCTTCGAAAAAACCACCTTCGAATACCCCTTTTTACCTTCGACAAAACACTGCACTGTCGAAAACCACCTTCGAAAATTCTCTGTTCGAAACCACCTTCAAAACCACTGTTTGAAAAACACCTTCGAAAAACCTCTGTTCGAAAACCACCTTCGAAAACCCTCCTCTGTTCGAAATCCACCTTCGAAAACCGCCCTCAGGTCGAAAACCCTCCTCTGTTCGAAAACCACCTTCGAAACCACCTTTGATATATATATATATATAGAGTGAGATAGTATATATTTGTGGACGAAGACTCAGAGACCAGCTCCCTCCCTGATTCACATACATTCTCGTGTAACATGCATGGACTCTTTTTTGGATCCATCGATTGTCATGCCAGACACTTTTCCTTTTGAGTTGTTTCCACGAAAATCTTGTAAATTACAACATTCAATAGTCGCTATAATAAGTCTTAAGCGTAACTCCATTGACGATTAGTACACTCTGATGACAACAAAATATGAGCCATTGATGAACACAATTCAGGTTGGCATGTACCTAATCGAGATCTCTATTGCCCCCTGTACAAAGAAAATCTCAATGCATTGGGGGGCTTTTGTTTATTTATTATTATTATTGAGTGATAATTTGTGTTCGTCACTCTAGGTACATAATGCACTGTTTGGCCTCAATTAAACATTACTCATGAATCAATAAGACTTGTTTTTCCAAGTCAATATTGGCCTACACATCACCAATCACTTTTACAAAAGAACTATAATTGTACTCGAGTGAGTGCACGGTAGGCTTTGTGACTCTTTTTTACCGAACCAAATTAAAGTTCGTATCAGTAATTAAATTAATCTTTCTCTTATGAAGTTATGTTTGTGCCTAATTAGTATAAATTTAGATGAGACTTTAATCTATTTGTGTGTTGGGGCATGGTACTAACTTAATCTTTCTCCTTGAAACTCTCTAAGTTTATAATCTATTTTGTGGCCCTTTGCCGTGGGTTAGGCCATGGTTGAACGACTTGACTAGGTAGACTTTGAAGTTAAGATGGGTAGACTTTGAAGTTAAGATGGTTGAACGACTTGATTGGGTAGACTTTGAAGTTAAGATGGGTAGACTTTGAAATTTATATCACTAAAGATTTCATTTTCCAATTGATAGATCCCTTTGGGTTAAGATGGTTGCATGTATGCGCATGCATAATACTTCGACTCACACTGTAATCCCGAACACAATACATCTATTCATTCACACTGTAAGCCCATGATTTATCTCACTAATTAAAAGTAAATATTTTAACTAGTTCATACTGATTACAAATACGCAAACGAGTGTGGTCGCACTTCGTTTGTAATTTTTTTTGTTAAAGCAAATAGTGAATTTTTAGATAGAAAAAATTATACCCCGAAGGATGCGCAGAGAAGTAGTGTTGGAACAACTTGACTTGGTAGAGCGCCAACCATGCTACGCAACTTGTGAAGATCAACATCACTAGTCTAGAACTAGTTTATTCCTAGCAATTAATTGTTTTTCTTTTCGTGTCCGTGTGTTTCAAGAATATTATTTTAAATTCTTCTATTTGTTAGGCAAGGGGATGGATATCCTCATTCTCAAGATGATTACGCAATTGATTGATGCCTATCAAGATTGCGAATTTAAGCGTGTTCACCAAGAAACCATCTAGACAGCCAATCACCTAGTGAGTTTAACAGTAAGCTTAAAACTCATAGATTCATCTCTTAACTTGGATGAGGATTTTTAAGAAAATTTTATTTCCTTCACTACAAAAAAAACCAAAATTAGCTACGGAAATTAGCGACGGCTTTTTAAAACCGTCGCTATTTAAATGGTTTGCGACGGCAATAAACCGTCGCTATGGTTTCTGCCACGGTTTCGGTACATAAATTAAAATAACCGTCGCAAACAGTTTTGTGACGGTTTAAAACCGTCGCTAATACGAGGATTAGCGACGGCATTCGGACCGTAGCTAATGTTTAGAAATTTTTTTGTTAGCTACGGTCGGAATACCGTAGCTAATGTGATTTTTTTTTAAAAAAAAATATAACAAAACAACTTAGCGACGGCAATACAGCCGTAGCTAATTTTTAGAAATGTTTTTTTGATTTTTAAAAAAAAATTATAGGAAAACACCTTAGCGACGGCAGGATGGCCGTAGCTAATGTGATTTTTATTTAAAAAAATATAACAAAACAACTTAGCGACGGCAATACAGCCGTAGCTAATGTTTAGAAATGTTTTTGTGATTTAAAAAAAAAAATTATAGGAAAACACCTTAGCGACGGCACGCGGGCCGTAGCTAATGTGATTTTTTTTTTTAAATATAACAAAACAACTTAGCGACGGCACTGGGGCCGTAGCTAAGGTTTAGAAAAAAAATTTGTTAGCTACTGTCCATATACCGTCGCTAATGTGATTTTTTTTTAAAAAAAATATAACAAAACAACTTAGCGACGACAATACAGCCGTAGCTAATGTTTAGAGATGTTTTTGTGATTTAAAAAAAAAAAATTATAAGAAAACAATATAGCGACGGCACTAGGGCCGTAGCTAATGTTTACAAATTTTTCTTATGAAGTTATGTTTGTGCTTAATTAGTATCAATTTAGATGAGACTTTAATCTATTTGTGTGTTGGGGCATGGTACTAACTTAATCTTTCTCTTTGTAACTCTCTAAGTTTATAATCTAATTGCAAAAACATAATTTTCTAGCATTTTCGTAACTTAAAATCGTACAATACAACAACACTCAACAATATTCTCTGCTAAATATAATGATGTCATGAGAAACAAAATTTACAACATACAGCTGAAACACAAAACATGAAAACAACCAAATTAACACCTTAAAAAAGGGGGCAAAGATGTGCTTCAGCAAAATTAGTGATATCAAAAAGTTGCTGCCTTAGAAAAATAGGATAGAAATCAAAGAGATTGGCTTTCGGTATATTTAATTTAGAAGATTCCCGTTGCGACCAATCCCTTACAAGTACAACATATCAACACTAATGTCACTCTGTGAATATCACTTTACCATAAGATAAACACTTTTCCTTTTGAATTGTTTCTCTAAAAAAAATCAAGTCAAGTGCAAGCTGAAACTTCACCAATAATGCATTTGATGATAGTTTTTTTTTTTTTTTTTTTTTTTCGGTCAAACATGAAGATGTTTATTAATGAAAGAAGGGGAAAACAAGTTACATCGAGAAACATTCCTATATCAAGGAATGCCAAGACACTATGAAAGTGTCAAAACCCAAATCCCTAAATAAATTACATGCCGTGCCCATTTTCCACAGCAATTCTCTAATCTCGATAAAGATAGAGTGTTCTGATCTGTTTAATCCTTCAAAAACCCTTTGATTTCTTTCTTTTCACACACACCACATGAGAACGTGAGGGACCCTATGCCATAACCACTCCCCCCGACGGGAAGGATTAGCTTTAGACCACCAACTTAGCCAATCCAGAATGGAACCTTGAAACATCAAACTCAAACCGAATTCCACCAAGAAATTGCGCCAAATGGATTTGGAGAAACTACAATGAAGCATCAAATGGTCCAGTGTCTCTTCAGATTCATTGCAAAGCACACAAAGACTCCCAGTGAGAATTCTCATTCTTCTTAACCTATCTTTAGTCAAGATCTTCTCATGCAAAACTGACCAACTAAAGAAATTAATCCGAGAAAAAAGGTTTTTCACCCATACCAGATTTTTGTGGGAGGAAATGAAGGGATTAGAGTGGGTCTCATAATGAGATGCAGCCAACATATCCGAAAATTCTTTCACTGAGAAGCCTACACCTTTACCCTTCCACACCAAACTATCTGGTTCCTCTGAGAGCATTTAACTATCCAACAGATGTATAAGAGAAGCGAACTCATCTAGTTCTCCAGTATGTTGGTGTATAAGAGAGCATTTGATGATAGTGATTCTAGCCAATGAGTGACTACAGTGCAGGTGTGCATGTCACATATTTATTGGCCAGATCTATATGGACATTTAGAAAAATATCCCAATCCACTGTGGGTTTTTTTTTAGTAATAATTTGTGTTCATCGAAATATGCATTATTTGGCTCTAAGGAATATTACTCAATCAATCAAGGCCTACTTTTTCAGTCAATACTTGTTAGCCATGAGGGAAACAATGCACATCAATCATTTTTACAAAAGTTATAGCTCTACTCTTCATAATGGTAGGCCAAAATTAGATTGAAGTCTCATATAAATTTATACTAATTAAGCACAAACATAACTTCATAAGAGACAAATTAATTTAATTAGTGATTACAAGCTTTAATTTGGTTTGGTAAAAAAGAATCACTAGGCCTACCATGCACTCAAGAGTAAAATTATAATTATTTTCTAAAATTTATTGGTGGTGTGATCAATTGCATAATGGTAGGCTAACATTGACTTGGAAAAACAAGTGTTGATTGATTAAGTATTATTTAATTGAGGCAAAATAGAATGCATTTTGTAACTAAAGTGAAGAACACAAATTTTCATTCAAAAAAAAAAAATAATAATTATTAAACAAAGAAAAGCCTTTAGTGCATTGAGATTTTCTTTGTATTAGTAGCCATAGAGATCCCGATGAGGTACATGCAAGCCTGAACTGTGTTCATCAATGGCTCATATTTCGTTGTCATCGAGTGTATTAATCATTGGTGGAGTTTCGCTTAAGACTTATTTTAGCTGCTACTGAACGCAGTGCATTAAAGCATACTAAACATGGATTCAACAATAACTGCCAGACTCTTACAACCAACAATATGAAAAATCTTTGGTAGCTTTCATTAGCATAGCAATTTGTTGATGACAAATATCAAGTACAAACAAGGAAATACGAATTAAACGATTCGGACTTATTACATTGCACAACAAAATCATCCTCACTAGCCGTAATACAAACAAGTAAAATCAACAGCTTAGTGCAACCAGATCATCAGCTTGTTTGGTGCAAGTAAAAAAAACAGGAGAAGCTTAGCAATTCTGGCTGTCAAATTTTTATTAGTCATTTTGTAAATAAAAGTATAGAGACACCTTGTACCAAAAGGCGCATCTTCAAGATTGCAATGATCTCCTCATGATCCACTCTGGTTTGTGTATATGCCTCGACCTTCTCCATCTCCTACATAATAGATTTAGCAAATGTTTTTTTTTTTGGAAAGTGAGCTGAGGTTTTTAGGATCCCCGAACTTTATATTAAAAAATATGATGATGATAAAGGTTACAATCGCTCATACGTTCACTCGTTACGTCATCTACAGAATTATAAACTTGCGTCAAATCTTCAAAAAAGAACCTAAATAGTTCTAGATTCACCGTCTCCAGGTTGGGAAGTAACCTTGCAAAGTGTTCTGTTACTAAAGTGGTTGCATGATAGAGCTTCCATAACTTTTCTTCCTCATAATTATCAATCAATCATTTAATCACTCTCATGACCTGATTTATATTTAATGTGGGCTCAGGATGTAGGAGAAGTCGTCGTAGAGAATCGAAACACAATGAATTATGATATAGAAACCATTGAATGCGAGCACTAATCTAGCATCCCCACAAGGTTTTGATAAGCATTTGTATTCTACCTGTATTATCATCATCAGTTACCTGAATTTAGGATTTGTCTTCTTGCTTCGAGAAGACTTTCGAGGAACATATTCTGTGGGAGGCTGGATTGTGTTAACCTCATGTTCTTCTCCAATGGTGTTTTGCCCTTCCTTTGCTGCGTTCGCTTCAAGTAAGCCGTTAATTTCGATGAGTAATGCATCCTTACCTATTCTTGCAATTGTTGAATTCAAAGCATCGATGTCTTGGGGTGTTATCCAACCCATGGGCGTTGTCGAAGAGTTCGTGCGACAAAATTAGAATATATATCTTAATTAGAATATATATATATAGTGTGTGTGTGTGTGTGCAAGTTAGACTTCTGCCCATAAGACCCAGATAGAAAGTTCTTAGTTTCGGAAAAACTGAACGATATTTTAGACAGTGAAACATAACCTAAAATCAGCCACAAATTTACACCCTTATTTTTTTTGAAAGAGATTGAAGTGCAACCTCAATGCAGAAGCTTAATCAATCAGCAATGCGCGGGCAAGTAGTGTTGGAACGACTTGATTTGGTAGACTTCGAGACACACTAAGCAACAATATTTGATGGTCAATCCATCGGTAGAACCACACATACGCATTTCATATTCTAGTTAGCTAAAGTCTTCCGAGTCAAGATGCATAGCCGTGGATGTATTTAGACATCTACGTCCATTGATTCATTTCAGACCAAGCAATATGTTATCATTGTAAAGTCAAGTTTTTGTATTCTACCTTATTCTAATGCTTTGCACCCTATTGCATTCGGTTCGGTTTCTACTATTCAGTTTTTAATCGATTTGATTTTTCTTTCGATTCCGTCGATTTTCAGGAATCAATTACAGCCGTCTGAAGTTTGAATTATGATGAAAAAGTCTGACGTTGGGTACAATGATTTTAAGAATTTTTTTATTAAGTTGGATAGTGATAGTTACATGCTAAGAAAATTGAATGTAGACATGTATAGGTCCAATGGCGGAGCCACGTATAGAGGAAGGAGGGCGGCTGACCCTTTCAATCTTTCAAATAGTGTTGGAACGACTTGACTTGGTAGACTTCGAAACATGCTAAGCAACAATATTTGATGATCAATCGATCAGTAGAACCACACATATGCATTTCATATTCCAGTTAGCTAAAGTCTTCTAAGTCAAGATGCATGGATGTATTTAGACATCTACGTCCATTGTCAAGTCGAGTTTTTGTATTGTACCTTATTCATTTCAGACCAAGCAATATGAGATAATTAAGTTTGACGAAGATAAAGTGTGCAATTTCGTCTTGCTTTTATGATTAATCATTATATGTTTTCTTTAAAATGCATATAATGATCACTCTGTTTTCAGTCACTTAACTGCGCATTGGAGTGTTTGTGATACCAGATGAAGTGTGCAGATCGCGTAATAGCTTTCTGTGCTCAGGCTGAAATACTGTAAATTTGTAAGAATTCAAATATGGCTAAAAACTCGTAAGGAAGGCTACCAAAGATTTTTCATATTGTTGGTTGCAAGAGTCTGGCAGTTATTGTTGAATAATCCATGTTTAGCATGCTCTAATGCATTTAACTTAGATCACATTTTTCATATTAACTTAGCGTGATATTGAAATTCCCGTTGGATTTAACTTGCATTTACTATGCTATAACCCATGCCAATAGTACAGTTATTATGAATAACAATAGTTACAATAAAGTTCAAACAATCTTATAACATGGATGGTCAATGCTAGACATTTAAATTAGATTGGCACTTTTGCCAGGGATGCCGACTAAATCCAATTGATTAATTATGATAATCAATCAGAATCTATAATAGAAATTGCATAACAATAACAAAATTTGAAATAATAATGATGATGATAATAATAAAACTTATGTGCGTAAACACCCGCAATGCTCTCTCTCTTAATATATTGTCTAGTTAAAGCACACCAACAAATGAAGCTTTCAATAAACTGTCAAGAAATCCATCCATAAATCTCCGTGTATAAACTTATATATGATCGTAAGCAAACTCAAGTCAGGAGAAAATGGATTCATCAAAGAATTCAACAGCGTAAATTATTAGATCTTGTGACCCTGATTTACAATAGGGTCAATAAAAGATATTATAGCTCCAACGTTGAAATTTTGTTGGTATCGAATACTCACCAATGCTTGGAATTGATTTATTTTAGTATTTAGATGTGATTTCATTTCTTGTCAATTGAAAGCTGTGTTTGAATACTGGGGAGCTAGAAGAGTTCGCTAATCTAATGCATCTGTTAAATAGACAAATGCTCTCAGAGGGATTTGATAGTTTGATGTGGAAGGGTAAAGGTGTGGGTTTCTCGGTGAAAGAATTTTCGGATATGTTGACTGCATCTCATTATGAGACACACTCTAACCCCTTCATTTCCTCTCACAAAAATCTGGTATGGGTGAAAAACCTTTTTCCTCAGATTAATTTATTTAGTTGGTCAGTGTTGTATGAGAAGCTCTTGACTAAAGACAGGTTAAGGAAAAGAGGAATTCACATAGGGAGTCTTTGTGTGCTTTGCAATGAAATTGATGAGACGCTGGACCATTTGATGCTTCACTGCAGTTTCTCCAAATTCATTTTGAGCAGTTTCTTGGCAGAATTTGGTTTGAGTTTGATGTTTCAAGGCTCCATTTTAGATTGGCTAAGTTGGTGGTCTCAAGCTAATTCTTCCCGCCGGAGGGAGTGGTTATGGCGTAGGGTCCCTCGCGTTCTTATGTGGTGTGTGTGGAAAGAAGGAAATAAAAGGGTATTTGAAGGACTCAACAGATCAGAGCACTCTATCTTTATCGAGATTAGAGAATTGTTGTGGAGGATGGGTTCGGCTTGTAATTTATTTAGGGATTTGGGTTTTGACACTTTCATGGTGTCTTGGCATTCCTTGATATAGGAATGTTTCTCTTTGTTTTTTGTTTCCTTTTCTTTCCTTAATAAACATCTTCGTGTTTGACCAAAAAAAAAAAAAATTTGTGTTTGAAGACCTATTGAATGAATACCTTCGAAATTGGGCACTTCAGCTGATCATGATTACAAATCATTATCATAAAACCGAATCATTACTAATAATGTGTTTATTATTTAAGAAAACATATTTTTTTTACTGAAGAGAAATAAATAAGTTTTAATATTCCGTTAACAAGGAGAGTGGTTTGTTATTAAAATTATTCTTCTTTAACAACAAAATATTTCATTTCAGATAATGCCTTAATTACCAAGGAACTAGTATTTTGTGTTCATATAAAATATTTTGTTGTTAAATCAATTCGGCGAAAAATTAGGTTTGGAGGGAATGCTTTCTGCCACCTATTTAACAAAGAAACTTTCTCACAAAATATATTTTGTTGCAAAAAAGTAACAAGTCTATGGCTTTTTCAAGAATTTTTTTCGTTGATAATAATACCATATTAACAAAGGAAATTAATTTACACAGAAAAAATTTGTTGGCAAATGATAAATTTCTTGTAGTGTTGCGTGGGTTTAAGAATTAAGTCTCGAAGTTTATAATCATCATGCATTCTCATGTAACATGCATGCATAGACTAATCAATTATTTTAGTCAAATCAATCAAGAGCATATACAATTCTCTTCACCAATACTTTTAGAAAAAGAATTATAACTTTAGTCTGAGTGCATGGTAGGCCTAGTGACCTTGACCAAACCCAATTAAAGCTTATAATCCTCTGATTAATTTTTTTTTTTTTTTTTTTTTTTTTTTTTTTTTTTTTTTTTTTTTTTTTATTAAAAACCTCCAGAGGGGAGGGGCAGCTATGGGATGCCAGACCTTAATTAAATATCAAAAAATGACTTACATTCTGTACGGGGGTGCATTACGACTTTACCCGTATTAAGAACCAAGCAGAAACCAAAAAAAAAAAAAAAAAAAAAAAAAAACATATTTCTAAACAAGATACGACAAAACCATACCCATACTAAACCAAATGATGGCATCCAAAGATAGCACAACACACTACCTGTAGAAAAGCACTCTCATTTAAAAGCCGGAAGTCTAAGGTATGCCGTCTTATTCTTGTCAAGAATAATTAGGGACTTTATTCTTTTAGGAAGCGATTCCCACGAATAATTCCGAGAACTATGTTCCTTTTGAGCTAAAGTAGCCAAGGCGTCAGCTACAGAGTTTGTCTCTCTGAACACATGGATGCAATGCCACCCCGTATCCTTAATCATCGCCCATATCTCCCTCCACCAATTACTTAGGAACCAAGGAATTTTTGATTGATGGAAAAGCCATTGTTTAACCACCATTGAATCCGTTTGAATGACAAATGGTCGGACACCTTGGGCAACACAAAATCTCAAGCCTTCAAGCAAGGCCCTCGTTTCCGCCGAATTATTTGTTCCTTCTCCGAAGAAACGTTGACCAGCTGCCACAAAGTTACCTTCTTCATTTCTAATAACAAAACCTCCAGCAATAGTCTTCTCCCTGCAAGAACCATCTACATTGAGCACATACCATCCCATAGGAGGGAAAGTCCAATACACCACCCGGGGCGGAGTCAGATTAACTTTGATTTCCTGGATACCCAATCTATTGAGCAAAGCCCTATTATTGTCCTTTGATTTAGGGATAAAAAATTTTGCAACACATTTGATCCAATGATACACTTTAATGATTACATAGCTGAACGAGCACTCCTTCCCATCATAAAGTTTTCTGTTTCGCTGAATCCAAATCTCCCATAAAACAAAAAGAGGAGTGAGATGAGTGAGGGTACCTGATAAGGTAGAGATGTTCGCCTTCCTGAACCACGCCTTTAACATGGTATAGACTTCAACCGGCCTATGGACATGAATGTCAAAAATCAAATCGAAATGTCTCCACACTCTACAAGCTAAATCACCTTCCAAGAAAAGATGTTTAATGGTTTCCTCCTCAGCATGAAAACAACAACCGCATTTAGAAGCCAAGTGAAATCCAATTCTTCTAATTTCACCATCTATGGGAATAGCCCTTTTAATAACTTTCCATGTGAAAACGGAAATTTTAGAAGGCAAAAGAGGGTGCCATATCCAATTCCAGAAATAATCAGGTGTCCCTCTACCACCTAGGATTTTACAAACAGAGCTGATAGAAAATATACCATCATTAGTGGGCATCCAAATTCTGGTGTCTCGATCTCCATCATGACCTTTCACGATTGTCTTATAAGCCTCTTGAGCGCGTCTTTTTATTTCCGGGGTTAGCATTCTGAAATTAACCCTGCTCATTTGCCGTAAGGAAGGCCACATATCATTAGTCTCCGCGTCCCCATTCCTTATAAATAGTTCATCCTTAGCCCATTGTTCTTCAAAGAAACTGACGCTACCTCTAGTAATCATCCAGGTGGAGTTTTCCACTATGAAATTTTTATGCATCAACAATTCTTTCATGAAAGGTGAGGCCCCAGCTTTAAGTTCCTGCTTTCGGATTGGAACCCCTGGCTTAAAATATTTTTTCTTTAAAAAATTAGCCCATAAAGAGTTAGAATGCATCAGGTTCCAAAGGGATTTAACGCGAAAAGCTGTAATAGTGTCGGCCAGACTTCGAACATGTAAGCCACCTTCTTCCTTAGTAACACTGATTTTGTGCCACGCAATCCATTTCCTTTTATGTCTCCCTTCATGATCACCCCAAAAGAAATCAGCAAGCAATTTCTGAATAGATTGCAAAATCCTCCTAGGAACCACTGTAGCTGCTATAGTGTAAATCGGCATAGACAAAAGAACATGTCGGATCAAAGTCAATCTTCCCCCAGGCGACAGCAGTCGAGATTTCCAGCCCTGAATTCTATTGTGGATCTTATTAACCAAATCATCATAAAAAGAAATTCTGCATCTACCTTGATAAATGGGAACTCCGAGGTACGTGAACGGGGACTGTTTGTAAGAAAAGCCTGTCCATAATCTGATCCTGATGATAATGTCGGCACTCACTTTCTCATCCATCATGAAAGAACTTTTTGCCGTATTGATTTTCTCTCCTGAGGCCCGACAGTACCTATCAATAAACTTCATACATCCCGCAATGGATTTTTTCCTACCATTCAAGAAAACCAGTGAGTCATCAGCATATAAGAGGTGAGTAATCGGGGAGGCCGTCCTTGGAACATGATAAAATCCAATTTCCCCTCTACGAAAAGCGCGAGAGAGTCCTCTACTTAGAACTTCCGCAGCAATGACAAAGAGCAGGGGGGAGAGAGGATCTCCTTGTCTAAGACCCCTGGAAGATCTGAAATATCCGTCATACTTGCCTTGCATCAACACCGAAAATCCACATTGAGTTATACAGTTAGAAATCAGGTGACATATTCTATTGTTAAAACCAAATTTACGAAGGACCGCCAATAGATATCCCCATTGAATTCTGTCATACGCCTTTTCCATATCCAGCTTGAAAATTACATTGTTGCCAATAACTTTTTTGCCAATCTCCCTCATTAATTCTTGAGCCAAGCCAATGTTCTCTGAGATAAGTCTCCCTTGGACAAAAGCCCCCTGCTCTAAAGAAATAATATTTGGGAGAATCTTCCCCAACCTCAAACAAAGAATCTTACTAAAAATTTTATAAACCACATTGCACAGACTGATAGGTCTAAAATCAGAATAAGATACGGGCTCGTCAATTTTAGGAATAAGAGCTAAAAAATTAGAGGAGAAGCTACCTGGCATCGCTTGGCAATCAAAAAATTCCGTCGCGGCTTTCCAAATATCTAGACCAATAATGTCCCAGCATTTGTGAAAGAAACCAGCTGTAAACCCGTCCGGGCCCGGTGCACTATCATGAGGAATGCTAAAAGCTGCTTGTCGAACTTCCTCTAAATTCGGAGAATTCAGGATTGATTCACAGTCTGCCTCCCTTATCAAAAGCGGAATGCACTCCATGAGTTCTGGATCCTCTTGATAACCACCTGCAGATAGCAAAGCTTCAAAAAAATTATTCGCTTCTAAAATAATATCTCTCGGATCCGTGATTAAATTCCCTGCCCTGTTATGTATTTTTGAAATCATTCTCCTTTTTTGCTTGGCTTTGACGGAAGCAAAGAAAAATTTAGTGCATGCATCTCCTTCTTTGAACTCCTTTTCGCCTGATTTTTGTTGCCAAAAAATTTCTTCTCTGACCAGAGCCAGTTTGAGTTCAGCCTGACATCTATTCAGATTAACCATATCATTTGTATCCCAACCCTGCATAAGATTGAATTCTAATCGGGCAATCTCATCCTCCAGACCTCGAATAGTGCTGAAAATGTTGCCAAAAGTTTCTTTATTCCATATTTTCAAAGCTCCTCTAAGGCGCTTAAGTTTCATGGCCACGATAAACATATTTCCAGAACCACCTACCGGAGAGTTCCAGTTTCTGTCCACAAATCCCAAAAAATCATCATGAGTTAACCACATATTTTGGAATCTGAAAGGGGACATACCTGCTCTTTGTGTCAGAGGCAAAGAAAGAAGCAGTGGAGCGTGATCCGAGCACACCCGAAGGAGATGATCAACTCGAGAATGCTGCATAAGATTAGACCATTCTACATTACCTAAAAAACGATCCAGTCGAGCCCAGGTTCTGTCATCTCCTCTTTGGTTGTTACACCAAGTAAACTTTGGTCCTTCAAACCCACAATCTGTAAGACCGCAGCTCGATATACATCTAGCAAAGTCTGATGAAGCTAGATGATTATAAGGACGACCGCCTAATTTTTCACCGCCGTCAACAATGACATTGAAGTCGCCGCCAATGAGCCAAGCTTCATCCATACCCATCGCAATGTGGTCCATGGCCTCCCATAATGTTCGTCGCTCCTGAACTGAACATTTTGCATATACAAAGGAAATGAAAAAGACAATATTGGAAAAAAGGATAGTAATCTTACAATGAAGCAATTGATCGGTGCGTAATAATATGTCCACTTGTAAGTGATTATCCCAGAAAAGCCATATTTTGCCTCCAGCATCCTCATTCGTTGCAAAGCAAGGCAGCCTCACTTTACCTGCAATCTCCATGTGCCTTGACGCTTGGATCATCGGCTCCGCAATGGCAAGCATCTTAACATTCTTTTCTATAACCAGCTTTTTTAATCTGCTACGGGTTGCCCGGTTGCCAACTCCCCGTGCATTCCAGAACATTATATTATCTATCATTAGGGACACCTGGATTATTCATATTGCGTGTCACTCGCCGGCTCCCCCCCTCGGTTCCCTTCTTTGAAGTCTTCTTTTTGCCTTTCGTCCTTGCTACATCAGATTGATGGCCAGCCTCAACCCGGTTAGTAGAAGACGTATTTGCATATGATTCATCATCCGACAAAGTATTATTCCCGAGCTCGGTGCATCCTACCTGCATCTGCAATTGTTGTGCATTAACTGTTTCTTCTGGATCTTGAGGGTTGTCAGCATGCATTTTCACTGGAGTAAAGGTTCCATCTCCCTGCGGCTGTTGCAGAGATTGTGTACTCTGTTCCAGGGTTGATCCCTGCCTTTGCTTTCCTAAATCTGTGAACGTACCTGTGGGGACAGCGGCCTGTGAACTCATATGGTCCTTTGTTTCAACAAGTTTGGACCGACCTTGGTCATTCTCGGAACTACTATCGGCCACAAAAGGAACCGTCCATATCGGTGTCGCTTTAGAAAATCCGTCAACAGACTTTGCTTCATCACATGGCTCTGACGGCCTTGCCATTTTAATTTCCGAGGATGTGTAACCAGCGCCCTTTAAAAGGTCTTGTGTATTTTCAGTTTCGGCTTTAGTCCCACTTGTGTGTTGAAACGCCATGTTTTTTGCTGCTTGTGGCATCGTTTCTGCTTCATTACCCTCATCAACTCCTTCCGAGTGTTCTTCCGAAAGGGCCCCAAATTTGTTAAGGGATATCACATTGTCAGAGGCCTCTCCCCTTATCGTCACCTTTGTGTCTTTATCAGGTGTACTACTTATCTCAACTCCTTGCGAATTTTTGGCTCCACTAGTGCCTATGTGGCCATTATCTTTCCTCGCTTTTTTGATCACCGGGACATACATTTGTTTCGGCTCTTGAGACTCTTGCATCCCTTCAACCAAAGTTTGTTTTTGCTTGGACTTAGCACGAAGTGGCAACTCTTTATCAGGAGCTCCCATAGGAGTTGGCTTCGCATTTTTCCTTCCAATCAATTTTCGACAATAATCTTTCTCATGGCCAATTAAGGAGCAATGATCACAGTATTTGAAACCAGGATACTCAATTTTTTGCCAATATCCTCCATATTTTGGGCTCTCAAGCCATATCTTATGTGGAAGAGGTTTAGAGACTTCCATCTCTACACACATGCGAGCGACCGTTGGGCGTGCAAAGTATCTCGTGCCATCATCAATCCGAAGAAAGGTGCCGAAGGAGTTACCAATTGCCTTCATGATTGCCGGGAGAAAAAAAGCGAAAGGAAGATTTGGAAGTTCAACCCATAAAGGAGCCACTTCCGGGTCTGCCCGTAGACTAAAACCTGGATGCCAACGAAACATTTTATATCGAACTCCTCTAATAGTAAAAGATTCTTTGGATAGCACTTTTTTGACCTCATCTTCTGATTGTAAATAAACCATCACATGCCTAGGATCGATAAGCCCCATTATGAAATCTCCGGATATCCCCCAAAAGCGATGAATGGAGTCTCGTATCGAATCCAAAGACGGCCTGAAACTAGAGAACTTCATAACTACAATATGATTAGCAACATGAGACTCACCTCTTGCAACATCCGAATCAGAAAGCCGCAAAGCCGGACTGCCATCTTTTCGAAATGTCGTGGAATCTGTCGGTTTATCGTCCAGAGTATCTGTCATCGCCTTCCCAAGCACCTGCGCGAAGGAAGGCCTAGAAAATTCCTCCGCCTCCTTGCCAGCCGCAGGGACAGCCCCCGTGGCTGGCTGAGACACCGCCATGAGGACAATCCGTCTCCACTATCAGGCTATAGCCACTCCCTGGATGGTGAAAATCAAGGAGGAGAATCGATGAAAACTCGATCAAAACTCAGAACAGGAATCAAAAGCTGTCCTGGATCGATCAAAGCTCTGTGCAGGAAATCGATCTCTGACCAGGATCGATCAAGCTCTGTCCAGAAGTAGAGAGATCGATATCCAAGCCAGATCGATATCCACAGAACCAAGCAGAAGCCGTGAGCAGATCGATCTCCAAGCAGCCAAACAGACAAGCAGCTGTCCAGGATCGATCAAAGCTCTGTCCAGGAAAGCAATCTCTGTCCAGGAACGATCAAGCTCTGTCCAGAACGTAGAGAGATCGATATCCAAGCCAGATCGATATCCACAGAAAAAGCAGAAACCGTGAGCAGATCGATCTCCAAGCAGCCAAACAGATCGATGGCCAAGCAGCTGTCCAGGAAAAGACTCTGTCCAGGAAAGCAATCACTGTCCAGGATCGATCAAGCTCTGTCCAGAAGAGTGTAGAGAGATCGATATCCGAGCCAGATCGATATCCACAGAACCAAGCAGATCGATACCCAAGCCGTGAGCAGATCGATCTCCAATCAGCCAAGCAGGTCGATGGCCAAGCAGCCAAGCAAATCGATCTCCAAGCAGCCAATCAGATCGATGACCAAGCAGATCGATGGCCAAGCAGGTCGATGGCCAAGCAGGCAAGCAGTTCGATGGCAAAGCAGCCAAGCAACCAAGCAGAAAAGCAAGCAAGTCTCGTTAGCCAGGCAGCATGCTCAGCAGATCGATACTGTCTCTCTGTCACTGTGAAGTCACAAGCAGTGAGCAGACGACGATGCTCTGAGCAGGCGATGCTCTACAGATCGATACTCTTACCACTGATATTGAGAGGGGTGGCTAGAAGAGACGGCGGCCAGGCTGGGTGGCGGCCGGTCGAGCTAGCACCCAAAGGTTGGTGGCGGCGGCTATTAGGTTTCCCAGAGCAGAGCTCTTAGTTTCTTTACTTCGAATTTTTTAGTTATCCCACTCGCGTCCAAGCTTTCATATGCCTGTTGAAAGTCCTCTGATTAAATTAATCTTTCTCTTATGAAGTTATGTTTGTGCTTAATTAGTATACATTCAGATGAAACTTCAATCTAATTATATGTGTTTAAGATTTAAGTCTCTAAGTATATAATCATCATGCGTTCTCGTGTAACATGCCTGATTGTGTTTTGGACCCATTGATTACTTTACCAGACAAACACTTTTTGTTTTGCGTTGTTTCCACGAACAACTTGTAAATTACTGCATTCGATCAATAGCATCTAAGATAAGTCGTAAGCGAAACTCCACCAGATTAATACAATCGATGACAAAGAAATATGAGCAATTGATGAAACACAGTTCAAGATTGCATGTACCTCATCAGGATCTCCATTGCCCCTAATACAAAGAAAATCTTAATGCATAGAAGGTTTTTATTTATTTATTACTATTATTAATGAAAAATTGTGTTCATTAGGTACATAATCCACTCTTTGGCCCCAATTAAATATTAAGTCAATCAATCAACACTTGGACTTGCTTTTCCAAGTCATTATTACTTGCATAATGCAATTCACACCAAGTACCAATTACTTTTGGAAAAGAATTATAATTGCACACTGAGTGCATGGTAGGCCTAACTCTGACAATTAGTGTCGGAACGACTTGACTTGGTAGACTTCGGATCATGTTAAGCAACAATATTTGATGATCAATAAAACCACACATATGCACTTCATGGGTTTCATATTTTATCTATACTTGTCCACTGTAAACAACTTACTTATTGGTTTGGAAAATCAAGTATTGTTGCGCCTTATTGCGGAAGCGGGTAGACACAAATAATTGCACACAAGTACCACAAGAATCCAATCAATTAAATAGAGCAACTAGCAATGAAAGAAATTAGAGAAAATTAAGAACATACCACAAGAGACACAAGGTTTACGTGGTTCAGCAAATTGCCTACGTCCACGGTGAGGTGATTCCACTATATTCAAGAACAAGGTACAAGAAGATGACAATTCTCACACAATCTCTCAACAAGAGATGAAACAATTTCAGCAATTGTCTTTCTCTATTCCCTGTGCTTCACAGTTTTTCTACATATAAAAAACAGCTATAGTTCCTAGTATATATATAGTGTCTTGTTTCCTGTTTCTTGTTTTAAATAGAAGTCCAAACAGTTTCCTGTTTCAAACAGGAGTCCAAACAGTTTCCAATTTCAAACAGGAGTCCAAACAGTTTCCAATTTTCACAATTGCTGTTTCCGAAATTTGTTTCCTGTTTCAAACACGTTTCCTGTTCCAGAAAACAGTTTCCTGTTTCACAAAATAGGTATGTTTCCTATTTCACAATTCTCCACCTCGGTGAAATTTTTTTTTTTTAAAGAAAAAAAAATGAGCCGAAACAAGGCAAAAGAATAAACTGATCAACACTCCACCATAGCTTTGTCACCTCACGAAACCGCTCCGAAGGGCAACGCCCCAAAGGGCCCTCAATCAACATGAGTCAATGTGGAGTAAGTCCAAACAATGTTGGAACTTAACTCCAGGAACAACCTTTGTCAACATATCAGCAGGGTTGTCTTTTGTGTGTACTTTCACCAAAGACACATCACCATCCTCAATTACATCTCGAACAAAGTGATATCGGACGTCAATATGCTTAGTCCTTGCGTGATGAACCTGATTTTTAGCCAAGTGGATGGCACTCTGACTGTCACAGAGCACCTCAACACTATCTTGCTCTACACCCAAGTCATTTACAAGACCTTGAAGCCACAATGCTTCTTTTACACCTTCTGTCAATGCCATATACTCTGCCTCTGTAGTAGAGAGAGCCACTGTATCCTGAAGCATAGATCTCCAACTAACCGGAGCACCGTATATTTGAAATACGTAACCAGTAGTAGATCTTCGTCTATCTAGATCACCAGCATAATCAGAATCAACAAACCCACGAAGCTGACATGAATCTCCACCGAAGTCCAAACCCACATCCAAGGTACCTTTTAAGTACCTAAGCATCCATTTCACTGCCTCCCAATGTTTCTTCCCAGGGTTTTCCATATACCTGCTCACAACACTAACAGCCTGTGAAATGTCAGGACGTGTACACACCATAGCATACATTAAACTGCCAACTGCACTAGCATAAGGAACATGCGACATGTATTCCTTTTCTTCCACTGTGACTGGAGATAACTTTCGAGAAAGTCTAAAATGTGAAGCCAAAGGAGTAATAACCGGCTTTGCGTTTTCCATGCCAAACCGTGATATGACCTTCTCAAGGTACCCCTTCTGTGAAAGAAATAATTTTTTATTCTCCCTTTCTCTTCTTATCTCCATACCAAGTATTTTCCTTGCAGCACCCATGTCCTTCATCTCAAACTCAGAAGCAAGTTGAGACTTCAATTTATTTATCTCCACCATACTCTTACAGGCAATGAGCATATCGTCAACATAGAGCAAAAGATAAATAAAATCGCCACTATGAAGTTTTTTCAAGTAAACACAACAATCATACTTACTTCGTGTGAACCCATGTTTCAACATAAAAGTGTCAAACCGTTTGTACCACTGCCTAGGTGACTGCTTTAACCCATAAAATGATCTCCTCAAACGACAAACATGGTCTTCTTTTCCAACAACCTTAAAACCTTCCGGTTGATGCATATAAATTTCCTCCTCTAAGTCTCCATGCAAGAAATCTTTTTTCACATCAAGTTGTTCAAGCTCAAGGTCACCATGAGCTACCAAGCTCAACAACACACGAATAGAAGTGTGTTTTACCACAGGCGAAAATATCTCATTGTAGTCAACGCCTTCCCTCTGAGCAAAACCCTTAGCTACTAATCTTGCCTTGAACTGAGTACCAGACTCTAGAGTAGTCTGTTTCTTCTTAAACACCCACTTGCAGCCAATTGCTTTCCTTCCATTAGGCAACGACACTAGATCCCAAGTATGGTTCTTCTGGAGAGACTCCATCTCACCCTGCATAGCTACTAACCAACTCTGACTATCTGAATGACGCGCGGCCTGCTTGTAAGTAGTTGGCTCATCATCTTCCACAAAGAGTGCATATGCAACCAAATCAACTGTATTCAACTGACCATAGTGCTTCAACGGTTCTTCAAAGCCAAATTTTTGAACTTGCTTAACCGATCGTTTTGACCTAGTTAAGGCCAAAGGTTGCTGCTGGGATTGATTATCTTCAACTGGTTGTTGTTCCTATGGTCTTCAGGCTCATAATTCAGATCATGTGTGTCTGCTTCAACCACTTGTTCATCTGCTGCATCCACAGACGCTTCAACTTCCACTTTCTGAGTGTTACTAGATTCACCACCACTATCAACCAACTCCTTAGCTTTAGTACAAGCTAACAAGGAATTCTCATCAAATGTAACATCTCGACTGATCACAAATTTATTATCCTCTAAACACCATAGACGATAACCCTTCACGCCTTTTGCATACCCCAAGAAAATGGCCTTCTTAGCCCTAGCATCAAGCTTATTTTCTTTCACATGGTAGTAGGCAATACAACCGAAAACTTTCAGTACACTGTAATCAGCATGTTCACCTGACCACACCTCATAAGGTGTTTTGCAGTCTAATGTAGAATGTGGCGATCTATTAATCAAGAAACACGCGGTGACTATTGATTCAGTCCACCATTCTCTGCCAAGACAAGCATTGGAGCGCATACACCTAGCTCTTTCAAGCATAGTACGGTTCAATATCTCAGCAACTCCATTTTGTTGTGGCGTGTCTCTAACAGTCCAATGTCGAACAATTCCTTCCTGATCACAAAACTGTTTGAAAGTACCCTCAGTATACTCGGTACCATTATCAGATCTTAAAGTCTTCACCTTTCTTCCAGTTCTATTTTCAACCATTGCTCTCCACCTTTTAAATGTCTCAAATACTTCATTCTTGGACTTCAAAAAATATACCCATGTGTAACGGGAATAATCATCAATGAAGGAGACAAAGTACCTGGAACCTCCCTTAGAGGCGACCTTCGCTGGTCCCCACACATCTGTATGCACATAGTCTAGAATACCTCTGCTCCTGTGCTTGCTTGTACTGAATTTTACCCTGCATTGTTTTCCATATACACAATGCTCGCAAAACTCCATAGTCGGTTTCTGCATACCCTTCAGTAACCCTTGCTTGCTCAGTAGAGACAATCCTTTTTCTATCATATGCCCAAGTCGCATGTGCCATAACCTAGTGCTTTCCAATGAAGAAGTTCCCACTGCTACATTTCCTGTTACCGTGTTACCCATCAAGGTGTACAAGTTACCTTGTTTGATCCCTTTCACGACAACCAAGGACCCACGGACAACCTTTAAAACTCCACCTACCGCTGTAAACTTACAACCATTGGAGTCTAAAACACCAAGCGAGATAAGGTTCTTTTTCAAGGCTGGGACATGCCTCACATCAGTTAAGGTTCTCACAACACCATCATACATCTTAATCCTCATTGTTCCAATTCCAACTGTCTTGCAAGCGTAATCATTACCCATCAAAACAGTACCACCATCAATGTGCTCATAGGTAGTGAACCACTCCCTGTTTGGGCACATATGGTAAGAACACCCAGAGTCAAGGAGCCATCTCCCAAAGATTTTTGTGTTTTCACCCGCAACTGAATAACATTCTTCATCCTTTTCCATACTAGATGCATAACTTGCTTCACTAGTATCACCCTTCTCTTGCTTTTTCTTGCCCTTTCAACTATTATCATGATTACTCTTACCTTGATTTGGACAATTTTTTCTAATATGCCCCCACTCTCTACATTTGTGACATTGTGGACCTCTAGACTTTGATCTAGATTTTCCACTATTTGAAGATGATTTCACTTGAGACCTTCCTCTAACAACCAACCCTTCAGCTTGATCTTTCCCACTACCATTTGATGAAGTTTTCTTCCGAATCTCATTGGACAAGAGTGCACCGGTAGTTTCATCAAATGTAAGTTCATCTTTCCCAAACAAAATTGTTTGTACAAGATTTTCATATGACTGCGGCAAGGAATAAAGCAATATAATTGCTTGGTCTTCATCCTCAATCTTCACATCCACATCTCTCAAATTTGAGATAATCCGTGTAAACTTGGCGATATGATCACCAATTGGAGTGCCCTCATCCATTGCTAGTCTGTACAATTGGGTTTTCAAGTATAACCTGTTTGATAATGTCTTAGTCATAAACTGTGACTCAAGCTTCAACCAAACATCAGCTGCCGTAGTCTCTTCATTAACTAAAAAAACTATGTCTCTATCCAGACACAAGCAAATAGCAGCACGCGCCTCCAAATCCAATTCTTCCCATTCATCATCTGACATGGTTTCAGCCTTTTTATCCTTCCCTAGTAATGCCTTGTGTAGTTTCTGAGAAATAAGCAAATTCCTCATTTGTATTCTCCAATATCCGAAATCGTTCTTACCATTAAATTTCTCGATTTCATACTTCCCCACATGTGCCTTGCTCACCTTGGATGCCATTGCAAACAAAACCCGTGACTTTCTAGACAAGAAGCTTCACTATGGTTTTTTTTTTTTTTTTTTTTTTTTTTTTTTCCAAACAACTTGTGCACAAACAAATCCTAGCACTTTTGAATCTTCACAATCTTGAGTAGAACAATTCAAGATCAATTTCCCTTAGTGCTCTGATACCAATTGTTGCGCCTTATTGCGGAAGCGGGTAGACACAAACAATTGCACACAAGTACCACAAGAATCCAATCAATTAAATAGAGCAACTAGCAATGAAAGAAATTAGAGAAAATTAAGAACATACCACAAAAGACACAAGGTTTATGTGGTTCAGCAAATTGCCTACGTCCATGGTGAGGTGATTCCACTATATTCAAGAACAAGGTACAAGAAGATGACAATTCTCACACAATCTCTCAACAAGAGATGAAACAATTTCAGAAATTGTCTTTCTCTATTCCCTGTGCTTCACAGTTTTTCTACATATAAAAAACAGCTATAGTTCCTAGTATATATATAGTGTCTTGTTTCCTGTTTCCTGTTTCAAATAGAAGTCCAAACAGTTTCCTGTTTCAAACAGGAGTCCAAACAGTTTCCAATTTTCACAATTGTTGTTTCCGGAATTTGTTTCCTGTTTCAAACACGTTTCCTGTTTCCAGAAAATAGTTTCCTGTTCCTGTTTGTGAAACAGTTTCCTGTTTCACAAAACAGGTATGTTTCCTATTTCACAAGTATCTATCTAGAAGCTCATTCACTTCAAACCACACAATAAGTATGGAATTTCTTTATGCCTTCTTTTCTACGATTATATCTAGAAAATTAATATTTTCTTCTTAGGTTGGGCCCAGAACGAACAATATTATTTCATGTGGATCGGATCGCGACAATCTCCGTCTTTACAAATTGCTAACCTCCCCTTCTCTCCATCTTCCCGCTGATATGTACATATTTGAGCTCTTTCTCAGATGGCATGACTACATAACGAAAAACATATATGTTTGATTAAACAAAAACGTAGTATGAAACAATCAAATGAAGTGTATAAAGTTCAGAAGCTTACTCTCTGCCAACGAAGAGGGTCAGGTCTTTTATAACAACAACATAGTATTGTTGCTGGAGACCGTGTTTTCCACCGAGAGTGAGGGTGTTGTACTTAATGCCTATAGTAAACACCTACTGTCTACTTCTTAGACCGATTGTATCTAACAGAACACATGCAGTGGGAGCTTCGCAGGGATGCCTAAGCAATGGTCTAGTGTTGAATGCATAAGCTGTGCAATCAGCCCGAATATACCAATTGAGGAAGGTTCTTGCTGGCATTTCAAGTTCTCTAGGCGATACTCACTGTCTCTGATGTTATTCTAGATATCCCTCTAATGTTATTCTAGATATCCTTAACGTGGATCGATCACCTTGGCGATTTTTTTTTTAATTTTTTTATCCCTTAACCCCTCCCATTTGCTCAACCACTGAGCCATCACACCTTTTTTTTTTTTTTTTAGAAATTGAACAGGGGTTATTTAGGATCCCCAAACCTGATAAAATTAAAGCAAATACTGAAGCAAACTCTCACAAGAGAGAGGACTCACCAAAACAAGCCTAGACTATAAACAAACTCAGCATTTGTACCTTTTGTTTGCTTTCTTAGTTCTATTGGATTTCCGGGGACAAATACTAAAATCTTTGGTGTGAGTGTTAGAGAACGTCTTTGCAGCCGGTTCTGTAATAAACACATCATCATCGCTGGAGAGGCCTGGCTCATGCTCTTCTTCAGGAACCTGACAATTTTCTTGTTTCAATCTATTGCATGTGCGATTCTTATCCTCTTCTCATACATCTTTTAACCAAATGTAGTCTACCTTCATTGAATTTTTGTCACGACTAGCAATAACTTCTTGTATTGTAGAAGGAACTTCGTTTCCCTTTTCGTATTCATTTATCATCGTTAACGTATATTCAATCTCAGGAAGGGTAAGGATACCTTCGCTTTATTCAGTTCTGCTTCGGTGAGTTGTATCACACTGCAGTGCCCGAATTCCTCACCATCATTGACATCCTGGGAGCTGTTGTCTTTCTTGCACTTGAAATATTGGCTGTCGGCATGTTGTTGACTTCTCCTACTTTATCATCCTCGATTGAGTTGGGCACAATTTCATTTGGGTACTTACTTCCATGTTCTTCCACCAATTCGTTGTCATTATTTTCTATTGCCAAGTCTTCTACAACTGCTGCCTGATTTTCTTCTGTCACTGCAACATTGATGTCATTCACATTTATGAGCACAGCTGTTGAGCATAGCTTTGTTATATTTAGTTGTTTCTCCTTGTTTCCCAATCGCTTTTTCAATCTCACTAGCTGTGTACCCCGCCTCGAGAAGGCCTTCAACCGTTGTTTCTTGAGAGGCTGTGTCACTGGCAGGAAACTTCTCCTTACTAACCAACTGATTATCTATTTGGTTATTTTCATCTTCGACAATGTTCTCCATAAGTGACTCAAATTTGTTAGACAAACTTACTTTCATCGGATCGTTGGTCACTGACTGCTCAACCCCAACTCCCTCCTTGATTTTCTCACCCTGATTATTCTTTGCGCCACTCGTGCCAACTTCTGGTTTTATCGCTTTATTTTTGTTGGCCACTGGAACATATTGCTGCTTGATGATTTTGGCTTCTACCTTTTGTTTCTCAGTCTTCTCTTCTTTCACCAAGTTAAAGGTTGTCACATTACCCTTATGACCTAACTTTTTTCTGCAAGTTTCATCCTGATGCCCTAGCAATGAACAATAATCACATATTTGAACCCCGGGTATTCAATTTTCTGCCAAAAGCCCCTATTGTTAGCCATGTCTATCCAAATTCTATTAGGTAGCTTATCCGCCAAAGACATCTCCACGCAAACATGGGCAGAACCCGGGCGAGATAAACATCGAGTATGATCATCCATGCGCAAAAAATCACTAAAAGAGTTCACAATTGCTTTCAAAAGAGGAGGATGAAATAAATGCAAAAGCAAGTTAGGCAACTCTACCCATAAAGGAACCGAGATCGAATCCGCTCTCAGACTGAAACCATCGTGCCAACGGAAGGCTTTAAAGCAGACTCCACGAATCAAAACGGAATCTCTCGATAGAACTTTCTTTGCTTCAGTTTCCGATTGAAAACGTATTAAAACGTGACGTTGATCAAGTAATCCTAGCGAGAAATCTCCTAGGATACCCCAAGTTCTGTGAATCGAAACTCGAATGTCGTCCAACGTAGGCCGGTAATTAGAGAACTTTAGAACTATCACATGTTTTTCCATGAAAGCTTCCCCACGTGTCTCATCAGACGCCGTAATCCTGATGGCAGACTCTCCTTTTCGAAATCAAGTTCCTTCCACCTGTATTTCCTTAATCTCATCAACTAGAATTTTTCCCAATATATGTGCGAAAGTAGGCTTAGGAGCTTCTTCCATAGGTTCCCTGCCCTCCAAAGGGGGAGGATTGACAGCTAGAGGAGCCGTCATAACCCACTGTGTCTTGATCAAGCCAGGCCTGAATAGCGAGTAGATCGAGAATGGCAATGGCCGGTAGATCTGAAGCTCTCGCAGAGCCTCTCGAAGCAGATCTGAAGCTTCTTCACAGAGCCTCGCTACCCTCGCAGAGAGCAGACCTCGCAACCCTCGCAGAAAGCAGATCTGAAGATAGCCTCGCAACCCTCCTCTAGCAGATCTGAAGAGAGCCTTGCAGCCCTCCTGTCGCAGAGAGCCTCGCAACCCTCCTCTCGCAGAGAGTGCTACCTAAGATTAGAACTAATTATGTTGAAGAGTTTACCATCACACCTTTGACGATTGGTATATATATGGGAACTTTTTGTACTTCCTGATATCTTTATCTCCGATAATCCTTCCTTTCCTTCTAGTCCTCACTGTCTTATCCAACCCTCTTGTCACTTTAGGCCTCAACCGTTTTAAATACTCCTTCCTCTATTCCCACAAGTTCGACAAACCAGCAATGCAAAAAACAGTGTGGTTAACCTCAGTATCGCATCTACGTGGTGGTGGTAGTACTGGAGGCGGACTTGGTTCTAACATTTGCTCTTGGAGTTGGGTGTTGTTAGATAGAGATGACATATTGGTGATGGGGAGAAGTGGCCCAGATAGATGTTCTTCCATCGATGTAGTAGTACTACAGTCTTGTTCATCGTTGAAGAAAAGATTTGATGAGTAGATAATGCAGAGCAATTACATGATGCACAGTGTGGCAATGTTGTCTTAAATGCTGTATGTTTCTTCTCATTGTCTTCATACTTGCTGCTTGTTGTGTTACCTCTCATATTTTGCGGATTAAACAAGAGAATCAAACAGATGACTCGAAAGAAGAAGAGGAAGCTGAAGGTGAAACAAAGAAACAATGATTACATTGAGTGTTTTTAGGATCCAAAAGGGAAGGAAAAAGAGGAATTGTATTGGGTGTTTTTTTAGTTTTTGCATTTTGAGAATGTTTTGGAGTATATATCTCATCATCCACTACTTATTAGACCAATAACACCTCTCACACATATTTACTGTTCAAAAATTACAAAATAAATAAAATAAAATAAAAATTCAGGTCTCTGCTTGGTTTTGAGAATGTTTTTTTTTTTTCAATAAATCAGAAATGCAGTTAAGAGAGCCTACCCCGAGGCGATTCTTCAGAAGTGTAACCAGCACCTGCGGATCCCATTTTGTTTGTTTATACGCCTCTATCTTTTCCAGTTCCTGCGCAACAAGGTAATGCATATATAACTCAATATCATCCTTCTAGTCACCATAGAAGAGGTTACTTTGTGATGGCATCAAAAGTGATCATCAAAGGCAGTATCTCGTCAGCCTTCCTACTCTCAAAATTAAGTGCTAAAAATCTTTCATAAGACTCAGTAATGTGCATTTCCTGGCTCGCCTCTTAAACATCGTATGAAATTCTAAGCAAAAAAATCAGTCTTCAAACAAGGAAGCAGTAATCCTCTCTTTTCAAGGTGTCAAATTCAAATACAACCTAATCCTTACAATGTCAACTTAGGCCTTCCTGCTGTGATGTCGTACTTCTTCACATCAGACAACAAAAGAGAATATCTTTCCACGAACGGAGCATAGGCTATATCCACCTGAAGGGAAAGATAATGAACCATGCAAAATGATATACAGAACACGCAATTGTCATACTATTCATCCGTTTTTGTAAACTAACACCGAACATCCATTTTTGTAAAATAACAGCGAACAGAGCACAAAAATGACTTGCTTTCAGGTTCAGTACAGCCAACATATTAAGAATAAGGATCCAGTCTCAAGTTCAGCTCAAACTGCTCTGTTTTACTACATTCATGAACTGTATAAATTTCAAGCCATCAAAACCAATGCAAGAGAAGATAATGGTAGCAGAAGGAACAAACATGTCCTTATAGAACAGGATATAGTTGAGAAATGTCATGGTATTGTCCAAAATATCGAGAAAAGTGGTCAAAACAAGCACGTTTAGAACATGAGTTTCTTTGCAAATCTCTGCAGCATATTTCGAAGTGTTGAAATGAATTCTCTCAGTGTTTCTGATATGTTACCAAGAGCATTCCAACTCTCAGAACTGGATTACATTAGTTTCTTAAAAAGGCATCTGAAGATATACTTCAGAGATACTTAAATGACATGAAAACTCTAGCATAATGTGGAGATCAAGGGTAACTTACCAGACTAAATTGACCAAGAAAGAAAGGCCCATCATCGAATTTGGTAAGAGCCTTCTCTAGGTAATCAAATGTAGAACCTGATGCATGTACATAAGTGATGCAAATCTGACAATCAGCCCTTTGAGGTCTGAAGTCTGAATTTTGATTAAAAAAAGTCTGACCTTTTAGTTCTTTATTTTCAATTATTTTAAGAAATATTTTATTAAGTGGGATAATGATAGTCACGTGCTAAGAAAATGAATTTGAACATGTACAGGTCTCTGTTCATAATTTCAATGTAGCTTAGTGTGAGGTCAATTGGAAGAAGGGGCCATGTTCTATCTGGAGCTCTGGGCTGATGCAAATAATTGAATTAGTGGAGAGTTTTTTTATTTATTTTTTGGTTGGCAGTTTAGTTTGATATGGTTTGATGAATTTTGATTACGACTGATCTAACCTCAGAGATGCTCTGCTTTTTTTTATTCGAAGCCAAAAATTCAGTCAATAATATGATGAAAAGAGACATGATCCGGTGGAAAGATAAATATCGGCGCAACTTTTCCTTCATCTTGAGAACAAGAAGCCATATTCTACATTTTTTATATTTTTATTTTCTTTTGGAGAATTTGGGAAATAAGAAGCAGAGATGAATATATAGGGAGAAGAATAAATAAGTGAAGAACACTCAGACACCAATGCTTGGAGTTGATTTATTTTAGTATTTAGGTGTGATTTCATTTCTTGTCAATTGAAAGCTGTGTTTGAAGACCTATTGAATGAATACCTTAGAAATTGGGCACTTTAGCTGATGGTAAATTTGCAATTAGATGAGATTATTCGAAAATGCACGACTAGGATTGCATCATGTAACCGTGGGTTATCACCTTAGAATTAATAAATATACAATCCTCCCTGTTTTTGCCACTCATTAAATGATTTATGTTCTTTGTCTTTTTTTTTTTTCTTTTTGAAATAAATGAATTTTGCAGTTGATTACTGAAGTTGTATTAACGGAAAGTTGTATTTACTCTCATATGTAACTTCACCTTTTATTTCAGGTTTGGGGATCCTAAATAATTCCTGCTCGCTTTCCAAAAAAAAAAGACCAATCAAAACCCGGTTTCTTCAAATAGGAACAACAATTAAACCGTAAAACCAAAAAACAAATGTGGAGAGGGAAAGGCTATGGCCAGCAGGGTGGGGCTGGGTGGTTGCTACTGCTCCCCCCTGTTGTTATTCCTGAGAATAGAGGAGAAAAGGAAGAAAGGTGTGGCTGAAGGTGGAGGTGATGGTGTTGTTCGTGATGGAGAAAAGGGGAGATAGAGAGAGAGAAGAGAGGTGGTGGTATATATATATTATAATAACGGTATTCTTTAGCACATAAAAAAAATTGGGTGGCGCTAGTAGATATAGTGATATAAAAAAGGCAGAGCCATATTCGAGTGACAAAGATTGAAAACTCGCAGAGAAGAGAAGTCAGTCGAGTGAGAGATATGTGAGAATAGGTGAAGAAAGAGGTTGTGAAAACTTTTTCAGAGGGACCATAAGTTACATGAGGACTTTTTTCGGAGATGCTCGTAGTGTTGCACCGATGAGTAGCTAAAAAGAATATACAAATACCGGAGAAATTAATAGCACAAATAAACAGAATCAAAACTGGATAGAAGAAGAAAGACTAAAAACACAGCAAATATTCTTCAAATAACTCACTATTTGTGCAAAGATAAACAACATTGTTAAACCAATAATTACAAGGATCTGAACTCATCAAGAGAAGTGAATGCCAGCCATGTTGAACAAAGAAAAAAGATGTAAGAAATCAACTTGTGTGAGCTTGGACGACCTACTTCTATACCACTTATTTTGATTCATGAGTTTGAGTTTTCCACATATTTACTGGATTTGGTAAATAAATCAATCTAATGGTAGTGCTATCAATCACATCAAATGAAGCAAATTAACATATACAAACAAGTACAAACACGGATTATAGATCTAATTTATTCACACACAATAGGAAACATGCCACTTAATTTGGAATACAAACTCAACTCACATAAACATCACAAGCAAACAATAGTAGTCTATTTGTCACTAAAGATGAATTGTAACACCCTGATAATAGTCTCTTATATGATGCAGTTCAGTGACCACTTCTGTAATGTTCATACGTTTAACAGGGGATTCAGCAGAACATGTGACTCCCAGTCTTATCACTGACACCAAGCACTTGTGTACTCGGTCCCCTTGGTTACTCTGGTCGGCAATGTTGATAGCTTCATCGGTGCTTTCTAAAAGCATTGTTGCATCCACAATATTCATAACTTGTTTAGGCAAAGCCATTTTAGCAAAACTGTGAAGATTTTGCCCATTCTGAAACATGTCATCTGTTGGTTTCTTTCCGATAAACATCTCCAGTAACACTATTCCATAACTGTAAACATCTCCTTGCATGGACACCTCACCTCCCACTCCATATTCTGCAAATTATAAACCATACTTTGGTGAACTTATAATAAAAGCTTGTTAAGTGCTAAGAGTTAGAATTGAAATTTGACTAGAATACTTCTTGTGAACATATAATGACGTTATATATGTTGATTAATAACTTCTTGTTGAATAATCCCCAATAGAAAATGATTTTGGTACATGTAAAATTTGTTGGCCATTCATTTAAGCCCAAGTGGAAATTCGATAATGTAACACAATATTGTTTCAATAGACTAAAATCATATCCCGGTTTTTGTTTACTCACAACATTCTTAGACCAAAACTAAAAATTCCAAAACATGAAAACTATAGTAGAAGAATTTACCTGGAGCAACATAACCAATTGATCCCTTTATTGCAATAGAACTACCTTGACTTTGTGAAGATTTGAAACCATTGGTGGAGAAAATCTTTGCTAAACCAAAATCAGCCACATGAGCCGTCATGTCATCATCAAGGAGAACATTGCTTGGCTTTAGATCACAATGGACAATTGCCTTTTGGCAATGGTTGTGAAGATAATCCAGTGCAGAAGCAACGTCAATAGATATGTTTAGCCTTTGCAAGAAGTTCAGCTTCAACCCAAGTTGTAGACTTCTTTTAGGATGTAACCACTTCTCTAAACTTCCGTTAGGCATGAATTCAAATATCAATGCTTTGAAATCATTCCCTTGAAAGTCGACTCCAGAACAAACTGTGATGATTTTGAGGAGATTTCGGTGTCGAATATTTTTCAAGGCATTGCATTCAGACAAGAAACTCTTAAGAGCTCCATGGTGTTGAAGATTTATTACCTTTACCGCAACAATTGTGCCAGCTTCGAAAAGAACTGCTTTATACACTGAACCAAAGCTTCCAACACCAATTAAATTGTCAATTGAAAATCTGTGAGTTGCCTCAAGAAGCTCCGCATAAGTAATCCTTGTGAATTTATTAATAAATAATGACTCAGAAGTCGGTTTTGCTTTCGATAATCTTTTTCGGTAGCACACGAAAATTAAGCACATTAGTACAACCAAGCAGATGCTTACTACAATCACAAGCATAACCCCTTTGAGAAAATGTGACTTTCCTGCTTTGTTGTGATTCTGGCATGGTGGCAACTTGAGTTCAACAACCCCTCCGCACAACTTACTATTTCCCACAAGTGAAACAGCAGTAGCATTGACAAAGACACCAACCTTTGGAACTGAACCCTCCAAATCATTATAAGATAGATCCAAATGAACTAGAGAAGTGAAATTCTCCAGATATGGCGGAATCTCCCCTGATAACTTATTATGAGAGAGATTAAGTTGCTTTATACCTTTCAAAGCACTCAATGACTGAGGAATACTTCCCGTAAACAAGTTTTGGCTCAAGGAAAGGTACTCTAAAGTCAAACAGGCTCCAAGCGTGCTTGGTATACTTCCAAAAAAATTGTTATTGGTGAGGTCGAACAACACAAGTTTGGTCAAGTTACCCACTTCGGATGGTAAGGGACCACTCAGAGAATTGTTAGATAAGCTGAGCTCAATAAGGGATGGAAGATGAAAAAGTTGTTTGGGAATGGTACCGCTGAGTCTATTATCGTTGAGGTAAAGATAAAACAAACTTTGACAGCTAGCAAGACTAGGAGGTATTTTTCCATGTAGCTTGTTTGTGTTCAATTCTAGAGTGATTAATTGTGTTGAATTGCGATAGAAGGAATTTGGAATTTGTCCAGAGAATTCATTACCTTGCAAATACAGTTCAACCATTTGAGGAAATACTCCAATCACTTGGGAGATATCACCTGTAAGATGGTTGTTAGAAATGTGAAGTGTGTTCAAATTCACAAGGTTTCCAATTGAAGCTGGGAGACTTCCATAGATTTGATTAGTGCCTAAAGACAATTGTTCAAGTTTGGTGGAGAGATTTCCTATTGAGTTAGGCATGGGTCCTTTGAGAAAATTATCTTGAAGTTGTAACCTTCCTAAGTTGGTGCAATTGGTTAAAGAAGTGATGATAAAGTGCAAGTCATCTACTAGTTGATTTGAATTAAGGGATAGAATCATAAGACCTTGAAGCATTCCTAGGTTTCTTGGAACATGTCCTATAAACCGGTTTTCAGAAAGTTCTAACCCTACAAGTCTTGAAGCATTGGGAAATGACAATGGGATGAGACCTTTGAGTTTATTGCCTCCCACATAAAAACGATTGAGATTAGGAAGTGTAAGGCCAATTTCTGAAGGAAGGCTTCCATCTAGCTGGTTATCTGATATTGAGAAATATATGATATGTGAGAAATTGTAAAGACAAGAAGGAACTGTGCCAGATAATTTGTTCATAGAAACACGGAACCATTCTAGCTTTCTTATGTGGCAAAGATCATCTGGAATGTTTCCCGTCAAACTGTTACCTGCAATAACTAGAACAGTAAGAGAAGAGAGATTTCCTAGCAAAGATGGAATGTTTCCTTTGAGTTCATTTTTTTGAAGAATCAACAAATTAAGCTTTGATAGAGAGGCGAGCTCGATTGGAATCCCCCCTGAGAGATTATTGGATCCTAAACCAATTGCTATAAGTTTAGAGCAATAGGTAAGATTGGTAGGAATTTCATGGTCAAAGGAATTGTCATGTAGAGCAAGGACTTTTAATCGGGACAATCGACCAATTTCTTGTGGTATTGGACCATGGAAATAGTTATTGCCAAGCCCGATTTCTCGAAGAAAGGAGAGGTTCCCTATGTAGGGGGAGAGCGTACCTTCAAGCTTGTATGATTGCAAGTTTAGGACTGTGACCCTGTCACGATGGCGTCGACTGCATGTGACCCCAGTCCAATTACAGTAGTGGATGGAGCCATTCCAAGAATTCAATGCTTTGAGTGGATCATCATTAATCTTTGCTTTCAAGGCTAGTAAGGCCAGATAATCTGGTGCAGCATTGACGACAGAGAAGGCAATTGTCGTGACTGTGCTGATGCTGCTCCATTGCAACAGTAAGAGTACTAAGATTGGAAAGCAAGACAACCTCATCGTTATTCGTCAGAAAAAGCAATTTATAAACAAGGAGAAACTTGAAGAAAGACACATAAATTAGTTGATATCTTAATTAGAATATACATATATATATATATATATATATAGTGTTCAAGACAGACTTCTGCCCATAACCTAAAATCAACCACAAATTTACACCCTTATCTTTTTTGAAAGAGATTGAAGTGCAACCTCAATGTAGAAGCTTAATCAAACAGCAATGTGCTGGCAAGTAGTGTTGGAACGACTTGGCTTGGTAGACTTTGGGACATGCTAAGCAACAATATTTGATGATCAATCGATCAGTAGAACCACACATATGCATTTCATATTCTAGTTAGCTAAAGTCTTCTAAGTCAAGATGCATGGATGTATTTAGACATCTATGTCCATTGTAAAGTCAAGTTTTTGTATTGTACCTTATTCATTTCAGACCAAGCAATATGTGATAATTAAGTTTGACAAAGATAGAGTGTGCAATTTCGTCCCGCTTTTATGATTAATCATTATATGTTTTCTTTGAAATGCATATAATGATCACTCTGTTTTCAGTCACTTAACTGCGCATTGGAGTGTTTGTGATACTAGATGAAGTGTGCAGATCGCGTAATAGCTAGCTTTCTGTGCTTAGGCTGAAATACTGTAATTTTTAAGAATTCAAATATGGCTAAAAACTCGTAAGGCTACCAAAGATTTTTCATATTGTTGGTTGTAAGAGTCTGGCAGTTATTGTTGAATCCATGTTTAGCATGCTCTAATGCATTTAACTTAGATCACATTTTTCATATTAATTTAGCGTGATATTGAAATTCCCGTTGGATTTAACTTGCATTTACTATGCTATAACCCATGCCAATAGTACAGTTATTATGAATAACAATAATTACAATAAAGTTCAAACAATCTTATAAGTTATAACATGGATGGTCAATATTAGGAATATCTTTATATTAGGAATATCTTAATTTTGACCAAGTAAATATTTCCAGCTGTGATATTAGGCAAGTAAATATCATATGGGAATGTAATCTCCCAGAATAGTGTATATTTTGTATATTGTATAGCTTGTAGGCTTGATTTGAGGAGTCCTCTGTTGTATATAATGCTACTACCATCTAATGAGAAGTAATGTCTTTCTTCCCACAAACTTCTAGTTTTGGTTTATTATGGTATCAGAGCCCTAGGGCAAAATAATTTTTTTATTTTCTCCTTTCTCCCGCCGCTGCTGCTACTGCATCTGGAATTTTTTTTCCAAATCCATTCGTCCACTGTTTTCAATCCTCATCCTCTTTCAGTCCGTCATGGCTAGCAGTCCAGATAATTCAGGAGGGAAGTCAGACCTCACTAATCCCACCTCACCATACTATCTTCATCCATCTGCCAATCCAGGTTTGGTTATAACCCAAATCAAATTGAATGGTGAAAACTATTCGTCTTGGGAACAAGCTGTTAAATTAGCTTTAAAATCTCATAATAAGGTTGGTTTTATAGATGGGTCTATTTCTCAACCAAATAAAACTGATTCCCAATTTGTCGCATGGGAGATTGTCAATTCCATGTTATGTTCCTGGATTGCAAATTCACTAGATGATCCAATTAGGGCCACGGTGTCTCGTCTTAATAATGCCAAAATTTTATGGGAATGTCTCAAAACCCGATACTCCGTTAAGAATGCCCCAAAAGTCTATAAATTGTGGTCCGATCTCACTGTCACAAAACAGTCCGAGTCATCTATTATGTCATTTTACACACATTTTCTTGGTATGTGGGAGTACCTTGTTAGTTTGTCTCCTTTAGAAACTTGTACTTGTGAAAATGACTCTCCTATACTCACTTGGTTTAATAATCTCAAAACATATCAATTTTTAATGGGATTAGATGAGTCTTATAATACTTTGTGAACCCAAATCATTAATATGGAGCCATTCCTGGACATTGACCAGGTTTATGCAATGGTAAGCCAAGAAGAGAGTCATAAGTCTTACAATACAAAAACTTGACTTTACAATGGACGTAGATGTCTAAATACATCCACGCATCTTGACTTAGAAGACTTTAGCTAACTAGAATATGAAATGCATATGTGTGGTTCTACTGATCGATTGATCATCAAATATTGTTGCTTAGCATGTCTAGAAGTCTACCAAGTCAAGTCGTTCCAACACTACTTGCCAGTGCATTGCTAATTGATCAAGTCTTTCTAAATTTGTGGCTGATTTTAGGTTATGTTTCACTGTCTAAATTTGTCAGCCGCCCTCCTTCCTCTATACGTGGCTCTGCCATTGGACCTATACATGTCTACATTCAATTTTCTTAGCATGTAACTATCACTATCCAACTTAATAAAAAAATTCTTAAAATCATTGTATCCAACGTCAGACTTTTTCATCATAATTCAGACTTCAGACGACTGTAATTGATTGCTGAAAATCGACGGAATCGAAAAAAAAAATCAAATCGATTAAAAACTGAATAATAGAAACCGAACCGAATGCAATAGGGTGCAAAGCATTAGAATAAGGTAGAACACAAAAACTTGACTTTACAATAATCACATATTGCTTGGTCTGAAATGGCCGTAGATGTCTAAATACATCCACGGCTATGCATCTTGACTCGGAAGACTTTAGCTAACTAGAATATGAAATGCGTATGTGTGGTTCTACTGATGGATTGATCATCAAATATTGTTGCTTAATGTGTCTCGAAGTCTACCAAGTCAAGTCGTTCCAACACTACTTGCCCACGCATTGCTGATTGATTAAGCTTCTGTATTTAGGTTGCACTTCAATCTCTTTCAAAAAAGATAAGGGTATAAAAATTTGACAGCCTGAATTGCTAAGCTTCTCTTGTTTTTCCCCTTGCAGCAAACAAGCTGACAATCTGGTTGCACTAAGCTGTTTACTTGTTTGCATTACGGCTAGTGAGGATGATTATGTTGTGCAGTGTAATAAGTCTGAATCGTTTAATTCGTATTTCCTTGTTTTGTACTTGATATTTGTCATCAAAAAATTGCTATGCTAATTGGGTTTGAGATGTACATTGCAATTGCAACTGTGTCAAAAATCAAAATTACTCCAGTAGACGATCAATGGAACCATGTTGATATTGATTCACTCTTCTCTTATTCAAGTACCAACATACGGAACACTTCAGTCTTGTTGAATGATTCATAACTGGATTATCTAATATTAAGTCTTCATGATAAAATAAGTTTTTAACAAACACGCTCTAAATATCGTTTGCATTCAAAATAAACATTAACAGTATAACCTACTGGGTTCTAATCAGTAACGTAAGGATCATCTGCTTTAACATTTGAAATGTGTGGGAATGAGAGGAGTTGAACCATCTGTGAGACATGTAAATTACGCACTGAAATTTTGGGGTGAACTAGTTTTTAATCAAATCAGTAACTCGATACCAACAAAATTTCAATGTTGGAGCTATAATATCATTTGCCACAAGTCTTACAAATGAATGAGGAGTGCAACAAAAAAATTCCCCACGAGTTCATCCACCCTGGTACCATTCCTGCCCAACTACCCTTATGCGAAGTTCTGATGAAAATCGGATCACACCACAAAAAAATATGGGGTTTAGATTACCAACAACCCTCAAATTAAATGGATGAAAATAGTACAACTTCATGCAAAATAAATGTTGTAAAATGTTTGAATTTTATTCATAACCTTTAGTTTAAATAACCCCTCACGCGCATGCTACGTGTGCTTACAATATTATTTTTACTATTACAATTGAATTTCCATTTTGTTATTGGAGCATTCGGGAGAAGGTTTTGGATTTAAAATTTCTTAATAAAACTTCTAGGTACCTCTCACAAAAGCTACAATGAAATTATGAACAGGGATCTATATAGTGGCAGAGCCAAGATTTTAGAGCGGGCAAATTATAGCAACACATACAAAATTTTGAGTTTTGAAAATAATAAATTGAAGATTTTTATTGATAAAAACGAGGAGACATCTTTTAAATGCACCAATAAGAATTGGTCTCCAACGACAAATTGTATGTAACTTTTACGTCGAATAACAATTTAATGGACATTTGCACCTTAATGTACATACCTAATTGTATATAATAACAAAGATTAGAGGAGACAAAAGACGTCACATTAATATAGAAAGATCAGTGTCTAGGAAAAATTATTGAAATTATATGGTAGGGTATAATTATTTATATAACAGATAGAGATATACCTAGAAGAAATGACAAAGTATAACCATAAGAGTAAGTCTATGCAGTCAGAAAACACAACCATTTTTTTGTCAGGTTAAATTTTTTTTTTTTACACTTTTACCCATTCTCTTTGGCATCATTAGAGGAGGTTTGCTACAACCTCGAGATACACATAAACAATTTAGAGATTTATTATTCTTTCAAGATCACGCCATGTCACCCTGTAGTTGAGGAAGCCATTTGGGATTGATAATTAGTTCCCTAGGGAGCTAAAATAAGTCTTAAGCGAAACTCCACCAATTAACGATTAATACACTTGATGACAACGAAATATGAGCCATTTATGAACACAGTTCAGGTTTGCATCAGGATCTCCATTGCCCCTTATACAAAGAAAATCTCAATGCACTGGAGGCTTTTATTTTTATTGATCATTTGTGTTCATCACTCTAAGTAGAGAATGCACTTTTTTTTTCGTCAATTAAATATGACTCAATCAATCAAGACTTGCTTTTTCAAGTCAATATTAGCCTATACCAATATGCAATTCACACCATGCAATCACTTTTAGATAATAATTATAATTTTATTGGTGGCTTTTAATAGAATGCGTGAGACATGCTTCATTATTAGAGAGATTCTTGTTATGTGTCTCACTCACAAATTGTACTAGCATCTACTGATCACAAGAGAAAGATTAATTTAAGTGATCACAAGACTTGACTTTGGGATGACTTGGAGTGATTTACAAGGTGCTAGTTTGGTATACCATGCATGCATCCAGTTTTGCAGAGTAAAATTATATTCCTTCCAAAAGTGTTTGGTGTGAATTGCCCTACCTGCCTGCCTCCCTAATTGTAAGTTAGTATTGACTGAAAAGCAAGTCTTGATAAGAATTCCGGACCGTGGGGGCAAATAATGCTTTTTGTTACACCAAGAGTGATGAACACAAGTTGTCTCTAAATGCCTACAGTGCATGGAGATTTTCTTTGAATTAGTGTCATGCAGATCATAATTAGGGACATGAACACCTGTCTGTATGGCTCATATTTCGTTGTCATCGGTTGCTATTGAATGTAGTAATATTCTACGAGTATGTTTTCATGGAAACAACTCAAAAGGAAGGAAAAATGTTGACTGAAAAAGTAAGTCTTGAGTGAGCAATAATCCGTCAATGGGGCTAAAACTGTGAATGAGTGTTTCACGAGAATGTGATGAGCTTATGCTAACACAAATTTCGTTCATGAACTTTGGACTCCCCTACATTCGGACCCAGCTATACTTAACATCAAAAGCTACAAAACACGTTATTTCTTCTTCTTCTTCTTCTTTTTATCAGGGATTCTGCTAACAAATTCTCACTTGCTATGCCCATTGTGCATTGAACTTTCGGCTTGCATTCAGACATGTTAAGTGACTGGTGGTGTGAATTGCATAATGGTAGGCTAATATTGACTGGAAAATCATGTCTTCGCAACTCCATAAGAGAAAGATTAATTTAGTGATGATAAAACTGACTTTGGGATGACTCTGGAGTGATTTACATGGTGCTGGTTTAGTAAAAAAAGAGTCACTAGGCAGGCTACCATGCTCTCGGTTTGCAGAGTGAATTATAATTCTTTTAAAAGTGTTTGGTGTGAATTGCCCTCTTCCCTAATTATAAATTAGTATTCCATGGGGCTAAAGAATGCATTTAGTGCCACCAAGTAAAGTAAACTAGTAGAAGAAAAAAAATGTGGTGATTAACATTTTAAATGCATGTATATTCAATATTTCTTTTTTTTAAGAATTCAAAATTTTAAAGTGCAAATTAAAATATTTGAGAAATTTGGCTAGAGGTCGTTCAATCATTGTAATATTCTAATTTAATGATAGAGAAGTTTATATTCGCATGCTAATGTATAAGAATTACTTAAATTTTCATCACATTATATATGTGTTTAAAAAAGGAGGGTTTTTATAGTTATTTATAATGATTTTTCTATAACTAAGCAACGTAGTGTTGGAACGAAAGACTTTAGACTTAGTCCTCGCAGATCCTCTAGAACTAAGAAACGTAGCAATAAGTATAGAGATTGATCAATGGGGATTGTAGGGTTGGTCTATTTGAATAAAAATCATACTACATATATGCACAATTGACTGAATTTTTCGAATCAAAATGCTAACGGTTTGGTTGCACAATTTTTCAAATCATTCCCACAAATTTCAAATGTTAAAGCAGACGAGCAGATGATCCTTACGTTACTGATTAGAACCCAGTAGGTTATACTGTTAATGTTTATTTTGAATGCAAACGATATTTAGAGCGTGTTTTTTAAAAACTTATTTTATCATTAAGACTTAATATTAGATAATCCAGTTATGAATCATTCAACAAGACTGAAGTGTTCCGTATGTTAGTACTTCAATAAGAGAAGAGTGAATCAATATCAATATGGTTCCATTGATCGCCTACTGGAGTAATTTTGATTTTCGACACAGTTGCAATTGCAATGTATATCTCAAACCCAATTAGCATAGCAATTTGTTGATGACAAATATCAAGTACAAACAAGGAAATACGAATTAAACGATTCGGACTTATTACACTGCACAACACAATCATCCCCACTAGCCGTAATACAAATAAGTAAAATCAACAGCTTAGTGCAACCAGATCATCAGCTTGTTTGCTGCAAGTAAAAAAAACAGAAGAAAATTAGCAATTCAATCTGTCAAATTTTTATCAGTCATTTTGTAAATGAACTTAAGTATAGAGAGACTATGTACCAAAAGGCGCATCTTCAAGATTGCAATGATCTCCTCATGATCTACTCTGGTTTGTGTATATGCCTCGACCTTCTCCATCTCCTACATAATAGATTCAACAAATGTTAAGATATTGATCTTATAAGTTTATCTGTTAGTAGACTAAGAAAATATGTAAAGTCATTGATAGTGCACCTCGAGCCATAATTTGAGCTTAGGCCTTCCTATCGTGATGTCATAATTCTTTACATCCAACAATAAACGAGCATATCGCTGAAAGAACGGTATGTAGGCAATATCCACCTGAAGGTCACATGTAAATGTTAACTCAACAATGGAGATAAGATTACAGGTGAACTGAAAAAGAAAAAATAGAAAACATCTAACGTAGAGAAAATGATAATTTACCAGACTAAACTGGCTAAGGAAGAAAGGCCCCTCGTCGAATTTGGAGATAGCAGTTTCCAGGTGATCGAAAGTAGAATCTGATGCAGGTAAGTGATGCAAATCAGTCCGCGACCATCTTATACTCTGACTAAGACTAAGTTCATAAAAGAAAGTAATTAGTCTTACCAGCATTTCCATTCTGTTTTAGTGCAGCCATCACAATGCTATTGAAGGTGTCTGTGTAGGACAATAACTCCTCTGCGAACTCCCTTTTGATGGGATCCTAAATTGTGCACAATATACATAACCAAGTGAGAATTCAAGGCCAATTGCGTGAATTCGTTAAGTGTAGAAACATAAGTTTGGCATCTTTACCTCAGGTAGAAGGGCAGGTCCTTCAAAGTGGCTATCGATATACTTCAGCAAATCAATACTCTCTCCTCTGATTCATTATTATGTTCCAATGCAGGTACCTGTAAAATTGAAGTTTTGTATATCTAAGTAGATTTTCGACAGATTGTGTTTACTATGTAGTAAGACGACTACGGTTCACAAAGATCACCTTATTTGCAGGGTAAACTTTCTCCTTGTACCAAGCAGGTCTGTTTACTAGATCAAAACCAACCAATTTGATCTTGTCTTGCAATCCCTGATACACACCAAATCAGAACTCGGAATGATAGACAGAGTCTAAGATAGGTTGGTTGTTAGCATGAATAGGCTGTTAGCATAAACTGTAATCAGTTAGAGTATGAGTTGTATGAGCTGTAGGTAGTTAGTATAAGCTGTATGTATTTTGTTAGTGTAAGTTCTAGATTCTCAGATGTAATCAGTTCTATCTATAAATACATAGAAAGCTCTCTGAATTGTTTATTCAAGCAATTGCAGAGTTTCAACCTGTTCATACTTTTCTATCTTGGTATCAGAGCTTTATAGGTTCTTTCATCAATGGCAACACAATCTTCTTCTGGGTCTCTCAATACAGGTCAGACATCCACTGTGTCTCCTACTCCCTCTTATCAAGTTTTGAATCACTCTTTACCAGTAAAACTAGACAGATCTAATTACATCCTTTGGAAGTCTCAAATTGAAAATGTAATTTTTGCAAATGGGTTTGAAGATTTCATTGAAGGAGTTTCAGTTTGTCCAACAAAAGAGCTGAGTACAGGAGTTATCAATCCTGCTTTTGTTGCTTGGAGAAGACAAGATAGCACAATCTTGTCTTGGATTTATGCATCTCTTACACCAGCCATCATGGCTCAAATCATTGGACACACTACTTCTTTTTCAGCCTGGAAGGCTTTAGAGCAAATCTTTTCTTCTTCTTCAAGGGCTAGAATCATGCAACTGCGATTAGATTTACAATCCAGTAAAAAAGGTTCTCTGTCCATGATTGATTATATCATGAAGATCAAGAGTGCAGCAGACAATCTTGCAGCCATTGGTGAGTTAGTCTCCGATCAAGATCATATAATGAATCTTTTAAATGGTTTGGGAAATGAATACAACTCAGTGGTCTCAGCAATCAATGTCAGAGATGATCAGATCTCGCTTGAATTTATATATAGTATGCTATTGTCTTTTGAAAATAGGCTTGAGCAACAAGGCTCTGTGGATAGCATTCCACCCATTTCCGCAAATCTGGCCAATTCCAATTATAAACAGCCATATACTCAGCATTATCATCAGCAGTTTGGACAACCATTTGGTCGAGGCAGAGGAAGATATTATGGTGGCCAGTCTAATAGGGGACGAGGTCGTGCAAGAAATTTCAATAGTCAGAAATATGGTTCGCAAAATGGACACCAATATGGCTCAAATCATGGCCAACAAGGTGGCCAGTCTAATAATCACAGTAGTAAGCAGTCAAGCGATCGACCACAATGCCAGTTATGTGGCAAATTTGGCCATTTAGCTCTTACTTGTTATCATCGTTTTGATGTTAATTTTCAGCATTCATCAGGTTCTTTAAATTCTGGGTCTTCAACTGACTTTAAACCAGCTATACCAGCTGTCACGGACCAGCAATCCGTGCGGCACTAGCTATTCAATTCACTAGTAAGCCTATGAGTAGTTACTTTGACGGGCACAAATATTAACTTGAGAATGCACAATATCAATCTGTAGACAATATAACAATGCACAATAGTCAGTAAAAGCTCTCATTCACATTCAATAGATTACAATGGGGAGGAACGTTCGGAAGGACGTTGCTCAAGACTAGTTCGATGCTATCGATCGATGGAAATACAAGTTTGAAGTTGAAAAGCAATGCAAAGAAAACAATAAAAATGCTAGCGGTACAGTCTGGCCCGACTATGCAATGGAGGCAACACGTCCTCACAGTCAAGAGCTCAAACCTTCCCCCTATAATATAGATGCTAAGCATTTGGGCACTTTTCAAAAGGGAACATTGAGTTTTGAGACCATTAGACAGGCCTCTGACCTTGAGTCCTAACACTCTCCCACACTCAATTCGCAGACGCCCTCGTAGCGAACTTTTCTAAGTACTCTTCCAGCTTTGAGAGGTATGGCAGCAGATGCTCGACTGGCTCCCAACTGATCTCTGAAGGAGGTTCATCCTGCCACTTGACCAAATACTCTCTATCCGGGCCTGTGTTGTTGATGAGGCGGTCAGCTAAGATTTCTTCCACTTCTCGATCTGGCTTAGTAGGATGCTTAGGCAATGCGCGGGTAGATACATTTCTTGTGGGATCAGCGGCATCTGCATGGTAGGACTTCAAGTTACTTGCATGGAAGACAGGATGGGTGAAACGGAGCCAATGTGGTAACTTGACGCGATATGAGACTTTGCCGACTTTCTCAATAATCTGTACCGGCCCCTCATACTTGCGAAACAGATTGTTGTGTGCTCTAGCTGTCCTTTTATACTTGTTGAACATATCGAGCTTTACCAATACCAAGTCTCCAACGGCGAAAGGATCAATTCGTCGTTTCTTGTCGGCCCATTTCTTCATGTGACGGGAGGCTTTCTCAAGATAGGCTCGAGCAACTTCAATGTTTTTCTGCCAGGCTTTGACAAATTCAAGAGCTCTTGGGCTGGGTCCTTGGTATCCGGTAAGTACTGTATGTGGTGTCAATGGTTGCTGACCAGTAACCAACTGAAAGGGGCTGGAGTGAGTAGCTGAGCTCTTTTGTAAGTTGAAACAGAATTGTGCAACATCAAGTAGGCCCACCCAATTTTTCTGGTTTGCACTTACAAAATGACGAAGGTATTCTTCAAGCATAGAGTTAAAGCGCTCAGTCTGTCCGTCGGATTGGGGATGTTGGCTTGTCGACATATTAAGTTTGGATCCCAAGAGCTTGAACAACTCTTTCCAGAACTTTCCTGTGAAGCGAGCATCACGGTCGCTAACAATGTTTTCGGGCAGTCCCCAATACTTCACTACATGCTTGAGGAACAATTGCGCCGTATCTTCAGCTGTGCAAGTCAGTCCGGTCGGCACAAATGTCACATACTTTGAGAATCGGTCAACAACTACAAGGATACTTCTGAAATCCTACACTTTCGGTAACCCCGTAATGAAGTCCATGGAAACACTTTTCCAAGGACGAGTTGGAACAGGCAGGGGCTCTAGTAAACCTACTGGTCGATCTCTTTCAACCTTATCTTGCTGGCAAATAAGACAGGTTCGAACATAGGCCATTACATCCTCCTATATCTGCGACCAATAGTACCCCCTCTCTAACAATGCAAGTGTTCGTCTCCAACCTGGATGTCCAGCCCAATGGGTGTCATGGAATTCTCTCAAAAGTTCTTTCCTCAGACCCGAAGTTCTCGGAACATAGAGGCGATTACCAGTTGTGAGTATTGCTCCATCTTTTCTCCAGAACCGTCGAGTTTTGCCCTGTTTGATCAACTCTGTAATCGCCTTCGCTTGTGGATCTGTCTGTAGGCCTACTTTGATCTTCTCCAAGATGGTGTGACTCGGACCAGTATGGGTTAGCATTGCAAGGTCTGCCCTTCTACTGAGTGCATCAGCCAGCGAATCCACTCTGTCTGCCAGTGAAAAGAGTCCATCCAACCGACTAATCTGTTCTCCCAAAGTGTTCAACTGGTCCATTCTGCTTTCTAGTCTATGCATTCGACTAGCTTGTCGTTCCTCCATAGCGCTAAGGCGCTCATTTAGTTCCTGCATCCTGGTTTGCATTCAACAAGCTCTAGCTCTGATACCAACTGTCACGGACCAGCAATCCGTGCGGCACTAGCTATTCAATTCACTAGTAAGCCTATGAGTAGTTACTTTGACAGGCACAAATATTAACTTGAGAATGCACAATATCAATCTGTAGACAATATAACAATGCACAATAGTCAGTAAAAGCTCTCATTCACATTCAATAGATTACAATGGGGAGGAACGTTCGGAAGGACGTTGCTCAAGACTAGTTCGATGCTATCGATCGATGGAAATACAAGTTTGAAGTTGAAAAGAAATGCAAAGAAAATAATAAAAATGTTAGCGGTACAGTCTGGCCCGACTATGCAATGGAGGCAACACGTCCTCACAGTCAAGAGCTCAAACCTTCCCCCTATAATATAGATGCTAAGCATTTGGGCACTTTTCAAAAGGGAACATTGAGTTTTGAGACCATTAGACAGGCCTCTGACCTTGAGTCCTAACACTAGCCTTAGCAGCAGTGTCAAATCCATTTCATAATGAGGGCTGGTACTTGGATTCCGGAGCCAGTCACCACTTGACAAATGATCATATTGGTCTAGCCAATTCATCTCCTTACATGGGGTCAGACAAAGTTACAGTTGGTAATGGTTCTTCTCTTCCTATTAATAATGTTGGTTCACTATCTTTCTCTTCTTCTCCTCATCGACCATCTTCTTCTTTTCTGCTAAACCAAGTCTTTCATGTACCGTCTTTGTCTACTAAGTTGATCAGTGTTGCTAAGTTTTGTGCTGACAACAATGTACTAATTGAATTCTGGTCTGATCATTTCTTTGTGAAGGACCCACTTTCGAGGAAGGTTCTAGCTCAAGGCAGTCTTGAAAATGGTTTATACAAGATGCCAGTCCTTCCTGCATTTGCAAACAATTCCAGCATGTCAGCATTTGCGATCAGCTCCAATCCCAGGGTGTCTCATTTGTCTCCAAATTCTAGTTCTATCATGTCTGCTTTGTCTACAAATTCTAGTTCTTCTTGTATTGCCACCATTGAGCAATTATGGCATTATAGATTAGGTCATCCTTCGACAGATATTGTTCATCAGACATTGAAACTCTGTAATATTTCTTTCGATAAATCTACTTGTTCATCAATTTGATCATCTTGCCAACTTGCCAAAAGTCATCGCCTACCTACTTCTTTGTCTTCTTTTCATGCTTCTAGTCTTTTAGAACTTATTCATATGGACATTTGGGGTCCTACATTTGTCAAATCCACATCTGGTTCTAGATTTTTTATTTTATTTGTTGATGATTTTTCTAGATTCACTTGGTTTTTTCCTCTTCAATCAAAAGGCCAGGCACTGTCTGTGTTCAAACTATTCAAGATTCGAGTTGAAAAACAATTCAACACTTCCATTAAAAATCTTCAATCTGATAATGGGGGTGAGTTTAGAGCTTTTAAATCTTTTCTGTTAGAATCTGGAATTGGTCATAGGTTCTCATGTCCACACTCTTCTTCGCAAAATGGTAGAGTGGAACGTAAGCACAGACATGTTGTTGAAACTGGTCTTGTTTTGTTAGTTCATGCTCATATGCCATTCAAGTTTTGGCAATATGTTTTCCAAACAGTTGTTTTCCTTATCAATCGCATGCCAACAAAAATTCTTAGTCATAAGTATCCTTATCAAGTTCTTCTAAATCGTCTTCCTGATTATCGTGCTCTTCATGTATTTGGTTGCTTATGCTTTCCTTTCATTCGCCCTTATAATCAGCATAAGCTCCAATTCAGGTCAGTTGCTTGTGTATTTCTGGGTTATAGTTTAGATCATAAGGGTTTTTTGTGTCTTGATCAAGTCTCTGGTAGAGTATATGTCTCTCCAAATGTAGTGTTTGATGAATATTGTTTTCCTATGCACAATCCTACTTCATTGCTTCCATCAGTTCCCATTCCAGATGAAGTGTCCAATGTGATTACTTCTGTTGTTCCTAAGTCCTCCACTAGTTCAGTCTCTTTGTCTCCTAATGTTCCACCTGCTGCTCCTTCTCCTAATGTTCCTCCTGATGCTCCAACTGATGCTCATTCTGTGCTTCCAGCTGATGTTCCTTCCACAAAATCCATTCCATCTTCTTTTATTCTAACTCGCATGCTTACCCGCTCTATGGCTGGTATTTCAAAGAGGAAACCAATCTTTGATTTATCTATTGTTAAAATCTCAGAACCTACTACTTTGAGACAGGCTCTTAAAGATCCTTACTGGGTTCAAGCCATGGAAAAAGAAATTTCTGCTTTACATTCAAATGGCACTTGGACTTTGGTTGATCCACCTAGTAATGTAAACATTATAGGTTGTAAATGGGTTTATAAGCTCAAATACAAGCATGATGGGAGTATTGACAGGTACAAAGCTCGCCTGGTTGCCAAAGGATTTAATCAGACATATGGTTTGGATTACTTTGAGACGTTCAGTCCTGTTGTAAAATCTGCCACTATACGTATTGTTCTCACCATTGCGGTCAATTTTCAATGGCATATTAGACAACTTGATGTTCATAATGCCTTTTTGAATGGAGATCTTGAAGAACAAGTATTCATGACTCAACCACCTGGTTTTTCAGACATTCAATTTCCATCTAAAGTTTGTCAACTACGGAAGTCATTGTATGGTCTTAAACAATCGCCTCGTGCTTGGTTTTCTAAGCTGAGTGGTGCTCTTCTACGATGGGGTTTCACTGCTTCTCGGACTGATAGCTCCATGTTTATCAAAGTTGATAAGCATTATGTTCTTATAATGTTGGTCTATGTGGATGATATCATTGTTACTGGCAGCTCTTCGAGTCTTATTTCCTCCCTCATTGCTCAGTTGAATTTTGTTTTTACTCTTCGTGACTTGGGGGCGTTGTCCTTCTTCTTGGGTATTGAAGTTCATCGATGTAATGGTGCTCTACATCTCAGTCAGACTAAGTACATTGCTGACCTTCTTAATCGTGCTGCTATGGTGGATTGCAAGTCCTCTCCTACTCCTGGAACTGTTGGTAAACCTTTATCTCAGTTTGATGGAACTCCTCTTATGACTGCTACTACATATCGTAGTATTGTAGGTGCTCTCCAATATGTCACCATGACTAGGCCAGATATTGTTTTTGCCGTAAATAAGGCTTGCCAATTTATGCAAGCTCCTACGACGTCTCACTGGATGGCTGTCAAGCGCATTCTGCGTTATCTAAAAGGCTCCTCTCATGATGGTGTACTCATTCAACCTACTCGTGACCTTACTATCGGAGCCTTTTCTGATGCTGACTGGGGATCTAATCCCTGACAGACGCAGTGCCAGTGGTTACTTGGTTTACTTAGGTGGCAATCTGATCTCTTGGTCTGCTACCAAACAGCGTGTTGTCTCCAGAAGCAGTGCTGAATCTGAATATCGAGGTCTTGCTCTTGCCACTTCTGAGGTCATATGGATCCAGGCTTTGTTAAAAGAACTTTGTGTTCCTCTTGCTAGTCCTCCTGTTCTATGGTATGACAACATCAGTGCCTACCATCTTGCCAAAAATCCAGTTTTTCATGCACGGACCAAACATATTGAAATTGATTTGCATTTCATCCGTGATCATGTTCTCCGAGGTGATTTACTTCTCAAATTTGTGCCTACTGCTGAACAGCCTGCGGATCTTCTCACCAAGCATCTTACAAGTGCTCGGTTCTCCTATCTCAAGTCTCATCTTGGTCTTGTTTCCTATCCCTTGCACTTGAGGGGGGATGATAGACAGAGTCTAAGATAGGTTGGTTGTTAGCATGAATAGGCTGTTAGCATAAACTGTAATCAGTTAGAGTATGAGCTGTAGGTAGTTAGTATAAGCTGTATGTATTTTGTTAGTGTAAGTTCTAGATTCTCAGATGTAATCAGTTCTATCTATAAATACATAGAAAGCTCTCTGAATTGCTTATTCAAGCAATTGCAGAGTTTCAACCTGTTCATACTTTTCTATCTCGGAAAACTTATTTAGAAATGAAAATATATATATTCACCTACTGGAAAAAAAAACAAAAAAAAAAACCTTGTAGTTACGGACAATCCACACACGCTGTGCATATGGGCATCTGTAAGAGGTATACAACCTAAACAAGTGCGAATAAGTACCAGTCAGAAGAATGTACACCCAAAAATTTCAACGAAACAAGCACTAGTTTAGTGTATTGTCATAATCAAATTATCCAATTTAACCCTTCTCCTACATAGGAGAATCAGAACCTTAACCATATGATTAGCAAATTAAAAAAGATTTTCAAGGCAGGTAGTACACATAAAATATTGCAAACCCAAATGAAAAAGCTCAACACTTCATCAAAGTTGTATTGTTGCCAACATATCCTTATCATAGTAAACCAAAATATATATATATATATTCAAACTAGGAATCTTAATCAACTAAGGCCCTGTTTAGTTCAATGGAAGATACCTGAAAAAAAAATATAGTTTTTAATTGAAATTTCAATTGAACTACTAAAACCAAGGAAAGTTCGTGTTTTTGAATTAAGATGATCATAAGAAACCAATGACCATATAACTTTATCTTTGCAGAAATTTGGAAGAATGGCTTGTAGAAGCAACAGTCTAAATGATTAAATCGTGCATTTACAAAGAGAAGAAGTGTAATAGCAGTTTGAGGTTTACCTTGTTGTTCCATCAAACATGGGAGGAGGGGCTTAATTGGTGTCCAGAACAGGTGGAAGAACTTTATGCACAATTCTGAATGACAAAAAAAAAAAAAAGACCCATTACATTACCTCACCAACAAAACACAAAGTACCCGAGAATCCAATAAAAACAGAACACCAGACCATTCAAAGCACAAAAATGCATTGATTCAGAAACCTCATCGAGCATGTCAAAGAAAGATCGAGAAACTAATAGAAGAATTCAAAAATCCTACCCAGTTGCCATTTTTTCTTCTTAACGTAGGAGCTCTGGTCTTTCTTAATAGATGAACGAAAACTTGGTTTGCTAGCTTGAACAGAAAAATTGATGAATAGAGAACTTCCAATGGAGAGTATTTATAATACCAGATCAAGAAAAGTGTTTACACATAGGAGTTAGATGTGCATGAAACTAATGAAGAAGGTGTCATGAATGACAATGAAGTTTGAATTCAAACATCGATAACTTGTTGAATGGATATAATATTATATAAATTTGTTATACTAGTATATCTTATCAATAAGTTGATATTCAATGTGTGTAGTGTACATATCTGAATCTTAGTTCATTCTGTGAAGGGGTTGTATCAGATTTCTTCAATAGTTGGACTTGGTCCATGTATTGTTATATGAAGAGTAGAATAAAGGGTACCACCCCCATTGGGAGAATGGGTCGTTTCTTATTTGGAGCTCTGGCTGATATAAATGATTGAAGTAGTGGGGGACTTTTTTATTTGATTTTGGCTGTTTAGTTTAATATGGTTTGATGAATTTGTATTACGACTAATCTAACCTCGGAGATGCTCTGGCTTTTTTATATTTGAAGCAAAAAATTCAGTCAAGAATATGTTGAAAAGATAAATATTGAGCAACTTTTTCTACATCTTCAAACAAGAGGAAGAGACCATATTCTTCATTTATTTTCAATTTTTTTTTTTTTTTTGTTTTTGTAGAATTTCGGAAATAAGATGCAGAGATCAATATATAGGGAGAAGAATAAATAAGTGCGGATTACCCAAGCACCGATGTTTGGAGTTGATTTATTTTAGTATTTGAGAATGATTTCATTTCTTATTATAAAAATAATTTGTTAAAAGCATATTGCACATTACTAATAAGAGTTACAATATTCTTGGCATACTACAATAGCGAAGTTATGAGCCTCATAATTGAGGTCCCTATAGATAAAATTACAAAACCAACGGTTTTGAAGAGAAATCAATCGTTGTATATTGCTAATGAGAGGTCGCCACACCCAGTCAATGACTGCTCTAGGTTGCCGCCAGTCATCGTGCAATATAGCGCCATGTCCTTGAGTCCCCCAGGAAAAAAACTTGTTCGCCAATGCAGCGAGGATCAAAAGAAGAGTCGCCTCAGTTGCATGGCACTCTGCCATGGTATTGTCCATCACCTTCCCTGTGATCGGCGAAGCAACCCCCGCAAGTACCTATCCATGCATGTTAATTGCAAAAACTCCAACCGCTCCCCGTTGAGAAGGGGCAATAAACTGGCATCATGCATTATCACTATCATGTCCGACTCCAGGGAATGTGGAATAGGTATGAGCTGTGAGGATCTAAGGTTTAGTCTATGAAATTTTGCTTAATGAATTTGTGCATGTATCATTGTTATCTGGGTAGTGGCTATCTCAGTATGGGGCCCAAAAGGATATGTTGAAGAGGAAACATAATTTGATCGATGACAGCTATTTCAAGGATATGATGAAAGGAGACAGCATTTTTGGTGTTTACAGTGGATAGGGCACCCCCGTGATTCGTGTGATCGAAATTTGTAGAAAACCAGTGGTGTTTCCAAGCAGACCATGTTCTATGAAACGACGACAGAAACTTCTAAGTGTTGAAATTGGCTTTGTGAAAAGTACTATTGTTTCGTGTCTGCCATATGGTCTGTATGAAAGCTATAAACTGAGAGATAATTTCCTCCTTTAGCTCTAAGTGTGTGTTCGCAGTGTCCCACGTGAACTTTAGGAAGAGGGAAGTACTAGATACCCCAAGGTTAACATTAAGTCAGTCGATTGGGATGGGTGAAACTAGTCAGAGTTGGTGCATGACCAGACAGAAGAAAAATAGGTGAATAGCATCTTCTGTGTGGCTATGACAAAAAATACAATCCTCCAATAGTGTGTGAAATCGAAACAGATTGATCATGGTGGAGAGAATATTTTCAAAAAATACCTTCGACCTGATTATTTGAGAATGCACGACTAGGATTGCAACATGTAAGTGTGGGTTATCACTTTAGTAAAAATTTTTTTTTTTTTTTTTTTTACAATTAATATAAGGTTCGGGAAAAAAAACATAAATCATTTAATGAGTGGCAAAAACAGGGAGGATTGTATTAATTCTAGGAATTAATTGGATTAGGTTCGAGGATAAGACCAATCAAAACCCAGTTTCTTCAAACAGATATAACTTATTTAGTGACGATAAATTAGATATTTCATAATAATTACATTATTTATCATGATTTACATAGATTAGCCTAAGAGAAGTACATAACTATATATTAGCCCCAGGAGGATTTACAGGGGGGTATTCAATCATGGATTTTAATAGAGTCTGATAGACTTTAAATCTCATAGATTTTAATAGAGTCTGAAAGACTTTACAGAATTCACTGGATTTTAATAGATTTTAAGTGACTGGATTTTGTGGAATTTACAGAATCCACTGGATTTTAATGGATTTTTATTATTGGATTTTAATGGATTTTTATTATTGGATTTTAAGATTGCAAGCCACATTGGGCTAAGACATTCATGCTCAACTGCTTCAAATTGAGGATTTACTTGTAATTCTGGTCCATTTTTGTAACCAATAATTTGAATCTATAGAATTGATCTCTTCTTTGATAACCAAGTGATCCATACCCAAGAGAATGATTTGGTGTAGTTGGCATATATTCAGTCATTCAAAAGGCATGAAGATCAAAATCAACAAAACAGAACAAAAACATCAACAACCAATAGCAGTAAACCCCATCTTCAAAATCAAAACTTTAACAACAAAAAACATCCAATAAGAAGAAGAAAAAAATCAACACCCAGAGTCAATCAAGTCTCAAAAAATAAACCCAACAACGTCTTATGTCAGTAACATAGAGAGTGAGATAAAGAAATAGAGGTCACCTTCTCCACAGCTAAGCTTTGTCCCTTTGAAACGTGTTTGAGTGCGGATGAACTCGAGCAAAGTAGTGGAAGGATCAACCTTGTCAAGCTCGTATCTTTCCCCATTAATGGCGAAAACCAGTTTATCCTCTGCACTGACCTCCATGGCTTTTTCAGTGCAACAACAATGGGTTGAACAATGAGGAACTCCAGCACATCCAACGATGAGGAACTCGGTGCAAACGCCATTGGCGACGGCGGAGGCAATGGTAGTGGTGGCGGGGCAAGAACATTGTACGGATCCCACACCTTGATCTGCGGCCCCAACCTAGGGGTCCCAAAATTCGATAGCTGGGGTGATAAGGGTGATGCAGATGCATGATATGGGAGCAACTCAGGTTCTTGTTCAAGAACCTTCTTCATCATCGGGTTTACGAGCTCTCGTTGCTCGGTTTCTCCATCGTCATCATCGCCCTCTTCTTCTTCTTCTTCTTCTTCTCCTTCCTCTTCGTCTTCATCGGCCACTTGCCCAGACTGTGAAGCTCCCATTTGGAGTTGAATTCGATTGAATTTGATCAAATCTTCACTGAATTTCGAGAGGTGATTAGGGTTTGTAAGTGATCGATCGACACTGGGGTTTCGTGATGGAGGCAGATCTGGGAATCCCACTATGTGTATTGTGGTGAAGATGTAACAATATCCTCTGTGAGTTTGAGATTCAAAGAATCCCACTCAAGTCTGCTTAGCGAGAAGAAACCTATGGTCATCTCTCCTCTTTTCTAGATAACCTTTTACTTATCGCAGCATCGCTTTCTAAAATAGAACCCTCAGCCTACTTCTCTTCCACAATCCAGAGTCTTCTCCACAGTAAACAAACACTCATCATACAATCCAGAGTGATCTTGTGGCAGTGGAACCACCAGCAAGCCCTAGGTGTTGGTGGGAGAGATGAAGAAGAAGAGATTGAAATCCGAGGGTAAGTGGTCGGATTTGTAAAGGAGTTTGATATTTATATTTTTCACAAATAAATTCTTTAAAATCCTTTAAAATCCATCAAGTCAACAAATCCATTAAAATTCTTTGTTGTTTGAATACCCCTAGATTTCATTGTATTGTTTAAAATCCATGATTGAATACCCCATGATTTTAATGGATTATAAAACAATCATTTAAAATCTATATTTGAATACCCCTAGATTTCATTGTATTGTTTTAAATCCTTAATTGAATACCCCTATATTTTAATGGACTTTAAAATCTTTCAAAATCCATTAAAATACATGATTGAATACCCCCCCTTAGTTAATAAAACTTCAGAAAATATAACTCTTCTCTCTTTGAACTTAGCCCAATAGCATCATAATGACGTTTTCAAGCTGATACTCCAATCCATGTTGGGAGGAACTTCCGATTTTCAAAGCTGGGACTGCAACGAAAAAAAAAAATCAATTAGAATCCAGAAAACGAAACGTCACTACCAAGTATTATATAAGTATTACACTTGCAGCTCAGCATTGGTGATGCTTTTATGAGCTTCAACAAAGAATACAGAGAGTTTCAATTTTAATCAAGGTGATGAAAGAGGATTTACCGCAAAGCGTTTCTTGTATATTTAAACAAGTTCCTTGGGATCGCGTCTGGTTTGCGTATAACCTTCTATCTTATTCATCTCCTACATAACGAGCAAAGAACTTACACGTTAAGAATTGGCATGATGCCTTCCATCAGGAACATGCAAAACGTGTGTTAAATCGAGGACCAACAATGTCTAATGTGATTAAAGCATTGGATATAACTTCCTATTTTCTGATAAGGATGATTTAATTCAGGGCCTTGATCCTTTTAAGGTGTCACCTGTTAAGAACTTGAAACTGTTCTTTTTTCTTCTTCTTTTTTTATATATGAACTAAAACTAAAAAGATTAAAATTCCACACAATACCTCAATCCATGCCGCGAGCTTAGGTCTGCCAGCCGTGATGTCATACTTTTTTACTTCCAACAAGTAGGGTTGAAATCTTTCCATAAATGGTGCATACGCTATATCCACCTGCATGGTAAACATTTATGTATAAGGGGGGAATCAGATGCAGAGTACTAAATCCTATCTGCCTTCGGAGAAAACAATTTTCTTGAAAACTAAACCAATTTGCTTGAAAACATAGACGAAAATTATCCAAGTTCCTATTACAGTTAGGATAGGATCATCTAGCAAAATGTGTTCATTTCATGATCTGGCATGTAAAGAATGAAAACTTTTCATGCCTAGGTAGGAAAAACATTTATCCACCTTTCCGTAAGAAACTGAAATTTCCACGGTCCGAAAACAAGACATGCTCATTCATCTTCCCATCTCATATGTTCAAATGGAAATTAAATCTGTTGCTGAATTCAACAAGAGACTGAAAATAACACTTGATTCGACAAGAGACTGAAAAGGGAAAGGAAATATGAATCTTTTTTTACTAAAAATAACAAAAGATTATTCACCAGGCTGAATTGGCCGAGGAAGAAAGGACCATCCTCAAATTTGGAAAGAGCCGCTTCTAGGTAGTCAAAAGTGGCATCTGGAGAAAGAATATCATACAATACAGTTTATTATCTGATAATTAAGTACCAAAAGGCTAGAACTGTGATGAGTTTCAGCTTACAAAGTTCATTTGTCGTTTCTCCCTTCAGTGAAGAAATCACAGATCTACCAAAGGTGTCTGTGTAGGAGAACAGTTCTTCTGCAAACTCCCGCTTGGCAGGATCCTACATTATATTAAGTAACTTCTGCATCAAAATTTTGTCTAAAGAAAGAGATTGCTTTACGAGTACCAAAATCATTCTACTTAAATCCGGAAAAAGAGAAGGTCCGTCAAAGTTGTCATTAAGATACTTAATCAAATCAAGACTCTCTCCACGGACTTCATTATTGTGCTCCAATGCAGGCACCTAAGAGAAAAGAATTAGAAGATTAGTATCTAAGCAACTACCCCAATAGATGGGACTTAATGATGGGGTATAACGGTTGTGTTCAGTCAACTTAAGGATTATCTTGGATCAAATAACTTAATGATTCGAATAACTAACTCAACAACCAATAAGTATGTAAACAAGTCATGTCAAAACCTTTTCTCAACACAAGAAATTCAAATAAATTGTTGCAAATTTATATGAAAGGCATAAACCATGTTGTGCTATTCATGGTTTATTTCATTCACTTTCCCCAAGGTTTGTAAATTGCACATATAAGCTACTTATGTGACATCCTAAAAGGAAATTTAAAATGGACAAACTTTCAGCTAACCGGTGCCAAATGATCTATAACAATGCTTTTCGTATTCAAATAGTATTTACCTTGTTGGCAGGATAGACCTTCTCCTTGTACCAAGCAGGCCGATTTTGCAAATCAATCGGCACCAACTTTATCTTCTCCTGCAATCCCTGCTCCTCCCCAACAAAAAACATGCAGTTATTTCAAACACTAAAACCAAAATATCACAAACTTCAACTAAACATAGATCTCCCATGAGTAGAATTAACTAGCAACCTTGCAGTTCCTAGTAATCCACACACGTTGCGCATACGGGCAAGTCAAAGATATGTACAACCTTCATCACGCGAAAGCAAAACAACTCCAAGTCAATAAATTACACAATTCAAACACTTGCACCATTCAGGCATTTCAACAAAGACAGAGACTAACAATAGAGGCAACCCATTGTAATAACACGAAGACAGTAAAAGTAGGTGCAATAAAAAACCAACCTTGTAGTCCCATCGAAGAGTGGAGGTGGGTCTGAAGTATGATCAAGAACAGGAGGGATAGTTTCCTGAACAACACTGCTGCAAAAACAGAACAGAGCTGAAAATGAAAAATTGAATAAAAACAGAGAAAACCCAGAGAAGATAAGAGAAATCGAAGCTTACCCAGTGGCCATAGTGAGAATTTGAGCTCTGGGTTTCACTGAGAAGTATAAGAGACAAGTGGGTTTGTGAAAACAGAGTGGTGTTTGAAATTGAAGTGAAGAAGGTGTGGTGGGGAGTTTGATGGGTAGCTTAGTTGGTTTGGAGGAGATGATTTGGGGGATTGGGGACGTAAGGAATGACGAGTTGGTGACGATGGATTTGGCCATTATGGTTGTTTCTCGAACGGAGATGATTGTGATTTGGAATTACAATTGAAGTTTCTACCGAACCATCTGTGCCTACAATAAAGAACGAGATGGCGCGAGCAGCATATATGCTCGCTGGTTTCCTCGCCAGTTAGCCAAGCTCTTGAAGTTTCTACCATACCATCTGTGCCTACTGCCTACACCCATCCCTCGCTCTCTTTCCCTCCCTCGCTCGTTTACTTTGGCCCTTTAAAGTGGGGGCATTGCCGCGCCATATGAGATGGCGTTAGCAGCATATATGTGTGCTTAGCTGAAATTTCTATTCATATCCTATATCCAAGAGAATTAATACGGTCCCCTAAAAAATTATTTCTTTTCTCCATTAAAAGTGGGGAGTTTTAAATTACTTGCAAGAATCACTTTTGCAAAAACTAAAATCACTTCATTACAAAAAACGAAAACTCTCTTTCTTTTCAATATCTTTGTTTTTGTTTTTGTTTTTCTACTGATATATTAACTGTGATTTTTTGTGTTGTTTTTATAATGAAACATCACATTCGTTGTAAACCAAAAAGTCAGCTAAATACATTATAATTTAAACAGCAATAAATAAATAAAAAACGTGGAAACTGTTTGCTTTAAGAAATAGTCCAAAACCGGTCTGGATACATAGCGTGTGGAAAACGTGGGAGAAAGAATCCCGCCGCAAGATATGCCAAACGTTTGTATTTAGAAAAACGTCCAGATACAGTCCCTCTTTCAGAAAATCAAAAGTTTATTTCCGTTTAAATAAATTTTCAGCAAAAAATGATTTGCTCTCTAAACGACCCGACCCGACCGATCGGACGGACGGCGGCGGGCGCGAGAGTCTATCTCTCCCCTCCTCATAAAAGAGTGGTACCACCAATGAGTCCAAACCCAAGTCCTAACTATCTCCTTATAAACTCTACCACAAAGAGTTATATAATAGATATGAGACTAAAATTTATAGAGTGATCCATAGATCAAAATAGGAGAGAGGTTCAGGGTTCAAAACCAGGTAAACACCCAATTGATTTTATTTTTAAAAAACCAAATTTTCAACAATCCCCCACTTGGATTTTTAAAAAAACAATTTTCATCGAGCAATCTTTCAAATATAAGATTGTGCATAAACAAAAGTGTCTTTCGACTTGAACTCTTGCGTAGTGTTCATGCTTTAGATTATACTAGAGTAACTCGTAGTTTTGAACTCTATCTCTAACAGACATTACACGCACAACCTTACCAGGGTGAAGTCTAAAAAGCCCATGCTTTACGGCCATGCACGTATATCCCAGTATAGTGAAAGCTCTAGGAATTTTGCCCACAAATTCCATAGGAAGCGGCCAAACTTTCACAATCACTTAGGTGAGTCTATCAAGAGTACTCTTGTAGCTAGGTACTCCACTTCACATAGAGTATAGACCTCATTAAGAGTTTTAAACTCATCCTTCAATCGCTTCAGGAATTCATGCTTTAATCTAGAAATGTGATTGTTATTTTGTCAGCATGATTCACATCATATCATTCACGACTTGTTATTACCCATTGAACCTATTTCTTGGGATCTCCAGTCTATAGGTTGGGTTACCATCGTAAATAACTCATCAAACAAAGGGCATTAGTCCCATTCTTTTCGAGGTTTTGAAAACCTTCTCTCTAGCTAATCCTTTCGTCAAAGGATCATCCAAGTTCTCATCAGTTCGTACATGATCCACTCTCACAGCACCAGTAGATAGAAACTCTCTAACTGTGCTGTGCTTACGACGTATTTGTCGTTTCTTGCCGTTATAATAACGGTTCTGTATTTTTGCAATAGCCGCGGTACTATCGCAATGGATCAAGACAGCTGGAATCGATCTTTCCCATAAAGGGATCTCTGCTAGCAGGTTTCTCAACCAACCTGCTTCTTCACTAGCTGTGGCTAGTGCTATAATCTCTGACTCCATAGTGGACTGTGCCAGAATGGTCTGTTTCTTTGATTTCCAAGAAACAGCTCCACCAGCTATATTGAAAATATAACCACTGGTGGCTTTGGAGTCATCTAAAAGGGTGTTCCAATCAACATCGCTATATCCTTCAAGGACAGCGGGAAACTTTTGATAATGTAATCCGAGGTTCTTAGTCCTCTTCAGGTACCTCATGACCCGTTCAATTGCATGCCAATGCTCTATACTAGGTCTACTTGTAAATCTGCATAGTAATCCAACAACGTAAGCTATGTCGGGTCTAGTGCAATCGGTAGCGTATCTAAGACTACTGATGATGCTCGCATACTTAGATTGTCTAACACCGTCACCGGTATTCTTGAACAACTTTACACTAGAGTCATAAGGAGTACATGCAGGTTTACAGTCAGAGTAATTATATTTATTTAGGATCTTCTCGATATAATGTGATTGATCCAAAGAAATTCCTTTTTCAGACCTAGTAATCTTGATACCAAGGATTACACTCGCTTCTCCAAGGTCTTTCATATCAAAGTTTGCACACAATAAAACTTTCACTTTATTCACGGCATGGTTATTAGAACCAAAGATAAGTAAGTCATCCACATATAGACATATTATAGTGCAAATGCCATTTTCAGCTTTATAGTAAATGCATTTGTCACTTTCGTTCACTTTAAAGTCATGTGTGATAACAAGATTATCAAATTTTTCATGCCATTGTTTTGGAGCTTGTTTCAAACCGTACAATGATTTATCTAGTTTGCAAACTTTGTGTTCTTGTCCTGGAATAACAAAACCTTCAGGTTGGTCCATGTAAATTTCTTCTTCCAAATCGCCATTAAGAAACGCAGTCTTAACGTCCATTTGGTGCAAAACTAGGTTATGTATTGCAGCAAGAGAAATTAACACTCGAATAGATGTAATCCTGGTTACAGGAGAATATGTGTCAAAGAAATCAACATTTTCTCTCTGTCTATACTCTTTGGCTACGAGACGAGCCTTAAACTTGTCAACATTACCATCGGGTTTCAATTTCTTCTTAAATACCCATTTACATCCTATTGTCTTGCAACCTGGTGGCAAATCGACTAAGTGTCAGGTTCTGTTAGACTCAAGAGAATACATTTCATCATCGATAGTCTCTTCCCAAAAATTGGCATCTATAGAGGATAGGGCCTCTTGAAAATTAAGGGGATCCTCTTCGACTGAAAAGACATAGTAATCGGGGCCAAATATTTTAGAAGTTCGTTTTCGTTTACTTCTTCTTGGCTCAGATTCTGTGGCTTTATCAGTTTCATTAACCCTGATCAAGGGTACGTTATTTGAAGATGTACCCCCACTATTCCTCGAAATAAAAGGAAATTTATCTTCATAAAAGTCAACGTCGTTTGATTCTATAATAACTTGATATTTAATATTATAGAATCTATAAGCTTTGTTGTTCATGGCATATCCTATGAATACACATTCATATGCCCTACTAGCTAGCTTATTCCTTTTAGGATCAGGAATTCTAACATAAGCTAAACAACCCCAAGTTTTCAAATAAGACAAGTTTGGTTGTCTATTTTTCAGAATCTCATAGGGAGATGTTTTACTTTTCGATTTGGGGACTCTATTTAGCACAAAACAGACTGTCAAGATGATTTCTCCCCACCAGTGCGATGCAGCACCGGAGTTAAGCATTATGGCAACTGCTAACTCGGTAAGAGTTTTATTTTTCTTTCAGCTTTGCCATTCATCTCAGGAGAATATGGTGCAGTTGTTTTATGAATAATTCCTTGAGAATTATAGAACTCCATGAAAGTACTGCTATCATATTCAGTGCCTCTATCACTCCTAAGTCTCTTAATCTTTCTATTATATTGATTTTCAACTTCAGTCAAAAATAATTTAAACATGTCAAAGGCATCACTTTTATTTTTCATTAAGTAAACAAAAGTATAATCAGAACAGTCATCAATAAACGTAATAAAATAACATTTTTCCATTTCTAGTCAAGATACCATCAAGTTCACATATATCTGAGTGTATTAAATCTAAAGGTTCAGATTCTCTAACTACAGATTTATGTGGTGTTTTGGTTATCTTAGCTTGACTACAATAGTTGCACTTTTCAAAGTCATTTAAGGACAACTTTGGAATTAGTCCTAAGTTACTCATGTTTTTAATAATACGTTTATTAACATGACAAAGTCTAGCATGCCAGATATTAAAAGTGCACAACATGTAAGCAGAACTAGAAATTTTATTCGCTTCAACATTTAACTTAAACATTCCATCAGTAGCATACCATTTTCCCACAAATACATTATTCTTTGTGATAGTATATAAATCAGCCCTTATAATTTGAGTAAACTCAGCCTTGTTCAGAAGATAACCAGATACTAAATTCTTCCTCATCTCTGGAGTATGCAGGACATCCTTCAAGATAACAGTCTTTCCAGAGGAAAACTTCAGTTCTACTGATCCAGTTCCAGCAACTATAGTGGAGTGGGAATCACCCAACAACACTTTCTTGTCCTCAGCTTCAGAATAAGACTTGAACATTTCTCGATCATAGCAGACATGTCGAGAAGCACCAGCGTCAACCCACCATCCCTCGGATCCACCAACAAAATTGATCTCAGAGATCATGGCAATAAGTTGGTTTTTGGTTAGGTTCGCCTGAGGTGTAGGGCGATATCCATTCCGGCAGTTCCTGGCCATATGCCCTGGCCTACCACAGGTGTAGCAAAGGAACTGTGCTGAATCATTCTTGGAGGGATGTTTCTGTCCATTCTGATTTCGCGGAGGATTCTGATTTTGATTGTTGCGGTTCTGGTTGTTCCGGTTCTGTTTGTTCCTATTCTTATGATTCTGATTTTTCATTGTCTTTCCATCTGGTTTCAGAGACACAGGGGTAGATTTCTTAGGATTTGAAATAATCAGAACTTCATCTTTCTGATCTTGTTTCCTGGCTTCCTCCTCAATTCGAAGTCGGGTTATCAGGCTTTCTAGGAAAAACTCTTTAGTTTTATGCCCAAGGACATTCTTAAAATCTTTCCAGCTAGGGGGCAATTTGTCTATCACAACAGCTATTTGAAATTGCTCATCTAAAGTCATTCCCTCAGATATAATATCATGAGCAATCTTCTGAAGCTCGTGTGATTGGGATTCCACAGACTTATCATCAGTCATTTGAAATTTCAGATAACGACTGACAGCATATTTCTTTGTGCCAGCCTCCTCAGTGTCATATTTCTTTCTAAGGGCTTCCCAAATATCTTTAGCAGTTTGTTCAGAACAATAATAATCATAAAGATCACCAGAAAGACCATTCAGGATAAAATTTTTACATAAAAAATCATTTTCAATCCAACGGTCTAATTCTTTAGTTTGGGTTTCAGTAGGTTCAGCAGGCAATGTTGGTTTTTCAGTATCACAAACATATGCAACCTTTTGTGTTGTTAGAAAAAACAACATCTTTTGTCTCCATCTTTTAAAGTGTTGGCCCTCAAAACGAAAGGGCCTATTGAGGTCTTTTGCAACAATTTCAGTAATTGAAGTCATGGCAGATATAGAAAAACGTCTTAAAATTGTTGGAAAATATGTTGTAAATTCGAATTAAAAAGTAGGAACGATGGTACCAATTTTGCTTGGGTTGAGTCGCGGACTAGGTCGCTCTCTTTAAGACGTTTCGCGGCTCTGCCCAAAATTGTACAAGCAGTTTCGTAGCCCCGCCGTCCCCAGGATAAAACAACCCAGAATCTTCTCTGTCTCGTTCAAAAATGCACAATAGATGAACGGTATACAATTCACCCTTAATCTCCTTATTTGCTCGGAATCACCATTACAATATGAATTGCAAGAATCACTTGTTTTGCAAAACTAAAATCACTTGCAAGAATCACTTTTGCAAAAACTAAAATCACTTCATTACAAAAAACGAAAACTCTCTTTCTTTTCAACCTCTTTGTTTTTGTTTTTCTACTGATATATTAACTGTGAGTTTTTGTGTTGTTTTTATAGTGAAACATCACATTCGTTGTAAACCAAAAAGTCAGCTAAATACATTATAATTAAAACAACAATAAAAAAAAAACGTGGAAACCGTTTGCTTTAAGAAAGAGTCCAAAACCGGTCTGGATACATAGCGTCCAGATACAGTCCCTCTTTCAGAAAATCAAAAGTTTATTTTGCGTTTAAATAAATTTTCAGCAAAAAATGATTTGCTCTCTAAATGACCCGGACGGACGGCGGCGGCGGCGGGCACGAGAGTCTATCTCTCCCCTCCTCATAAAAGACTGATACCCCCAAGGGGTCCAAACCCAAGTCCTAACTATCTCCCTATAAACTCTACCACAAAGAGTTATATAATAGATATGGAACTAAAATTTATAAAGTGATCCATAGATCAAAATAGGAGAGAGGTCCAGGGTTCAAAACCAGGTAAACACCTAATTGATTTTATTTTAAAAAAACCAAATTTTCAACATACCCCCTATAATGCCATAATCCAGAGTAGCATATATATCAAAGAATCTTGACAAAATACCACCTTGGTTCAATTATTGGTAAGGTCTTTTGTTTTAAGTTGGATCCATCCAAATACATTATTACCATGAACTTGATTGTTGTCAATCTGAGAGTATCCAAAAATAATACTGGCATAGCTTTGTAACTTTTGTAATTTACAGACTCTAGATTTATCAACTCCTTCGCAACATTTGGATAAGTTTGATCAATACTTATCAGCTTCGGTGGTGACTCAAATGTGATGCAAGTTGTTGAAGGCAAAGCGAACTTACTTTTTATGAATGTTATACATAACCTTTTATGTTGTGAGTTTCGCATCCACTATTTGATCACTCGTGAAGACTTTGTGGACACGTATGTCTACCATAATATATTTACATGTAGAATATTGTACGACAGACACTTGGGTTGCAGTATATTCGCAATAATGATAAATCCTAAATGAAATAAAGTTTTATGATTGGAATGGTACAAAAAAAAACAAACAAGGAAAATAGGAATAGTTCAAGAAACTACAATAGTTGTCTCAACAAAATGAACCCAACATGCCATTCAATGGCTGCACAAAGTAAAAAAGATGGAATGTCCATTTCATAGATTTGGATAGTCACGGAAAGACAAGTAGTAAGTAGAAGTATACATCACCAATGTGAAGCTGTGTATGCTCACACTATTTCTATATATCCATCTAAATCTTCTTTTACATAAGAGAAGAAAAGAAGAACAAATAAAGTTTTAGGTCCCCCACTTGGCACCACATTGATTCAAAGGTGGAAAATGACCAGTAACAACCAACATTAACCATCCTACTTGTTCTTGGTCGTAATAGCATCCACAATAAGCTGTGTGTGCTCACAATAAGCTTATTAAGTAAATTTACCGGTTTAAGAGCTTATGTAAATTAATTTCAAAAAGTTAGCAACTTTCATCGCCTTCACAGAAAAGCAAAAGTTTTGAAATCATTAATAACTACTGGGTAACGACTACCTCACATCATTTTTTTCACACCACCTTTGTTTGTTTGTTTTTTTTTTTAACTTTTTCAAACCGCGTATATAAATAAAAATCATTGATTTTTTTTTTTCTCACCATTCAAATCAACAAGGCAGTGATTAATCATTTTCCCATTTGAAATCTTCTCTTTTAAATCTCTTCCCACACTCAAATCTCCTCTCTCTCCCTCGAAAATTCTCAAAATTCTCTTAAAGTTGAAACCCTTAAACCCAAACTCAATAAATATGTATAACTTAACAAGCAAACTCAAAGTCAACGAAAAAACGAAAAATATGATAACTTTCGACCAACTTGAATCACTTGAAAATGTTTTAAAATAAGCAAGTTATGATCACTTTACTAAAATCGTGCAAATCTGTAAAAAAAAAAAAAAAAAAAAAAAAAAAAAGATAATGTTTCTGACTTTCAACTAATTTATGTGCTCGATCGAGACCAATTCTGAAGTTGGTCAAAACACAAAAGTTGTAGTGCTCTCAGTTATCTAATAAACACAACTTGAATCACTTGAAAATTTATTAGATAACTCAGAGTACTACAACTTTTGTGTTTTGACCAGCTTGTTATCTAATAAAGACAACTTGAATCACTTGAAAATTTTATTAAATAACTCAGAGTACTACAACTTTTGTGTTTTGACCAGCTTGTTCTGGCATTAATTTATTTAAGGTTTGATATTTTTATGTCTTACTAACTTACCAACTTTTCTTTGATCATGATGCTATGACTAAAATTTTTTATCATAAAATTAAAACAAGATTATCAATTTTTTTCTTAAATTATATAAAACATTCCATTCATTATAAAGTCCAACGTGTACTTTCAACCCAATTACTATCACCCTTTTCTATAATTTCAATTTCAATGACCATTATTTTTGCCATCATAGTTCGATCTAGAAGATAGCGTTCTTCAACTTGCAATTAAGATATAATATAAAATGCAATGTTAAGGTCGCATCATTTCAAATTTTATTTGATATCATCTTTGTATTTCATGACTTCCACTTTATTTCACAAATTAGAGTGTATATTTGCAGAGTATGAATGAGTGGTCATTTATCAACGGAAGGAGATGTTTACAGAAAAGAGGTCAAGAGATGACATGTTCAAATGGACGAAACCTTCATGGTTTTGCTCAAACGGCTTTGCCAAATCGATATGAATATTGTGGATCCAAGAGTGCTCTTAGAAGGTTCGAATGAAGCTAATCAATTTGAAAAATTGCAAGAATGTTTGATTTCAGCCATAACGTTAGGAGTTGAATGTTCCGTTGAGTCCCCAATTGAGAGCAAGAATATGGGGGAAGTCATGGAAAAATTGTATCATATAAGAAGCCATTATCAAGTTATCCATCCAGAGTGAATAGGCCATGATGAAGAAAAGCCCTCCAAGAAAGAAAGATAATGGTGATGAAGAATGCAAGAAAGCGAAATCGAATTTCCGAGAAATGTGTTAATGTTAGTCCTATGTTTCTGTGCTTCTCTGGTGGTTCTCTCATCCACGTAAAATATTTCAAGAACCTCATTTTCATTTTTTGTTTTTTTTTAAATCTAGAACAGAGTCTGGGTTTGCTTCTTTTTTTTTTTTTTTTTCGTTTTAGAAGTAAATCTTCGGTTCTTTATTCAAGAAATGTCCCCATTAGACCATTAATTTTGAGTCTTGAGTTGTTCATATTCTTGTGTTTGAAAAGAAATTTTTAATTTTTGTTGTAAATGTTGTGTTCCCATTAACCAAAACTAGAATCAAATCGAGCAAGGAAACACTGTTGGCACAAAACAATGATTACATGTTCGGATTGTTTTTCAATTTGATTTCGGGTCTGAAAGAATTGCTTGAACCATTTTTTCAATGGTACAATCTTGTGAAAGATCTACGACAATGAGTTGAAGACAGTATCGTACTTCATGTCTACAGTAAACACCTTCTGTCGGCTTCTTAGACCAGTAGTATCTAATAGAGTGCATACCGAAAATGATGGGAGCTTCGCACGGATCCCTAAACAAAGGTCTAGTATTGAATGCATAAGCTGTGTAATCAGCCTGAATGTCCCAATTGAGGAAGGTTCTTGCTGGCATTTCAAGTTCCCTAGGCGATATAATACCGCATGAGATTTGCATTCCGTAGCCCCATGAGACGGATATAGACCAGGATCATTTAGTGTCATATATAGCAAATCGATTGTTGCATGATACTTGAATGGTTCCACTCATACCAGGGAATAATGGTTCCACCATGTCTAGATGGTGTAACGACACAAATTGAGCAACAGGGTCAGCGCCTAGTAGACCCAAGAGGTTTCCGTGAGGATTACCTGATGAAATCCAACTTCTTTGGTGTGGCACACCCATCTCTGCCATGCAAGCCTGGATCCTATCGTCGCTTCCATACGATGCAGGGTAGCATTGTTGGGATAGTATTGGCTTGAATAGTCTCATATCAAGTGAGGATGAGATGCCATTAAGGTTTATAAGGAGATGGTATATGGGAACTTTGTAGTACTTCCTGATATCTTTATCTTGGAGTTGGGTGTTGTTAGATAGAGATGACATTTGGTGATGGGAAGAAGTGGCCCAGATAGATGGTCTTCGGTCGATGTAGTAGTACGACAGTCTTGTTCATCTGAGTAGATAATATAGAGCATTGACATGATGACATATTTGCTGCTTGTTGTGTTACCTCTCATATTTTGCGGATTAAACAAGAGAATCAAACAGAGGACTCAAAAGAAGAAGAGGAAGGTGAAGGTGAATCAAAGAAACAGTAATTTCATTGAGTGTTTTTATGATCTAACAGGGAAGGAAGGAAAGAGTGAAATTGTATTGTGAAGCTTAGCAATTCAGATTGTCAAATTTTTATCAGTTATTTTGTAAATGAACTTAAAAGTATTGAGAGACTATATACCAGAAGGTGTATCTTCAAGATTGCAATGATCTCCTCATGATCTACTCTTGTTTGTGCATATGCCTCGACCTCCTCCATCTCCTACAGAATAGATTCAACAAATGTTAAGATATCAATCTTATAAGTTTATCTGTTAATAGACCTAAAACATTAAGTAAAGGCATTGATGGTGCACCTCGAGCCATAATGTCAGCTTAGGCCTTCCTATTGTGATGTCATAATTCTTTATATATCCAACAATAAGCTAGCATATTGCTGAAAGAACGGTATGTAGGCAATATCCACCTGAAGGTCACATATAAATGTTAACTCAACAAATGGAGAAACTAGGGTTGGGCAAGTACGGGTAACCGGCCCAAAAGCTAAAAACTCGAAACCGGACCGAGTTGACCGAATAACCGAGGTCCTGAATAACCAAATTACGGGCTGGTCTCAGTCCTAATTGCAAAAAAATACTTCTACAATATAAAAAATTATTCATCCATCGTACGTACAAAAATTATATCAAAAAATTACAAAAAAAAATCATACAACAAGTTACAAAAAAAAAAAAAAAAAAAAACAACAAATTACAGTGTTGTGGGAGGATAAAGAATCTCAGATCTGAGAGGTGTCAGTCGATCTTGTTCGATCTGAGAGGCGTCGGGTCGTCTGAAGAATATCAGATCCAATCAAAGATCCGAGATCAGATCCGATCAAAGATCCGAGATCAAGATCAGATCTGATCAAAGATCTGAGATCAGGGGATCTGATCATTGCTTTCCTTCTTCTGTGTTCTAGAGTGTGGATGATCTGATCATTGCTTTCCAGAGTGGGGAAGGGAAGGGAGAGGGAGACGACCTCCGCCTCCGCCTCTAGCAATTCAACTGAGAAAGACCAAGATAGAGAGTGAATTGGAACTAACCCTCAGAAGAAGCGTTGAAGAAGAGGGAGAAATCGGTGCGAGGTCGAGTCCCATGACTTCTCCTTTGCTGACAACACTTTGGTACGCTAACCATCACCTTCTCCTCCACTTTCTTGCAATTCTTCTTCTTCTTCCCACTGTTCTTGAAAACCATCTTTCTTTCTTTCAAGATCCAATTTTGCAGAGCAAATTGGTTTCTCGGCACAGAGAGAATAGAGACCCAAACCCTAAGAAGTTGAGGAAGGAAGAAAGGAAGATGGGTTGAAAGAATTGATAAAGATTTCGAGAGGTATAAAAAGAAAAGTTGAAAACAAGAATTGGTTTTTGGGGTCAGGCGGTCCACGTTCTCTGTTTTCCTCGCTGGTTTCCTCGCCATTTAGAATTTCTGGAGCATGAGGGGAGAGAGAATTAGTTAAGTGAAGGAGTCGGGCCGGGGAGAGAGAATTTCTGTTGATTATTGAAGTTGTAGTAACGGAAAGTTTCGCCGCCAAACAAGATAATAAGACCAATCAAAACCCGGTTTCTTCAAACAGGAGCAACATTTAAACCGTAAAACCAAAAAAAAAATGTGGAGAGGGAAAGGCTATGGCCAGCGGAGTGGGGGTGGGTGGTTGCTACTACTCCGTCCCTGTTGTTATTTCTGAGAATAGAGGAGAAGAGGAAGAAAGGTGCGGCTGAAGGTGGAGGTGATGCAGCTATTGGTAGCAGGACGAGGTGGTGGTGTTGTTTGTGATGGAGAAGAGGGGGGACAGAGAGAGAGAAGAGAGGTGGTGGTATATATATATATTTTATAATAACGGTGTTCTTTAGCACATAAAAAAAATTGGGTGGCGTGGTCATTCAACAGATATAGTGATATCAAAAAGCCAGAGCCATATTCGAATGACAAAGATTGAAGCCTCGCAGAGAAGAGAAGTGAGTGGAGTGAGAATAGGTGAAGAAAGAGGTTCTGAAAACTTTTTCAGAAACTTTTTCAGAGGGACCATAAGTTACATGAGGACTTTTTTCAAATAACTCTCTCTTTATGCAAAGATAACCCACACTGTTATACCAATAATTACAAGGACCTGAACTCATCAAGAGAAGTGAATGCCAACCATGTTGAACAAAGAAAAAAGATGCAAGAAATCACTCATGTGAGCTTGGACGACCTACTTCTATACCACTTTTATATATATATAAACCTCCAGTGGGGAGGGGCACCTCTGGAATGCCAGACCTTTATTACTTGTCAAAAAATTGATTTACAATCAATACGGGGGTACATGACGACTTTACCCATGAAAAAACCAAATAAAAAATTGGACCGAAACCTTAAACCAAAATACATAAATGCAAAACATATCAAACACCAATGCTGAAATAACATAACTGCTGACACTGCTGAAATAACATAGCTGCTTTAGCACAAAAGGGCATACATGCTGTCATTGCTGTCATCATACCTGCGTTTCAGCCAAAAAGAAATGCGCAAGCATTGCATAAACGCTTCATGCGATCCCGCAGCCCAAAGCAAAGCCGCAATCTCGCCCCAATTTCAGAGCCTAAAAACAGATAGAACAGGGACCGAAAATGCTTCAGTCCTGTTTCGCCCCTGCTGTCTTGACCCATAGCCTGCTGACCAATAGCCTGCAGTTCTGACCATAACCTGCAATCCTAGCCGAAAATGCAGGGACCAGCCTGCTAACCTGTTTCGCCCCTGCAGTCCAAACCACAACTACAGGACGCAATCATCCCACAATCTGAATTTTCGCCCCTACGCATCCGATAGGAAAAACCGCAAATAATCGAAAAAGTTGCCTCTACGCATCCCCATGGCGAATGTACGCCGTATGCGATCTGTCAAGCCTGATCAATCCTGCCACTCTCCCTAGGAAAATCAGTCCCATCGAAAGAAACAGTCCTATGGTCTCATTGTGCTCTATCAGCTAACACGTCAGCCACCGCATTGGCTTCCCTGTAAATATGATGGCAATCTAACGTCATTGTCGCTGTCAACAACTTAATTTCTTTCAAAATATTCTCCAAATGCCATGGGATTTTCAGAATATCCTTAAGCCAACCATAAACAAGCTTCGAGTCCGTTTGGACTACTACCTTTTTGAAACCCCAGGCGAGACAAAGGCGGAGGCCCTCCACAAGAGCCAATATTTTCGCTTTATTGTTGGTTCCTTCACCGAAAAATATTTGTTTTCCCACAACGCCGTAACCCCGAGAGTCTCTAATAATCACACCGCCGGATGCCTTGTCCTTGCGGGAGGAACCATCCACATTAAGCGCAACAAAATCTATGGCCGAGGGGTGCCAAAAAACAATTCTAACACACTTCCTTCTAACGGGTAGCACATCCAACCCCAAAGCCAGTAAGGGAGCCTTGTTACTGCTAACTTGCTTGGGGAATATAAAAGTATTTGCCAATCGCAACTGAGGCCTAATGTTCAAAATTGCAAAGGCAGGATTTGGGGGAGCATTTTCATACACACCTTTGCATATTTGTTTCCAAATTTCCCATAAAATGAACATAGGAGTAAGAAAAAATAACACACCTGTTTGCGAATTGCGTTGTGCTCTCTTGAACCAAATTACTAGCACCGTTGAGATTTCTGCTGGTCGTCGTATATGCACTTCAAAAATCATGTCAAGGTGACTCCACACCTGCATCGCCAGTTCGCCGTCTAGAAAGAGATGATTCAAAGATTCTCGCTTTGGCGAGTTACAACAACGACATCTAGAGGCCAGACTCAAACCACATCTGTATAATTCCCCATCCACTGGTACTCCTCTACGGAGTAATTTCCAAACAAAGACTGATATTCTGGAAGGAAGAACGTCGTGCCAAAGCTATGGACTTAATGCATTTACCTTCCCATGTTTCCGTAACAGTTCATAGGCCGACTGAAGGGAAAAAAACCCATTCTGATTTGGAATCCACACACACGTGTCCTCCTCATGGGCCTCACCACGTAATCTATCAGCGAAAAGACCATGCGCCAAGCTCCTGAGATCTGAATGAACCTATTCAAAATTTGTCAAAGACACCTCGCTAACTGAAGGCCAAAAATTGTGATTAACCAAAGCCGCCGATCTCCTGAAAGAAGCCACCATGTTTCAATTTTCCTCAAAGAAACTGATATCCCCCATGCCAATACGCCAAAACGAGTGTCTCAAAAGAAAAAGTCTCCCAAGCATGATCTCCTTAAAGAAAGGAGAAGACCCATTTTTCACAGGTTGACTATTCAAAGCAACGCCTCGTAGCTAGTATTTGCTCCTCATAAAAGTAGCCCATAAAGAGTCCGAAGTAAGAAGTCTCCAAAGAGCCTTAATTCGAAAAGCCTCCATCACAATCGTCAAGTCTCTAACACCCAAACCTTCTTCCGCCTGTGGAAAACAAATTTTAGCCCATGACACCCATTTTTTCTTTAGTCGGCCTTCACAATCCCCCCAAAAGAAATCCGCCAACAAACTATTAAGCCATGATAAAACTTTCCTTGGTACACACATGGTACTAAGAATATAAATAGGGATTGAGGTAAGGACATGCTTAATCAAGATTAATCTCCCCCCTGGAGATAACAATTTAGCCTTCCATCCCTGAATACGAGCCTGAATCTTAGTAATTAGATCTTCAAAATATGAGATTTTAACTCTCCCTTGGAACACTGGCCCGCCCAAATACTTCAATGGAGCAACTTGAAATTGAAAACCTGTACAACTCTTCAAATCCACAATGTGCTCCGTAGATGCCTTGTCATCCAAAGTAAAAGAACTTTTACCCGCATTTATTTTCTATCCCGAGGTCGAACAGTATCGTCGCAGGAACTCCATGCAACCCATGACTGAAGACTTTCTGCCATTTAAAAAAATCAAAGTGTCATCTGCATACAGAAAGTGAGAAATAGGACTGCAATTCCTGGGAGTATAATAATACCCAATTTTGTCATTCTCAAAAGCTACTTTCAATCCCCTACTCAACACTTCAGAGGCAATAATGAAAAGGAAAGGGGAGAGAGGGTCACCTTGCCTTAAACCCCTAGTGGATCGGAAAAAACCTTTGTAGGCTCCCTGGAGCAGAACCGAAAATCCCCAAAAAGCGATATAGTTGGAGATGAGATGGCAGATTCTACCATTAAAGCCAAATTTTTTAATAACTGCGAGCAAGAAGCTCCATTCCATTCTATCATATGCTTTCTCCATGTCAATTTTCAGCATCACATTGCCTCCAAAAGCCTTCCTGTTAATGTCTCTAATCAATTCCTGCGCCAGGCCTATATTTTCACCAATGAACCTGCCTTTGACAAAAGTCCCCTACTCCTGGGAAATCAACCTTGGCAAGATATCTATCAGCCTATTGCAAAGAATTTTACTGAAAATCTTATAGATCACATTGCACAGACTGATTGGGCGAAAATCAGAAAAGGAACGTGGATTTTCAATTTTAGGAATCAAAGCCATAAAATTTCCCGAAAAGGACGACGACATTGCCTCCCCTTCAAAAAATTGTATAGGTGCCTCCCAAATATCCATACTCAAAATCTCCCAACAAGATTGAAAGAAATCAACGGTAAAGCCATCTGGTCCTGGAGCACTATTTTTGGGAATGTCGAAAACAACATCTCTCACTTCCGCCAAGGAAGGTCGTTTGACCAAGAGCTCGCATTGACTAGGATCCACCAACGTCGGGATACAAGATAACAAATCCGTATCCACCAGACAATCACCTTGAGAAGACATCAGAGTAGCAAAAAACTCATTGGCTTTGTCAAGAATCTCACCAGGTTCAGAAATAATTCTACCGCACGGTAAAGTAATCTGGTTGATGGTTTGTCGCTTTTGTTTGGACTTGGTGGAAGCAAAAAAGTATTTAGTGCAGGCATCCCCCTCATTGAACTCTTTTTCACCTGATTTTTGAATCCAGTAGAGCTCCTCCTGTTTGAGAGCTAATCTGTACTCTGCCTGACAACGATGTAGATTGCTACAAGCATTGACATCCTAGTTAGCAGCAACATTTAGCCCAGTAGTTCTTATAGATGCGAAACCCAACAAAAGAATTGTTTCCCACTTGTTGCATTTCATCCTCTAAAGCAGAGAATGATCTGAAAAAGTTCTGCAAAGATGCTCCACTTTAGGATTACCCAAGGCTGTCAACCAAGCTGAATTAACAAGAATCCTATCAAGTCTGGCCCAAATTCGCTCACTACCACGCCTGTTATTGCACCAGGTGAGTCGAGGACCCGAAAATCCACAGTCAATTAGACCACTATTTTCAATACAGTCGGAGAAATGTGACATGCTCGCCAGAGACGGCTCCATTCCCCCCACCTTTTCGCCCGAATGCAAATATGTATTAAAGTCACCGCCGACCATCCATGGAGTATTATGATTTGCAGCAAAATTTACCGTATTTAACCAGAGATCCTTTCGTTCATCCACAGAGCATTTAGCATAAACAAAAGAAATGAAAAAAATTCTTGAAATAGAGTCCGTTACCTGACAATGGATGATCTGATCCGACATATCCACCACCGAAAGGACAAGAGAGGTATCCCAAAGAAGCCAAATCTTGCCGCCAAGAGATTCATTCGAGACAAATCCACCAAGCTTGAGTTTGTTTCCAATCTCCATATGTCTATTAGCATCAACCCTAGGCTCCGCAAGCATAAGTATTCAGACTTTATGTTCCACAACCATATTTTTTAACCTCCTTCTCGTGGACTGATTACCAACCCCACGAGCATTCCAAAAAAGTAGGTTTTCTATCATCTTAAACACGGGTGGAGAGCTTACCCTTCTTTGTCTTACGACGGTTGCCCGTAGGCACCGCCACGTCGACTAGTTTCCTAAGATTTTCATCGGACTGAGCCCCCAAAGCTAAATCTTGGATAGCTTGTGATTCTGGCCCTAACTCCTAGTCCGCCGCCGCCGCATCACTATCTTCTGTGGCAATGTCAAGGGAATTAGTATTCATATTTTTTTTTTTTTTCGCAAAACATGGTTCTCCTTCATCAATTGTACATCGACATCATACAAAGTCCCCCCATCCTGTTTGTTCCCAGCTGCCCCGGGGACCAGTAATTTACCAATGGCCACGGGGTAAAGTCGTGAAGCCTGGGCATCCATCACTGTCTCCTGATCAATTCTCACCCCTGTGGTTTGTGGGAATGCAAGCCGCATTGACTGCGACGCAGCAGGTAAGACTTCATTTGCGAGCGAATCAGGCGTGGGAATCAGTCCACCTGCTGTGATGCAGGTAGCTGGCTGAAATGCTACCCCGTCAGCCCCTGTTTCGGGGTAGATCACGGCCTGGGGCACGTCCCCTGTTTCGGGACAGAGTACGGTTTGTGACACGACTTGGGGCCCGGCCTGGAGCACGGTCTGAGACACGGCCTGGGGCACTGCCTGGGGCTTTGCCTGGGGCACGGCCTGGTTGGGGACGGGGCCAGGCTTGGACACAGCCCCTGTGTTGGGACCTTACACTGCTGGGTGCGGTTCAGATGCAGCAAGTAGCAATACAGGAACTGGCTGGAGAGTATCTCTAGGCATATGCGTCCCTGATGAAACAATCTGCCCAATCGTGACTTCACCATGTGAATCACTTGGCGTACCTCGCGACTTTGCCGAATGGATCCCCGGAGAAACGCTACCCCCTAAATATTTTCCATTCTCTTGTTGTGAATGTTGTCCTTGAAGTCCAACTACCTTCTCGATCTCCGAAGTAGTATACCCCGCCTCCGTGAGGCATTCCTCCGTAGATTCTGGCACCACCTCGGCAATGTCATGAGCTATTGTCATACCCACAAGCTGCTTATCCTCGTGATCACCCTCATCATCATCGAGACATTTTGTAAGAGATTCAAATTTATTGGACAACACCACCTTTACCGGGTCAATGGCCATTGGCCGCCTATCCCTAGCATCCTCAGGACTCTCCTCAGTAATCTCCGCACCCATGTCATTTTTAGTGCCACTCTTGCCCACTACGGGGATAGGCAATTTATCTTGTTTAGGAACTGGTACGTAGTGCTGTTTGACAGAGGTGGCTTCGACTTTGGGCTTGACCGTCTTCTCCGCTTTGCGTAGATCAAAACCGCTACCACGGCCCTTAAGACCCAACTTTTTTCTACAAAACTCTTCCTTGTGCCCGATCAAGAGCAAAAGTCACAGTATTTGAAACCCGGATATTCTATCTTTTGCCAGAAACCTCTGTTATTAGCCCTGTCAATCCAAACTCTGTGTGGTAATTTTTCCGTCAAGGTCATCTCCACGCAAACATGGGCAAAACCTGGACGTGATAGGCATCTAGTATGATCATCCATCCGCAAAAATCCACCAAAGGAATTCACAATTGCTTTTAAAATAGGGGGATGAAATAAATGAAGGGGTAAGTTAGGAAGCTCTACCCACAACGGCACTGAGACCGGGTCCTCCTTCAAACTGACACCATCGTGCCACCGGAAGGCTTTGAACCGAACTCCACGAATAAAAAAGGAATCTCTTGAGAGAACTTTCTTTGCTTCCACCTCAGATTGGAGTCGAACTAACACGTGCCTTTGATTGAGTAAGCCAAGCGAGAAATTACCAAGAATTCCCCACGTTCGATGAATCGAAACACGGATGTCTTCCAACATTGGTCGGTAGCTAGAAAACTTTAAAACAATCACATGTTGTTCCATGAATGTTTCGCCACGCACTTCATCTGTGGTTGTAAGTCCAATGGCGGGAGCGCCATCTTTATGGAATCGAGTGCCTTCTACCGGCGTCTCCGGAGTTTCGTCGACCAATATTTTACCCAAGATCTGGGCAAAAGACTTTGTCGAACCTGCCACAGGGCCCCCAATACCTGGTCCCCCCGCCGAGGAGGGGGGATGACGGCTGGAGGCGCCGACATCCTAAGATGAGTTCTGCGTCAGTCACAAAATGCACAAAAACCGTTACAGCATTGGCGGCTGAACAGAGAAAGGCTATGGGGAAGCAAACGTGGCGTAGAGCAGCCCTCAAGGCGGCGCAAAAGGCCAAGAGGCGCCGGTGGGGACGGCGTGAAGACCTAGGTGGAACGTGCAGTCTCGAGCCGCCACGAGAATCAAAAGCGAGGATGCCTTCCCAAGATGTTGGGACGGCTCAGATTAAAAGAAGAAAAGGTCTAGATCAAATCGCCTTAAAATTGCCGCAGAGCATTTTTTTTCTCTGTGATTTTAGTTATATATTCTACCTCACTTCTATACCACTTATTTTGCTCGGATGAATAAATAGTAAGATTTGGATTGCATATGAATGTCAAATTAACTATGATAGGCAAACGCCAATTGCAGAATTAATTATTAAATAATTGCATTATGTTTCATTGTATCTTAAGTTAAATTAGGCTAATTGCACCAATTTACTGGACTGGAAATCATATTAAAACTTCTTATAAAAACTTGGTATATGCCAATTTCTTGGATTGGTTCATCAATTGCCTTCCCTCTATGCCATTGATTTCGTTATTATTAGTGATCATTAATAATAATAAAAGAATTTCTTCAAATTCATAAAGACTTCTTCATATAAACTTGAGAGAATTTAGAGTTGTTTTAGGGAAGAAAAAAAAAACTTTAAAAACATGGGAGAAATAAGAAAAACGGAAATGATTACGATGAATATGCAGATGGGTTAGACACCCTGTTGACGTCGCCATGCCCATGTTAGGCTTGGCATTCATGGTCTGGGCTGCCGGGTTTCCACATGTGGAGCACGTGCTTGGGACGCACCTATCACAGTTTTATTTCTCATAAAAGAGGTCCTATATTGTGTTGTAGTTTTTTTTTTTTTTTTTTTGTAATGAATTGATCCAATGTTCATTCCTTCTTTCACCCCACCTTAATACATGCATATGTTCTAGGTTGATTTCCTATAGCTTCGTGTTATTGGGAATTCCAAATCTGCTTTGACCTCTTACAATATTAAATTGCAGCTTCTTCCTCCAGTATTCTGAGTTTGAGTTTTCCACATATTTACTGGATTCGGCATATAAATCAATCTAATGGTAGTGCTACGTAGCAATCACATCAAATGAAGCAAATTAACATATACAAACAAGTACAAACACGGAATACATATCTGATTTATTCACACACAATAGGAAACATGCTACTTAATTAGGAATACAAACTCAATTCACATAAACATCACAAGCAAACAATAGTAGTCTATCTATCACTCTAGATGAATTGCAACACCCTGATAATAGTCTCTTATATGATGCAGTTCAGTGACCACTTCTGCAATGTTCATACGTTCAATAGGGGATTCAGCAGAACATGTGACTCCCAGTCTTATCACTGACACCAAGCACTTGTGTATTTGAGCCCCTTGATTACTCTGGTTGGCAATGTTGACAGCTTCATCAGTGCTTTCTAAAAGCATTGTTGCATCCACAATGTTCATAACTTGTTCAGGCAAAGCCATTTTAGCAAAACTGTGAAGATTATGCCCATTCTGAAACATGTCATCTGTTGGTTTCTTTCCGATAAACATCTCGAGCAACACTATTCCGTAACTGTAAACATCTCCTTTCATGGACACCTCACCTCCCACTCCGTATTCTGCAAATTATAAACCTTACTTTGGTGAACTTATAATAAAACCTTGTTAGGTGCTAAGAGTTAGAATTGAAATTTGACTAGAATACTTATTGTGAACATATAATGACGTTATATGTGTTGATTAATAACTTCTTGTTGAATAATCCCTAATAGAAAATGATTTTGGTACAACATGTAAAATTTGTTGGCCATGATAGTTAGGTATAAAGTACAAGTTCATTTCAGCCCAAGTGAAAATTCGATGATGTAATGCAATATTGTTTCAATAGACTAAAATCATATCCCGGATTTTTTGTTTACTTTCACAACATTCTTAGACCAAAACTAAATATTTCAAAACATGAAAACTATGGTAGAAGAATTTACCTGGAGCAACATAACCAATTGATCCCTTTATTGCAATAGAACTACCTTGACTTTGAGAAGATTTGTAATCATTGGTGGAAAAAATCTTTGCTAAACCAAAATCAGCCACATGAGCCGTCATGTCATCATCAAGGAGAATATTGCTCGGCTTTAGATCACAATGGACAATTGCCAGTTGGCAATGGTTGTGAAGATAATCCAGTGCAGAAGCAACGTCAATAGATATGTTTAGCCTTTGCAAGAAGTTCAGCTTCAACCCAAGTTGTTGACTTCTTTTAGGATGTAACCACTTCTCTAAACTTCCGTTGGGCATGAATTCAAATATCAATGCTTTGAAATCATTCCCTTGAAAGTCGACTCCAGAACAAGCTGTGATGATTTTGAGGAGATTTCGGTGTCGAAGATTTTTCAAAGCATTGCATTCAGACAAGAAACTCTTAACAGCTCCATGGTGTTGAAGATTTATTACCTTAACCGCAACAATTGTGCCAGCTTGGGAAAGAACCGCTTTATACACTGAACCAAAGCTTCCCACACCAATTAAATTGTCAATTGAAAATCTGTGAGTTGCCTCGAGAAGCTCCGCATAAGTAATCCTTGTAAATTGATTAATAAATAATGACTCGGAAGTCAGCTTTGCTTTCGATACTCTTTTTCGGTAGCACACAAAAATTAAGCACATTAGTACAACCAAGCAAATGCTTACTACAATCACAAGCATAACCACTTTGAAAAATTGAGACTTTCCTGACTTGTTGTGATTCTGGCATGGTGGCAACTTGAGTTCAACAACCCCTCCGCAAAGCTTACTATTTCCCACAAGTGAAACCGCAGTAGCATTGACAAAGACACCAACCTTTGGAACTGAACCCTTCAAGTCATTATAAGACAGATCCAACTGAACTAGAGAAGTGAAATTCTCCAGATATGGCGGAATCTCCCCTGATAACTTATTATGAGAAAGATTGAGTTGCTTTATACCTTTCAAAACACTCAATGACTGAGGAATACTTCCCATAAACAAGTTTTGGCTCATTGAAAGGTACTCCAAAGTCAAACAGGTTTCAAGTGTGCTTGGTATACTTCCAGAAAATTTGTTACCCGAGAGGTCCAATTGCACAAGATTGGTCAAGTTACCCACTTTGGATGGTAAGGGACCACTCAGAGCATTGTTAGATAAGTCGAGATCAATAAGGGATGGAAGATGAAAAAGTTGTTTGGGAATGGTACCACTAAGTCTATTATGATTGAGGAAAAGATTAAGTAAACTTTGACAGCTAGCAAGACTAGGAGGTATTTTTCCATGTAGCTTGTTGCTGCCCAAATCTAAAGTGGTTAATATTGTTGAATTGTGAAAGAAGGAATTTGGAATTTGTCCAGAGAATTCATTGCTAGCCAAAATCAAATAAATCATTTTAGGAAATACTCCAATCACTTTGGAGATATCACCTTTAAGATGGTTGTTTGAAATGCTAAGGATGTTCAAATTAACAAGGTTTCCAATTGAAGCTGGGATACTTCCATAAATTTGAGTAGTGGCTAAATTCAACATTATAAGTTTGGTGGAGAGATTTCCTATTGAAATAGGCATGGGTCCTTTGAGAGAATTCTCGTCAACTTGTAACATTTCTAAGTTGGTACAATTGGTCAAAGAAGTTATAAAGTGCAAGTCATCTACTAGTAGATTTGAAGAAATGGATAGATCTATGAGATCTTGAAGCATTCCTAGGTTCTTTGGAACATGTCCTGTAAATTGGTTTTCAAGAAGTTCTAGCGTTTGAAGTCTTGAAGCGTTGGGAAATGACAATGGGATGGGACCTTGGAGTTTATTGCCTCCCACATGAAAACGTTTGAGATAAGGAAGTGTAAGGCCAATTTCTGAAGGAAGGCTTCCATCTAGCTGGTTAGCTGTTATACTGAAACGTGTGATACGTGAGAGATTGTAAAGACAAGAAGGAACTGTGCCAGATAATTTGTTTCGAAAAACACTAAAACGTTCTAGCTTTCTTATGTGGCAAAGATCATCTGGAATGTTTCCCGTCAAACTGTTGTATCCAATAACTACAGCAGTAAGAGAAGAGAGATTTCCTAGCAAAGATGGAATGTTTCCTTTGAGTTCATTTTTTGAAAGATCCAACAAATTAAGCTTTGATAGAGAGGCGAACTCGATTGGAATCCCCCCTGAGAGATTATTGGATCCTAAATCAATTATGTGAAGTTTAGAGCAATAGGTAAGATTGGTAGGAATTTCATGCGCAAAGGAATTGTTCGCTAGAGAAAGGACCTCTAATCGGGACAATTGACCAATTTCTTGGGGTATTGCACCATGGAAATAGTTTGTTCCAAGCCTGATTTCTCGAAGAAAGGAGAGGTTCGCTATGTGGGGGGAGAGCGTACCTTCAAGCTTGTATGATTCCAAGTCTAGGACTGTGACCCTGTCACGATGGAGTTGACTGCATGTGACCCCAGTCCAATTACAGTAGTGGATGGAGCCATTCCAAGAATTCAATACCGTAAGTGGATCATCATTAATCTTTGCTTTCAATGCTAGTAAGGCCAGATGATCTGGTACAGCATTGACGGCAGAGAAGGCAATTGTCGTGACTGTGCTGATGCTGCTCCATTGCAACAATAAGAGTATTAAGATTGGAAAGCAAGACAACCTCATCATTATTCTTCAGGAAAAGCAATTTATAAACAAGGAGAAACTTGAAGAAAGACACATAAATTAGTTGATATCTTAATTAGAATATATATATAGTGTGTGTGCAAGTCTGACTTCTACCCATAAGACCCAGATAGAAAGTTCTTAGTTTCGGAAAAATTGAACCATATTTTAGTCAGTGAAACATAACCTAAAATCAGCCACAAATTTACACCCTTATCTTTTTTGAAAGAGATTGAAGTGCAACCTCAATGCAGAAGCTTAATCAATCAGCAATGCGCGGGCAAGTAGTGTTGGAACAACTTGACTTGGTAGACTTCGAGACACACTAAACAACAATATTTGATGATCAATCCATCAGTAGAACCACACATACGCATTTCATATTCTAGTTAGCTAAAGTCTTCCGAGACAAGATGCATAGCCGTGGATGTATTTAGACATCTACGTCCATTGATTCATTTCAGACCAAGCAATATGTGATCATTGTAAAGTCAAGTTTTTGTATTCTACCTTATTCTAACGCTTTGCACCCTATTGCATTCGGTTCAGTTTCTACTATTCAGTTTTTAATCGATTTGAATTTTTTTTCGATTCCGTCGATTTTCAGGAATCAATTACAGCCGTCTGAAGTCTGAATTATGATGAAAAAGTTTGACGTTGGGTACAATGATTTTAAGAATTTTTTTTATTAAGTTGGATAGTGATAGTTACATGCTAAGAAAATTGAATGTACACATGTATAGGTCCAATGGCGGAGCCACGTATAGAGGAAGGAGGGCAGCTGACCCTTTCAATCTTCCAAGTTTGTTAAAAATAGAACCTTTCTTATTGTCGAGGAAAGGGACGAGGAAACCAGTGAGGGGGAGGGGTTTTCCCACTCATCCCCCTCAAGATTCGCGCTATTGTGCATTTCGAGAATGTAGGTGCGCATCTCGAGGGGGATGAGTGGTCACACCCTCCCCCTCGTTGGTTTCCTCGCCATTTAGAATTTCTGGTCAAATAACATAGAGATTGGTGTCCCCTAAAAGATCATTTAACTATTGCTCCCACAAAATTAGGCATATTATCATTTAGTAGAATTTTATTCTCTTCAAACTTGAAATATTTTATTTTAGCTCCCTAGAGAACTAATTATCAATCCCAAATAGCTTCATCAACTACAGGGTGACGTGGCGTGATCTTGAAAGAATGATAAATCTCAAAATTATTTATGCATATCTCGAGGTTGTAGCAAACCTCCTTTGATGATGTCATATCATCCTGGTTGCAAAACTTGATTCCTTAGCCTCACTCATTATAGTTATATGTTTTCAATATGTGATAATTAAGTCTGACGAAGATAAAGTGTGCAATTTCAATTCGTCTCACTTTTATGATTAATCATTATATGTTTTCTTTGAAATGCATATAATGATCACTCTATTTTCAGTCACTGAACTGCGCATTGGAGTGTTTGTGATACCAGATGACTTTCTGTGCTTAGGCTGAAATACTGTAATTTTTAAGAATTCAAATATGGCTAAAAACTCGTAAGGCTACCAAAGATTTTTCATATTGTTGGTTGTAAGAGTCTGGCAGTTTTTTTTTTTTTTTTTTTTTTTTTTTAAATTAAACCTCCAGTGGGGAGGGGCACATCTGGAATGCCAGACCTTTATTAATTATCAAAAAATTGATTTACAATCAATACGGGGGTACATGACGACTTTACCCGTGAAAAAACCAAAACAAAATTTTAGCCGCAACCATAAACCAAAATACTAAAAGCAAGTCCAAACTGTCACCAACGCTGAAAGGAGGACCATCAAACATAGATATCCCCAGCATGAACATACAACGAGCCAGTGGCACCGCCCAAACCGCCAGATATGATCAATTGCTCCTGCAGCAACACCTGCATCCTGCACCACAGGGGACTGCATTAGCAGCTCAGCGATGCCAACGTGTTAGCACACTTGCTGTCCATCTCGCAACAATCCCTGCGCTCAAGATTCGCATCTGCATCGCACCACTCTGATAGCTCCAAATTCTCGCAGCCATAGAACAATCAGATAGCTACTCATCCCCATGGCGAATGTACGTCGTATGTAATCTGTCTAGCACAACCAAGCCTGCAACTTTCCTAAGCAAATCAGTCCCATTAAAAGAAACAGTCCTATGATCTTTTTGTGCTCTATCCGCCAAGAAATCTGCCACCGCATTAGCCTATCTATAAATATGTTGACAATCTAACGTCATTGTCACTGCCAATAACTTAATTTCTTTTAAAATATTCTCCAAATGCCAAGGTATTTGTAAATAATCTAAAAACCAACCGCAAACAAGAGCCGAATCTGTTTGGATAACCACCTTGTTGAAACCCCAGTCAAGACAGAGGCGGAGCCCCTCCAAAAGAGCCAAAATTTCCGCTTTGCTGTTGGATCTTGCACCAAAAAATTTTGCTTTCCCACAACACATGAACCCCTCGAGTCTCTAATAATCACACCGCCGGCTGCCTTGTCCTTGCGGGAAGAGCCATCCACATTAAGCGCAACAAAATCTAAAGGGGGAGTGTGCCAAAAAACAAATCTGGCAGTTATTGTTGAATCCATGTTTAGCATGCTCTAATGCATTTAACTTAGATCACATTTTTCATATTAATTTAGCGTGATATTGAAATTCTCGTTGGATTTTTAACTTGCATTTACTATGCTATAACCCATGTCAATAGTACAGTTATTATGAATAACAATAGTTATAATATAGTTCAAACAATCTTATAAGTTATAGCATGGATGGTCAATGCTAGACATTTAAATTAGATTAGCACTTTTGCCGGGGATGCCGACTAAATCCAATTGATTAATTATGATAATCAATCAGAATCTTATAGAAATTGCATAACAATAACAAAATTTGAAATAATAATGATGATAATAATAAAAATTGTGTGCGTAAACACCTGCAATACTCGCTCTCGTAATATATTGTCATGTTAAAGCACACCAACAACTGAAGCTTTCAATAAACTGTCAAGAAATCCATCCATAAATCTCCGTGTATAAACTTATATATGATCGTAGGCAAACTCAAGTCAGGAGAAAATGGATTCATCAAAGAATTCAACAGTGTAAATTATTCGATCTTGTGACCCTGATTTACAATAAGGTCAATAAAATCGGACTCTGCAAATTAATGGTGTTGCAATTAATGAAGGTTGATTGATGCAAAAAATCAACATTAATATCAATGCATGATTTTCGACATCAATCAAAGAAATATCTATTGTTTTTATTTATTTATTTTCCTTCAACCTGCAATACACTTCAATAATGCATAGTGAAAATAGGGGTTATCGACTACTTCACATGAATTAAAAGACAAATCTGATTTTTAATTTAAAGAATAAAGAGAAGAGTAAAATAATGAATGATGAAAACAAACTAAAAGTTAAAGAAAAAGAAAAAAAACAATTAAAAAAGAAAAACAGAGCTAAATCTAAGAACTTCAACTAAAGTTAATGAATAATGGAATTAATTTGTAGTACATGCACTTCTCTACCAAGTAAAACTATCTAAAAAAAACTATCCTTTATGAACTCCATCTATGAGATTTTTATAGGTAAAAATGGTTTGAGTGAAATAAGAAAATATGGTTTGAGATAAACAATGAATAATGGTGTTGGAGTTGAATAAGGAAACATGTCTTGTAGAGATTTTTATGATAAAATTGATAATCTTCATATTGATTTTCTCGAGATCCATAGTTGTTGCTTTGTGGGCTTGACTTCATGGGTCTTGAGATTGAAATTATTTAATCTTTATAAATACATTTGAACTCCCCTTGAGCCTTCTCGATGTTGAATTTAGCATTTTTGTGTCACTTTATGCATGATTTGACATTTGTGCTTAAATTCCTACAAAATGCACAAAATACACGTAATGAGATATTTTTATTTGATAATTGGACTTAACAGTTATATATTTAGGGGTGTAAAAATCGATTTTTTTGTACTTATCACACCACCCCAAACAACACTTTGCTAGTCTCTAACAAAGAACAACAAAAAGAAAGATAAGAACATAAAACAAAATATTTTTATTCGTCCTAAACTTCTCAAAGAAATCAATGTCAATTTCGCTGGTATGACTCGATTGCATTTACAATTTGCAACAACGCCTTGAACCCCAAACATGACACTAAATGAGGAGTTTTAGCCTCTTGAGGGTTATCCAGGATGACACCCACAAACGTTTTTTTTTATATGAAACAAAATTGATGTATGTCCTATTTTTCTCAGAAAATGTCCATGTTATTCAACAACATAGAAGACAAGAGACATATGTAACTTCTTACTAAAATGCACGTTACAAGTGAGCCACTTTGGGACAAGGTGTGTGTGTGTGTGTGTGAATAACCAACAAATGCAATTTTTTGTGTCAAAGTAACGTACATCCTAATCCACCTTTGGAATAGCCGTTTTGATTTCGAAACTCACCAGTTAATCTCTTTGAAATGATCACTCTGAGTTTTGGTAAAATATTTTCTCTCTTGCATGTGAGGAAAAGAGGAAATGCGAAAATTCAAACTTCTCACATGCTCATAAGAATAAATGGACATGAAAGAGAATAATAGTCTCATGGAAGGAATGTTGATCACTTGCAAGAATGTCGAGTTACCTACCATAACGTCTTCTCATCTACTCTCCACTTCTTACCATACTTTACCATAAGATTAATTAGGACTTCTCTAAAATAAAAATGAATCTGATTTATATATATATGAGGAAGAGTGGGGTAGATGGTAAGTAAAGAGATGTTTTTGAAAATATAGTCTTCAAATAACTTAAGACCCGGATGTTTCTCACTTGCAATTTTTTTTTTTTTTTTTTTTTTTATGTATATAGTGTGTGCAAGACAGACTTCTGCCCATAAGACCCAGATAGAAAGTTCTTAGTTTCGGAAAAACTGAACGATATTTTAGACAATGAAACAGAACCTAAAATCAGCCACAAATTTACACCCTTATCTTTTTTTGAAAGTGATTGAAGTGCAACCTCAATGCAGAAGCTTAATCAATCAGCAATGCGCGGGCAAGTAGTGTTGGAACGACTTGACTTGGTAGACTTCGAGACATGCTAAGCAACAATATTTGATGATCAATCGATCAGTAGAACCACACATGCATTTCATATTCTAGTTAGCTAAAGTCTTCTAAGTCAAGATGCGTGGATGTATTTAGACATCTACGTCCATTGTAAAGTCGAGTTTTTGTATTGTACCTTATTCATTTCAGACCAAGCAATATGAGATAATTAAGTTTGACGAAGATAAAGTGTGCAATTTTGTCTCGCTTTTATGATTAATCATTATATCTTTTCTTTGAAATGCAAAGATAAAGTTATATGGTCATTGGTTTCTTATGACATCTTAATTCAAAAACACGAACTTTCCTTGGTTTTAGTAGTTCAATTGAAATTTCAATTAAAAACTATATTTTTTTTCAGGTATCTTCCATTGAACCACGGAGATTTATGGATGGATTTATTGACAGTTTATTGAAAGCTTCATTTGTTGGTGTGCTTTAACTAGACAATATATTAAGAGAGGGAGCATTGCGGGTGTTTACAGACACAAGTTTTATTATTATCATCATTATTATTTCAAATTTTGTTATTGTTATGCAATTTCTATTATAGATTTTGATTGATTATCATAATTAATCAATTGGATTTAGTCGGCATCCCCGGCAAAAGTGCTGATCTAATTTAAATGTCTAGCATTGACCATCCATGGTATAACAGACAAGATTGTTTGAACTTTATTGTAACTATTGTTATTCATAATAACTGTGCTATTGGCATGGGTTATAGCATAGTAAATGCAAGTTAAATCCAATGGGAATTTCAATATCATGCTAAATTAATATGAAAAATGTGATCTAAGTTAAATGCATTTCAAAGAAAACATATAATGATTAATCATAGAAGCGAGACGAAATTGCACACTTTATTTTCGTCAAACTTAATTATCACATATTGTTTGGTCTGAAATGAATAAAGTACAATACAAAAACTTGACTTTACAATGGACGTAGATGTCTAAATACATCCACGCATCTTGACTTAGAAGACTTTAGCTAACTAGAATATGAAATGCATGTGTGGTTCTACTGATCGATTGATCATCAAATATTGTTGCTTAGCATGTCTAGAAGTCTACCAAGTCAAGTCGTTCCAACACTACTTGCGAGTGCATTGCTAATTGATCAAGTCAAGTCTTTCTAAATTTGTGGCTGATTTTAGGTTATGTTTCACTGTCTAAATTTGTCAGCCGCCCTCCTTCCTCTATACGTGGCTCCGCCATTGGACCTACATGTCTACATTCAATTTTCTTAGCATGTAACTATCACTATCCAACTTAATAAAAAAATTATTAAAATCATTGTACCCAACGTCAGACTTTTTCATCATAATTCAGACTTCAGACGACTGTAATTGATTGCTGAAAATCGACGGAATCAAAAGAAAAAAAAAATCAAATCGATTAAAAACTGAATAATAGAAACCGAGCCGAATGCAATAGGGTGCAAAGCATTTTTTTTTTTTTTAAATTAACCTCCAGTGGGGAGGGGCAACTATGGAATGCCAGACCAAAATTATAAAGCCAAAAGATTCTTACAATCGCTGCGAGGGTACATTATGACGATACCCGCATTAAGCCAGGAAGCCAAAACAAACAAAACTGCCATACATGAAACAATCTGTGTCTAATCTTCCTCATGGCGAAGATACGCCGTTTGCACTGTATCAAGCACAATCAAACCAGCAATTCGCCATGGAAAATTATTACCAGTGAAAGAGCCTGTCCCAAGATCGTGAAAAGCTCTAGCGGCTAATGCATCTGCCACCGCATTTGCCTCCCTATAAATAAGATGACAGAATAACGTCATCGTCGTTGTCAACAGCTTGATTTCTTTCAAAATATTCTCCAAATGCCATGGTATTTTGAAACTATCCTTAAACCAGCCACAAACCAGTTCACAAAAACTTGACTTTACAATAATCACATATTGCTTGGTCTGAAATGAATCAATGGTCGTAGATGTCTAAATACATCCACGGCTATGCATCTTGACTCGGAAGACTTTAGCTAACTAGAATATGAAATGCGTATGTGTGGTTCTACTGATGGATTGATCATCAAATATTGTTGCTTAATGTGTCTCGAAGTCTACCAAGTCAAGTCGTTCCAACACTACTTGCCCGCGCATTGCTGATTGATTAAGCTTTTGCATTAAGGTTGCACTTCAATCTCTTTCAAAAAAGATAAGGGTGTAAAAATTTGACAGCCTGAATTGCTAAGCTTCTCCTATTTTTCCCCTTGCAGCAAACAAGCTGACGATCTGGTTGCACTAAGCTGTTTACTTGTTTGCATTACGGCTAGTGAGGATGATTATGTTGTGCAGTGTAATAAGTCTGAATCGTTTAATTCGTATTTCCTTGTTTTGTACTTGATATTTGTCATCAAAAATTGCTATGCTAATTGGGTTTGAGATGTACATTGCAATTGCAACTGTGTCAAAAATCAAAATTACTCCAGTAGACGATCAATGGAACCATGTTGATATTGATTCACTCTTCTCTTATTCAAGTACCAACATACGGAACACTTCAGTCTTGTTGAATGATTCATAACTGGATTATCTAATATTAAGTCTTCATGATAAAATAAGTTTTTAACAAACACGCTCTAAATATCGTTTGCATTCAAAATAAACATTAACAGTATAACCTACTGGGTTCTAATCAGTAACGTAAGGATCATCTGCTTTAACATTTGAAATGTGTGGGAATGAGAGGAGTTGAACCATCTGTGAGACATGTAAATTACGCACTGAAATTTTGGGGTGAACTAGTTTTTAATCAAATCAGTAACTCGATACCAACAAAAGTTCACGTTGAAGCTATAATATCATTTGCCACAAGTCTTACAAATGAATGAGGAGTGCAACAAAAAAAATTCCCCACGAGTTCATCCACCCTGGTACCATTCCTGCCCAACTACCCTTATGCGAAGTTCTGATGAAAATCGGATCACACCACAAAAAAATATGGGGTTTAGATTACCAACAACCCTCAAATTATTGGAGCATTCGCGAGAAGGTTTTGGATTTAAAATTTCTTAATAAAACTTCTAGGTACCTCTCACAAACGCTACAATGAAATTATGAACAGGGATCTATATAGTGGCAGAGCCAAGATTTTAGAGCGGGCAAATTATAGCAACACATACAAAATTTTGAGTTTTGAAAATAATAAATTGAAGATTTTTATTGATAAAAACGAGGAGACATCTTTTAAATGCACCAATAAGAATTGGTCTCCAACGACAAATTGTATGTAACTTTTACGTCGAATAACAATTTAATGGACATTTGCACCTTAATGTACATACCTAATTGTATATAATAACAAAGATTAGAGGAGACAAAAGACGTCACATTAATATAGAAAGATCAGTGTCTAGGAAAAATTATTGAAATTATATGGTAGGGTATAATTATTTATATAACAGATAGAGATATACCTAGAAGAAATGACAAAGTATAACCATAAGAGTAAGTCTATGCAGTCAGAAAACACAACCATTTTTTTGTCAGGTTAAATTTTTTTTTTACACTTTTACCCATTCTCTTTGGCATCATTAGAGGAGGTTTGCTACAACCTCGAGATACACATAAACAATTTAGAGATTTATTATTCTTTCAAGATCACGCCATGTCACCCTGTAGTTGAGGAAGCCATTTGGGATTGATAATTAGTTCCCTAGGGAGCTAAAATAAGTCTTAAGCGAAACTCCACCAATTAACGATTAATACACTTGATGACAACGAAATATGAGCCATTTATGAACACAGTTCAGGTTTGCATCAGGATCTCCATTGCCCCTTATACAAAGAAAATCTCAATGCACTGGAGGCTTTTATTTATATGTTAATATTATTTTTATTGATCATTTGTGTTCATCACTCTAAGTAGAGAATGCACTTTTTTTTGCGTAAATTAAATATGACTCAATCAATCAAGACTTGCTTTTTCAAGTCAATATTAGCCTATACCAATATGCAATTCACACCATGCAATCACTTTTAGAAAATAATTATAATTTTATTGGTGGCTTTTAATAGAATGCGTGAGACATGCTTCATTATTAGAGAGATTCTTGTTATGTGTCTCACTCACAAATAAATTGTACTAGCATCTACTGATCACAAGAGAAAGATTAATTTAAGTGATCACAAGACTTGACTTTGGGATGACTCTGGAGTGATTTACAAGGTGCTGGTTTGGTATACCATGCATCCAGTTTTGCAGCGTAAAATTATATTTCTTCCAAAAGTGTTTGGTGTGAATTGCCCTGCCTGCCTCCCTAATTGTAAGTTAGTATTGACTGAAAAGCAAATCTTGATTAAGTATTCTGGACCGGACCCTTGGGGGCAAAGAATGCTTTTTGTGACACCAAGAGTGATGAACACAAGTTGTCTCTAAATGCCTACAGTGCATGGAGATTTTCTTTGAATTAGTGTCATGCAGATCATAATTAGGGACATGAACACCTGTCTGTATGGCTCATATTTCGTTGTCATCGGTTGCTATTGAATGTAGTAATATTCTACGAGTATGTTTTCATGGAAACAACTCAAAAGGAAGGGAAAATGTTGACTGAAAAAGTAAGTCTTGAGTGAGCAATAATCCGTCAATGGGGCTAAAACTGTGAATGAGTGTTTCACGAGAATGTGATGGGCTTATGCTAACACAAATTTCGTTCATGAACTTTGGACTCCCCTACATTCGGACCCAGCTATACTTAACATCAAAAGCTACAAAACACGTTATTTCTTCTTCTTCTTCTTCTTCTTCTTCTTTTTATCAGGGATTCTGCTAACAAATTCTCACTTGCTATGCCCATTGTGCATTGAACTTTCGGCTTGCATTCAGACATGTTAAGTGACTGGTGGTGTGAATTGCATAATGGTAGGCTAATATTGACTGGAAAATCATGTCGTCGCAATTCCATAAGAGAAAGATTAATTTAGTGATGATAAGACTGACTTTGGGATGACTCTGGAGTGATTTACATGGTACTGGTTTAGTAAAAAAAGAGTCACTAGGCAGCCTACCATGCTCTCGGTTTGCAGAGTGAATTATAATTCTTTTAAAAGTGTTTGGTGTGAATTGCCCTCTTCCCTAATTATAAATTAGTATTCCATGGGGCTAAAGAATGCATTTAGTGCCACCAAGTAGAGTAGACTAGTAGAAGAAAAAAAATGTGGTGATTAACATTTTAAATGCGTGTATATTTATTAGAATACTCTTGAAGACAACTTGTATTTCATTACTTGATGATTAAGGTAGATACATTGCATGTCTATATATAGAGCTGGTTATCACGACAGTTTAACAACTCATATTAACAACCTATACTAACAGACTCTGGACCACACTATACTAACAGACTCTGGACCACATTATACTAACAGACTCTGGACCACATTGATAAAGCTAATACTACATTGACACAGCTAATACTACTTAGGCTTAACATCCCCCTTCAAACTAAGTGTAGATACATCAACTACACTTAGTTTGTCACGAAGCTTCAGAAATCTAGACTTCCCAAGAGCCTTGGTGAAAATGTCAGCAATTTGATCAAGAGCAGGAATGTGATGAACTTGGACAAGTCTCCTAGCAACCTTCTCTCGGACAAAGTAAAGATCCAATTCAATATGCTTGGTTCTAGAGTGAAGAATTGGATTTGCACTAAGCATTACAGCACTATTATTATCACACCAGATAGTAGGAGGGCTAGAGCAAAGATGAAGTTCAGACATGAGAGACTGTAGCCAAGTTAATTCAGCTGTAACGGCAGCAAGGCTTCTGTATTCAGCTTCAGTGCTACTTCTAGAGATAGTACTCTGTTTCTTTGAAGACCAAGAGATTAGATTTGCACCTAGAAACACACAGTATCCAAAAGTAGATCTCCTGTCGATAGGATCAGATGCCCAATCAGCATCACAATATCCAGTCCATTTGAAAGAAGGAGATGAAACCAGATGAAGACCAGCAGTAGGTGTAGCTTTGAGATATCTCAGAATTCTTTTGACTATTCTCCAATGGGATTCAAGAGGATGGTGCATGAATTGACACACCTTATTAACTGAGTAAGACAATTCAGGCCTTGTGATGGTAACATATTGTAGAGCACCAACCAAGCTCCTATATAGATGAACATCAGCAACTGGATCACTGCCAGTGTCATAGAGTTTCTCCCCACCACTCATGGGAGTGGATAAACCATTAGCAAACTGCATTTTAGCTCTACACAAAAGATCATTGATGTACTTAGTTTGAGACAAGAACAATCCATCAGAAGTTTGTTGAACCTGAATTCCAAGGAAATAGTGAGCAAGACCAAGATCTCGTAATGCAAACTGATTATTTAGTTGCTGAATAACCTGTGAAACCTCTTGTGAGCTGGATCCAGTAATCAAGATATCATCAACATACACCAGAAGAAAGATTGGTGAAGGAGAGTGACGTATGAATAGAGAAGTATCTGACTTAGAAGGAACAAATCCAAAGAGAAGAAGAGTGTGTCTCAGCTTTTCAAACCATGCTCGAGGAGCCTGCTTTAAACCATACAAGGCTTTGTGTAGTTTGCACACAGCATGAGGCCGTGAAGAATCAGTAAAGCCAGGTGGTTGCATCATATAAACATCCTCTTGCAAATCACCATTAAGAAAGACATTGTTAACATCAAGTTGAAATACTGACCAACCAAAAGTAATGGCTATTGTGAAGACAACCCGAATAGTTGTTGGTTTCACCACTGGACTAAAAGTTTCAGCATAGTCGAATCCTGCAGCTTGTTCAAACCCCCTAGCCACCAATCTAGCCTTATATCGATGAACAGACCCATCAACATTTTGCTTAACTTTAAACAAGCATTTACAACCCACAATAGCTCTGTGTGGAGGAGGATCAACAAGTGTCCAAGTATTGTTGCGTAGAAGAGCACCATATTCATGTTGCATAGCTGAGGACCAGTGAGGTGTATCAAGAGCTTCACGCAAACTCACAGGTTCAGAGGATGCCATATAGACTTTAGGTTTGTAGATGCCTGCCTTAGACCTAGTAATCATAGTATGACTAGGAGCAATAGGAGGAGGAGGATTAGACACTGACCTGACTAGAGGACTGTTATTAGAAAGAGGACTAGAAGCAGGACTAGAAGCAGAGCCAGTAGTACTAGGCACATGGGAGTGACTGGGTGAAACATTAGGAGACACATGAACCAAAGGATCAAGTAATGTATGGGAGGAAGCAGGTAATGGATTGTCAGTGGGTGAAGAGGAGAGACCAATGGATGCAGGAACAGAAGTAGAAGAAGAACCAGATAAAAAAATATCAGATGAAGAAGGACCAGTAACATCAGGGTACCACTTTGAATAAGGAAAATGGGACTCATTAAACACTACATCCCGAGAAATGAAGATGCGGCCAGTACGTGACACACATTTGTATCCCTTATGTTGAGAACTATACCCCAAAAAAATGCATTCTTCAGATCTGAATTGCAACTTATGGGAGTTGTATGGCCTGGTATTGGGAAAACATGAACACCCAAAAACTCTTAAAATATTGTAGTCAGGAGGAGTGTTGTAGAGTTTTTCATAAGGGGACAGACCATTGAGAGTTTGAGTAGGAACACGATTGATAAGAAACATTGAAGTCCTAACAGCATCATCCCAGTATTTTAGAGGAAGTGAGGCATGGGCAAGAAGTGCCAATGCTGATTCAGTAATGTGACGATGTTTTCTTTCAGCAAGTCCATTCTGCTGATGAGTAGTAGGACATGCAAGCCGATGACCTATCCCATGAGTATTAAGAAAATGAGCAAATGATCTATACTCCCCGCCCCAGTCTGATTGCAGACATTTAATAGGAAAGCCAAATTGCAACTCAACTAGAGCCTTGAAATTGAGGAAAGTAGGAAAGGCATCGGACTTATTTTTCAATAAGTAGACCCAAGTGAATCTACTATAGGAATCAATAAAATGAACATAGTACTTGAAACCACCAGAAGACTGAGTAGAGGCAGGACCCCAAAGGTCAGTATGAATAAGCTCAAAGGGTTTTGAATAAACTGTGGTAGAGTTGGAGAATGGAAGTTTATGGATCTTGCCCAAGCAGCAGGCAGTACAAATATCAACATCAGTATTAGAAGCAGTAATGTTGTATTTATTAAGGGCTTGTTTTACAACAGAAAGAGAAGGATGTCCTAGTCTAGCATGCCACTGAGACAAAGAAGAGCATGCTTTTGACATAAAAGTGTTATTGCAAATGAAAGAGTTATGAGTACAACAAGATGAATTACATGCTAAGCAAATTGCTGATGTGCAATGTGCTGAGTTACATGCTGAGCAAATTGCTGAGGAACATGAAGCTGAGCAAGATGTTGAGTTAAATGCTGAACAAGATGCTGCTGAGCAATATGCTGAATGACATGCTGAGCAAAGTGCTGAGCAAGTAGCTGAAGAACTACTGGAAACAGGCTGACTACTGGAAGCAGGTTGATTACTGGAAGCAGGCTGACTACTGAATGCTGAGGAACTACTAACTGCTGAAGCTGGGTGCTTACGAAATGCTGAAGAACTACTGAAATCCAAATTACTGGAAGTAGATGGACTGCATGATGCTGATGAAGACTCATTACTACTAAAGGTAGAAATAGATGAAGAAATTGGTCTAGTAGCAAGAGAGACAGACTTTGAATCCGAGAAAGGCATAGAAGGGAACACATACAAGCCGTGCTTAAGTGTTCCTTTCAAGAGAATTTTCTGTGTGGCCTGATCTTTGACAAAGCAACAATTAGAATGAAATTCAAAGAAGACATTGTTATCTCTAGCAAACCTAGATACACTTAAGAGATTCTTTGTCAATTTTGGAACCTGAAGGACATTTTTGAGGTGTAATTTTCTTGAAGAATTCAAAGAAGAAATTGAAGACTGACCTATGTTTTCAATAGGCACAGCAGTTCCATCACCCACAAACAATTGCTCACTACCATGATATGGCATAGTATGCATTAAATGCTGAGTAGTAGGTGTGCAATGATCAGTGGCACCTGAATCTGGATACCACCTATCATCAATATGAGACTGCATCTGAGATGAATGAATATTGTTCATCTGTAACTGAGAGGTAATAGGTCTCCAAGTAGACTGAGGATGATTCGATGAGGCAAGGTATGCCTGTCTAGGAGTGATGGCTGATGATGAAGACGGATTACCATACCTAGATGATGTTGACTGAGAACTCCATGGATTTGATACAGATTGATCAAATCGATTGAAGCATTTGAAGGCAAGATGCCCAATTTTGCCACAAATCTGACATTGTGGTCTATTATTCTGAGATCCAGAACCTGATCTTCCTCTGCCTGATCTAGCTCCTCTGAATGAACCTCGAAATGAAGATCTACCTCCTTGAGAACTAGACACAAATGATCTTGGTGATGGCTTGTAAGAAGACTGAGCTAAGTTGACAGAACTATTGACATCAAGATCCTTGTTATGTCTCTCAATCCTAGCTTCTTGAGCAAGTAACAGAGATTCCACCTCAGTAACATTGTATTCCTCAGATCTAGAACTAACTGAGATTACAAAGGTATCATACACCTGAGGTAAGCCATCAAATATGGCATTGACATGATCTCGTGAAGATATTACATGTCCTACTGAGGCCAACTGATCAATGATAGATTTGAGTTTCAGAAGATAGGCATTAACTGTTAAGTCTCCTTTCTTGAGGTTTTGTAATTGAATTCTAAGTTGAGAAATCTTGGCTACAGTGTGAGAATTGAAAAAGACCTCAAGAGTGTTCCAAATTTGAGCAGATGTTAAGCAACCTACTAACCTTGTAATAAGAGATTCAGACATGGAGGAAAGTAGCCAAGAAAATAGTAACTGATCTTGCTGTTCCCAGGTAATAAACTCTGGATTGAGAACATTTTGAGCTTGATCTTCATTGGAGAGGAACTGTTCTGGAGAAGATTCTTTCTCAATGAATCGTTGAAGCTTATGTCCTCTGATTGTTGCTAGGACTTGCTGTTTCCATAGCAAATAATTGTGTTCAGTCAGCTTGACAGACAAAGCATGAGTAAACATGATTGGCCTAGACTCTGTCATAGCAGAGTTGATAGGCAGAGGAGTATTGGACGATGAGGAAGCAGCCATTAGAGTTGCTATGAGAAGCTATGAAAGTATTCAGAGGATGGCTCTCATACCATATTAGAATACTCTTGAAGACAACTTGTATTTCATTACTTGATGATTAAGGTAGATACATTACATGTCTATATATAGAGCTGGTTATCACGACAGTTTAACAACTCATCTTAACAACCTATACTAACAGACTCTGGACCACACTATACTAACAGACTCTGGACCACATTGATAAAGCTAATACTACATTGACACAGCTAATACTACTTAGGCTTAACAATATTCAATATTTCTTTTTTTAAGAATTCAAAATTTTAAAGTGCAAATTAAAATATTTGAGAAATTTGGCTAGAGGTCGTTCAATCATTGTAAATTAATGTGTAATATTCTAATTTAATGATAGTGAAGTTTATATTCCCATGCTAATGTATTAGAATTACTTAAATTTTCATCACATTATATATGTGTTTAAAAAAGGAGGGTTTTTATAGTTATTTATAATGATTTTTCTATAACTAAGAAACGTAGTGTTGAAACGAAAGACTTCAGACTTAGTCCTCGCAGATCCTCTAGAACTAAGAAACGTAGCAATAAGTATAGAGATTGATCCATGGGGATTGTAGGGCTGGTCTATTTGGATAAAAATCATACTACATATATGCACAATTGACAGAATTTTTCGAATCAAAATGCTAACGGTTTGGTTGCACAATTTTTCAAATCATTCCCACAAATTTCAAACGTTAAAGCAGACGAGCAGATGATCCTTACGTTACTGATTAGAACCCAGTAGGTTATACTGTTAATGTTTATTCTGAATGCAAACGATATTTAGAGCGTGTTTGTTAAAAACTTATTTTATCATTAAGACTTAATATTAGATAATCTAGTTATGAATCATTCAACAAGACTGAAGTGTTCCGTATGTTAGTACTTCAATAAGAGAAGAGTGAATCAATATCAATATGGTTCCATTCATCGTCTACTGGAGTAATTTTGATTTTCGACACAGTTGCAATTGCAATGTATATCTCAAACCCAATTAGCATAGCAATTTGTTGATGACAAATATCAAGTACAAACAAGGAAATACGAATTAAACGATTCGGACTTATTACACTGCACAACACAATCATCCTCACTAGCCGTAATACAAACAAGTAAAATCAACAGCTTAGTGCAACCAGATCATCAGCTTGTTTGCTGCAAGTAAAAAAAACAGGAGAAGCTTAGCAATTCAGGCTGTCAAATTTTTATCAGTCATTTTGTAAATGAACTTAAGTATAGAGAGACTATGTACCAAAAGGCGCATCTTCAAGATTGCAATGATCTCCTCATGATCTACTCTGGTTTGTGTATATGCCTCGACCTTCTCCATCTCCTACATAATAGATTCAGCAAATGTTAAGATATTGATCTTATAAGTTTATCTGTTAGTAGACTAAGAAAATATGTAAAGTCATTGATAGTGCACCTCGAGCCATAATGTGAGCAGGCCTTCCTATCGTGATGTCATAATTCTTTACATCCAACAATAAGCGAGCATATCGCTGAAAGAACGGTATGTAGGCAATATCCACCTGAAAGTCACATGTAAATGTTAACTCAACAATGGAGATAAAGATAACAGGTGAACTGAAAAAGAAAAAATAGAAAACATCTAACGTGGAGAAAATGATAATTTACCAGACTAAACTGGCTAAGGAAGAAAGGCCCCTCGTCGAATTTGGAGATAGCAGTTTCCAGGTGATCAAAAGTAGAATCTGATGCAGATAAGTGATGCAAATCAGTCCGTGACCATCTATGTACTCTGACTAAGACTAAGTTCATAAAATAAAGTAATTAGTCTTACCAGCATTTCCATTCTGTTTTAGTGCAGCCATCACAATGCTATTGAAGGTGTCTGTGTAGGACAATAACTCCTCTGCGAACTCCCTTTTGATGGGATCCTAAATTGTGCACAATATACATAACCAAGTGAGAATTCGAGGCCAATTGCGTGAATTCGTTAGGTGTAGAAACACAAGTTTGGCATCTTTACCTCAGGTAGAAGGGCAGGTCCTTCAAAGTGGCTATCGATATATTTCATCAAATCAATACTCTCTCCTCTGATTTCATTATTATGTTCCAATGCAGGTACCTGTAAAATTGAAGTTTTGTATATCTAAGTAGACTTTCGACGGATTGTGTTTACTATGTAGTAAGACAACTACAGTTCACAAAGATCACCATATTTGCAGGGTAAACTTTCTCCTTGTACCAAGCAGGCCTGTTTACTAGATCAAGACCAACCAATTTGATCTTGTCTTGCAATCCCTGATACACACCAAATCAGAACTCGGAAAACTTATTTAGAAATGAAAAAATATATATTCACCTACTGAAAAAAAAAAAAAACTTTGTAGTTACGGACAATCCACACACGCTGTGCATATGGGCATCTGTAAGAGGTATACAACCTAAACAAGTGCGAATAAGTACCAGTCAGAAGAATGTACACCCAAAAATTTCAACGAAACAAGCACTAGTTTAGTGTATTGTCATAATCAAATTATCCAATTTAACCCTTCTCCTACATAGGAGAATCGGAACCTTAACCATATGATTAGCAAATTAAAAAAGATTTCAAGGCAGGTAGTACACATAAAATATTGCAAACCCAAATGAAAAAGCTCAACACTTCATCAAAGTTGTATTGTTGCCAACATATCCTTATCATAGTAAACCAAAAAATATATAATCTTAATCAACTAAGGCCCTGTTATAAGTTCAATGGAAGATACCTGAAAAAAATATAGTTTTTAATTGAAATTTCAATTGAACTACTAAAACCAAGGAAAGTTCGTGTTTTTGAATTAAGATGTCATAAGAAACCAATGACCATATAACTTTATCTTTGCAGAAATTTGCTAGAATGGCTTGTAGAAGCAACGGTCTAAATGATTAAATCGTACATTTACAAAGAGAAGAAGTGTAATAGCAGTTTGAGGTTTACATTGTTGTTCCATCAAACATGGGAGGAGGGGCTGAATTGGTGTCCAGAACAGGTGGAAGAACTTCATGCATAATTCTGAATGACAAAAAAAAAGAAAGAAAAAGACCCATTACATTACCTCACCAACAAAACAAAAGTACCGAGAATCCAATAAAAACAGAACACCAGACCATTCAAAGCACAAAAATGCATTGATTCAGAAACCTCATCAAGCGTGTCAAAGAAAGATCGAGAAAGTAATACAAGAATTCAGAAATCCTACCCAGTTGCCATTTTTTCTTTTTAACGTAGGAGCTCTGGTCTTTCTTAATAGATGAACGAAAACTTGGTTTGCTAGCCTGAACAGAAAATTTGATGAATAGAGAACTTCCAATGGAGAGTATTCAAACATCGATAACTTGTTGAATGGATATAATATTATATAAATTTGTTATACTAGTATATCTTATCAATAAGTTGATATTCAATGTGTGTAGTGTACATATCTGAATCTTAGTTCATTCTGTGAAGGGGCTGTATCAGATTTCTTCAATAGTTGGACTTGGTCCATGTATTGTTATATGAAGAGTAGAATAAAGGGTACCATCCCCATTGGGAGAATGGGTCGTTTCTTATCTGGAGACTTTTTAATTTGATTTTGGCTGTTTAGTTTAATATGGTTTGATGAATTTGTATTACGACTAATCTAAACTCGGAGATGCTCTGTTTTTTTTATATTTGAAACCAAAAATTCAGTCAAGAATATGTTGAAAAGATAAATATTGAGCAACTTTTTCTACATCTTCAAACAAGAGGAAGAGACCATATTCTTCATTTATTTTCAAAAAAAAAATTATTATTATTTTTTTTTTTTGTAGAATTTTGGAAATAAGAAGCAGAGATCAATATATAGGGAGAAGAATAAATAAGTGCGGATTACCCAAGCACCGATGCTTGGAGTTTATTTATTTTAGTATTTGAGAATGATTTCATTTCTTATTATAAAAATAATTTGTTAAAAGCATATTGCACATTACTAATAAGAGTTACAATATTCTTGGCCTACTACAGTAGCGAAGTTATGAGAGGTCCCTATAGATAAAATTACAAAACCAAAGGTTGTGAAGAGAAAGCAATCGTTGTATATTGCTAATGAGAGGTCACCACACCCAGTCAATGGCTGCTCTAGGTTGCCGCCAGTCATCGTGCAATATGGCGCCACGTCCTTGAGTCCCCCAGGAAAAAAACTTGTTCGCCAATGCAGTGAGGATCAAAAGAAGAGTCGCCTCAGTTGCATGGCACTCTGCCATGGTATTGTCCATCACCTTCCCTGTGATCGGCGAAGCAACCCCCGCAAGTACCTCTCCATGCATGTTAATTGCAAAAACTCCAACCGCTCCCCGTTGAGAAGGGGCAATAAACTGGCATCGTGCATTATCACTATCATGTCCGACTCCAGGGAATGTGGAATAGGTATGAGCTGTGAAGATCTAAGGTTTAGTCTGTGAAATTTTGCTTAATGAATTTGTGCATGTATCATTGCTATCTGGGTAGTGGCTATCTCAGTATGGGGCCCAAAAGGATATGTTGAAGAGGAAACATAATTTGATCGATGACAGCTATTTCAAGGATATGATGAAAGGAGACAGCATTTTTGGTGTTTACAGTGGATAGGGCACCCCAGTGATTCGTGTGATCGAAATTTGTAGAAAACCAGTGGTGTTTCCAAGCAGACCATGTTCTATGAAACGAAGACCGAAACTTCTAAGTGTTGAAATTGGCTTTGTGAAAAATACAATTGTTTCGTGTCTGCCATATGGTCTGTATGAAAGCTATAAACTGAGAGATAATTTCCTCCTTTAGCTCTAAGTGTGTGTTCGCAATGTCCCACATGAACTTTAGGAAGAGGGAAGTACTAGATACCCCAAGGTTAACATTAAGTCAGTCAATTGGGATGGGTGAAACTAGTCAGAGTTGGTGCATGACCAGACAGAAGAAAATAGGTGAGTAGCATCTTCTGTGTGGCTATGACAAAAAATACAGTCCTCCAATAGTGTGTGAAATCGGAACAGATTGATCATGGTGGAGTGAATATTTTCATTGAGCTTCCAAAATAAAAGAGGTCAAAAGAATGTGCATTGATTCTCCACAAATCTTTTAGCATCAGTGCTGACCGGGGAAGGAGTGAGGTGGAGCATTCAGAATTTCAAATTGCTCTCCACAAATTCTTGTCAATTGAAAGTTGTGTTTGAAGGTCAATTGAATGAATACCTTCGACGTGATTATTTGAGAATGCACGACTAGGATTGCAACATGCAAGTGTGGGTTATCACTTTAGTAACCTTTTTTTTTTTATAATTAATATAAGGTTCGGGAAAAAAAAAACATAAATCATTTAATGAGTGGCAAAAACAGGGAGGATTGTATTAATTCTAGGAATTAATTGGATTAGGTTCGGCGATAAGACCAATCAAAACCCAGTTTCTTCAAACAGGAGCAACAGATATAACTTATTTAGTGACGATAAATTATATATTTCATAATTATATATTAGCCCCAGGAGGATTTAGTTAATAAAACTTCAGAAAATATTAACTCTTCTCTCTTTGAACTTAGCCCAATAGCATCATGTGAATGTGTGAAGTCTCTTTCGATGTGAATGTGAATGTGTGAATGTGAATGTGAATGTGAATGTGAATGTGAATGTGAAGCCAACTCTTCTAGATGTTCAATGGTATGGTTTGCAATTGTTAGTCAAGGAGAGCTTCTCCCCACCAACCATTGGCAACTACCATTGTTGACATTGTTAGGCAAAGGTGGGTGGCTATTCATGGAGGGTGGCAACCACCATTGTTGACTCCTCCCCACCAACCAAATGGAGAGCCTATAAAAGGCCTCTCCCATTCATTGTTCTAAGCATCCTCATCATAAGGATCCTAATCCCAAATCATTCAAGTCCAATTCATTCCCAAACCTCCCTAGAATCTTCTAGTGTTCTCAAGAGAGAAAAACATAGGTTTCTCCTTAGAGATTGGTTTAAAGAGATTGAGTGTTCTCCTAGTTACAAGAGAGATAGGTAATTGTTGTTATCTCCTTGTACATTAGAGAGAAGAGTTGTAATCCCGGTTTTTCATAGTGAAATCCTCCTATACTTGCCCCGTGGTTTTTCCCCTAATTTGTTTAGGGGTTTTCCACGTAAATCTTGTGTCTTAAGTTTATTTCCGCATTTTCTCCAACTTTCACTTTAGTTGTGAGATTGCTTCGACCCCGTCATTCTTCCTAACAGTGGTATCAGAGCTTGGTTGTAACGGGTACTGTTCACGGGGACTATTCACGGTGAATAGTGGAAGCCGGTTCAAGTGACGAAGCGGAGCGTGGTTTACAATGACGACAACAAAGTTCAATGTGGAGAAGTTCAACGGGAGTAATTTCTCGTTGTGGAAGATGAAGATGAAGGCAATATTAAGGAAGGACAATTGCTTGGCAGCAATTGGAGATAGGCCCGCTGAGATAACGGATGAGGCCAAGTGGAACGAGATGGATGGCAATGCAGTTGCCGACTTGCACCTAGCACTGGCCGATGGTGTTTTGTCCAGCATAGCGGAGAAGAAGACGGCGAAAGAGATTTGGGATACGTTGTGCAGGTTGTACGAGGCCAAGTCACTACACAACAAGATCTTCTTAAAGAGAAGATTGTACACTCTTCGGATGGCGGAATCCACATCGGTAACCGACCATATCAATACCTTAAATACTCTATTTTCACAACTGACATCTACAGGTTACAAAATAGAGACGACTGAACGTGCGGAGCTTCTACTTCAAAGTCTACCTGACTCGTACGATCAACTTATCATCAACTTGACGAATAACGCTCTTGTGGAGTATCTTGTCTTTGATGAGATTGCAGCCGCTATTTTGGAAGAAGAAACCAGGCGCAAAAACAAAGAAGACAAGCATATGGGTTCGCAGCAAGCGGAGGCGTTGACGATGACGAGAGGAAGATCGGGAGAACGTGGCTCAAGTGGGAGTCAAAACAATGGTAGATCGAAGTCAAGAAGTAAGAAGCAACTCAAGTGCTACAACTGTGGCAAGAAAGGGCACTTCAAGAAGGATTGCAGGAGCAGACAGAAGAGTGGAGACCCTGAGTCATCAAATACTCATGGGAATGTGGCGAGTACCCTGGATGATGGTGAAGTTCTATACGGCGAGGCTACAACAATGGTTGGAGACAAGAAGCAGTTCAATGATGTATGGTTACTAGACTCAGGAGCATCGTGGCATATGACATCTCGAAGAGAATGGTTCCACAAATATGAACCAATCTCAGGAGGTTCTGTGCACATGGGGGATGATCATGCTTTGGAGATCGCCGGTATTGGTACTATCAAAATCAAGATGTTTAACGGTATGGTTTGCACTATTCAGGAGGTACGGCACGTGAAAGGCCTGAAGAAGAATCTATTGTCCTTAGGGCAAATAGATAATCTCGGTTGTAAGACACACATCGAGAATGAGATCTTGAAGATTGTTAGAGGTGCGCTTGTGGTTATGAAAGCAGAAAAGATCGCAGTAAACTTATTCATGCTTAAAGGGGAAACACTGCAGGAAGCTGATGCATGTGTTGTGTCAACTAGCAAAGGAGAAGAGTCAACGATGATGTGGCATCTTAAACTTGGCCATATGTCGGAGCGAGGCTTGAAGATTCTCTCCGACCAAAAGCTGCTTCCAGGGCTCAAATCGGTAAATTTACCTTTCTGTGAGCATTGTGTTACAAGTAAGCAGAGTAGATTAAAGTTTAGTAGATCTGATGCTAGGAGTAAGCACATACTAGACTTGATTCATTCTGATGTTTGGGAGTCACCAGAACTGTCCCTAGGAGGTGCAAAGTATTTTGTTTCTTTTATTGATGATTTCTCCAGGAGATGTTGGGTGTTTCCAATCAAGAGGAAGTCAGATGTGTTTCCAGTGTTCAAAGACTTCAAGGCGCAGGTAGAACTTGAATCTGGAAAGAAGATCAAGTGCTTGAGGACAGATAATGGAAAGGAGTACACAGACGGGGAGTTTCTTGCACTTTGTAGGCGAGAAGGTATCAAAAGACAGTTCACTGTCACATATACGCCTCAGCAAACAGCAAAATGGAGTGGCGGAGCGGATGAACAGAACTCTTGCAGAAAAGATGAGAGCTATGTTGAGGACTGCAGGTCAACCCAACTTCTTTTGGGCAGAAGCAGCCAAAGCCGCTTGTCATGTGGTAAATCGGTCTCCTTCAACAGCTATTGATTTGAAGACACCGATGGAGATGTGGACAGGGAAGCCCTCTAATTACTCTGGTATGCATTCATTTGGATGTCCTGTGTACGTAATGTACAACACCCAAGAAAGAACGAAGTTGGAGCCGAAATCCAGAAGGTGTATCTTCTTGGGCTATGCTGATGGTGTCAAGGGGTATCGCTTGTGGGATCCCACTACCCACAAGCTTATTATCAGCAGGGATGTGATCTTTACGGAAGATCAACTACAACAAAAGGATGGAGGAGGTAGCACGTCAAATGGAAGCTCAGAGACTACAACAATTCCGGTGGCGAATAAAAATCCAGTTTCTTCTGAAGCTACACCAGAGTCTGATGCAGAAGAAGTTCGTCGGTCAACTCGTGAGAAAAGGCCGCCAGCTTGGCACTCAGAGTATGTTACGAAGAACAATGTTGCACACTGTCTTCTAACGGAGGATGGAGAGCCCTCAACTTTCCACGAAGCTACAAGTAGCTCAGATGCATCTTTGTGGATAACAGCAATGCAGGAGGAAATTGAAGCTCTACACAAGAACAAAACTTGGAAGCTAGTATCATTGCCACATGGAAGAAAGGCCATTGGTAACAAATGGGTCTACAAGATCAAGCGGGATAGCAACGATCAAGTGGAACGGTATCGTGCAAGATTGGTGGTGAAGGGATTTGCTCAGAAAGAAGGCATTGATTTCAATGAGATATTTTCCCCGGTGGTTCGACTCACGACAGTCAGGATAGTTCTGGCAATGTGTGCTACGTTTGACTTACATCTGGAGCAGTTGGATGTGAAAACTGCGTTTCTTCATGGAGAGCTTGAAGAAGAAATCTACATGCTCCAACCAGAAGGTTTTGCTGAAACAGGCAAGGAGAACTTGGTTTGCAGGTTGAACAAATCTCTGTACGGTCTCAAACAGGCGCCGAGGTGTTGGTACAAGAGATTTGATTCCTTCATTATGAGCCTTGGATACAACAGGCTTGGTTCAGACCATTGTGTGTACTACAAGAGGTTTGGTGACAATAATTTTATTATCTTGCTGTTGTATGTGGATGACATGTTGGTAGCAGGCCCCAACAAAGATCGAATCCAGGAATTAAAGGCACAGTTGGCTAGGGAGTTCGATATGAAGGACTTGGGACCAGCAAACAAGATTCTAGGGATGCAAATTCACCGAGACAGAGATAGCAGGAAGGTTTGGCTTTCCCAGAAGAACTACTTCAACAAGATCTTGCGACGCTTCAACATGCAAGATTGTAAGCCAATTTCTACCCCACTTCCTACTAATTTTAAATTATCCTCAAGTATGTGTCCTAGCAATGAAGCAGAGAGGATGGAGATGTCTCGAGTACCTTATGCATCGGCAGTGGGAAGTTTAATGTTCGCTATGATATGCACAAGACCAGACATTGCACAAGCAGTGGGAGCGGTTAGTCGATTTATGGCGAATCCTGGTGGAGAGCATTGGAGCACTGTGAAGAGGATCCTAAGATACATCAAAGGAACCTCAAATGCTGCATTATGTTATGGAGGATCAGAATGGTGCCGATCCTCTTGCGGCCTAGCAGAGACGTAAGCAAGCATGGCATCGGCAAGTAAGGAAGGATAGAGGGATTACCAAAAGCGACTTCAAGTGGGAGAATGTGAATGTGTGAAGTCTCTTTCGATGTGAATGTGAATGTGAATGTGAATGTGAATGTGAATGTGAAGCCAACTCTTCTAGATGTTCAATGGTATGGTTTGCAATTGTTAGTCAAGGAGAGCTTCTCCCCACCAACCATTGGCAACTACCATTGTTGACATTGTTAGGCAAAGGTGGGTGGCTATTCATGGAGGGTGGCAACCACCATTGTTGACTCCTCCCCACCAACCAAATGGAGAGCCTATAAAAGGCCTCTCCCATTCATTGTTCTAAGCATCCTCATCATAAGGATCCTAATCCCAAATCATTCAAGTCCAATTCATTCCCAAACCTCCCTAGAATCTTCTAGTGTTCTCAAGAGAGAAAAACATAGGTTTCTCCTTAGAGATTGGTTTAAAGAGATTGAGTGTTCTCCTAGTTACAAGAGAGATAGGTAATTGTTGTTATCTCCTTGTACATTAGAGAGAAGAGTTGTAATCCCGGTTTTTCATAGTGAAATCCTCCTATACTTGCCCCGTGGTTTTTCCCCTAATTTGTTTAGGGGTTTTCCACGTAAATCTTGTGTCTTAAGTTTATTTCCGCATTTTCTCCAACTTTCACTTTAGTTGTGAGATTGCTTCGACCCCGTCATTCTTCCTAACACATCATAATGACGTTTTCAAGCTGATACTCCAATCCATGTTGGGAGGAACTTCCGATTTTCAAAGCTGGGACTGCAATGAAAAAAAAAAATCAATTAGAATCCAGAAAACGAAACTTCACTACCGAGTATTATATAAGTATTACACTTGCAGGTCAGCATTGGTGATGCTTTTATGAGCCTCAACAAAGAATAAAGAGAGTTTCAATTTGAATCAAGGTGCTGAAAGAGGATTTACCGCAAAGCGTTTCTTGTATATTTCAACAAGTTCCTTGGGATCGCGTCTGGTTTGCGTATAACCTTCTATCTTATTCATCTCCAACATAACGAGCAAAGAACTTACACGTTTAGAATTGGCATGATGCCTTCCATCAGGAACATGCAAAACGTGTGTTAAATCGAGGACCAACAATGTCTAATGTGATTAAAGCATTGGATATAACTTCCTATTTTCTGATAAGGACGATTTAATTCGGGGCCTTGATCCTTTTAAGGTGTCCCTGTTAAGAACTTGAAACTGTTCTTTTTTCTTCTTCTTTTTTTATATATGAACTAAAACTAAAAAGATTAAAATTCCACACAATACCTCAATCCATGCCGCGAGCTTAGGTCTGCCAGCCGTGATGTCATACTTTTTTACTTCCAACAAGTAGGGTTGAAATCTTTCCATAAATGGTGCATACGCTATATCCACCTGCATGGTAAACATTTATGTATAAGGGGGGAATCAGATGCAGAGTACTAAATCCTATCTGCCTTCGGAGAAAACAATTTTCTTGAAAACTAAACCAATTTGCTTGAAAACATAGACGAAAATTATCCAAGTTCCTATTACAGTTAGGATAGGATCATCTAGCAAAATGTGTTCATTTCATGATCTGGCATGTAAAGAATGAAAACTTTTCATGCCTAGGTAGGAAAAACATTTATCCACCTTTCCGTAAGAAACTGAAATTTCCACGGTCCGAAAACAAGACATGCTCATTCATCTTCCCATCTCATATGTTCAAATGGAAATTAAATCTGTTCCTGAATTCAACAAGAGACTGAAAATAACACTTGATTCGACAAGAGACTGAAAAGGGAAAGGAAATATGAATCTTTTTTTACTAAAAATAACAAAAGATTATTCACCAGGCTGAATTGGCCGAGGAAGAAAGGACCATCCTCAAATTTGGAAAGAGCCGCTTCTAGGTAGTCAAAAGTGGCATCTGGAGAAAGAACTGTGATGAGTTTTCAGCTTACAAAGTTCATTTGTCGTTTCTCCCTTCAGTGAAGAAATCACAGATCTACCAAAGGTGTCTGTGTAGGAGAACAGTTCTTCTGCAAACTCCCGCTTGGCAGGATCCTACATTATATTAAGTAACTTCTGCATCAAAATTTTGTCTAAAGAAAGAGATTGCTTTACGAGTACCAAAATCATTCTACTTACATCCGGAAAAAGAGAAGGTCCGTCAAAGTTGTCATTAAGATACTTAATCAAATCAAGACTCTCTCCACGGACTTCATTATTGTGCTCCAATGCAGGCACCTAAGAGAAAAGAATTTGAAGATTAGTATCTAAGCAACTACCCCAATAGATGGGACTTAATGATGAGGTATAACGGTTGGTGTTCAGTCAACTTAAGGATTATCTTGGATCAAATAACTTAATGATTCGAATAACTAACTCAACAACCAATAAGTATGTAAACAAGTCATGTCAAAACCTTTTCTCAACACAAGAAATTCAAATAAATTGTTGCAAATTTATATGAAGGGCATAAACTATGTTGTGCTATTCATGGTTTATTTCATTCACTTTCCTCAAGGTTTGTAAATTGCACATATAAGCAACGTGTTCTTGCTACTTATGTGACATCCTAAAAAAAAAATTTTAATGGACAAACTTTCAGCTAACCGTGCCAAATGATCTATAACAATGCTTTTCGTATTCAAATAGTATTTACCTTGTTGGCAGGATAGACCTTCTCCTTGTACCAAACAGGCCGATTTTGCAAATCAATCGGCACCAACTTTATCTTCTCCTGCAATCCCTGCTCCTCCCCAACAAAAAACATGCAGTTATTTCAAACACTAAAACCAAAATATCACATGAACTTCAACTAAACATAGATCTCCCATGAGTAGAAATAATTAGCAACCTTGCAGTTCCTAGTAATCCACACACGTTGCGCATACGGGCAAGTCAAAGATATGTACAACCTTCATCACGCGAAAGCAAAACAACTCCTAGTCAATAAATTAAACAATTCAAACACTTGCACCATTCAGGCATTTCAACAAACACTGAGACTAGCAATAGAGGCAACCCATTGTAATAACACGAAGACAGTAAAAGTAGGTGCAATAAAAAACCAACCTTGTAGTCCCATCGAAGAGTGGAGGTGGGTCTGAAGTAGAATCAAGAACAGGAGGGATAGTTTCCTGAACAACACTGCTGCAAAAAACAGAACAGAGCTGAAAATTAAAAATTGAATAAAAACAGAGAAAACCCAGAGAAGATAAGAGAAATCGAAGCGTACCCAGTGGCCATAGTGAGAATTTGAGCTCTGGGTTTCACTGAGAAGTATAAGAGACAAGTGGGTTTGTGAAAACAGAGTGGTGTTTGAAATTGAAGTGAAGAAGGTGTGGTGGGGAGTTTGATGGGTAGCTTAGTAGGTTTGGAGGAGATGATTTGGGGGATTGGGGACGTAAGGAATGACGAGTTGGGTGACGATGGATTTGGCCATTATGGTTGTTTCTCGAACGGAGATGATTGTGATTTGGAATTACAATTGAAGTTTCTACCGAACCATCTGTGCCTACAATAAAGAACGAGATAGTTGTAAAGAATGTCTCCCCTGATCGTGTCCTACATGTTTAAATCATATAAAAAAAATAATAACAGATATTATATAAGGTAAATGAAATATTCGATAAAAGGTATACAAATTCAGTTAAATTATATTTTATCCAAATTTAGTCTTCTCCCACAGGTAATTGACTTTAGCATCAGAGTGTCTTATATCGGATTTGAATGCATCAAAAGTAATTATTCAACATGGTTGTGCATAACAATAACAACAAGAGAATACCTACAACGGATAATCAAATGTGATGAGTTTATGCTCCGCGTTCGCCTACTATTGTTAACAAGGCAATACTTAACATCAAATTGGATTGTTATTATATTTGGTTTTAGATTACCAAATCCGCAAAGCTATAGTTATTTATAGTTGCAGGTTCGGGTACTAATTCCACTTGAAAAAAGGAGACAATGTGAAGGATAGATAAATTTTTATGCTTGATTGATAGACAATTTGGCTCGCATTTGGCCAAGTGAAAGTCCAATAAGTGCCACTCGACAATGAAATATGCACGAGCCATTTGATGACCACAATTTAGGTGTACATGTCGGCATGATGATTCAAAGGAATTCTGAATGCACTATAGGTATTGTGAGTGAGAGAAGGGAAACTCGCACTCGTGTACACGAATGCATTCTTACACTCAGGGGCGGAGCTAGAATTTTTAGCGGGGGGCAAAGTACCACATATATAACTATTTATAAACAATTAACAAAAAACAATATAGCATATTAGGAACAAATTATATATATATATATATATATATTTTTTTTTTTATTTTTTTTTTTTAATTTGGAAATTTGTTTTTCATGAATATATATATAGGTATTGATATATCAAAATTCACATAAAATGATTATTTTTCCCTTTTTTTGTACATTTTTTTCTTGCGACTTTTTTCAAAGAATTACGAGGAAATATATTTAGTAAATGTTAATAAAAATAGGAGTTGAGAAGAACTAAAAATTGTGACAAATTATCTATATTTAATTGTTTGTTAAGTAGTTTGGCAATTTGGACATTAAAAACAAGATGAGTTACATTTGAAACTTAGATTGAAACATGGGTTGGATTATAGTTTTAAAAATTCAAGTGAAAAATAAACATTAGCCCCCATTTATATACTTTAAAAAGATATTTAAAAAAGGGTTATTTGTATTTTGCCCACTATTATAAATGTCTTATTGAGCTTTACCCTCAATTATTAATCGTATCGCATTTACCCATCAAAATACCTCTGAGAAATCAAAGACTGAGATTGAATATTTCGTATCTCAAACATCTCATCTCGAGAAAAATACTAAGGCTCAACTGAAATCATAATGATATGTTGAGGAAAATCAAACAGTTGATTTTTAAAAAAATTGCATCTTAAACAACTCATCTCGAGGATAATCTAACGATCCAAATTTAATCTTACATACATATCTAGGTAAATCAACGATTCAAATTTAATTGTGTGCATGTCGAGATAAATCTAACGATTCAACATGCTTCTTGAGAAAATTTGACGGTTCAGACACACTCGGACTCTGCTCTTGAGATGATGCAATGCAAAATAATTAGAGACCTTTTTTTCTCGTGTGTTGTAAAGAAAGCCCATGCTCCATGAACCTGGTTCAGGACACACTCACTTGGACTCTGTTCTTCTTATGGGTAGTAGGTCCTGTCATGGCCCAGTTCGAACTTTGAGAGTGCGATAGTGATGACAGTTCTCCATCTTGGCTCACAATAGAAACAGATAACAAAACAAAACAGATAAACACTTATCAAAAGCATTTCACGTGCCCAATGTAATGGATACCCTACCAATCCTTTGGCCTTCTCTGATATTTTCTTCAAACAATTGTTATCAGTGTTTGAATTTCATACCCCCATAATGCCATAATCCAAAGTAGCATATATATCAAAGAATCTTGCAAAATACCACCTTGGTTCAATTATTGTTCAGGTCTTTTGTTTTAAGTTGGATCCATCCAAATACATTATTACTATGAACTTGATTGTTGTCAATCTGAGAGTATCCAAAAAAAAATACTGGCATAGCTTTGTAACTTTTGTAATTTACAGACTCTAGATTTATCAACTCCTTAGCAACATTTGGATAAGTTTGATCAATACTTATCAGCTTCGGTGGTGACTCAAATGTGATGCAAGTTGTTGAAGGCAAAGCCAACTTACTTTTTATGAATGTTATACATAACCTTTTATGTTGTGAGTTTCGCATCCACTATTTGATCACTCGTGAAGACTTTGTGGACACGTATGTCTACCATAATATATTTTCGACATGTAGAATATTGTACGACAGACACTTGGGTTGCAGTATATTCGCAATAATGATAAATCCTAAATGAAATAAAGTTTTATGATTGGAATGGTACCAAAAAAAAAAAAAAAAACACCCAAAGCAATCAAACAAGGAAAATAGGAATAGTTCAAGAAACTACAATAGTTGTCTCAACAAAATGAACCCAACATGCCATTCAATGGCTGCACAAAGTAAAAAAGATGGAATGTCCATTTCATAGATTTGGATAGTCACGGAAAGACAAGTAGTAAGTAGAAGTATACATCACCAATGTGAAGCTGTGTGTGCTCACACTATTTCTATAGATCCATCTAAATCTTCTTTTACATAGAGAAGAAAAGAAGAACAAATAAAGTTTTAGGTCCCCCACTTGGCACCACATTGATTCAAAGGTGGAAAATGACCAGTAACAACCAACATTAACCATCCTACTTGTTCTTGGTCGTAATAGCATCCACAATAAGCTGTTAAATTCACTCGCAAAGTAAATATGTTTTTTTTTTCACCCCCAGATGTCATTGGTAGGGGTTAAATTTTAGACTTGTAATTCTATCCACCACAGGTTTATTGCTGAGTTGATATTTCATTGACTAATAAAGTAAATAGTAGCATTCTCCCAAGCTTATTAAGTAAATTTACCGGTTTAAGAGGCATTAGTGGGGTAATAGCAAATAGGGTTTATGTGCCGATAAAGCTCTAATAAAAAATTTGAAAGAGGATATTTCGAATGGATGAGGGAAGAACCATTGTCAATTTGAATGGTGAGGGGGAAAAATGAATGATTTCAATTTATATAGGTAGTGTCAGAGAGTAGGGGTGAGCATGGGACGGGATGGGACGAGATAGATCCATCCCTATCCCATCCCATTCATACGGGATCGAGACGGGATGGGATAGACCCCATCCGAACCTCGTCCCATCCCAAACGGGCTCGAGACGGGACGTGATCAGCGTGCACTATTTGTTGATCAAGATTTTTGATAATCTAATAGGTATAAAACTATAAACGGGTTCGAAACGGGACAGGAAGTAAATAATGAATTTGGCTATTAGTCCCCCCTACCTCAAGAGTTGATTGTTAATGCAAATCGACCTATCTTCGATCAATGTTAATGCATTAATGAATGCAATCTAACACATTGGTGTTGGGACATGAGTTCATTAACCAAGTAAAGTTGATTTTTCCTTGTTAGAAAAACTCCTCGTTTCTATCCTCTTAAAAAACAACTCAAACATAATCCACAATCAATCATGTGTGTCTCCACATTTTCTTCTTCTTAGATTGATGAAGGTGCACATGCATTACACATAAGTCACAACTTCAAATCTAAGCAGCTATATTTGACGACCGATACTGACTAGTGAATGCCACTTTCTCTCCAATTTTATGCTCTTTTTTAAAACTAATTAATTAAATATGGTGTTATGACTTGTGAGAACAATGCCAGAAGTGTTATTGAAACCAACTGATTAATCTAGAGATGTGCATGTGAGAGACAAATTGAGATGCTAAAATGTTATACTAAAATAAATAAATAAATAAAATATTACTAATAAATATTGAAAAATTACTTCGGGACAGGATTGGCGGGATTGAAAATCTTCATCTCATCCCATCCCATCCCATTCTAGATCGGGACGGGATGGGATCGGGATGAAATTATTCAATCCCATTAAGATCCCAATTTAGTGGTGCAAGGTAGTCATTGCCTAATTACTAAGAGAGCCCTTAATTCTTACTTGAAGTTAAACTTCTAACTACTTAACAAGTTAGTCACCTTTAAGTTGAAAAGGTAAGTTAAAATGTTTATTTATTATTTATTTCTCATTTATAATCTGCTCATATAAATTCAATTAAGAATTAAATATAAGGCTTGATCACAAAAAGAAATCAAATATAGTTTGCTTTTCACAATTTGACAGACAAGAAAATTGAATGGAGATTCCAACTTTTCCAACTCTAACTTTAAAGTTGAGACCTGAGATTCCAAGAAAGCATCAGAAGTTTCTGATTTTTTGCAAGGAATGGTTTATTTGTACTTCCATCTAAGAAATATTTATTAGAAAATGAGTTAGTCACAATAAGAACCAAGTTTATCGGACATTTATTTAGCTACCTAATACATGAAGAAAACCTTTATTACACCACACATGGAGTGTACGTTTGTAAACATACAATCTCAGGACCACAATGAACAAGTTCTAAATGTTCCAAACTCAGAGATGTGGATGGGACTTTAAGTCGCGCATTTGCCTTAAAAATAATGCGAAAATTAAAAACAAGGGTCTACTGGTAGGTTTCCCAATCCACAAATTTTTTTTATGGAGAAGTGACGTTTGTTGAGTTTACTTGTACATTTCCTATCCATAAGAAAATTTTCAATACCAATGGCATGACAGTTCAATGATTAAGGCCTGACAAACGGTAATAATGTAACTAATTAAAGGAAAATTTTAAAATCTAATTTTACATAGTGTATTCGAGCTACAGCGAAATTGAATGGTTGGCAATAATGTAACTAATTAAACATGAAAATTTATTAGAAGTTCAACTTTTATGTTTTATGTTCTTTTGTGCAACTTAATGAGGAGACTGAAATAATTAAGGTAAGTATCCGTACAATGGGAATTTGATTGCGCATTCTTTTTCTGTTGGGCACAAATTTTATCTGAGATGTTTTCATGAAAAAATTATTTATGTGAATTAATCATAATGCACAAAAATTGTAATGGATTACATAAGCATTTATCGTAAAGATTCATACAGCAAACAAACACAACATTTAATAAGGCCCCATGGAATATTATTTAGTAGACAACATAAAGTTATGGACCTTATACAACCACATAATCACATAACTTCATTCGAAATATATCAACTAGTATTGGTGTCCAACGAATCATGAATTGCACTTTATCAGTATATGAGTTTTTAAAGAAGAGCACCCTAATGCTAAACCCTAAACATTTTAAGAAAAAAGAATTAAATTAAATACAAGCTATATGAGTTTTTACAGTTTCAAACTAAATTTTATGGGCTCGAGAGTGTGGCGCCCATCAAGTAACCTTAAACGCCAATCAAGAGATCCTAATCAAAGCAATTTAGGGGACAGATTGTAGGCGCGTGGAGGGTGCACCACCTCTTATAGACGAAGGTGCACCCTTATGCTACAGAGAGCAATACTTTCTCTAATAACATTTCAAAAAATAGACCCATACACATACTTTTCAGGCATAATCACAATGCCACCTAAATTCTTGATTTCTAACACAAAATAATTCTTCTTCTTCTTTTATATACATATATATATATATATATATATATATATATATATAGACCCTTAAGCTTTTCCATTAAGGTATACTTCAATAGTTCATTCCATTACATATCCCTTCAGAATAGAGAACATGTTCTTTAGATAATCACCAAATGCTATAATAGACAGGGTGGGAGGAAGTGAGGAGAGATATTTAGTGAAGAGAAAAGTGACTACTCATGTTAGGCTTTTGTCTTGTACAAAAGAAGCATGACAACCATTAGAAAACCACAACACATACAATAGACAGCCACAACAAACACACAGAAACACAGCCTCCTCTGTTCCTTCCCTCCCTCACTCATTCATCCACCACAATCACACAAAAATCCACTCTGTAAGTTCGTGCTAACTCGTGGTCTTGTCTGTAATCTATCGTTCATTCTATACATCCTCTAGTTATCGAACACCGGGTCCAGAAACATTCATCCATGTGAATTCGGAATGGGAGGCCTCTCCCATTCTTCAATTATTCCTTCTTTGTTCTCTATGTTCCAGCCTTAGCTTTTCTTCCATATAAAAGCTCCTTTTTAATTTAACACTTCCCTTCCTGAGGCAGGCAGACTTTTCTTCATATAATAAAGTCATTTTTAGTTTTCCTTCTCAAAACTGTCTGTCAATCTCTGTCACAGAAGTGAAAGAAGAAGGCGACGCAGAGTTCCAGCAGAACAGGTATTTCTTGGTTCTTATTCTTCGAAGTTTTTATTTTTATTTTTTCATAATTCTTTGATTTGCATTTTGAGCTAATCTGGTTAGGAACTTTGTATTTTTTTTACATGATTTCGAATCTAGTTTTGTTTTATCCAACTAAAAGAAACATGAGGTTGTCTTGGAATGGTGTATCATCACAGTGAATGATCCCGGTCGGTTGCATGTCATCCATATATCATCCATACAACGGCCTAGTTTATGATGTGGGGATGGAGGCAAAGTCGCGTAGGGTTCTTACTCGTCTAAACAACCAAGTATCAGCTGATTCCATTGAGAGTTTACTTAATTTCAATACGAAAGTGTTGTTCTTAGCTTTCGTATTTAATTACAGAGTTTCTGGAATTAATTTACAAATTGTTGTCAAGCAAGAACTCAATTTTAGCTCAAAATGTTGAAACTGTGTATATAGCATGTTATTCTGATAATCTCTTGTTATTGCTTTATGTTCTTCATCGTGATATCCTAGTAGAAACATAATTCAGGCTCGAACCAATCAAAATGACTAACTTGATCGGTATTAGTCATTATGGTCATAGAATTATTTCAATTTTTTGGCAATTATTTCTTCTCTTGGTTTCGATTTCTTTCCTGTATTATTGGATTTTTTTTTTTTTTTTATCATAATCATTTTCAAAGATATGCTCGAAAGCTCACCATCCCCAAAAGGTAACCAATCCGCACCCTAAGAAGATGTTGGTTTTGTTTTGACTTGATGTTATGGATAATATTATGTTTTAACTAGATTTTGACATTAACACAGAGATATATAAATTCTTATTATCAAAAAACAAAAAACAAACAAACAAACAGAGTTACATAAATAATTGAGAGGGTGGATGAAGAGAAAGGGATGGTGGGGACAAGAAAACAGAGATTTGGATCCATTTCCACTTGCATAATAACTAGCAAACAACCTACAGAGTTAGAGGTTTTGCTGTGTTTTTCAAGTACTGACATCTCCCCACTACTCTCCTTCCTCCTTCAATGCATTCACAATAAAATAGAGTTCTCTTAATCTCATGGTAAAATATTAGGAGTATAAAAATTTTATCTTATTATTTTTTTTTTTACAGATAAATATTCTACCCGAGACAACTTTCATCTGGTTGTGTTTGGTCATACCTAAAAAGAAAGAGGAAAAAAAAAAGTGAAAAAACACACTTACATCTAATCAAAAGTTAAACGCATCTTCATGTAATATTGTTTTTATCATTTTAGATTTATTATATTTGATTTATTGCAAAAGTCGAACTCATCTTCTTGTACTGTTGATGCAGAAATGGATCCATCAGATAAACCAGTGAAGCCAACACAACCATTCCCAAGAGACTTCCGGGGCTCACTTGAGGTCTTCAATCCATCAACCACCCCATCCACAAACCCAACTTATCGTCCACCCCCAACTTGGCAATCATGGGGCGAGCAACATGACATTCCTGAATCAGACCCGGAACTGGTACCCCAACTCATCTCCAAATTCAACAAACCAAATGAACTAACATCATGGATGGCAATCAAAGAACCAACACCACCACCACCACAACAAAACCAGACAATCTCTGCAATCATCACCAACCAACCAGATCATCATGATCCAACGACCAACACTCCTTTCCCAGGCGAAACTAATGTTGCTGCACAAAGAGCAGCAGAATGGGGACTAGTGTTGAAAACTGATGTAGAAACAGGGAAGCCGCAAGGGGTTTCAGTGAGGAAATCTGGAGGTGACGACCCAAATAAACCTGAAACTTCTAAGAGAAACTCGGGTAACTCGTTTAGAAGCTCAGAAGGATCAGATGGCGAGGGAGGGAGGGAGAGAGGGTTCCCTAGAGTGTCTGAGAGCTTGAGGGATGCACTATCTACATTTCAACAAACATTTGTAGTATCTGATGCTACAAAACCTGATTTTCCAATACTGTATGCAAGTGCTGGGTTCTTCAAGATGACTGGTTATACTTCCCAAGAAGTCGTTGGAAGAAACTGGTAACTATCTTAACATTGAAATGTAGAGATATGCTATCTATTCCACAAGAAAACACAATGTCATTTCAGCTTTTTATGGTTAATTGTTGTTGCAAAGTAAAACTGCATTAAGTTCAACCTGAAGTGAATTTTTAATGGAACATGGAGTTTGTACCTACACTATGGTTTAGACAATCTTAATCCATGGTAAACACAAATGATCGTCTATACCATGGTCTAGGTTAAACATCCCTACTCCGTTATTGGTAACTTCACAGGGAGTCTGAATTTCGAGTAACTTTATTTTTTAAGATAGCAACAATTAACCATAAAAAGTTGATGTGGCATTTTATTTTTTATGGAGTAGTTGCACTGGTCGACAAGGCTAATATGAAAATGAATAGAAAAAGAGCGCTCAGTTATCATATTATTTTTCTTTAATCCTCTTTGTGAGTGTGCAGCCGATTCTTGCAAGGATCTGGAACAAATCCAGAAGATGTGTCGAAGATAAGGGAAGCATTAGAAAGTGGAAAGACTTACTGCGGAAGGTTGTTGAACTACAAGAAGGATGGAACCCCGTTTTGGAACCTACTCACCATTTCTCCCATCAAGGATGAGGCCGGAAAGATCCTCAAGTTTATAGGGTGAGTTGGCTTATCAAATCCCTACAAATTTATCAAAAAAACTCTGGTACATGTGGAGTTCACCCCTCAATATATAAGACTTAATAACTCATTAATTGCTAACTTACCATATAATTCACATTAAATACTCATCAAATATATGATGGTGATGTGCCCAACGACATGCACAAGATTTGCCCACATAGCAAAGTCATCATAAAATAATTACTTAAAGTTTTAGTATTAAAGACGCCTAGCTTGATAATTTTATTATTGAGATCAAATCATGATTTCTTTGAGCCCATACCTCAGTGGGGGCTGCCCAAAGATGGTGATAAATTGCATGTTGAACAATCTATTTTTATTTTCATTTTTACTTTTACATTTTATATTTTTTTATCCCTTTACCCCTCCCATCCCAAATGTCCCTAAATTTGGATTTGTGATACCATGTGCCACGAGCCTACCAAACATGAGACCCTACTTCCCAACTCACCAGTGCCTAATATAGTTTAAAGTAGATTCCAATTTCCAAATACTTTGTATTGGTTGCTGGGAAATGGGCCCTATTTTCTCAAAAAAATCATAATAATAAATATAATAGGATACAAAGGATTTTGTTTTGTATTTTCTACCACAAAGAGAAAAACAGGTAATTTTCTATTTTACCTAATTTATATGTGGTGAACAGAATGCAAGTGGAGGTTAGCAAACATACGGAAGGGGCTAAAGAAAAAATGGTCAGGCCCAATGGGCTTCCAGAATCTTTGATTCGATATGATGGTAAGTCCTCACCTGTATCAAGATTAAATTTCGTTCTGCAAAATAAATCATTTCAGCATCAAATGGTAAGGATTTCAGAGAGAACGAGCAAATAAGTAGATAAACAAAAACTTCATAAAAATACTGAATCAACATAAGCAGTGAGAAAGACTTGAACATTTAAGAATGAAGTTGAAGATGACCTAGTTTCAGTTTTTCACAGTGAAAAGTTTATTTTGAGAGAAATCTTGACATAAACCTCGAACTCTAGTCTCCATTTTTGTTTATGTATTCACGTCTGTATTGCAACCAATGCAATCGCCCACTTAAAAACTTTTCCAAGTGGTCTAAAACACAATAAATAGGAACCTGTTGAAAGTAATATGTAGATGCACAATAAATATGAAAACCATATACACATGTTAAAGGAGTTTCCATGAAATTTTTTTACTATAAGGACAACAGTTCTGGACCACACTTGGACCTCTAATGGGAAAGCTCCCTCAGCTTAATTGCTGAAGAACTAACTCGTCTCCTGTTCCAAATGAATGGAGATTACCTGCACCTGGTCTTAGGATGCTAAACTCGTATACCTGAATAAAATTACACACATACCATGTATTATATCAGGTTATACCATCTTCATCCATACAATCCTCCTGACGCTAATACAGTTCCAGTTAAGAAAAAAAAGATGGTCAGAGTCTTCAATGTCCGCGAAAGTGTTTTCACACTAACATCTTTTTTTTGCAACCAGTTTAGTGGCAGGTTGAAGAGCATTTGTTGATTTACATCAAAATATGTGCAGCTACATATCTCAAGATCTATCAATAAATGCATTTCAACCCATCAGTACACCTGTTGAAAAAACCTGTTATCATGTTTTTTGTTCGTTAAATGCTACTTCTAAATCTAATATGGGTGGTGTTTATAGTTTGGGTTTTATAAATCTTGAGATTTTAATTTCTATGAACAATAGAAGGCAAAGTAAAAAATTAAGTAATGACATGATCTAGACTAATGTGTTCACTGTCACAGCTCGGCAGAAGGAGATGGCTGTTAGTTCAGTTTCTGAACTTGTGCTAGCAGTAAAGCAGCCCAGAGCACTGTCAGAGTCTACAAATCGACCAATGATGAGGAAGTCAGAAGGGGGTGGAGGACCCCTTAGATCTGAACCCCCAGGTAAAAGCTCCCAGAACGTGGCACCACAGAGACGGAATTCACATGGTGCTATAAGAAGGAATTCAATGCAAAAGATCAATGAATTGCCGGACAAGAAACCCAGAAAATCTGGTTTACGTTCTTTCATGGGGTATGTTTATCATAAATGTGATAGATACTTTCTTCTCGACAACGTTTTATAAGTAGAACAAACTTTGATGATGGGACAAAACAGAATTATGACTCGAGTAAAGACCCACATTGTGACACCCCACATAATTATGTGATGGTACATGTAAGCATAGTTGCATTGGCATTAGCCCCTCATCAAGTAGGAATTCACTGTGGTAAAGATTCATCCGTGTGTGTTATGACTCCTCTGTAATTCCAGCTAAAACCTCAAAATTCCACAGCGATTGTTAAGTTAAACCAGCAGCATCAGCTCATCTGTATATCGAAGAAATCTGTTCCTAAATTTTTTGTTTTACTCAAATCAGCCAATGTTTGAATAAAGATATATTTTATTCCATTCAGGCTTATAGGGAAAGCCCAGAATGCAGAGACCCCTCAGGTAGACATTTCCATGACAGATGATGAAAGTGATGATGATGATGGAAGACCTGACAGTTTAGACGATAGAGTAAGGAAGAAGGAAATGAGAAGGGGTATTGATCTAGCCACCACACTTGAACGTATAGAAAAGAATTTTGTCATTACTGATCCAAGGTTGCCCGATAACCCCATTGTAAGATTTCAATTCAAACTAATAATGCTCTTCATCAACCAACACCATTTCTTAAACCAATATAGTCGAGCATACTTATAGAAGGTGTACTTCGGTTTTGCAGATATTTGCATCGGATAGCTTCTTGGAGCTGACAGAATACAGCCGTGAAGAGATACTGGGAAGAAATTGCAGGTATAATAACTCTTGCCAGTTGCCACTCAAAAGGCTTAAGATGAAATGTTTTGGGGTTGCATTGGTTTAAATCCTCTACATTTGCAGGTTTCTCCAGGGCCCTGAAACTGATCCAGCAACTGTAAAGAAAATAAGAGAAGCTATCGATAACCAAAGAGATGTCACGGTGCAGCTCATCAACTATACAAAGAGCGGTATGGTTACCATGTATTCTAATCTGTACTAAATGTTTATCCCAGTCTAAATTTCATTATCACTTGATGCAGTAGATTAAAAAATCAGTATTTTTATTATTTCCAGAAAATTCAGATTTATACTATTTTTAGCAGAAAAATAAATTTACTACTTTCAGTAAAATTGTTTTGCAGATTCTGAATCATAATAGGTCTACGAAAGTTGCTTTTTTGTTATAGATTGCTTAGAGATTTATTTTCAATATTTTAGGACGATTAGAAGTTGACGGAGTTATCTATGTAAGGGGCTATGTTATCCCAGGCGCAGGGGAGGCAAGGAGGGTGGCTTAGGAGCCTAGCTTGCCTAGGCCTCGCTTAGCATCCTAGGCAGGGTTTTCATTTGTAAACTTTATAGGAATTTTTTGAAGACTATATATACATCATTTCACAAGTCAATTTCACTAAAAACATGAACATAAGAGCATCCATAGTCATAATCCAATAACAAACATAAAAAGCAATCACTTGAATTAAAGAAGAAGAATCACAAATCAAAAAGTACCACCCAAAAAAAAAAAAAAAGCCTTGAGGCTGGTTGATCTGTCAGAGAGAGGTTTTAAGTTAGACCCCTAGGGAAAACTCAAGGGTTTTAAGTTGGTCTAGTCTATTTACTTTGACCAAAATTTTAATAATAATAATAATTTGTGGTCAAACGACCTTTTGGCTCGTGCCTTGGGTAAGCTAGTCTCTAGTGTCACCGAAGCTATATTGGTCGCTATATGGGTAAGGAGCTCCAATTCCGAATATTTAACAATTAATTGAATTTTACCGAATTTTATCATTCTCCGTTCTCTCTCTATTTTTTCTCTTCTTCTTCCCTTCTTTTCTACTCGTCACAAAGTTTAAAGATTTTCTAGTATTATTCCACTGCATCAAAATTCAAATGTTTATTCTTTGTCTCCCCAATAATGAATTTAATCGAACTAAATACTTATCTGTAATAGTCCATTAAAATCGTTTCTATTCAACAGGAAAGAAATTCTGGAATTTGTTCCATTTGCAACCCATGAGAGATCAGAAGGTAAATCCTTTAGTTTGTCACGATTCTGAAGTTAATTTTCCTAACCAGAACAAGTAGCCATTGGCTCATCTCATGTAATTTCTCGACCATTTTCACGAACAGGGAGAAGTTCAGTATTTCATTGGAGTCCAACTTGATGGTAGTGAACACGTGGAACCACTTCACAACTGCATTCCAGAAACTACAGCTAACGCGAGTGCAAAACTGGTCAGTGTGCTTTCTACAAACTATCCAAATCCCATTTTAGCACTCTCTCTTGACATCTATATGAGCTAAGAATTCATATATCTACCAATGTCCATTTTCAGGTTAAAGAGACTGCGGTAAACGTTGATGAAGCAGTCCGAGAGCTTCCAGATGCCCATTTGGTAGGTCAATGGCTTCATAACTTTTTTTGATAAGACCTTGAATTGTAACTGTAGTAACCTCTGTCAGCTGCTTTCTGTAGAAACCAGAGGATTTATGGGTCAATCATTCAAAAACAGTTCACCCAAAGCCCCATAGGAGAGATAGTTCATCATGGAGAGCTATTCAAAAGGTATACCAGCCTTTCAGTACATCACACACATAACTCAATAGATAGATAAGTTTTTTGAGTAAATTTCCTCAATCCACGTCTTCAGTCTCGTATAATGCTAGTTATGTGATCTATTTCCTTCCAGATTCTAGAGAGTGGAGAGCAGATAGGCCTTAAGCATTTTAAACCTGTAAAACCACTGGGATCCGGTGATACCGGCAGGTTTGCACTTGTACTCTCAATTACAGTTCATGGATGCATCCAACACTTTCTTTCCTCATCAGTTTCATTTTATCATGATGCATGGCATGTTTGAGACAACAGTTCCATTTACAATCCTGCATTTGTATTCGAATTCCTTTTTGTCATAAAAGTCTAATGGGAGCTTTTCATTCACTATGGCAGTGTTCACTTGGTTGAATTGCGTGGTACTGGGGAATTCTTTGCCATGAAAGCTATGGATAAAGGTGTCATGCTTAACCGAAACAAGGTAGTGAACTCGAAGCCATGAATAAGTTTTAACTTCTACGCTTTAAAGCTTGCAAAGAACACTCTTTAAGCATTCACCACCGTCTTGCAGAGTGAGTTCAAGATTAAATCTTGAACCACTGCTCCATTTCTCGTGTTTACCTGTGAAGTCTATTGCTTCATTTTAACTGTTAATCACCTTCTCATAAAGAGATCATTTACGGTTTCCTCCTTATATGGAACAGGTTCATAGAGCGTGTGCAGAAAGAGAAATTCTTGATATGTTGGACCATCCCTTTCTTCCTGCCTTGTACGCTTCTTTTCAGGTCAGTTAATTGTTATTCCATTCAGACTATAATATATTACCTAACTATATGACGTAGGAAGACACCTAATTAATCGAAACATATGACATAGGAGGATACCAAACTAGTTGAGCTATATGAGGTAGTTATAGAACAGTAAACTTATATGTTTCTATTTTAAATTATGAACTTATGTTTTCCATATTTTGCAGACGAAAACCCATATCTGTTTGATAACTGACTATTTCCCTGGTGGCGAGCTTTTCATGCTATTGGACAGACAACCTCTGAAGGTCCTTACGGAAGATGCTGTAAGGTGTTGCATCTCATCATAACAGCATAATATACAGAATTTTCGTCAATTTGTATCTATAGTTGTACCAACATGTCTTCACGATGCCATATCCATACTATTCTACCTACTGTTATTTAATGTTCGACAGTGATACCCTCCATATACTTTCTAATGATGTCTTGCTAAAGTTTTTTAATTCTATAACAAATGAATCTCATTACTGTCAATAACTGCAGATTCTATGCAGCTGAAGTGATTGTTGCCCTTGAGTACCTTCATTGTCAAGGTAGAGTGGAATTGTACTTCTCATGCCTAAACAAAAATTATTGAGCGTTCCATCTGAAAATTCTCTCTTGACATAATGAAGAATGTTTATGCTTCCTCGACCAAGATAAATTTTCTCAATGATCAAACCTATTTCCATTTATGACAAAGATCACCTTATTAATAGGGATCATGAACTTTGTGGCATATGACCTGCCTTCCTTGCAGGTATAATTTACAGAGATTTGAAGCCAGAAAATGTATTAATTCAGAGCAATGGGCATGTATCACTGACTGATTTCGATCTCTCGTGTCTGACATCTTGCAAACCACAGGTGTTTAAGCTAATTCCTCGAATATTACTCAAATTATCTTTTTCTATCAAATAATTAGATGTTTAGGTTATGGAGCCTTGATGTGGGTAAAGACTAAAGGATCTAGCATATGCTTTGCAGCTTATACTCCCAAACCAGGATAAGAAAAAACAACAGAAAAGTCAGATGCCTCCAATATTTATGGCTGAACCCATGCGAGCATCGAATTCTTTTGTTGGAACAGAGGAGTACATAGCACCGGTATGTTGCGTGCCTAAAAGGTTTTGAAATTCTAGTCTTGAATCTTTTCAAAAAAAGTTTCTTTCTTCCCCATCCATAGATATGTTGGAATAATTTCCAGACAATTAGATGATGTGATGAGAATTGAAACCACCTGAAGTTAGAATTCTTCATTCTAAAATCCTTTTCAAATTATGTTTATGCTCATACTTGGCAGCCACTGTAATGCTTCCATTAGTACTTCTTTTTATGCTCCCTTGTGTTTATGGACTTCTACTTTGCAGGAAATCATCACTGGGGCTGGCCATAGTAGTGCCGTTGATTGGTGGGCTCTAGGTAATATTCTATTCCTTCAGAAAATATTATGTGGAATGCGGTAATCAGGGTGTTTGACTTCTGAAGCACCAAGTGAAGAGGAAATGTAAAAACTCGCATACTTCACATATTTTCTTCCTCAAGCAATATATATATTCTTCTGCGATATATATATTCTTCTGAGAAAAGAAACCTCATAAAATGACTAGGTATTAAAACCCTCGATAACTTAATAAGAAGACTGACCACATCCACCATAAGACTCCCATAGGCAGTTACCTCGTCACTACAAACTATGTCATCATAGATTTTCTCTTTATGTCTCAATTACTCCTTCTCTTCCCTATTATATCAATGGACTGTTTATCCTCAGTGCACACTATGCCACACAGCTAAGATCACGAGACTGAAAAAAGTACAGCCAAAAGGCCCAAAACTTGCTAATATGCTATATCACAATTTTCCGCGGTACATCTATAACTTTTATAAAGCACCTGTTTAGGTGTGCAGATTATAAAGTAGAAGGTTTCTTGTACTTCTCCTAGGACCTAGATTTTTGTATCTACAGATGATAGTATGATACTATATTCTTTCTTAGCATATTCGCCCACAGAATCGATAATGATATGTACGAAGTAATAGGTGATATAGCCCGTGGATATTTTCTATTACTGTTGTCGTTGATCCTAATTTGCAGTTAATGATCATACGAACATATCCACTCTTACTAGTAAGAGTATACGTTTCTGCCAAAAAAAGAATCCGACAACTTTAAATGTCAGAAGAAGATGCATTAAACTATTGCATTTGTCTACGAGGCCTGTTTGAAACTATTGAGGCTAAATATTTCCAAATCCACAATGTGGCAGAGGATTAATGAATTATATGTTTGAACCAACTCTCTTATTTCTTGAATTCAGTGAACAGTTTACTCTTCACGTGTTTACCTCTGGTTTCAGTGAGATGTCAATTTGTACCTCTAAGTTCTAAGCCTTCAGAGTTCTAACTTATCCAATTTGCTGCTCTCTGCTCTGCTAGGCATTCTTCTATATGAAATGCTTTATGGCTACACACCCTTCAGAGGAAAGACTAGGCAAAAGACATTTGCTAATGTTCTCCACAAGGATCTCAAATTTCCTGGAAGAATTCCGGTGAGTTACAGATCATTTACATTCATTCCTTATAGTTATTCAGAATAAACGTATTTGATGACACAGATCTGGTCTAATATGAAAAAGGGAACTAAGATATATAACAAATTCATACTCCAATAAATAGACAAGAAAAAAAATGAAGTGAAATACTATTTCTTCATATGACATCCATAATAAAGACTTCATCGACATCTATGCAATTAATAAACATGAGAATAGTAAATAAAAAACGTAACACAAGGAACACTAATTTAAAATTTGAAATTAGTTGTCAACATCTCTAGTTAGTTGACAACAAATTATGCAAAACCACACTGTTCACAATAGTAATAATGCAAACATGGGAAAGTCCAGTTCAAACGTGATCAATGACACAGATATGGTCAAGGAGTAATTCCAGTATGTGCAAATTGATCATTGTAATATTTCTTATAACTATTGCATCTATGCAGGCAAGTGTCCAAGTAAGGCAGCTAATATACCGATTGTTACATAGAGATCCTAAGTATAGATTGGGCTCACGTGAAGGAGCAAATGAAGTGAAGCAACACCCTTTCTTTCGTTCTGTCAATTGGCCTCTAGTACGTTGCATGGTGAGTGTTAGATAACTTGACTAGAATATTTTCTCATCATCGAAATTTCAATAGGAAAAGATGTTTACAAAAATTATGAAGATAACATGAAATGAGTTCTTCCTAAGTGCTACATTGTGTTCTGTTTAGATATGTGATTTTATAATATTACTTATATTTCATATGTATCCAGAGCCCACCTACACTTGACGTTCCCATCTTTGAGACAACCCAAGCTGAAAAGGATGTTAAAGATGTAGATCCTGGACTTTTAGATCTACAAACAAATGTGTTCTAAGAGCTCTCTCTCTCCTTCATTTGGTAACTACTGATAGTTTATGCTGTTAAAGATGAAATATAAAACACTAATCATTACTTTCTTTCTTTCTTTCTTTTTATTTTTCTTTTTTTTTATTTTTATTTTTATTTTTTTAATTTTATTTTATTTTTTTAAATTTTTTTTTTTTAAAATTTTTTCTGTTCTTTTCTTTTTTTACTGCATTCCTGATTCTGCTCATCATCTCTCACAGATTCTAATATCTAAACCAATGGTCCTATTCCAAAAAAGAACGAGAGACTTTTTCAACACATCACAGACTGAGAACATACAGAACTCAGTTACAGATTTCTTTGCAGTTCACAAGCGGTTTTCCTCCAAAGATAGGGGTGATTGCCAGGGAATGGAGAAATCTGACAACTTTCGTGTTTACCTGTTTGATATGTGTGTATTGAATGGTGTTTCGCATCTATGTTATTTGTACCTTAAAGAAATAATTATTTAATTTAATGAGATTATTTTCTTGTATGGTATAATCGACTATAATATCCAGAAAATTCTGCTCCAATTAAAAAAATTAAAATTGCTCTTAGAATCAGTATTAGGTTAGCTTTGACTAGAGGGAGCAGCTCATCGGTAATGCTAAGGGGAAAAAGGAAAAATAATTTTGTTGGACATGTAGCAGCTACCATAAGCTGAAACATGCATGTGCCTGGGTAAGTTCAAGGTGATCCTCGGAATGCATATATTCTAGGTGATCCATAGAATGTGGATAGGTAAGGAGAAGTTTAGTTTCCGGTATTAATAAGGTCAAGGAGACGACTCCTGAACTTTTAGAGTAATTTCTTTCATTTATTGAAGCTCGGGATGATATTAGTGTTACGTGCTTCCTAAAATTCTTAATATTTATGTAATTATATAATTATATTTTTGTTTAGTTTTTAGGGGGTGTTGGAAATTAATTCTTAATATATTCATACCCTTATTAAAATATGTATTAATTCGGCATACTGCGTACATACATAACCCAGTTCGGCGTAGTTTGCTTCTTGCTTGAGGTGATTGTGTGGACTACTTTTTTTTTCCAGCAAAACGGACTATTTTATTGTATATATGTGGGAAAATAAAATGAGGCAACAGGGTAAAAAGACCACTAGTCCCCTATCAAAAGGTATACATCATGTGTCACTAGATAGCCAATGGAAAGTAGGATTTAGTTTATTTTAATTAATTTAGTTTAGTTGTTAGATCGGCGTAAGTCATCATCATCAAAGCCCATTCCCGATATTTTCGGGGTCAGCTACATGGATTTTGGTTCTCCAAGCAATGCGGTCTTCCCACAGATTCTCGCCTAATCCAAGCTCAATGATATCCTCATTCATCGCCTTCATCCAAGTTTTCAACGATCGTCTCCTCCGTCTACACCCTCTATTAACTTGACAATCTAGACATTTTTTAATTGGCGCCGTGCTTGGTCTCCTCCGCACATGACCAAACCAAGTTTAACGTCTTTCTCTAATTTTGTCCTTTATGGGCGCTACACCTAAGTATCTCTTAATTCTTTCATTTCTAAATTTATCCTTACGAGTTTTACCACACATCCACCTTAACATACGCATTTCTGCTACTGTCATCTTATACGTATGTTATCCCGTAGTAGCCCAACATTCTGAACCGTATAGCATGGCTGGTCGAACAATTGTCTTATAGCATTTCCCTTTTAGCCTTGCAGGCATCCTTCTATCGCATAATACTCCTGACGTCATTCTCCATTTCAACCAACCAGCTTTAATTCTATGGTCTACATCTTCTCCAATAGCCCTACACTAGGTTTTCTCCAACCGTGACACAGAGTGAAAAAAAAAAAAAAAAAAGAGCGGCAACACCTTATCTGTTCTACAGATAAGTACAAAGTAAAAATTAAAAGCAGAAAGTGAGGACGAAGAAAAAAAAAATGTAGACTAAGGCATGATTGCATGTGTGTATTTTTACATTGCGGTTTTGGATTTTTGCATTTGGAATTTACATGAATTTTATTCTACCACCAAAGTCGAGGAATTAGGTATTCTATTAGAACCTATCAGAGTGTGTTGCTTTTCTTGCTTATTTTTTATTTATTTATTTATTTTTATTGCAGTTCTTCATTTTTAGGCATAAATTGGATTTTATGAGAGGAAGTGATTTTGGATTTGGGAAATTTTGTAGAGATTTAAGACCTATGTGGTTCTAGGCACTAGGCGAGGCAAGGACCCTATCTTGGCCACCTAGTTCGCATAAGCATTGCCTAGCACCCTAGGCAAAAGGCAACAAGTCATGCTTTAAGTAGTCCTATGTTGCCAACAATTTTTTTTTTAATATTAGGTGTCGCCTAGGGCTGGTGGAGGTCTCAATCGCTCGCCTAGGCGTTGCCCAAGACTACACAATTTTAGATGAAAAAAAATTGTGAGTATTTCTAATGAATTATAGATTACAACTAAAACTAAAGCTAAGCTAGAACTACGATAAACAAAATATGAAAATAACATAAATTTCATTCAATCAATTCATGCCTACAATATTTAATTCTACGCCTTATTCATTAGCCTAATACCATCTTAGGCAAGCAATCTAACCCTACTTTGGCTAATGCCCTAGTTAATATGGACTTTATTATATTTAGCCCAATTACACATAATACTAACTAATGATAACTCATTATCTGGGTTGAAGAAGCTCGTCCTCGAGTTTGAAGTCAAAGAAGTCGAACAAACACAAGCATCCATATAGAGAACATGGTGTGAAATGAACAAGCAGTAGACGACCTTGAAACTTGCCAAGATAAACACTTGCTAGAGACAGCTGAACCAACTAAAAAATGGAGCAAGGTGACTCAAAGACCCATAATTTGCAATAAACTTGTTGAGAAGATTTTTGCGCATAAGTTTGTGCCACAAAACATTCCCAATCTGAGTCAATATAAACTTCGTCACTCACTATATTTGCCTCTGTAGGAGCCCCATCACCCTCTTGACCAAAAATAAGGAAAAAATCGCACAAGTTAAATGGCCCACATTTGCTTTAACTTCCTCAAAAAGCTGAAGAGACTTTGACAGACAGTATGGCTTATCTAACTTTTTACGCATCTGAGCAAGTTCGCCTTCCACCAATATTGCTCTCATTTGTTGGATCTCATCCGCCTTTGCTTTTGCTTGTTTTCTCAGGCATAAAAAAATGAGGCAAGATGGGTGTCGACACATTCTGCTAAATCTCTTGAAAACTCCTCCCAGTCCGGCTCAACTAGTGGCATAGTAGGATCTGTAGTAGGGTGTACATCACGGGTCTCTGAAGGTGGTGGTGTAGGGAAAACATGTTTAGGTTGGGGTAAGAGAGGACATAAGTGTATTACAATTGTCAATAGTGAAACTAGTTATGAGTATTGGACACTGCAGTTTATTGGACTTGACTTGGGCTATATGGATATTATTATGGAGACATGAATAGTATGGATAGGAATAACAAGGGGATGGATATTGGGAAGACTATGGGTCACTCTTTTTTTTTCATTGGTGGGGTGCCTTCACTGATTCTAGTGTGCACATAGTTGTTGTTCTGCGTCATGGAGGTTTCTGCAATTTCTGGGAATTTATAGTCTTTATAAAATTACTGGATAGCTTGGGGAGGTACTTGGAAATTCTGAAATAGTGCTGATGAACATGGTCCGTCTATGAACAGTGTTTTTTTCTTTTTCTTCCTTTCTCTCTTCTCAACTTCTCTTCAATCTTGTGTGGTTAAAACGACGTTATAACGCCAATATAATGCTTAATGAGGGTGAGCCGTTACGTTATGACATTATTACGTTATGGTATCACGGCTCCGATATAACGACACTATATGGCCGTTATTGAGATAACAGTTTTTTCAATAACGCCGTTTTAACATTTTGTTTTAATACATAAAAAAAGCACTCATTTCATTCTCGTCGAACCAGAACCCTAGACTCGAAGGAAAGAATAACCAGAGCTCGTCGCCACCGATCGACAAATAACCAAACCTCGCCATTTGACAGAGAACGAGAGAAGAAGGGAAGAAGACAAAGAGTCGATTGCATTCTCTATTGCGATCTCACTCTCATACGAATGAAGATGTTTTTATTAATTTTTTTGTTTTTTAATTTAATGTTATGAACATGATTTACATTTTTGACTCTATAATATATTAATACTTTGTAGTGGTACTAAAAGTATATTTTAAAAACTATTTCGTTATACATTGTTATATCCCGTTATAACATATAACGCTCTTGGACCGTTATGAATCTGTTATCCATTTTAACTGCATAGCTTCAATCTTCTTGTCTTCAAACAATCAATCAAACCAAATCTAGAATCGTTCGGATCTTATACCAATTGATGAATTCAACACTCCAACTAAAACTAGAGCTAAACTAGAACTATAATAAATCCTAAATAAGGGATAAACAAAATAACAGAAATTTCATTCAATCAATTCACCACCTACAGTATTTAATTCTATGCCTTATTTATAAGCCTAATAGTTTTTTTTACAAACAATCTAACCCTACTTTGGCTAATGCCCTAACTAATATAGGCTTTATTATATCTGGCCCACTTACAAATAATACTAACTAATTATCCGCTTACATCAGTTTTCTCACCCTTTTTGTGTAGTTAATATCCTATTGGATGAGGCAAAAGCAGGACAATTTAAATTTTATGTGAATGCTTTCGTCCTCGACTAGTATGTTTGGTGAATTGTTGTATTGAGTTATACAAGCCTACGATAATTAGATCATTGTTCTGAATGAGTACTTTATAAAACCCTAGTCGGTGTTTAACTCTTGTTTCCAAAAAAAAAAAAACAAATTTTCATAAAGTTGCCTACACTAATCAATTGGGAACCATAGTAACTGATTAATATTGGATACAGTGACCTTGGATACAGTGACCTGACTAGTGGTTTAAATATTCAAGAGGGTGACAAGCCGGACCGTCCTACCTCACAGAAATGTTTGTGGAGTGTAAAAGTTTCATCTAATCTTGTGAACCTAAGCTTTATCTACTCTTATATCTTTCTAGTGAAATTATACTAGGATAATCACTGGGTATATCTAAAACATAAGAACTGAGCATTATACTTTCTTTATTCTTTACATTTATGAAGAAGTTAATAAACAGGCAATGTGATACATAAAGACATGAGGACATATGTAACCAGAATATCCTAATAAAAATATACACTACCCATCAACTGAAGAATGGGACATATTACATGCATTCAGGCGTCAAGACTCAAGACCCATTATTTATTGGATCAGAGGAGATCTACCTGAAACTCACCCTGGTTAGAAATTCGCTCCTTTGAAAAGGGAAAATCAACTAATACTGTATGATAATTTGGTCATTGAACATCAGCAACATCTAAGGTGCACGAAGCCATCGTTGTCTAATCTCTGCATTCAATATACTTAAACTCAGTTTCTATACAAAAGTCTATCATGATGCTTAAGTTAATGCCCTTAAAAAGTTTGGCATCAATTTTAAAGAGTGAAAAGGAAAATGCCTGAGAGGAAAAGAGAACAAAATTCTTTACCTTCTCTTTTTTGCTTCTTAGCTCTATCATTCGGACTTTTTCATGAGACTCAACAGCACCCCTCCACTTAAACTACTTGCAACAAAACCCAGAGACACCTCAGTTGATACGTGGTATCCTGCAAGAAGAATGCAACATTGTAAGCATCCTACTTGAATATATGAATAAAAAAAATGACAGGGCTTTTAATTGGAAAATACCCACCAAAAAAATCAGAAATCATTTTACAGCCAATAAAGCCTAAAACAATTGCAATCGCTGGCTGAAAAAAAAAAAAAAGAGAGAAGCTTCGGTCAATATAAACTCAAATCCTTTATAAAAGAGATTGTGAACTTCATTGCAAAATAAAATTAGGAAAAAAAAAAAAATTTCTATGAGCACTTAGTGAGACGTATTAAAACATTTTAATCATGACTTAGAATTTGATTACATAGCTGTTCATGAGTTTGATTATTGGATTCGTCTGGTTTAGAACTGTAGGAGAAAATCTGCACATATTAGTAAGCCTTTCGGGTCACACCTGTTGTGAATAAAACCTTGTGAAGTGCAATTCATCTAGTTAGTATCCTTGGGTCATTCATGATGAAACTCAAAAAGAAACCTGATCCAACTAATGAATTACCCATCTCAAGTAATTTGCTAACTCTTATCAGTATGTATGACATCCTAATGTTCTTGGTCACGCTTCATACGAGCCAATTAAGCAGTAACGTCATCAACTAGAGAGAGAGAGAGAGAAAATACATACATGTGTGTGTGTGTGTGTGTAACTGTGTATTTAAGAATTAAATCAGGTCAGGTACCAGGTCACAAGTCAAACTGAATAAGGGAAGGTCTTGGCATCTCCCACTTGGTGCAGAAAATTCAAACAACCATCACAGAATCAGAGAGAGCAAGTCAGTGACTCACCTGTAAATACTCCAATTCTGACATACTTTTGGAAACAAGCGTGTACAGTGACCGTAAACCTGCATAATATATTGATATCATCAAATAAAAGCAATTCGGAAAAATATTCAATAGAATAATATGAATCAAACAATTATCTTCGTAGCAAGGTGTATCTGCACTACTCTATAGTACAGTACCTGTAATTATTCATGGGAGAAACATTTATTCCAAACTAAATTATCCAAATTAAAAGATTCCACAAAATACAGCCTTATTGAATGAACTTTCCTAACCAACTACCGGAATGTATTATTTCTCAGCAAAAATATAAAGAAAAAAAGCAGAAGATTGTTCATCAAAATAATCAGACAATCGAATACGTTTCCCATGCTCTATTCAGAGTCCAGGTCTCACAAATAACAGATTAGTGGCTAGATGATCAAATCAACAAGACTGCATTCATTTAAGTGTTACCAAGGCCATCATGTGTGTGGCAATAAAATGTAATAGTAGGTATACCACACCTAAAGGAGAAAAACTAAGGAACTCCAACGAAAAAAACCTGGTTAACTTTAGGCTCCCTTACTTTACCCTCATATAGATGTTAGGAAAAAATGTGTTTGATTATCAAAAAACTTTATCGGGCACTTTGAGGCAAATCCACCACAAAAGAAAGAGGAAACAAGAACTTTAAATATGAGCTAGGAGCATTATTTTTAAAATAAATAATAAATTACACAAGAAATAGTTTTTAAGGTAGAGGACCCAATAGTAAATGGCACAGAGAAGATGAAGACAGGAATTACCTAAGATCGCAAATAAATTAGAGGAGAACACTACTAGAGGGTCGCGAGTAACGCCAAAAACTGCTGGTATTGAGTCAACCTGAAAGAAGCAAAATACAGGATTATGTTCCAATAACCAACCAATAGAGGCATTAATACTTCACAGTACAATATTGTTTGATAAAAAGGAAAGAACATTACAGCGAATGCAATATCACTGAGCTCAATAACAGCTACCGTCAGGAGTAGAGGCGTCGCCTGCCCAAAATGTTTAAAACCCATCAGGAATCTTGTATGATGTAACTAGGTATAAGTATAACCAAGGATTGTGATTTTGTCTTCAAAATAAATTTGGTCTTCTGATTTTAAGAAATATTACGGGAAATATTTCATTGTATGAAGAAAAATGTTAAATTTCAAGAATATGTCAAACATATATGAATATGTAGAAAATTAACCTAATAAACACATTAAATGAAGCCTAAGTACATAAGTATCCTATAAATGTAATTTTCTTCATAATTTTTTGGGTTTTAAACGAAAATATCAAAATCTACAAAACGTAAGGAAATACTTCGGCTGAAAAAATGCAATTTGCTTCATAACTTTTTGGGTTTTACTCGAAAATGCCAAAATCTTAAAAAAAAAAAAAAAGAACTATTTCGAAATAACTGGTCGAAATAAAGTACTTTTCAGTTTTGGTACACTTTAAATTTCAAGATCTCAAAAAATGCAAAATTTCGTGAAATTACAGTCCTTGGGTACAGTAACCTTTTATTCTAGCAATTGGCTGAGACAACTATTGGATTTCTCATCCAGATATTATCATAGCACATATTTTATTGCTTAAGCAATCCATGCAGTGTTTATGGTGAAAACTGGTGAAAAAGTGTTGGCCAAAATGTTAGAACAAGTGCTTAAATTATGAATGAAAGTAGCAACCTCACCAATCACTTACTTTCCATGCACCGTCTTGTGTTGTAAAGAAGCGGTTACCATCATAATTAGCTGTAAAAAGTAAACAGTGAAGAAAAAATAGTGTTAGCATTAATTCATCTTACAAAAACTGAACAAACATATTTGAGAAAAAAATTGCCTAGTATACTTCAGATCAATTTAATATCAGTCAAATAAATAAATACATAATGAATGTCAACAGTAGCGCCAAAATGTGTTATGGTCCTATTTGCTTTCTCAAGTAATACTTGAGAGACGGGGACGGGGTCCTTGAGCTTCACCATTAAACTACAGACCATAAAACATTCAGTTCAACAAGTACTAAAGTAAGGTTCAGGTTTTCAGTTTTCACAATCATATCACAGTTAACATGGAATGGAACCCACTCCTTTGTATACAAATGCAAGTATGTATCTCTTTAAAATGCCAAAAGTTCTATATTCGTTGAACTTACTACTTAATTAGTTGCAAGGACAAGCACAAAAAATTAGCTTGTGCGGCATTGCCATCAACTTACCACAAAACAAGGACAACGAAAGAAACAAAAAAAAAAAAGTGAATTTCTGATTGCCTTTGAGCAAGGATTGTGATTTCGGTCATTTGATTTTAAGAAATATTTTGGTGTGTAAAGAAAAAACTTACAAATTTCGAAATACATGAAACATATATAATAAATTTCGATGGTATATGATACTCCATTCGGTCATTTGAAAGGTTTTGTTTTAGGGAAGGGATACATTTAATCAATTAGGGCACTTAAGCTAAGCTAAGATATCCAAGGGCAAAACATAATTGAAGAGAAATGAGAAGCCCAAGACAAAAACGAACCTCAAAGATAACAAAATTGGAGTGTCTTGCTCAATTGAAGAAGAATCTCATGCTTTCCTTGTGTCAGCGTGAGCTGGAACCACCCAATTGAAGAAGATCAGTAAAGCAAGAAGAGTTGAATTGCTTGTGGTTGAACAAGAGAGAGAGAGAGAACTGGAATGGGTGGATTTGCTGGTAGTTGAAATGCTAGATCTGTTGGATTGTGGTTTCGAATACAAATGGGCTTAAACCCTCACCTCACCACCTAGAGACCGATTGGGAAGGCGAAAGCGGAAACAAGAAGACGCACAGAGCGGATTCAGAGCACTGAGCAAAGAGCAGATGCAGAGGATAGAGGCGCAGAAGACGCACAGAGCAACGCGTCGAAATGTCAAAAAATTTCGACCGAAACTACACAAATTTGGTCTGAGATTTTTGGGTTTTGGGCAATATTAACGAAAAACGACGAAAACCACGAAAAATATTATAAAAATAATTAATTAATTAATTAATTAAAAAAAAAACCCTTAAAATGGGATTTGGCTTACGCTCCTTTTCTTTTCGTAAATCCCCAAAAACAAAATTTTCGGCTCAATTTCACGAAAACTCATTCCTTGCCTTTGAGAGGACATATTGTAGTTTTAAAATACAAGCAAACTCAAAATAGGAGCATACACTTGCAATGTTACTCATGCTTCCAACCAGAAAATCGTGCCCCCGCTGGGGCTCATACATATTAAGTCAAACTGTAACCAGAAATAAAACATAATATAATGAAGTAAAATAAATCTCATTATACTAATTTTGATTACAGGCAACGAAGGACTCAAATAATTCCATTGTAACGTCAAATTGGCGAAGGGATTAACCCTAATAACGGCTCTAAGCAGCACTAAGTCCTCTTGCTTGAAGAAATATTTTGAAATTTGGAACTAACAAATAAGGAAATGCTCTTGATCCAATGCCTTGATTGATTTTTTTCTTTTTTTTATTTTAAAATGTTCAAATTTCATTGATGAAATCAAACAAAAGAAACTACTAAATTATTAAAGAGTATATTCAAAAAATTATAAACTCAGCCATATAAATTCAAGACGGGGAATGTGACTTTTTGCCTTCAATAACACATAAGAACAAGTAGATAACAACCTTGAACGAAATTCGTAGACATTCTCAGAAAACATAAATAGTAAAATTGTAAGAACCCATTTTTCTGTCAGTCCCTATAAATGCCAACTGATCAATGTGTTCTTTAAAATAACATATAATTTGGAAAACCTTTCCTTTTTTATCACTATTTTTTTTTTCAATAAAGACACTTGCTTTTGTGGTTAAGATTATGTAGTAGAATGTTGTTCCATGTATGTCAGTGTTTGAATCCTTATGTTGCAGGTAGTATTGAATTTTTTTATAAAATAAAATAAAAAATTGAAAATAAAAATAAAAAAAATGGAGGGAAAAGTCCGCAAGGAGCACGAAAAAGTAGGGACAGAAATTTACAAGTAACTGGGATAAACTTCTGACATGTCTTTACAATAAAGTTGTCCGATAGATCGTCCTCTTCCTCCTCTCCACCAAATAGCTACAGAAAATGAAGAATGTGAATCAGCTCAGAAATTACTGAAATACATTAAAAACAGTTCATTTCATCAGCTGAAGCAATAAAACATTGTTTTTGAATTGAAAAAACTGAACAGTCTAACAGAAAGAAAAATGAACAATAATTCTCTGGGGTTCGCAGTTTCTGAGGGAAAGATCAAGAAAGTAGTCTCTATTAATTCAGATTGCATTTTCTAAGTGGGCAATGGTTTCATTCAAGACTGGTTGTCAAGTGTCAACATGGAGGGATAATTTATCTTTTCTGGGGAGCTGGATGTTATTCAGGGATTCACACACAGTTACATGGCTCATTTAGAACGGAATGAATGCTCGCATGTTTCGGGGAAATGCAATATCGCCTAAGTGTTTGTTGCGGTCAAAGAGCCCTTGTGGAGATGGGTAAATTTCACATTAGCAGTCAAAGAGCCCTTGCCGAAACCTCATTAAAATCAAATTGAGAGTCAAAAAACATGTTAAGTGCAAATCATTCAAGTGCTAGCCTAACTGCCCTACCTCCAAGTCCCTCGCCCAGTAAGCACATACTTCATACAAAAGAAACAAGAACCTGATGAAGCTTTTGACTAGGGTACTTGACAAGTATGACAATTGTGGACCAAGCTTTCTCTGATAGCAACTTGCCAGCTAACTCAAATTTTCAGTCCAACACAAAAGTTTGACTTTGCATTAATGTGCAAAATCACGAGTTTCAAAATGTCTGTTCCATAAGGAATATTAATTAAAGAATCGAAATCCTGCATGTTCACATTTGAGCATCAAGAACAGCATACATAACCAGAAAATTAACATAAAAAGTAAAAGAAAAAATGTAACGTTGTTCCCCTTCCGGTGCAGATTAGTATCCAAGACATCAAAAACTTGATTTTTCTTTTTTTTCTAGGGAAACAGTGGATCTTACAGGGTTTCTTTTGCAACGTTTGTCATTATATGCTGGGACATCGTACTTACAGGCTCGTAAGTAATCCCAGTGTTCTTTTTTTTTTTTTATATTCTTAACATCAGTCACATATTACTGCCTTTTATAAGATACTATTATACAAGAGAACTCATACCTTGAAGGATGAATATAACAGTATCGCAGCTAGAAGTAAGTTCACCACCTCGAACCTCTAAAAATATAGCAACATGTTCAGTTTAGAGATTAGAAAAATAGGCCATATAAAATGAAACTGTAAGGGAATATTTTGTTTAAAATTGGCAACCTGAAGTGTGGCTGTTCCTAGAAGTATGATCAATAAACGGAAGATAACTGCACCAGCAATGCCATATGAAAGCACCCGGCTCTGCATTTTCGTTAACATTGGTAACATTGAGTGAGAATGTTACTGAAACGGAAATCTTTTTTGCATTCTAATGTAAAATAAGCCTTAGTCTCAAGGACCGAAACAATAATGGAACTTCACAGAGAATGCAAAAGATAAATTGACACGCTGTAGAGCACCTGATAGGTAACTGGTACTTTGAAGTACTTGAAAATCAAAACAAACACAAAGAGATTGTCCACTGACAAGCTTTGCTCCAATAGGTACCTGAAAACATAGAGAAGTCTTCCTGAAACTGCAAATTACTGACCTTCATTTGAACGCAAGCAACTTATAGAAACAAAGGAAATAAAATAATGTGACTGAAGAACTGTCCTTTCCATTTGAAAATTAACTGCCCTTGATTTGAAAGCAAGTAGATGTAAGGTTGTGTTGGGTGTGATGTCACATAAGAAACGGCATATCACAAAGGTAGAAAAGGGGTGATTTGGGATATGGTGCCTAATACAATTCTTTGGTGAATATGGTTTAAAAGGAATGACCAGACCTTCAAAAAGGTTTGCAACTAGTGGACATTGCCCACTCCGGAATACTATCTTATCCCATTGGAGTATGAACCCATTAGGTATAACTAAGATGCTTGGTTGTAATTGTGGTGTATGATTTTTTCATTAATTAAAATAAAATAAAAGACCTATGGGTGGGGGGTAGGGATTGTAGAGTTCAATCATATGCGTCCCCGCCTCTCAATTTATTAAAATTTATGCATGTTTGCACACCCACATAGATAACAATGGAACCGACAATGAGATAAAAATATAACAACTGAAGATAACAATATACACAAGGAATCCTTTTTAATCTTAAAAGTGAACTATAACTAAAATAACTAGCAGTGAAAATTTCCAACGAGCATCATGTCGCTCTGAAACTTCTATGTCTAAATAGAAACCGCAACGGGGCGGATTTGGGCAAATTCCTCCCCACCCGCTGGAGATCGTGAACACCCAAATATCCGTTCATACAATTTTTTAAAAACCATCCTTGCTACGGACGAATTGACGGATGTCCGCCCCACTTGAACATCCGTTAAAAAATGTCTTCTTCTCAACATCAACACTCAACAGATCATTATGCTTATCAATTTCAAAATCAATCCAAGCTCAAAAACAAGTTTGCAAGTTGAAGGTCTCTTTCACCAATCGATGGATATCTCTCTCATTGGTGTGCAGTGTATGCTCTCTCACTGATCGACCACATTCCTATCTTTCCTGATCTCTCTCACCGTCTCTCCCTCTCGCCTCACACACAATCAGGTCGATCGCACCTCAACAGAGAGGGAGGGAGGAGTAGGAAGAGGAGGGGTGGGTGATTCTTTCGAAACAGAGAGATGGAGAGGTGGGGAGAAGATTAGATCTACAAAAGAGAATGAAGAAGGTGAAGAAAAATAAGAAGAAGAAGAACCTGGTGGGTAGCGGTGGATGGTTGAGGCATGGGTTGTATGTTTTGTCTCTGTGATGGAGAGGAGAGGCGTTGGAGATTGGATATTGGAGAAATGAATATAGGATTTAGAGTTTTAAGTATTAAAGGGTATTCTAGTAAAATAAACGGATATCTATGGGGCGAATATGGCCAAATTTATATTTGCCCCAAAACAGTGACGGATCCAATTTTGATCCCCATATCCGCTGCATAAACCGTTAAGGTAAAACCAATCCGCACCAAATGGTTCGGGACGGAGCGTATATTCGAGAAAAACCGCCCCACTGTCATCCCTATGTCTAAAGTTCCATTTAGGCTTTCACAACAACAATTAGAAAGGTCATTGGTATAGGGATGGGTCATCCTTTTAGTGTGGAATGTACCAATGTTGTGGTGGATAAACAGATTCGAGAAAGATTTTTTGCGACAAAAACTTCCCAAGTAAGGAAATTCTAGAGAATTAGCAAACATCAACATTCACCACGTGAAATAATAGTGGAATTTCCGTATAACAAACATGCTCCAAGAATAATATACTACGTATATTGCTTGGTGAACTGAAAATGGTTGGAGAAATCAAGCTTACTCACCTCTTTTAGAATAAGTAAATAACCATAATGTAAACATAGCACATAGATGAAAAAAAAGGATCTGAGTTGTTTGCATACCCTGCAAAAAACTCTGAGGCTTTCCCCATTCCCTCCTTCAAACCCAAACCTAGACCAAATAATACTGCAGTACATACCTGAAAAATGAAGGACAATTTGATGAATAGCGAAAATAATAAGTTATCAGTGACCATAAGTTTTGAGGTACTGACCCATAAGGCAACAGTTCTAACAGAAGACGTGTAACCATCATCGGGGCCTGGAACATTTTCTTCTTTGTTGCTAAGGGATGAGGCAGTATGAAATACTTCTTCAAGATTGTTCGTGCCATTGGCAGGTCGTGATTTGCTCCTCTCTGAATCTTCTGCAGATCCATTTCACCAGCACATTATATTCAAACAGACTACAGGGAATCTCCAGGTTTCTGAAATGTTTTATGAATGGCTCTGAGACATTGAGCAACTAAAATTAGAAATAAGGACGTCCGAACAATCAGAAGTGAAGGCCCTAAAACTCTATACAAACAATGCGTCCATTCATATAGGTCACCGAAATGTATTATATATTTAGTAAGTTTAGCACAGTTCACAAAGCTACGGCTTTATCAGGCAACATCAAAGAAATAAAATCACACTAATCCTCGTGAAAAATTCAAACAAGCACGAGTTTTTCGTGAAATAGTTTTGATATCCCGATGTGTTCCAAGAGTGTGATGGCGCAATAGCTACCACTGAACCTTTCCATGTTAAAGGGTCCCACATACAGGAAACTTTGATCGTACAGATGGCAAAGAACAAATTTCAGTGCTTGACAATTTTTAGGAGCTAATTTTTAAAGAGCATCCACCATAAGATATCAAGCTGATTAAATGGGGTCTTGAGACCTGGGTTTGTCCCACTATAACCTATCAAAATGGGGTCTCAAGCCCCCATGGGAATAAAGCAGGGCCTGGGTGTTGTTTCAACAACACTCAACAATGGCTTACAGTGGGTGCGAAAATTTGACCCAGGTCTGAGGTATTTAAAAAAATGAAAAATGGAGCATAGTGCTGATGCTCTAACGGTAACAAATGATCTTAAAAAATATGCACAAAGTTACAGCAGTTCATGATTTTACTAAAATTGATAGAAACTAGAAAGTTACGCAAATGCATGAAAAATAAATTGAAACTGAACCCTCCAAAGTGCTTCAATGACACATACAAAATTAACTTAGTTGATTTCTACTTGTTGTCAAGCAGTCTTTCTATGTTTAGCTTCCACAAACATTTTAGCAACCTAATGCTTTATGCTAGACGACTACATAGACGACACATGATCTATCCAATCGCAGCGGGTGGATACAAAGCAATATTTTGCCAGGACTAGTGAAATGAACAAAAAAAAAAACATACGCTCTGAACAACACATTCATCATAACAGTCATATGCAATAAAACCTACTATCAATGTACTATGAGGAACAGCGATTCCTCAAGCTCCATCTCAATCAGTCATTCATTGAACCATAATTATCCATTGCATGTGCAAAATATACTAGTTTCAAGTTGATAAAAACCCAAATAGGAGTGAAATCTCAACCGATACTATGCATCTTACAAAGAAAGAATTATTCACTTCAATTGATCTAAAAGAATCACTTAAACATCAAAACGTTCTTACCACAAGCGCGGAATTCCTCTTCTTGCTCGGTCCTTTTCGCGCATGCTACCAACGCAAAACCAACTTCCCGAGACTTCCAATCTACAATTCCAAGTTTAACTAAGAAATTCAACAACTCATGTAGAGAGAAAGAATTGGAATTAAAGAATCGGAGATTGCGTGAAGTTACCTGAACGAAGATAACGGCGATGACGAAGGAGAGATGTGAAATGGATTGATGAAGAGCGAAGAGATGGAGCCCTAGAAGTATCTGCTGCGACGAATTTGAAAGGAGTTTGAGCACTCCAGTGGGTGAGAGATGAGGTGAATCTCGCCATCGAAGGTGTTTCACGTAAATGTCAACTCTACTGAAAACAAACCACCAATTCTCTCCTCTCCTCTCCTCTCCTCTCCTCTTCTCTTCTCTCGCTCGCTCTATCCCTTCTTCTTCTCTTATCTATCTAATCAATAACCTCACTCGTATAATCATGGCTTCAGATTCTCTCCTTTTCTTCCGTTTCTCGTTTGGGATCCGGAGAAAATGATTCCATGCTGTCTACTGCATCATGTGTTCAGTTTCTGACCGTACGATTCTAGACTCGTATTTGTCATGCCAATCGTTATGAGAGGCGTGTATGCGAGAATCCAAATATTGGGTTGGTTGTTGATCGAGGTAGGTATCTCATCCCATGATCTCGATCCGGTCTCGTCCGGTTTCAATTTTTTTTTGTTTTTTTAAGATTGATTAGACTCATTTCGATTTCGTCCCATCCTAATCTTGAATGGGATGAGATTTTTTTATCTCCTCAATTCCGAATTTATTTATTTACTATTTTATTATTTTTTTAATATTTAATCATATAATGGAAAAAAAAAAAAGTCAATTTGATATAAAGTTTGAAATTATTATTTCAACAATCAAAAAATATATAATGACTAAGAATACCATTTATTTTAAATGTACATTATCAAACAATTAATTAGAGTGAGCACATTGGTCAATAGTGATACTATCTTGTTAAGGATAATTTGATTTTGTCTCATATAACTAAAATAGGAGATCAGACTATTATATCCTTGCGATAATAAAAAGAATTATCATTTTTTAAATTGGGTATTCGATTAAAATGAATTTGTATTATTAATTTGGATATTAGTCGCCTTTAAATAAAAAATCATACTCTTATTTTTTGATATAAAATTTTAACAATTTTTAATGATATTCAAATCATGCTCATCCCGTCCCGTCTCGAACTCGTTTGGCTTGAACGATGTCATGATGGAGTTTATTTCGTCTCGAAGATAAAACAATGGGGTGGGATAGGAATGAGGTCCATCCCGTCCCATGCCTACCCCTAATCATGGACACTGCTTTCAACTTGAATCCCTAATTCCTCATACGAGTGGGAATAATCAACAATAAAATATGTAGCTAGCAAGAACAAATTTATATAAATGTTAGAAGTAATAATTATTAGTATGTATAAAGACTAGTACTCTAGGCATGCAAGCATATCCTACTAACGACATCATGTTTCACAAATGTGGCGAAGGAAATACAACGAAAAGACTAATGCAAGTGAACTCATTCTCGTGTGGACATCCTTCTTCTACTCCCCCTCATTCGCTTCTCTCTCCATTTGTCACCTAAGCCACTCATCCTCATTGCCCCCAAATTCTATCATAATTCACAAACATTTGATGTCGTCGTGACTATGTGTATTTAACTTAATTTACACATTTTGATGCCTTGAGACATGCAACGAGCAAAATAATACAAATAACCATTTAACTAATCAACGCACCAAACTACCAACTCAGCGGTAAACTTACGACGGATGGTATCACAAATCTTCGAATCCTACCAACAACATTTGGGAATGGAGGGTTAAAAAAAAAAACAACACCACCAAAAATTCTAGTCAGCCTTGTTTGTTGGCCTTTTTTTTGCCTCCTTATATAAATAATGTTTGTAGCTGTGTTTTAAAAAGAATGGACAAAAAAAAATGTAAAATCACCAAAAAAAAAAAAAAAAAAGGCGATAAAAAAAGGCCGGCTAAAATTACTCAAAAAAAACAAAGGTTAATAATTGACTAACCGGGTTCTATTGACATTCGACTAGACATGGCTTGGGCAAGTGGGTTCTCTCGTTTCGCCACTCCAGTCGACGCCCTAGGAAAGACCATTTGGGGGAAGTAGCTTAAAATCTGAACCGCCATCTGCAAAAGATTCCTCCTTTGATTTCTTTCCACAGAGATCAGTGCTCGCTTCAAGCTCTAATGGCGACGGAGGCCCCAAACCCCATCGAACACCCTCCCACTCAAAACCCAGACGACCCTTCTTCACTCACCACATCTCCTCTCGACGAATCCACCAACCCCTCTTCACAACAACCCACTTCATCACTCGAAGACCCACCGACTGAAGAACCCAACAGCAGCGAAGTCAAGCCATCCAAGAAGGAGACCGAACCCCACACCTCCGAAACTCCCTCAAATGCAGATCTCGAGAAGAAAATGCGCCGCGCGGAGCGCTTCGGGATGCCCGTGCAGATGTCTGAGAATGAAAAGCGGAGCTCTCGGGCTGAAAGGTGTGCTTTTTCTCGCTTGGTTTTGGCATTTTAGTAATGGGGTTTTCGTGAAATTGGGGTAGAATTAGATAAATTGATCAGTCAATTTGTTAGGGTTTGAAGATTTTCCACCCAATTTGACAAATCAGAATTGATTTTCTTGAAGTGGATTTTTGTTAGGTTATGAGAAATTTTCAACCTTAATAGTGTAAATAAGGAAGCTTTAGTAATGTGGTTTCTTTAAAATGCCCACTCAGTAAATTAATATGCTTGCTTTAGTATTATTTGGTGGTAAGCTGTACCTTATATTCAAAGATCAAGTTAAGTGGTTTCTTTATTTAAGGCCAAGATCTTTCTTCACTTGATTGGTGTCTGATTCGAGATTAGTTTGAACGATTCTGTGTAGTTTAAGCTTGGTTAGGCAATCGGTTTACATGTCACATTCTGCTCAATATAAATATATAGTCTAACGGAGATACCTATAAAGTTCAGTTCCTCATTAATCAGGGTCTTATTATTGCCCATCAACCATTTTGCAAGGAAGAAAATGATGATTTGATGAAATGGAAGTGAAAGGATCTTACTGAAAAAATGGAATACCGAGTTCAATTCCTCAGACCTGAAAGAAGTCTAAGAATCTTATTGAGAACATCTGATTGGAGATTGGGCACCTTTGATGAACCTACTTAAGCAGAGAAGGAGTGATATGCATTGTTTGAGAACAAAATATCTTTAGTTAGAAGGGTGATTACTAGCATATATATATATGCTGGACTAGGGTATTTGCTTTGTAATAATATTGCACTATACATCAAAGGAGCGAGTTTGGAGTTATTTTTTGGTTCATTGGGTAGATTTGCAGCTTGATATCAAAACTCTATGTTTTCTTTAGCGATGCAATTTTGTTTATTTTTATTTGAAATACGATATTTATGTTTCTCCCAGAAAACAGTTCCTTTGTCTTTTATAGATCTGTTGTTTTTTATCAGCAAAACTTTATAGTGAAAAGTTGAACTTTGAGGCTTCCTTGGTATTAGATAGTGAATCAACTAATCTTTTTCTTCAAAGCATGGGTTTTCTTTTCTGTCAAGTTAGAAGTTGAACTTTTCAAATACTTGTCCAACTCATTGACAGGTTTGGCACCAAATCCACTTCACAAGGATCAGAAGGATCAGATGAGTCAAAGAAATTAGAGGACCAAAAGAGAAAGGCCAGGGCAGAGAGGTTTACTCAACTTGCTTCATTGCTTATCTAGCACACGGAAGTCGAGTTACACTGTTTTATCTGCACAATTTTGGTAAATCTGTTAGACCTGATTCAAAGCTTGTTCTTTTATATTGTTTCTCAGGTTTGGACTACCAGCAGAGCCTACAGCTGAAGAGGAATCAAAGAAAAAAGCTCGATTAGCTAGGTTTGGATCACTTCCTAAAACTGACCCTTTGGAGGAGGAGAAAAAGAAAGCTAGGGCAATCAGGTAAGAAATATCGGTTTCCTCCATTTTAGTTTATTAAAATCTTCAAATTTATTGGTTCTTTGTGCACTTCCAGATTTTCGCAAACACCATCCAATTCTCCATCACAAGTCAACAGTAAGGTCAACACGGAGCAGGTAAGCGTGTCGCAACACCTAAGAAATCTGTTTTAGGTTTGTTCACAAGTTCATTGTTCTCATTTTGGTCCTCATTTCTTATTTTATTTTATTTTCATTTTCATTTCACTTCCATTTACTTTTATCTTTCTTTAGGCCACAAATACCATCAATTTCTTCTCCCACATCTGATGGATGTTAAGGGACGAGGCAATATTCCACGTGTCTCTACCACCTATTTGTTAAGTGTGCATGTCATGGATCTGTTGTGAAGCCACCATCATGTCCATGATTATGTCTAGGTGCGAGAATGCCTAGCAACTTGACCTGCTATATATATCGCATATAGAGACTCATGTTGAAGATGGTTAGAGTAACTTATAGTGTACCGTAAGATATGGCGTGTTAGACTTATGTCATAGTGTGTACCAGTTGCAAAGTTTCAGTGTTTCACATTTCAATTTACTACCATTTAATGCTAAAACACCTTAAAATAGTTTAAAACTCATGGGCAGAAGAAGAATATAAAGATATTGCATAGTTTTTCTCCCATGCCCATTATATTGGGTGTTAGGGGTTATCTCCCATGAGCTAGTGCTCGACATTCTCTTGGTGCAACCAGAGCCGCTTGCAATGTCTAAGTTCTTTTTGCTGTTTTCTAGCATTATCTTTTCAACATGTCCATCACTTATTTATTTTGTGTGTGTGCGTGGGAGAGGGGGGACTCTCTGTGGTTCGTAATTTTTTTTTATATTATTTTGTGCCAGGTTAGGAGGAGCAGAATATTTGTGTGTATTATTTTGTTTACGTTGGCTTACTGACTTTTCTGTCTTATAAACTCAGAAGACTGCCATTGTGGGTAAGGCAGCTGAAGGGTCCTGAGTATGGGCAGCTTACGTCAACAGTAAGATTGGTTTCACTAGCTGTAGATTGGAATTTGAAATCTTTTTTAGTCCAAACCATGTTTTTCTCTTCTTAATTCTTAATTTCTTTATCTTGCAGAAATCGCCCTAACCTTTTTTAGGCCTCTCCCCAGAAGTTTGAAGTTTGTGTTTACTCGGTGAACACATATGTCCTGGGACCTGGATGAAGGCATTGTATCAAGTTGTGTCTAGATGTATTTGTCAGTTTAGGATCATCAAAGGATATGGATGACATTATTTGAATATGAGGATCATTGTTTTGATTTTGAAACTACGGGATTCAAAGTGGTGCAAGAATACTACAATATACACCCTTCACCATTTTTACCCAATTCCAACTGAAATTGTAAACTTCAATTTTGCTCGAATCCTATAAAAGTTAACTGGTCTAACTCGCATGCAAGGGAAAAATAACAATTAGTTCAATAGTTAGATCTACTCACTTGTTTCAGAGATGATCAAAAGAACCAAATAAAAACACTCCCCAAATTGAAACCACGAGAATATCTACTTGTACTCCAATCTTCCTTGATGAAGATTTATTAAAAACACTCCAAAACTCTTTGAAAAGACTTCAAATCCTTGTTTGTCTCACGGTCTGATATGAAGTTCTCTCAAAGAGGGGTTTTATCTCAAAAGAGCCCCATTTGTAGGGGTGGGCACGGGACGAGACGGGATAAATCTCATTTTGACCTCGTCCCATCTCAAACGGGATGAGACGGAATGGACACGTACTAAATAGTCATTCAATAAAAAATAATAAAAAGAGTTTTATCTCACATTATTCACACATTAATAATGTCAAATTTATATACATATAACTTACATTATAAATAATAATAGATATTAAATAAATAAATAATAAACTTTTTTTGGTAGACAAATAACTATTAAAATTCATTTAGAATTAATGATTCAATTCATTTAGATTTCATATAGAATTTCATCATTGATTTAATTTCAACACATCCTAAACTGTAACTTAGAAGAGTATTTTAATTAAAAAAATAATAATAATAAATATTAAATAAATAAATTCGGGATGGGACGGGATAGGCAGGATTGAAACTCTAACTCGATCTTATCCCACTATAAATCGGGACGAGACGCGATCAGAATGGTTTTGATCAATCCCAAAAGGACCCAAAAAAATCGGGACGCCACGGGATCGCGGGATGGGATGCCCACCCCTACCCACTTGAGAATAAGGTTATCTTATATAACGTCACTATTTGCCACTACCAAAGTTCTAACAACCACCGTTGTTGATCCAATTTTGGGCGAAGCACACTTACAAATACATGACCTTGAGTACTAATCTAAGTAAGTCCTAAAGTAGCATATATATTCTTTGTTTACAGGGTCCACTGGCTAGATCCGAGCCCCATTAATAGCCTGAGCCCAAAACTGCCTAAGCGTGGAAATGTCAGAAGCACTCAATCGAAAACCACAAGATTACAGTACACCAAACACACACAAGAAAATTAGTTTTGGCTATTTTCCAAACTCACAAGTCACTAGTCATAAATACAAAAAGCCATGAGACCGAAACACTAAGCGAGCGGGGGTTATTTAGGATCCCCAAACCTGAAAAAAGAAGGTGAAGTTACATTCGAGAGTAAATTGTGCCTGATCTATCCTCATGTATAATGTCTTTCAGATCTTGAGCAAACGAGCTCGGTGTAACTTCGAGAAATTTCGAGCTTGGGTGAAGGCTAGCAAGTCTGCCTGCGACTCCATTAGTTTCTCTATACTCGTGGCTGATTGTGAATTCTTCCAGTGCGGCCAGCAGTCTTTTGATCTTATTGATGATGTATCTCAAATTCCATGCAATTTGTCTCGCTTTCGTCAAGTAATCACGCACTAAGATGGAATCCGTGCTAATTGCTAACTTTTTGAAGCCTTTTGACGTTGCTAATTGCAGCCCTGCCGCAACTCCTTGAAGTTCATGTTTAATAATAGACTGACCCACACTCGAGCCAGCACAAGCAGCCACGACATTACCTTGATCGTCCCTAATGACTGCACCATAGCCTCCTGAGTTATCTTTTAATGAGCCATCAGAATTGAGCTTGAACCAGCCAGTAGGAGGCTTCGTCCAAGAGCACATGATCGGGGTCCGAGGCCTAAACAGTGGGTCAAGTTGCCATCGCCCAAACATCTGTCTGTTGGCTGCAGTGTCATCAATAACTAGCTCTGCATTTGAGTATCTGAGCCTAATGTCATCATAGATCCGCTTGACCAGCTCGATGCTAAAGCATTGCTGCTGCTTGTATAGCCAAGCATTTCGTTCAGTCCATATATAATAGATAGATGCACTCAATGCAATCTTCTTCATTTGTGCATTAGAACGGGTGCCTCTGAAGTTGCTGGTGCACAATCTAAGTTCCTCGTCCCAGCCTGATACATTTCGAGAGTAACTTAGAAATTGTAACAAGCGGCCCCAAACAAACCGAGAATAGGAACATGCAAAGAAGAGATGATTTTCGGTTTCACTGTTCTGGTTGCATAGCCAGCAAAGATCTTGTTGTACTTTGCCCCATTTCTTAAGCTTACTTAGAGTTTTTAAGGCACCATGACATAGAATCCAAGTTATAAATGCATGCCTGGGAATGCATCCTTTAAACCATACAATGTGAGCCCATGCTACTGGTGGGTTTTGCTTCCTGAGTGCTTCATAAGTCGATTTCATTTGGAACTGGCCGTCACTGCTAGTACTCCATAGCACTGCATCTTGCTTACTAACATCAATGTCAACATTGTCAAGGTGAGTGACTATATCACTAATAATATTGCCCACACTCGGAGGTAAGCTCCAATCACCGCTGCTTATAATAGCCACTACCTTGGCGTCTTTGTGGAGTGTGGAGTCATACATTAGTTCCTGTGGAAAGTGCTCCATTAGAATTCCTGACGGGTGCCAAGGCTCCTTCCAGAAGAGTGTATTCTCGCCATCCCCAATTGAGTGTATAGCTAATTGTGCGGCCTTAGGTCTGCACTCGAGGATCCTGTGCCAGCACCAAGAGCTTCTTTAGGGGTAGGCATCAGCCAGAAGTCTCGGTGTCTGATCAAATATTTGTATACCCACTTGACCCATAATGAGTCTCTGTGCGTGATGATACTCCAAACATGTTTCATGCAAGCAGCCTCATTGCTTTTGCGTATGTCCCTAATCCCTAGTCCAACTTCTTTATGGGGGTAGCATATCTTCTCCCAACTTACTAGGGCTTTCTTAGATGTTATATCGCCACCTAACCAAAGGAACCTTCGAAGCAAGGTGTTAATGCAATCTAGAGTTTGCTTAGGGAGCCCGAAGCAGGACGTCCAATATACATGCATGCTAGCTAAGACAGATTTGATGAGAACAAGACTTTCTGCATAAGACATAAATTTGTTCTTCCAGGAGTTGATTTTCTTCCTGATCTTATCTATAATAGGGGCACATTGTGTGTGAGATAAGTAGGAAGAAATCATTGGCAGCCCGAGGTACTTAACTGGTAAGCTCCAGTTTGCAAAGTGAAGCTGAGAAGTGATCATAGCCTGCTCACTGTGCGAAACCCCTACCTGGAATAGCATGTTCTTGTCACAGTTCACTTCTAGACCCGTGCATTCCTTGAATTTAGTGAGGACAGTGGCTAGAGCCTTCGCCGAGCTAGCATCTCCATGAAAAAATGCTATACGATCATCTGCAAAGCATAGATGGGTGATAATAGGGTCTTGGCAGCGATAATGAAGTTTGTAGTGACCTTCCTGAACCTGTTTGTGCAGTAATACATGTAATACCTCCATGATAAGAACAAATAGATAGGGGGACATAAGACACCCTTGTCGGATTCCTCTGGTTGCGCTAATATATCCTTTAGGAGAGCCATTTAGACAAATAGAGAATTTAGGTGTGTTTATAAAAAGTGACTGGGCACCTTCCTGAGCAGCAGAAGGATTGCATCCCAACGAACCATGTCATAAGCTTTCTTGAGGTCAATTTTCGCTGCGCATCTGGGGGGTCCCTTGTCACGATGATAGTTCCTGACAAACTCATGAGCTAGCATGATATTATCTTGAATGTGTTGGCCTTGTATGAATGTGGACTGTGAGTCACTTACAATCATTTGAACTGCTGCTTTCATCCAGTTGGTTAAGATCTTGGTAATACATTTATAAAGTACATTGCAACAAGCAATTGGCCTATAGTCATTGAAGTAGGACGCATTAGTAACTTTAGGAATTAAAGCTATGTGCGTGGCATTTACCTCGCCCAGTGGCTTAGAGCTGCAGAAAAAATTCAACACGGCCTTAACAAAGTCGTCCCCAATGATGCGCCAAGTGGCCTTGAAGAACAATGAGGTGAAGCCATCAGGACTAGGAGCCTTGTTGGAGTCAATATTGGACAGTGTCTCAGTGATTTCATTTCTAGTAATGTGCGCGATTAGCTCGGCCCCCATTTCCTCCGTCACCATGGTTTCAAAGTGCATGTTGTCTATGATCCCAGGATTGTGTGCACTGTCTGACTCCCCTGCAAAAACAGTTGTGAAATGTTGGATGCATTCAGATGCAATAGCATCAGGATCCTCCAGTTTCTCGTCATTCCTGTTATATATGCTCATGATTTTGTTTTGTGACCGCCGCTCCCATACTAGGCCATGGAAGTATGCATTGTTTTGGTCCCCGACTTCAAATAACTTTGATCGGGACTTTTGTTTCAGCTCGGACTCTTCACTTCTGAGTGCGTGTGCAAATTCCTTGACAACAGCCCTTTTTTCCTGGATCAGATGATTAGGAACAGGAAAGCCTTGTATGGCTTGCTGAGCATGAGTCATCCTAGCTCTTGCTAGGTCTACAGCTGAGCTCGCCTTATAGAAGCCTGCTTTATGCCAGGTAGTTAAGGCTTGTTTAACTATTTTGAGCTTTTTAATGAATCTGTACATGTGGTTACCAGTGACTCTAATTCGCCAAGCTTCCTCCACTGTCTTATGAAAGTCATGCTCGTGTACCCAATAGTTAAAAAATTTGAACGGGATAGGCCCCCTAGTAGTATTGTTATATAATGAAAGCACCATTGGGGCATGATCAGATATACCAGAGTTTAGGAACTCCGCTTCTGCATCTGGGTTTTCCTGAAGCCAGGCGTCATTGATTAGAAATCTATCAATTTTGGATGAGACACGGTCTGCTCCAAATTGATTGTTGCTCCAGGTGAAGAAATTGTCTCTGTAGCGACGGTCATATAACCTAGCTTGTGTGACACAATTCAAGAAATCATGAGCACCTCCTTGCTGAGCTCCTGCTCGACCCATTCGTTCATTGGCATGCAAAATGGCATTGAAATCGCCTAGCAGAGCCCACGGCAGTGTGACTGTGCTTGAGAGTTGTATTAACTCATGCCATAATTGCTGCCTGACTGTATATTGATTGCTACCATAAACAAATGAGAGGACACATTCATAGTCAGTGTTCCATTTTGCATGTACTGTTACTGCCTGGTCTGTGCTGGAAGATGGAGTAATTGATACCAGTCCTGGGTTCCAACCAATCCATACTCGGCCCCCTTGAGTATTATGTCTATTGTCAATCCAGTGCCAGTCGCAATAGGTCACGCTGTATTGTGCTCTTCTTTTCCTCTTTAACTTTAGTTTCGACTAAGCCTAGCACATGTACCTTCTCTTTTTTAACTAGCTCACGAACTTCTCGTTGCTTAACTATATCGTTAAGCCCTCGTATGTTCCAACAGGCTAGTTTAATCATTACTAACATTATGTTCTAGGAGCTGCTTGACTCCTGTGGTGTTAGTGTTTGTACCATGATCAGTCTGCAGTACATCTCTAGTAATCCTGCATAGAGTCTGCCGCAAGGAATTCATAGTGTCAGCAAGAGAAGGTGGCTCAGTCTCCTGTGCTAGACATTCAAATGCATTAGAGATGACTATTGGGCCGCTGGCTTGGTAGATACAGGAACTGGTATTGAGCTGCTCGACAGTTGAGGATCATCCCATACTGCTAGTTGCAGATTGGCATGCTTTGGGCTATGCGATTGCAGAGGTTCCTCCACATTGGTGCATTGCATATTGATTGGATAATTGGTGCTAGGTGCCCCACTAGTGTCCGGCTGTAGCTTTTGAGTAGTACCCTCTGTATTCAGTGCTTGTTGCTTCTCCTTTGGTTCTTTGTTGGCTCACTTCCCATGAGCTACCGTCCAGCCGTCCTCATTGGCTTGTTGATGCTATTGTTTCCTGCTCACTGGCTTCCAGACCTTATGCGCAGTGGTTTTGATTGGGGGTTGTTTCATGCATTGCTGCTTGGAGTGGCCAAAGACAGCACAAGAGTTGCATTTGGGTGGAACCCATGCATACTCGATGTCCACTATCCTCGTACTCGAGTCATTGATCACCACTGGGACGTCTCTTGGCAACTGGGTGTGGACATTTACTTCAACACAGACCCTGGCATAGGCCTTCCTGGTTCCTTCTTTGGTTGCCTTATCTAGCATGATAGGTACCCCAATGACGCTCGCAATTCGTTGAATTCCCATAGGATTCCATAGGAATAAAGGAATGCGCTTGAGTGTAACCCAGATGGGGAGTGAGGTGAGTGCTTCTGCTTCCTCGTCCATGGAATGAGTCCACGGACGAATAATGAACAACCTACTGGCTATGTGCAAGGATCCCATCTCTAATGCCTTGGTTCGATCGCCTTCATCCATGAACTTGAAAACAAAGTTCTTGTCTCCATGAATGCTCATCTCAAAGTTACTGGTTCCCCAGGTTTTGATTAGTGTGGCCTTGACAAAACTGTAACCTAGCTTCTTGCCCACAAAGCGACCGATTATGAGCTTCTCGCATTCATTGATTCGTTGAGCGAACTCTGAAGTTTGAACTTTAACAATCTTCTTGTCGTTCACAATCGTAGGTGGATCATATTGTAACTTGGTCGTTCCAGCATATCGGCCTTGTCATAGTTTTGAAGCCCAGGATGCTACATTGCTTCCTGGATTGGTTACTGGATTGCTAGCAGTATTGGTTCCTAGGTTGCTTCCTGGACTACTGCTTGGATTGCTCAATCTTCCTGGGTCGCTTCCTGGGGTGCTTCCTGGATTTTGAACAATGCATGTATGTTGTTGCATGGTTGGATCGCTCGCTTCGTCTCTATGAACTAGACCTAGGTGAGGGTCCTGAAGCAGCCGCAATGCAATCGCTGCTTGGTCTTGATTCAGAGTGCTTAGATGTCGCTGCAGCATATATTTTGCGCCGCTTTCTTCATCTCTTCTAGCAACAGTGGTCGATGTATTTCCCCTTTCAAGAGTGGGAGATCCTCCACAAGGGGGAATGGAGGAGTCCAGTGTATCATGCTCCTTGGTCATTGTCATGGATCAAACAACATCAGCAGGAAGCATCGTGGTGATGAACAAACCCTAGAATCGCCACTTCTACAGTGGGGTTACCATACGAGTTGTTACTGACAATGAATGTGATTATTTGAAAATTTTTAAATTTCACGAAATATATGTTTTTTTTAGTTACCGAAATTCTTTCGAATTTGAAATATTTATTTCTTTTATCATGCCAATCTCTACTTCCGTACATTTTAATTCGTTATAACCTTAGTTTAGTATTAAAATTTTGTTTATACAAGTGATTCATATGCTATATGTAATTTACATTATGAGTCTTGTTTATGTCTTACGAAGAGTTTAAAATGTTTAAATTATATTGATAACTTCAAAATTACAACTAAAATTTTACATTTTTTTATGTAGACAGCGAAATATTTCTTAAAATCAACTTACCAAAATTATCACAAAAACGAAATCACAATCATTGGTTACAGATTTAGAATGCAAAAATGCTTGTTTCAGTGAGAAGTCTTGGAATCTTATGTTCGGTTTAATCGCCAATGGAATGAATGAATACGGGGGATGTTGCTAATTAATTGTGTAATATCAAGGAGTTGGAAGTCATTTAAGTACATTTTATTATCATCACAAATGGAGATTCCTTTAGATATAGCTCTATTACACAGGTTGTACTACCAGGTGTGGTCCAGATAACATTTCGTAATTTTTACCATCCCTCCCATACTTTCCTAGCTAATTTAGCAAATATAGCAAATATGAAGAATGATCTCCAATGGCAAATCAAAATGAAGCAAAGAAAACGGAATGGATACATCCTTATTAAGTCTGAAACCACGAAATAAGATAAGTGATCACTCCTATACCTTCCTGTTTATAGTTGTCCTTTGATATTTGCACTGAGAATGGGAAAAAATACCATTGACATATTTGTAACAACTCCCAAATTAGTAACACTTTTGTGTTGTTAGAATTCACCAAACTATTTCAAGTCAAAACAAAATTTAGTAAACAAAATGAAAAACAATTACAAAAAAAATGATACAATAGATTAGATCACCATGAATAGTATCACTTGTATGACCATACTACTCATGTTGATACAATTATTGTATCACTTTGTTTGTGAAAATGAATAAAATTGTTTTGTGAATTGTTATAGTTCAAAAGTGTTATTGTTTTGGAAGTTGTTACAAAAATATCAATTTAATGTAGTTTAGAATCAAGGAAGGTCTATCATGGGTTGTAGGACTAGGCTCACCTCTTCTAGACTGGTGTAACGAGTAACTGGTTCAACATACATAACTAGCAAAGCCGAAAAGGAAAAGTCAAGAAGCAAAATGAAAGAGTGGAGCCAACAACACTCTAGCTACTTCTGTTGCAAACTTCCCAAAAGCCTGTGTTGCCTTCAGTCTCACTAAGAGCATCTCCAATCATCCCCCTAAAAAGCTATTTTAGGGATTGTATTGGAAAAATACCCTCTCCAATGGTCCATTTAACTATTTCCCTAAAATAACTTTCCCCCCAACCTCCCCTTAAATTTAGGGGGAGGTTAACCACCTCCTATAATTCAAAATATTAATAAAATATTCAAATATTTAAGTTTCTAAATTAAAAATAAATAATAAAAGTATTTAAATAATAGTATAATTAAAAAATAATTATTCAAAAGAATTTAAATAATAGTATAATTAAAAAATAATTATTCTAAAGCATTTAAATAATGATAAATAAATAATTAAAAATTATTAATAGTATAATTAAAAACAAATTAATACTAATTTAAACAAAAGTAATTATTAATTCTAATTTAAATAATGATAAAATTATTAATAGTAATTATCTAAATAATGATATAAAAATAGAAGATATATTTAAATAATGATTACAAAATTAATTATTAATACTATTTTTTAAAAACTCTTAATTTTTTAAATTAGTCAAGTTTAAATTAATAATAATATAATTAAAAATATCTATATAGTAGTATAACTGAAAATAATAATATTATATATTTAAGTTGAAATTAATTATAATATATTTAATAATATTATAGTAATATAATTGAAACTAATTAATATAATTATATTAAGTTGAAATTAATAATAGTATAATTGAAATTAAATTGGTATAGAAAAGTTGAAGATATATTAAAATAATTATGAAAAAATTAAAATATGGGATGTGGTTGGAGTGGTGAATATTTCAGGAACCCCTAAATTTAGCTTTTGGTTAAAATGAGGGGTAATTCATCCCCCATTTTAACTTTTACCATTGGAGATGCTCTAAAAAAGATATATAACTGAACCCGAAATTCTTCCTGGCCTGGGAAAACCAGCCTGGTTGCTGCCTGGGGGGCGAAAATACATTCCCCCCCCCCCTCTTTAACAACTTTTTTTTAAGGCTGAACAAAAAACCGATCAAACCGATTAAACCGACCGAACCGATCTAAATCGAACCAATCGGTTCGGTTTAAATTCTGTTTGGATCGGTTTCGGTTTTAAAAAATTCAAAACCGAAGTGGTCGGTTTGGTTTTCGATTTCTATGTGATTTTAACCTACCAAACCGAACCGACCGAATATATATAATAAATAATATATATTTTATATATAAATAATACAATATGTTTAAAATAGTCGGTCGGTTCGGTTTTATTTCGGCTTTGGTTTGATTTTAGTCGGTTCGGTTCGGTTACGGTTTGCATAAATTATAATCGGTTCGATTTCGGATCGGTTTTGTTAATGGTTGGTTCGGTTTCGGTTTGAAAATTTTAAAACCGACTTAAGTCGGTTTGGTTCACGGTTGGTCGGTTTGGTTTTCGATTTCTATGTGATTTTAACCTACCAAACCGAACCGACCGAATATATATAATAAATAATATATATTTTATATATAAATAATACAATATGTTTAAAATAGTCGGTCGGTTCGGTTTTATTTCGGCTTTGGTTTGATTTTAGTCGGTTCGGTTCGGTTACGGTTTGCATAAATTATAATCGGTTCGATTTCGGATCGGTTTTGTTAATGGTTGGTTCGATTTCGGTTTGAAAATTTTAAAACCGACTTAAGTCGGTTTGGTTCACGGTTTAGGTGAAAAACCAAACCGTCAATTTTCAGCCCTAACCTTTTTTAAAAAGGTGTTTAAAAAGGAGGGGGCAGAAATATATTTTCACCCCCCTCCCCTCCCCCCCTTCCAAACAGCAACCAGGTTGGGAGACGCAGGCCAAAAAGAATTACTCTAACTGAACACTGGCAATGTGTTGTTACTTAGGATAACTTGTCTAGCTCACTGTAAGTCTGGCAACTAGCAACAGTTTGGCCCTTGAGAGGTATTATGGGAATATTTTATATCCTATAGCGCTCATGGCGTGTAACATGAGAGTTGCTGTAACAAAATCCGCCGTGTTACATGCATACACTTTTGGTCCCCAGGGTTACCATATCTTTGAAGATAATTGACTGCCAACTCCATATTGGAAAATTAGTGGAAACTAACTTTAAATCCCACTCAATCCAACATTCCCCCAATAATTGAGTTTTAATTCAGCTATTCCGAGGACGGTTGATACATATCCATGCGTCTTGACTTGGAAGACTTTAGCTAACTAGAATATGAAATGCATGTGTTGTTCTACTGATCTATCAATCATCAAATATTGTTGCTTAGCATGTCTCAAGTCTCTCGACTCAAGTCGTTTCGACACTATTTTCTTTTAATTAAATTAGACTTTTACTTAATATCAAAAACGATTTACAGTTTGTTCGGGGGTTACGTTACAATTTTACCTGAATTAAAACATTTAAAAAACGAAAGAATTAACACTAGGAAAACCAACATAGCACAACGGCTATCAATCAAAGCCTGCACTACCAAAACCACACTGAAAATTTTTGTTGTCTTTCAAGGCCTTAAGGTATGCCCAAACATGCAAAAATCTGCCATAAGAGCCAGAGTAGAATACATGACATATATACGTTCTCTTCCAGCAAAATTATGCAACCAAATCGTTAGCATTTTGATTCGAAAAATTATGTCAATTGTGCATATATGTTGTATGATTTTTATCCAAATAGACCAGCCCTACAATTCCCATGGATCAATCTACTTATTACTACATTTCTTAATTCAAGAGGATCCGCGAGGATTAAACCTGAAGTCTTTTGTTCCAACGCCACGTTTCTTAGTTATAGAAAAACCATTATAAATAACTATAAAAACCCTCATTTTTTAAACACATATATAATGTGATGAAAATTTAAGTAATTCTTATACATTAGCATGCGAATATAAACTTCTCTATCATTAAATTAGAATATTACACATTAATTTACAATGATTGAACAACCTCTAGCCAAATTTTCCAAACATTTTAATTTGCACTTTAAAATTTTGAATTCTTAAAAAAAGAAATATTAAATATACATGCATTTAAAATGTTAATCACCACATTTTTTTTCTTCTACTAGTCTACTCTACTAAACATGGTTACTTGGTTGGTGGCACAAAATGCATTCTTTAGCCCCATGGAATACTAATTTATAATTAGAGAGGAGGGCAATTCACACCAAACACTTTTAAAAGAATTATAATTCACACTGCAAACTGAGTGCACGGTAGGCTGCCTAGTGACTTCTTTTTTACCAAACAGCTCCTTGTAAATCACTACAGAGTCATCCCAAAGTCAGTCTTACCATCACTAAATTAATCTTTCTCTTGTGAAGTTGCGAAGACATGATTTTCCAGTCAATATTAGCCTACCATTATGCAATTCAAAGTAATTTCTATCCACTTTACTATGAGAAATTTCAAATTATTTCACCCAAATTTTCAAACTGAAATTTCTCAATAAAACTTCAATCACATCAATATAACTAAAACAACAACTATGTAGCAATCGATTACACACCAAATCAAGGAATTTCGAAAGACATAGTAATTATTATCCTGAATACTAGTCAAATCCAAAATTCTACACCAAGGAATATAACCCTATTTTATTTAATGTAACCCTATTTTATTTAATAAATTAGTTTTATAAAATTTATGAGTGTTACATTATACACACGTTAAATGAAATCTCGTCCCGAGATTTTGAAGGTAAGAAAAGTTAAGCAAATTTTGAAAAATACAACTTGTCAAATGAAAAATAAATTTAAAAATACAAATTTCAATAGAATTTTCAGCACATAACTTTTTATTGTCATTAAAAAAGTAGGGGTATTACACTATATACCTATGAAAAACTCATGACAAGATCTATCAACTCATATAATCATATCAATGAAATTTTAATTTAGACTGAAGTAATCAAGTATGAAATGTACCCATATCAACATATTCAAAGTAATTTCTATCCACTTTACCATGTTTTATCAAAAGAAATTTCAAATTATTTCACCCAAATTTTCAATCTAGAATTTCTCAATGAAACTTCAATCACATCCACGTAACTAAAACAACAACTATGTAGCAATCGATTACAAACCAAATCAAGGAATTTCGAAAGACTAGTAGTTATTATCCCGAATACCAGTCAAATCCAAAATTCTACACCAAGGAATATAAATAATTAGATCTATTCGCACAATATTTCACAAGAGCAATCATAACGTATACAGTTGTAATCGGGTGACTATTCGATATCTCATCAGTTACTCCTTCCAATTAATGGGATTGCGTGCAGTTCCGTTAATTCAATGAATGAGATTAACGCAGTTGTAATCGAAAACGTCGCCCCTTCATTTCCCGTGTATCAAAACCCTGAGCTTTGCAGACTTCCATCATCTTCAACTGATACTTAAGGATACCATCTTGGGCCCTGAACATCTTCTTTCGACGAGCCTGTTCTTGTGATTGACGTTGTTTCGCAGTGTCAATCCCCTCCTTCCCCTTGTTCTGCTCTTTGAGTCTCCTCAAAAGCATCCGATCCCTCCACATCCTCCTTTCAAGTTCATCAACATCCATTTCATCATCATCACTGTAGTCTTCTTCGACCGTCCCCTCCGGTTCGGTCTCCCGGACCAGATCTACTTCGCCCCCAGCATGAACGGGCATGATATCGAGGTTCCCAGTGAACCCCATTTCTTCGAAGATTGCCATCATCTCAAAAAGTGACCCAAAACAAAATCGAAACCAATATTACTCAGTTGAATTACTCTGAACTTAGTCCATTCGATCTCCTCCTCTTTCCAAACCCACAAATCTTAATTGGGAATAATTAAAACCCTTCCAAATTCCTGCCAAACACACAAAATCATGGAGTAACTCAGCAACAATCAAAATCATATATAAACACAAAGTAATCAATATCATTGAATTCAAAAATAAATGATATTCACATAAACATGATTAAATTAGGAATTCAATACTCCGTGTAGAACACGTACAATCATTTAATTAGATCCTACTAATTTAGTCAAACCAAAACTGAAGAAGAAAAAAAAAAAAAAAAACCCTCTCTTCAATTGTTACTATACATACCAGAAGAAGATCAAGTTCTACAACAAAGCTAGATTGCAACAAATTCACAAGATCAGAATCTGAAATACATAAACCCCCCAAAAATGGAACCTTTTGGCTAGTTAGATCTAGACAAAGATAGAACAATCAGTTAAACATGGATTTCTAATCAGAACTAAGCCCAAAGATGAGTCTTAAACAGATCAAATTCATGAAAACCACACAGATGAAACATCTAAACCATCATCAGCAATCAAATTTCTTGAAAAACGAGTTGAATCCAAGCTAGAATTAGAAATCAACAGATATAAACATAGAATAGAAGAGTTGGAAACCGAGTAAGCTGCCAAACCTAATTTGTTCATCCGATTCACACACAAGACTTAAAACTTGGAATAAAATCCGAATTTTGATGAAACCCCATTTCTCAGAAAGTTGTACAGAGATCAATCGATCAGACTAAAACAAATTGAACAAAGAAACCAACGTCGGAAACTTTTCCTTTTGTGAGAGTTGAGTGCTGGATTGGATTGGATTGGATTGGATTGGATTGGATTGTAGTAGGGGCAGAGGAGGGTTTTAACTGTGGTCAGGTTAAATCTTAACCGTAGTTAAGGCGTCCACTATCCTTTCCCAACCAGTCTCCCAACCGATCACTATTGTTACTTACAATTGTCGTCCCCAACCTGACCATCATTTATCCATTTCTACTTTCCCTAGCTATAGACTATTATCCCCATTCAAAATACTTAAACCATCACTGTAGATGTGAGACCCTTGTGTGGGCGGACTTGAGGGGGAGGGTGAGGGTGAGGGTTGGAGCCCAATAGGCCCAACAGGCCCGTGGATCCCAAGAGGAGTTGGGCTAGCTACCAAGGGGAAACATAGTCCCACATCGCCTGGGTAGGAAAGGATGATGATCTTTATATGTGCAGGGTCATCTCCCCATTGTACAGAGGCCTTTTAAAGCCGTGAGGGCCGGATGGTAGCCCAAAGCGGACAATATCTGTACAGTGCGGGAGGGGGGTCGTCACAGTAGAGGTGGGCACGAAACTGGATGGGACCTCGTTGCTTTATCTTCGAGACAAGATAAACATTATCCATACCATATCTCATCCCTAACGACTTTGGGATGAGATGAGACTGTATGGTATTAAAAACTTTTCTTGTAGTAGCAAATTTATTCAAGTCTATAATTCACAGCAAATATGATTTAACAACATAATACTGCATGATTAAAGTCTTACACATCAACTAAATCAATAATCGAGTATGAAATAGTTAATACTACAAGTACATGATCATCAACAACATTAAGAATCAAAAAATTAAATATGATAATCACTTAATTAAATATTAAAATTAATAACAATAAATATTAAATAAATAAGTTCGAGATGAAATGGGATGTTCGAGATTGAAATCTTCATCTTAATCTCATCCTACTTTAGATCGGAACGAATAAGATTAGGATGAGTTTGATCAATCTCAAAAAGACCCAAAAAAATTAGAACGAGACGGGATCAGAACCATCGAATGGTGTGCCAACCCCTAACCAATTGTACATCCACCTTCAGCTTCACTTTTTAGCCACTATCCCCACCCTAAATTATCACTCTTTTCTTATCTATAGGAGAGACCGCTACCTCAATCAAACAACCACCAAAACTAGTAGCTGTATTTCCACCCAACAGCTACCACCTCCATCTTCAACCCCCATAGAGGTGAGATTGTTATAATAAGGTTTGAAAATGAATTTGGGTAGTTATGAAGTTTCTTTGAAAGGAAAGTAAACAAATATGTAAAAGGTGTTTTTATCTTCAAATTGTCTTGACCAGTTAACATCCATGAACGAATCATTTCAGCGAAATTTAGTAGTTAAATTGATATTAGGCTAAACTTTGAGAGCCAAAGTGATCTATAAACTAATGGGACAAAATGAAAAAAAAGAGGGAAGAGATGATGATAGGATTTTTGTTTACAAATTGGTCTTGACTGGTCAACATCTAAGATGGGATGGCTTTCATCTAGCTTGGGGGTAAAGTGATATTAGACTAAATTTTGAGAACAAAGTGATTTACCTATAACTAATGGGGGCAAAAATGCAAATAACCCATCTTTTGTTTTATGTATGTAATATTGGCTTGCTTTATTCCATGTAATTACAACATTTTGTCTCATGACATCACGCAATGCCTCAACTAATAAGCTCTGAATAAAAGCATACGTGATTTTATAAATAAATAAAAAAAAAAAAAAAAAACTCTGATAGAGTTATTACTTATGCTACGCGTATTTGATGCTTCTCATTGTTACAACATATGGAATTCTTATGAAAGATGACGACCTTCACATCTTATCACTGAGTAATGAGTTTGAGACATCCATGCTATAGGACATCGGTTTTGCTAAATTTTGAATAGCTTAAAAACTTGAAACCCTAGTCAATGAAACGATGGGCTCAATATAAAATGGTAGCGACTACTCCATACCACCATTTTCTTTCTCACACTATTCTATTCTCTCATACTACCTACTTTATTTATCACACCACCTATATAAACAAAAATCATCCATTTATTTCCCTTCACCATTCAAATCGACAATGGTTCTTCCCTTCCCCATTCGAAATCTCTTGCAAATCTCTCCCCACACTCAAATCTCTTGCAAATCTCCCCCATCTCCCTTGAAAACTCTCAAAATCCTCTCAAATGTGAAATCTTTAAACCCAAACTCAATAAATATGCATAACTTAACATAACAGAGAAACTCAAACTCAAAACGAAAAAAATGCAAAATATAGTAACTTTCGACCAATTTAAACCCTCAATTGAGATCGATTTTCAACTCATCAAAACATGAAAGTTGAGTATTATGAGTTATCTAATAAAAACAACTTGAATCACTTGAAAATGTTTTGAAATAAGCAACTTATGGTAATTTTACTAAAGTCGTGCAAATCTGTCTCACAATAAAAACGGGATAATGTTCCTGCCTTTCGGCCAACTTATGTGCTTTATCGATACCGATTCTCAAGTTGATTAAAATACAAAAGTTGTATTACTCTGAGTTATCTAATAAACACAATAAAAACGGGATAATGTTCCTGCCTTTCGGCCAACTTATGTGCTTTATCGATACCGATTCTCAAGTTGATTAAAATACAAAAGTTGTATTACTCTGAGTTATCTAATAAACACAACTTGAATCACTTAAAAATTTCTTTAAATGAGCAAGTTATAGTCATTTTACTAAAGTCGCACAAATCTGTCAGAAAAAATTTATATTTACAGAGTTCACTGCGGGGACTTTGGGATAACCCGCAGTGTCTCGTGCGAAAGGTAGAGCACAATGCGGGTTATCCCAAATTCCCCGTAGTGATATTTGTGAACATAAATTTGTTGGACAGATTTGCGCGACTTTAGTAAAATGATCATAACTTGCTTATTTCAAAACATTTTCAAGTGATTCAAGTTGTGCTTATTAGATAACTTAGAGTACTACAACTTTTATATTTTGATCAACTTGAGAATTGGTCTTTATCAAACACATAAGTTGACTGAAAGTCAAGAACACTATCCCATTTTTATTACAAGACAGATTTGCGCGACTTTAGTAAAATGATCATAACTTGCTCATTTCAAAACATTTTCAATTGATTCAAGTCATGTTTATTAGATAGCTCATAGTACTACAACTTTCATATTTTGATGAACTTGAGAATCGATATCAATTAAGGATATAAATTGGTCGAAGTTACCCTATTTTGTTTTTTTCATTTTGAGTTTGATTCTGTTATGCATATTTATTGGTGGTGTGAGAAAGTAAAAAAAAAACTCAATGATGGTGTAAGCAAGATAATACGATGGCGTGGAGTAGTGGTTGCCATATAAAATTCGTTCCATTTACATTAATTTCATCCATGTGCTTTTTTTTTTGGAAAAATATTAACTTAAGCGCATTTTTTAAGCTATCTAAAAACCAATATATATGTATATCTGAATCATTTACATCAAAGAGTTTTATTGAGTGAAACATGTAATATTCCTTTGATTTTGACTCCTTCGATGTAATGAGTTAAATGATAATTAATTTATAAGTTACAAAAGTCATCAACTGTTTCAAGTTAAACTGAAAGTGACCAATTGAATGAATGTGTTATAATTGAAAGAGATGGAAATTTTGGTCAATCGTAATGCCTAAGAAACACAAGAGTACTAAGTCTGTATTTGATAATTGTTACAAAACTAGGTTCGTGATTATGTACAAGAAACGAGTCTAAATTGACATGATAAAGTTTTTGTAAACATGTTTATTGTCACGTCCCGATTTTCGAAGGAAACGAAAATCCCAATAATACATGTAGGATTATCCGTTTCCCTCAAAACTCGGGACGTGAGAATTCAATAACAACAGAAACAAATAGCAGCAACAACTAAACAACTAAAACGAATAAAAAGTCTAACCCGGAGAAGACTGGCATGGCTAGCTCACTAGCAGAATTCCAAGAACGCAGCTCAAAGTCTCTAAACCTGAAAGACTATTCGGCTACATTCCAAAAAGGAATGTACCCAAGAAGCATAAGCTCACTCGGGTCAGCAATAAAGCTGGTGTGAGAAATTTTCATCCAAAAAAAAAATTCAATAAGTCCACACGTGACAACATTAAAATAAATCAAACAATACATAACCACACCATCAGGTAGTTCCTCAATGAGGCAATGGTGTTATCATCCTAATAAATAAATATGCATTATTTATTACTAATAAATAAAATTTATGAGTTATCAATCCTCATAAATGCAACAACAATACAATTCATAATCATATTAGACTATTATTGAAATATTAAACAAACACATTTTTCTACCTTTAGGAAGACAGGTAGTTCTCATTCAATGGTCGAATGAGCATTTAGTTTCTTCCTTTAAGGTAATCACGCACATACACAAAAGAAATCTCGCTACTTTTCCACAATCGCACTCTCCTCCTGTGTCGAACACACATCACCCAAGTGTGCCTCCCTTGCCTTCGAAACCACTCGGAGCGTACATGTTCCAAGTGTGGTGCCACCTTGAGGAACATGTCATCACACCCGAAGTCCGATCCATGGCAAGTATTCTTCCTAAATCTACACGTACAACCGAACACACATGGAACGGTGCACCGATATGCAAGCAAGTCTGCATACCCATAATATCACATGTATACAAGCAAGTCTGTATACACAAATTTCACATTCTTTTTTTTTCTCGGAGTTGTGAAAAATAGCATAAAAATAAATAAATCCTCAAAACTCTTTTATGGTGACGCTTTGTCAACCATAAATAAATCAATCACAGTATCCACCATTCTGTTGGAGAACAAGTAATATTTGACACATTGTCAATTCACACATCTCATCTCTTTGCATCATATGAAAAACAATATGCATTCCAATTCGCATAAAAATACAAATACTCAAAATAAAACAAGTACTCAGTTAAATCTGCTAACATACAAAGATGCCTTAACATATATGCTAACAATTGAAATAGAATTACTCATTAAAATGAATATTCCAACCAGGTACGTACGATATATACTAAATGTTATTATGACCAACCCTATTACTTAATACTAATATTTGAGTAACAACAAAGTAACCATTTAATGAATTGGACCAATTGTTGTATCAACAAACTCTGACAGGTTGAGCTTAAAACCTAGCACACTAGTAAAACCCTATATATATATATATATATATATATATATATATATCACATTGGAGCCAGTTCTTCCTTTGAAATATGTTACACAATTCTAGCTGTTTGAAATTTCAATGAATCATGTGTGACTCTCTTCCATGTATTCACATTCACTCCCTATACTCCAACATATACAAGTTCCTAGAATGTTTATATTGAAGGCTCTTCATAATTCCATACTATAGAGCTTAGATCTTTAGTTAAAACAAACTCACACAGCAACTAGATGCATTATCTAATGAATCTCAGAAACTTCAATACCAAGGGAAGAACACGTTATCACACAACAAAAGCTTCAAAATTAGCCAACTCCACACCCTGAAATAATTACACAAAAACATTTCTCCAAACAAATACAACTTCTCCAAGTCACTCGGTTTGCTTGCTTAACTTAAAAATTACAAATTTTGAGCTCAAAATGAATATAAGATGATAAAGACAATTTGTCTTGCCTAACATAATCACTATCATTAAATTACTTCACTTCAAAGACCACTGATATAACTCCAGATTCACATCACCAACCACTCTCACACCACATTCCCACAGAAGCAATCAAAATTGTGATAAACACAATTCCCACATTCCCACATAACCAAGATCTAAATTGCAAAAATCATAAACACAAAGATCCAAGAAAAACTCACTGTAAATATGAAGGGATGGAGAAACTCAAATTTCAAACAGCATTTTCAAATGAACCCAGAGAAGAAACAAAGCAGCATTTTCAAATGAACCCAAAAACCCCAATTTTTTTATCCATCCAAACCTCCCTAAGATGACAATACCAATCACAACATCAAACCACTAAACACACTAAATCGCCAGTAAGCCATCAAACACACCAAAATCAACAAACAAAGATATGGGTATTTCAAAAAGAGGAATTCATAAAGAGAATGAAAGAAGACTCACCATCGTCTCTGAAAATCACTCTCGGATTCTGACTCAGAAATAGAGGCTTCATCTCGACACCACTGCCAGACTCGATCAAAGACACCATCGCATGCTCCCAGAGGGGTAATCTCCTCAGAAATGATGGAGGATCGAGCAGTGCCATTGATTGCGTCATTGATGGAAGGCGACGAAAGCAGAGGTGCAAAACGCTTTCCTTCTCGTCTCAGCAAAGCCATCGCCATTTTCCCCGAATTCCAAAGGACCCCAGACCTCACCTTCCATCGTTCATCCTCTGAGAAATCCCTCAACCGACGCCAAAGCTGCACCACCAATCCCGACATAGGTCTCTCCATCTCAATCTCCTCAACCAACTCAAGCAACAACCAAAATCAATCCCAACCATGTGTCACCTTCAATATCAGAATCACCTTCTTCCTTCAATTCAAACCCTTGAAATCAAAACACCCACAGATCTGCTGACAACGAAACGAAAAAGAAGAAGAACCAATCGGTAACAATAAATCTGCTTCAGAACTCAAAAACAGACTCTTTCGAGCTTTCCTTTTCCATCTTCTTCCCATCTTCATCCCCTCTCACTGCTAGCCGCCACCGAAGAAGAAAAGAGAAGAAGGAGAAAAGAAAGAACGTAGGAGAAAAGAAAGAAAAGGAAGAAATAGAGTTATTTTCTTTATAAGGTGGGTGACTATTCGTCCCCACCGAACTTTTGAATGCACCCATCCTATTTCACAAAATAAAAACCCTACTTATTATTTTAATAAAAGCCCACAACCAAGCCCAAATACAATTGGGTAACAACCCATCAACATTAGGGTTTACAAAATAAATTTTTATATGTTTATTTAATTATGCGGGTATTACATTTATTAACTCATTAAAAAAAAAATTGTTTAGTATTATGTTGTTGATTGGGACAAGCTGCTCCGGGTGCGCTTAAAGGGTCCCTGATGGGCTGATACAACTTCGTGTGAGATTTGGAAGGAAATCGCTACGCTAGGTTAAAAACCTTTTAACTCTTTTACAACATTTTTTTTTCTCTTTTAAAAAAGAAGCAGGATTTTAAGGACCCTTAACATTTATATTAATATTAACTTTTATATAACATGTTATTCTTGTACAATCGATATTGTCTCCATTTAACCACTCTTACTAACCAATGACAATGTCTACCATGACCTTTGTGATCAGTTGAGCTAAATGGGAATCACCATAGTAATCTCTCATCCAAATTTTAGAATGTCATTGTCTGGGAATCACCATTACTGCACTCAGTTTACATTTGCTCCTCTTAATACTCTATAAAACCCTTCACCGGATCCCATGGTAAATATGCTTCTTCTGGATAGAGCGATCATGTAAAAATGTCAAGATAGATAAGTGTAACAAACAAAAAAAATTGCAACATGATCAGAGACAACATTGACAAATGCAGAGGCGATTATCTAGGGATATCTTTGGTCGAGTAAACCTCAGTTGATGCTTTCTCTTCTTCCATGGTTGGGTTCATTGCATCTAATCTCATTAGCTCTGTAAAACCAACTTCTCTCACTCTGTTATGTGTATATTTCTCGATTTGGTATTAATGATGAGATCTAGATTAGATTTTGATTCAATTAAGTAAGTGAAGTTTTGGTCTATATACATCCCATTTCAATGGTTCCAAGCTAGCTAAATTCTCTTGACAACTTGTTCTCTATGTTTTTTTCAATCCAAGACTACTCCAACATGCACACTTAAACATATATTATTTGCAAAACCGTCTTTCGTAACTTTAAATGAAAATGAGAGAAGTTACAGACTTCAAGAGACAGTTTAACTTCAATACACAAAACACCTATGATTGCCATTAGTGTGCTTGAATTGGCTCTCAAACTTTAGAATAAGAAACTTTAATCCCACCTCTGTGTCTAGGAGATTTTAGGCCCAACTTATATATACTTCAAATCCTATTTCAAATCTACAGGAGCTGAAAGGCAAACCCCAAAAGTGGTACAAGGTAGACTCCAACTTAAACTAGTCAATCATTTTGATTAAAACAAATAAAACATTCCATTGCTACCCTTACATCTTCTTCTTCAATTCTTTCAATTTTCTCATTTAATCACCATCTCCCCTCTCTCAAGCTCATTCTCTCTCCCTTTCTTCTTCCCCGACCCTCATCTTCTCCATATTTTATTTCTTCAATTAAATCCTCTCCACTCTTTCAAATCCTATCCATCTTCTTCCCCAACCTCTCATCTTCACCCTATTCCATTTTCTCCATTAAACTCTTACTCTTATTTCTTCTTCTAACTCTCTCATGAAGATTATGGTGTGATGGAACTCGTTGGACTAATGAAGGACTTAGGTTCAAAACAATGAGGTGGGCAATGGCGTCTTTTTTAGTTCGTTTAAGAACGTTTAAAATAAATTGATGAGTCCAAATCCGTCATTGCTGATCTCAAATCTGCAAAACAAATAGTTGTGAGGTAGGGATCATCGTTGTGGTGGCCGAAGGCATTCTAATACTTAAGTCAGGCGACGGTGCAAGCTTCCCAAAAGCCTGTGTTGCCTTCAATCTCACTAAAAGCATCTCCAATCATCCTCCTAAAAAGCTATTTTAGGGGTTGTATTGGAAAAGAGAGATTCTAGATGTCGAGGGTTTGGGCGAGGTTTTGGGCGAGGGAAGTGCGTCGCACGCGCTTGCAGCTGACGTGGTGGAAAAAAAAAAAAAAAAATTTTGGGGGGAAATCGAAAATTTGGGGGAGAAGAAGGAGGGAACAGAGCTTTCTCCTTCTCCCCATTCCATTTTCAATCCTCCCCATTTTCTTCCTCTCCCTCTCCCCATTTTCCATCTCTCGACAGATCTCCCCCTCCCTCTCCTCCAAACGAAGCTCTCCCTCTCCTTGGCTCCACCTTCATCGTCATCGACTCAAACGAAGGAGAAGAGAAGAAGAAGGAGAAGAGAAGAAGGTCAAACGAAGAAGAAGAAGGAGAAGAGAAGAAGGTCCCTCGTCCCTTTCCTCTCGCAAAAGGTAAACCCAGACTTGATTTTCCATCTCATTTTAGGTTTTTGGTTTTAGGTTTTTGATTTTTGGTTTTTGATTTTTCCTTTACTTGCCTGTTTTAGGTTTTTGGTTTCGGACAAGAAGTTGGTGGGCAATCTGGTTCTCATCGCTCGGACGCAGAGGTAAGCTCTCGACAACAATTTCTTCTCTTCGCTTCGTCTTCAGATCAGAGCTTCAAAATTTTTTTTTTGCTCCTCTTAGTTTAGATCTAGGGTTTAAATCTTCTAACATTAAATTTTGTTTCAAACTTCAGCACATAGTTTTTATCCAGAAAATCTTTCCTCTACAAATGTATTAGTTTTCAATTCACAATGAAAACTAATTTTGCATCTGGTATAAAATGGATGTTTCCTATAAGGTTTTGTCTTCTATAAAATGGATGTTTCCTATGAACTGTTGCATCTGGTATAAAATGGAAGTTTAAACTTAACATCAAATTTGGCAGGATTGAGGGAGATTATAATCTATCAAGATTATGAAAGAAACTTAAGCACATTGTTGCAGTGAATAGTTTTATTTCCAGGGAACTAATAATAACATTTTAATGAAGTATTGTGTTTCTCATAATACTTGAATGTTTGGTGCAGTTATTTGATGGACACTGTGGCTCTGATGCTGCAGCATATATGAGGAAGAATGCCATGAAATTCTTTTTTGAAGATGCTGATTTCCCACAGGGTTTTGAAGTTAACAATGTAATGCTAGAGGAAAAATGTTTTCTTTCCCTTGCTGTAGGGAGTTATGATGACCCATGGCAATGTTCTTTCTACACTTTCTGCAGTCATGACAATCGTTCCCAAGTTGGGAACCAAAGATATTTACTTGGCATACCTCCCACTGGCTCATATTCTCGAATTAGCAGCTGAGGTATGAAGCTATTTCTGATTGTTTAAGGTATTAGACAGGCACTCAAAATCTTAATATGCATGATTTTTTGTTTAACCACTATCAACCCTTTTTTCACGATCATTTGTATATTCAGGTTTCAATCTGCATATCAATTAATTGTGTTTTCCATAGTTACTAATCTTAAATACATATTATAGAATTTAATGGTAGCTGTGGGATGTTGCATTGGATATGGATCACCAGTGACTCTTACTGATACATCAAACAAAGTAAAGAAGGGAACACAGGGTGTTTATTACTCCTGTTAATGCATTATCATTTTAAAAAAGACTAACATTCTATTTTCATGTTAAGGTTGGTTTAGCATGCATTATCATTTTAAGACTGTTTATTACTCCTGTTAAGGCTGAAAATTATCATTTTAAAAAATACTGACATTCTGCATTATCATTTTTCAGAATGTAAAGAAGACTGATTTTGGTTTCTGAAATGTAAAAAACAATGTAAAGAAGACTGACGATATCTTGGGTGTTCTCTCCTTGATCTTCTATACCCTCACCTTCATTACTTTGATCAAGTACGTCTTCATAGTCTTACAAGCTAACGACAATGGCGATGGTTAGTAGTCTCTCCTCATCATACATGCATGGTATAAACCCTATCCCCCAAAGACACACCTATAAGTATTTATGTGGATGTAACATCTCTCTGAACTTTGGTTCTAAGTGGCTTCAGTTCATGTTGTCTATGTTCAGTTTGCAATTGGATGTGAAAAATAGATAAGCCTTACTTTTTATAGTATTCAATCACAGTTCATACAAAATAGATGCTTTCAGAATGTAAAAAAGACTGACATTATGCATTACTTCATTTGGCAGGCTATGATGAAAATGCTGAAGATTTGGACTAATTTTGTGTGGCTTGTGAAATTTTGCTGGAGAAAGAAGACTTATAGTTAGTTCAGTCATCCTACTTTGTTCTCCATTTTTCATTCTGTGAATGCAGGTTTGATTTCATTATAGTTAGTTTTTGAAATATGGCTAGTGTGTTGGATGTGCTAATACTTTTTGGTTCCCTATCAATCCTTAAGAACATAACCATGTGACGGTTTGCATGTTAATTCAATTACTATTTTCTTAACCTTACCTTTGAATTTTTCTTTTGTATTTTTCAGAACTGGGATCATGCACCCCTATTGCTGTTGCTGGGATCATGCACCCCTATCTTTCAGAACTGGGATCATGCACCTCCTCAACATCATAATTCACAGAACCAAGCAGCTCCTAACACGAGGACCCCTCAAAAACACATGCACCCCTATTGCTGTTGCTGTTGCTGTTCCTACTCTGAAGCAGATCACCTGTTGCTGTTCCTGTTCAACTCCAATAACCAAGGACAAAAACTGTTGTTGTTCCTGTTGCTGTTCCTGTTTCTTGGTTGATTGTAGTTTTTACTTGTGCTTGTACAACTAAAGAGTCCTAGAGTTTTCTTCCACTCGGGGCTGATGGTACTAAAATAAGTGAAGAAGAGTATGCGGGTATGAGGGATCTCATTCTTCCACTCGGAAGAGTACCAGAATTCTCTGCAGAGATGGGAGGTTAACAAAAGCTTATAGTTCTGGAGAATTCAATCTTGGCATCCAATCTCATGTGTCATAGCTTACTATGTATACGCTCTTTCCCCTTAACAATGGTGTAAAAATTAGTCAATTCTGATTGCTTACTATGGATGCTCCATAATTGTAAGTAGCTTAGATCAAAATTTTGTATTTTTATAATTTGTGGCTTGAAAATAGTAAACAGTCTTTGGAGTGTAATACTAGAATACAGTATTTAAGTTTCCAAAAGGTCTTTCATCTTTGCAGCCCAACACAAAAGATGCATGTTTTGGTGTAATTTGTGCTCACGAACTTCTCATGTATTCTTGAAATATAGGAAACTTCTAATTTTGATCAAAACTAAAAATAAATACTCTAAACAAAGTGATTCACTTCTTACTCTATTCAGAAGCAAAACAGACACCCTCTTTAAGTTATAATGTGTTACAATGTTGTGAGCCACTGTCACTATAAATATGACTGTAAACACAAAAAATAGAAAGCAGAGCATGATCGGATTGGAAACTTCGTCTATATATAAACCCTCATAATAAATCATGTACAACAACATAGTGGAAGCCAAAGAACAAACAGGCTTGGGTTTACAAAAGAACTAAATCAACACTACACAAGGACAGATTGTTCAGATACAGAGCACCACCAACCACACCAGATCCCAATTGTTATGTACATCCATCTGGGCACTCTCCTACAAAACTTCAAGCTGCTCTCTGTTCCCTCAATATGCAGCCACACCAGTCTCTTAACTTAATAGCTCAATGGCCATCGTTGTCCAACAGGCCGTTTAATTTACACAGGGTCTCTGCTGAGAGACTGCAGCACCTAAATCTGGACTTCTGTGGAGGCAAAACTTCCCGATGATCAAGCGGCGAGAAACAAACAATAATTACGGTCAGGTTATCGAATGTGTTTAGGCGGAGAGCTTCCATGACTAGTTCCCTAGCACATTGCTCTGGGTCATCATGCCGACTAAGCCCAGGACGCACTATGCTGACTGCCTGCTGGCTTGCCATAACATCCCATATGCCATCACATCCCATTATAAGAAACTCGTCATCTTCTGTGAGAACAGCTTGCCGAAACTCGGGTTCAGCAATTAGTGGGGAAGGAGATCCCTGTGGTAGTTTCATGTCCCAGTCACCTAAGGCCCTTGAAACTGAAAGGACACCATTTAAATACCCATCATCTATGTACCCACCACATTTCTCGACTCTCGTGCGTTCTAATGTATGTATAGGCCGGTGGTCTTGAGACATCTCAATTGCCTTTACTTTACGACACAAAACTGCTCTACAGTCCCCAGCATTTGCTACCAGTAGAAGTCTGCAACAAGAGTAGTTTCTAGTTAACAAAATCAGAAAACATGACAAATCTCTGCATTAATATCCTGCGAAGAAGACAATCTGAATAGATAAACCACACAATATAACAAATAGTGAAAGACATCCACAACTTGTCATTGACATAAACATACCTTCCGAGTATTAGGGCTGTAAGAGCAGTTGTCCCAGAAGAACTGCTAACAGTGCATTCATTACCCAATGCAATGCCTGCGAGAAGGAAGGTATTGCGAATAGAGTTTTCAACCTCCTCTAGCATTACATTGTTAACTTCAAAACCCTGTGGGAAATCAGCATCTTCAAAAAAGAATTTCATGGCATTCTTCCTCATATATGCTGCAGCATCAGAGCCACAGTGTCCATCAAATAACTGCACCAAACATTCAAGTATTATGAGAAACACAATACTTCATTAAAATGTTATTATTAGTTCCCTGGAAATAAAACTATTCACTGCAACAATGTGCTTAAGTTTCTTTCATAATCTTGATAGATTATAATCTCCCTCAATCCTGCCAAATTTGATGTTAAGTTTAAACTTCCATTTTATACCAGATGCAACAGTTCATAGGAAACATCCATTTTATAGAAGACAAAACCTTATAGGAAACATCCATTTTATACCAGATGCAAAATTAGTTTTCATTGTGAATTGAAAACTAATACATTTGTAGAGGAAAGATTTTCTGGATAAAAACTATGTGCTGAAGTTTGAAACAAAATTTAATGTTAGAAGATTTAAACCCTAGATCTAAACTAAGAGGAGCAAAAAAAAAATTTTGAAGCTCTGATCTGAAGACGAAGCGAAGAGAAGAAATTGTTGTCGAGAGCTTACCTCTGCGTCCGAGCGATGAGAACCAGATTGCCCACCAACTTCTTGTCCGAAACCAAAAACCTAAAACAGGCAAGTAAAGGAAAAATCAAAAACCAAAAATCAAAAACCTAAAACCAAAAACCTAAAATGAGATGGAAAATCAAGTCTGGGTTTACCTTTTGCGAGAGGAAAGGGACGAGGGACCTTCTTCTCTTCTCCTTCTTCTTCTTCGTTTGACCTTCTTCTCTTCTCCTTCTTCTTCTCTTCTCCTTCGTTTGAGTCGATGACGATGAAGGTGGAGCCAAGGAGAGGGAGAGCTTCGTTTGGAGGAGAGGGAGGGGGAGATCTGTCGAGAGATGGAAAATGGGGAGAGGGAGAGGAAGAAAATGGGGAGGATTGAAAATGGAATGGGGAGAAGGAGAAAGCTCTGTTCCCTCCTTCTTCTCCCCCAAATTTTCGATTTCCCCCCAAAATTTTTTTTTTTTTTTTTCCACCACGTCAGCTGCAAGCGCGTGCGACGCACTTCCCTCGCCCAAAACCTCGCCCAAACCCTCGACATCTAGAATCTCTCATTGGAAAAATACCCTCTTCAATCATCCATTTAACTCTCTCCCTAAAATAACTTCCCCCCAACCTCCCCCTAAATTTAGGTTGAGGTTAACCACCCCCTATAATTCAAAATATTAATAAAATATTCAAATATTTAAGTTTCTAAATTTAAAATAAAAAAAAAATTATTTAAATAATAATATAATTAAAAATTAATTATTCAAAAGAATTTAAATAATAATATAATTAAAAAATAATTATTCAAAAGCATTTAAATAATGATAAATAAATAATTAAAAATTATTAATAGTATAATTAAAAACAAATTTATACTAATTTAAACAAAAGTAATTATTAATTCTAATTTAAATAATGATAAAATTATTAATAGTAATTATCTAAATAATGATATAAAAATAGAAGATATATTTAAATAATGATTAAAAAATTAATTATTAATACTAATTTTTTAAAAGCTCTTAATTTTTTAAATTAGTAAAGTTTAAATTAATAATAGTATAATTAAAAAAATATCTATATAGTAGTATAACTGAAAATAATAATATTATATATTTAAGTTGAAATTAATAATAATATTATAATAATATAATTGAAACTAATTAATATAATTATATTAAGTTGAAATTAATAATAGTATAATGAAAATTAAATTGATATAGAAAAGTTGAAGATATATTAAAATAATGATGAAAAAGTTAAAATAGGGGATGTGATTGAGTGGTAAATATTTCAGAAATCCCTAAATTTAGCTTTTGATTAAAATGAGGGGTGATTCATCCCCATTTTAACTTTTACCATTGGAGATGCTCTAAACAAGATATATAACTGAACACTGGCAATGTGTTGTTACTTAGGATAACTTGTCTAGCTCACTGTAAGTCTGGCAACTAGCAACAGTTTGGCCCTTGAGAGGTATTATGGGAATATTTTATATCCTATAGCACTCATTTGAAATCGGGTTTTGATTGATCTTATTATCTTGTCTGGCGGCAACCAGAGTCTTCGAACTCTTCCGACAAGTCCTGTCTCAACCTATCTATTTATGCGTTTCAGGTTCTCCTCCCATTACATCATGTGTTGCTTTCAATGATATATTGTTGTCCTAAATGATGTGCACGATGTGTGAACAAGAGCCCATTATGGAATTCAGGCCTGGTACCGACAGACATCTCAGAGCATCACATATTCTGAATTCAGACACTGTACATTTTGCAACATGCTATCAATTACTGTAACCTTTGGATGATTGATTAGCCATCAAGAACAAAATTGTTAGCTTCTTCGCCTTCAAGGGTGATGATGATCCACGACCTTGAGATTTTTACCCCACATTCAGTTTGTTCTTTTATGCGATTACTATCCCAAATATATTTTCTCTTGCAACTATCCATGTGAATCTGATTGAATATGACAACTAATCTCAAACCTCAAGGGTTTATGCATAGTTCTATCCGATGTAGGAGTTTGTAGATTCAAAACTTCTGAAATTTTTTACTGGTATTCCTATGAATTGTGAGTTTAATTACTTTATTGTCAAATAACTCTTTGGAACTAGTGTTAAGAGCCTTTGGGGCTAGTTTCTTTAGAGCCAAGAATGACTGACATTCGGGGCCAATTACTATGGCCTTCACGCTCGGTTTCTTTAAAACCAGTGATGACTCCTTGTAGCCTTTGTGGTTGATGACGATAGCCTTAATTAAGCCAAAGCCAAAGCCAAGGTCCACACGATTACTATTTAAGGTAGATAGACAGTCAATATCATGGAAAACAGCCTTTTTCTTCAGGTGCTTAGACCATACAGAATGTTTTTTAAAGCTTCTCCAAAGGATTCTGTGATATGACATTCCAAATAGGAATGCGGGGAACAACTTTTTTATGATCCAACTTCTTCATGATTAGCATAAAACAGAACCACAGACTTTCCAGAGTCTTTAAATGCTCCCACAAAATCCTCCATTTTCAACTTATCCAAGTAAACTCATGCTTTATGTTTTCACCTCTTCTAAAAATGATGTTTTCCTCATGCCTTCTTCATGCAGTCCCAATTTTACTGATTCTATGGAGCAGTAACAACTCCTTGATCGCTTCTTCTAGCAATGAATCAGATAAACTAGCGTTACTCGCCTTCAAAGGTAAGATAAGTAGTGATCCGCGCGGAGCACTAAGTACGTGGAATGACTCAAGCCATTACTGTGAGTGGAATGGAGTTACATGCAGTAGTCGTCATCGTGACAGGGTCACGATTTTAGACTTGCAAGATCAAAACCTTGAAGGTACACTCTCTCCCCACATAGGGAACCTCTCCTTTCTTAGAATTATTGCACTCACTGGGAACTACTTCCATGGTTCAGTACCACAAGAAATTGGTCAATTGTTCCGTTTACAAGAACTCCACTTCTATTCAAATTCATTCAGTAGCATCCCATCCAACCTCACTCAATGTACCAATCTTACAGTGCTGAGATTAGGAAAGAATAACTTCTCAGGAAGAATTCCTGTTGAGCTCACTTCCCTATCAAAGCTCACTAAACTGGGCCTTTCACAAAACAAACTCAACGGTAGAATTCCTCCCTCCTTAGGAAATCTCTCATCCCTTACCCATCTTTTTCTTGACGATAACGGTTTGACAGGAAACATTCCAGGTGAACTCTGCAATATCGGAAACCTAGAACAATTAGTAGTTTCTATCAATCATCTGACTGGCAGCGTTCCTTCTTGCCTTTACAATCTCGCCCATATCACAGAATTTGCCATAGCTGTGAACAAGCTAAATGGAAGACTTCCTTCAAGCATTGGCCTAACTCTTCCTAATCTCGAAGCACTTATTTTGGGAGACAATCAGTTCAAAGGGCTCATCCCATTATCATTACCAAATGCTTCAAAGCTTGAAATAATAGATTTTGGTGAAAATCAATTCACTGGTCAAGTGCCAAAGAATCTAGGAATGATTCAAGGTCTTCGATATCTATCATTTGTTTCAAATCATTTGGGAACTACATCCGGAGATGACTTGAACTTCATCACTTCACTAACTAATTGCACTGTTTTAGGAGAGTTGTCAGTCGGCAATAACTCTCTCAAAGGAACAATCCCTAACTCCATAGCCAATCTTTCCACTCACATTTCTCTTATAAATTTAGGACGAAATCAAATACATGGAAGTATCCCCACAGGAATCGAAAACCTTGTCAACTTAACGGTCCTAATTTTATCCAGAAATAATCTAACAGGTGAAATTCCCAAAGCTATTGGAATGTTCCCAAAAATGAATGTAATCTATATGGATCACAATCAGTTTTCAGGAAAAATTCCAGATTCTTTCGTTAATGCAACTCAACTACAGAAGCTGGATTTATCAGATAACAATTTATATGGAATATTGCCCCCAAGCCTTGGTGATTGTCAAAATTTGTTTAAACTGGATCTGTCAAATAACAATCTCAGTGGTAACATACCAAAACAAATCGTTAGCCTTTCATCCCTCACCCTTCTTCTTGACTTCTCTAATAATGCTTTCAGCGGTACCATTCCATTGGAAATAGGTAACTTGAGTAATCTTGTGGAATTGGATGTTTCCAAGAATAGATTGAGCGGTGATATTCCAGTCACGATTGGCAGTTGCTTAATGTTGGTCTTCCTTGACCTTTCAGATAACTCCTTCAAGGGAAATATTCCTCAGTCACTAAGTTCTTTGATAAGTCTTGAAAACTTGAATCTTTCTCATAACAAGTTTTCAGGGGAGATCCCTAAATATTTAAGGAATCTCACTTTCTTAACTGACTTAGATCTGTCTTACAATGAGTTGGAGGGTCCTGTTCCAAAGGGAGGAGTCTTTGAAAATGCAAGTGAAGTCGCAATTGTTGGCAATAGAAAGTTGTGCGGTGGTGCATCCAGGTTGAGGTTGCCACCATGCAGAACCAAAGCGTTGAGAAAGAGGAAGAAGTCTATATCTCCTGAAACAATCCTCCCTGTGGCGGTGGTCAGCTTAGCAATCCTTCTATTATTATGTTGTTCAGTATATATGCTCCACCAATTCATAAAGTCAAGAAAGCAAAGAACAATACCAAGAAAAGAGGCGTCTCCCCCATCACTGTTCAATTATCACTCCATGAGAATTTCTTATTCAGAGCTCCTCAAGGCTACAAACAATTTCTCTGTCGATAATTTGGTTGGAGTCGGGAGCTATGGTTCTGTGTACAAAGGAGTCCTCGCTCAAACTAACACGATGGTGGCAGTCAAGGTACTCAATCTCCAACAACGAGGAGCTTCAAAGAGTTTCCTTTCTGAATGTAATGCTTTGAGAAATCTCCGACATCGAAATCTCCTCAAGATTATAACCGCTTGCTCGAGTGTAGACTATCGAGGCAATGACTTTAAAGCACTAGTTTTTGAATTCATGCCTAATGGAAGTCTGGAGGAGTGGTTGCATCCAAAAAGTGATGAGCAACATGGGCTGAGAAATCTGAACTTCCTACAAAGGCTCAATATAGCTATTGACATAGCTTCTGCACTCGATTACCTTCATCATCATTGCCAACCAGCAATTGTCCACTGTGATCTAAAGCCCAGTAATGTTCTCCTTGATGATGAAATGACAGCTCATGTGGCTGATTTTGGCTTGGCCAAGTTTTTCTCCTTGACGTCCTCGAGTTATACGGATAGTCAATGCAGTTCAGTTGCAATAAAAGGATCAATTGGATATGTTGCTCCAGGTAAGAATTTTATTTTCTTCTTATGTTTTTACAATTGAAGTTTGGATATTTTCTCAATATCTATTATGACCAAAAACATTGTTTTCATGCAAACGTTTAGCTATATAACTTTTTATTGTACAAGGAACTTGCATCCTAGTGGCTTACTGACATGTATGACTTGCAGAATATGGCATGGGCTGTGATGTGTCAAGTCAAAGAGATGTTTATAGTTATGGGATACTGTTGTTGGAGATGTTCACAGGGAAGAGACCCACGGATGCCATCTTTCAGAATGGACTATCACTTCATAAATTTTCTAAGCTAGACCTGCCTACACAGGTGATGAACATTGTAGATCCAGTGATGCTCCTAGAAGACCATTGCAAAACTCTTGAAACTGAAATTCAGGATAGAAGAGGTAGAATGCAGGAATGCTTGGTTTCAGCAATAGAGCTTGGAGTCGCATGTTCGGTTGAATCACCAATGGAGCGCATGGATATGGGGGAAGTTGTCACCAAGTTGGCTCATATCAAAGACTACTATCAAGGTGCTGGGATCTCATCTGGATGATATATAGTCCTTCGGCATTTGTGGGGGCTTAACGCTTCCTAGTAATCTTTAGGCTTACTAATCTTCCTAGTAATCTTACACTATATTTGCTCTGTTCTCATAGGTATTGTGAACATAAATGTCTTAGCTGTAGTTTTCAGTTCACAAGTCAAGAGTACCTTTTAATAGCTCTGAATTCTGAAATTCAGCATTTCACTCTTAAGTAATGATTTATCCCCAATTAATAAGTACTGATTTCCGTAAATATGCACCTTCATTGTTATTTTATAAAAATGAATGCAAAATGCATTTTCTTGTTTGTTGTAAACCAAACAAACAAGACCTAAAAACCTGCACTTTTAAAAGCTATCCAAATGGTTAGCAACCCAATTAACTAATACTACTTTGGTTTCTTAACATAGAAACAGAAGCTTGCACAAAACACTGTATACTTCAGTTTCCAGAGTTTTTAAAACTAGAAATGAAGAGATCCAACCCAGAGTGGCACAAAAATGTGTCGTCTTTTCCAACATGCAAAAACTAGTCCTACTAACTGTAATTCCACAAACCAAGTACTAGCAAGTAAGAGCATAAACTTCTTTAATAGGTGGTAACTAAGATTTTCATGATTTGGATAGTCTTCAAAGTTTGCAGATGATGGCATTCCGGGGTGGCTACCATAGCCTTTCAAGTTAGGTTTCTCTAAATGCCACTCCTTGTTAGGTTTTACCCTTTATAACTGGAGACAATAGCTTGAGACACATTTCATGAATAATTTACTAGAGGATAATTGAAAATTACTGATTAAGGAAAGCAGGCATGACGGGCACATGTGACATGCACGGCCAAAGCCAAATACCATCACTTTGTATAGCATTCATTCTTTTGATAAACTGGGTGGGATAATAAACACAAACATAGCAACAAAACGCTAAATCAAAAGAAAATCCCACCTTCGCCTTGAGACACCAGAGTCCATATTTAGTTGCATGTGATTTATAACATGCTATGATCTCTCATCAATTTAATCTAAGCACAATAATTATCTCAAAAGATTTTGATAAATAGTAATGACAATATAGGGAGCTTTCAGAACAATAGAAATGAATAGTGTAAAGCCTAAGTGGCATAAAATGGCGCCCTTTTCACAGTCCATCCCCTGTTTTCCTAGCTACTCAACACCATCTGAAGACAGTATCTGAACTTGTTAATTATGGAGATCGATTTTTCTAATCAATACAGTAGTGCTCTAGCTTCTTATGTTTGTTGACCTAAATGATCCCCTTTTTTCACATTAATTAAAGGGTATAAAAAATATGTGAATTTGCATACAGTGAAATTTCTATTCAAATGCGCAAGCATCAACTTTAGGGTCAAGCGATTATCTTTTTTCACATAGTCCAACAATAATTAGAATAGCTAAAATCCTACTCCACTCGAAACTTACAAAATAATTGCGAAGCAACTGACATACATTTTCACAGGGTTACGTTTTTCAAGATTATAGAGAGTGTCTAGCTTGCCTCCAACATCTCTGTGTCCATAATCTGATAATTCAAATATTTTTATATCAATTAAGCATGCACTAGTTCTAAAGTAAAGAAAATAACAGTGCTTCAAACAACAGATTTCTTTATATTTCCAGCAAACTGAATGAGTTTTTCTAAACCCTTAGGATTATGTGAGAGTCTCATAAATGCTTTTAAGTTGCATTTGTGAATTTCATCGCCTACAATATTAATCCCCACATCAGGATTTATCAATCATTTTTTCATTTGGACTGAACATACAAAAATTCAATCTCAAACTAGCAAATGAGCATAATGGCCTCTATTTTAACTGTTTCTACCCTGCTTCTTAGATTGCCCTCGAAATACTTATAAGAAATGGACTCTCGAATCTAAACATAAACCCACATGAGAACTTAAAGAACACATACTGTTGCGCCTTATTGCGGAAGCGGGTAGACACCAACAATTGCACACAAGTACCACAAGGATCCAATCAATTAAATAAAGCAACTAGCAATGAAAGAAATTAGAGAAAATTAAGAACATACCACAAGAGACACAAGGTTTACGTGGTTCAGCAAATTGCCTACGTCCACAGTGAGGTGATTCCACTATATTCAAGAACAAGGTACAAGAAGATGACAATTCTCACACAACCTCTCAATAAGAGATGAAACAATTTCAGCAATTGTCTTTCTCTATTCCCTGTGCTTCACAGTTTTTCTACCTATGAAAAACAACTATAGTTCCTAGTATATATATAGTGTCTTGTTTCCTGTTTCCTGTTTCAAATAGAAGTGGAAACAGTTTCCTATTCCTGTTTGGGAAACAGTTTCCTATTCCTGTTTGGGAAACAATTTCCTATTCCTGTTTGGGAAACAGTTTCCTGTTTCACAAAACAAGTATGTTTCCTATTTCACAATTCTCCACCTCGGCAAATTTTTATAAGGAAAAAATGAGCCGAAACAAGGCATGAGAATAAACTGATCAACACTCCATCATAGCTTTGTCACCTCACGAAACCGCCCCGAAGGGCAACGCCCCAAAGGGCCCTCAATCAACATGAGTCAATGTGGAGTAAGTCCAAACAATGTTGGAACTTAACTCCAGGAACAACCTTTGTCAGCATATCAGCAGGGTTGTCTTTTGTGTGTACTTTCACCAAAGACACATCACCATCCTCAATTACATCTCGAACAAAGTGATATCGGACGTCAATATGCTTAGTCCTTGCGTGATGAACCTGATTTTTAGCCAAGTGGATGGCACTCTGACTGTCACAGAGAACCTCAACACTATCTTGTTCTACACCCAAGTCATTTACAAGACCTTGAAGCCACAATGCTTCTTTTACACCTTCTGTCAATGCCATATACTCTGCCTCTGTAGTAGAGAGAGCCACTGTATCCTGAAGCATAGATCTCCAACTAACCGGAGCACCGTATATCTGAAATACGTAACCAGTAGTAGATCTTCGTCTATCTAGATCACCAGCATAATCAGAATCAACAAACCCACGAACCTGACATGAATCTCCACCGAAGTCCAAACCCACATCCAAGGTACCTTTTAAGTACCTAAGCATCCATTTCACTGCCTCCCAATGTTTCTTCCCAGGGTTTTCCATATACCTGCTCACAACACTAACAGCCTGTGAAATGTCAGGGCGTGTACACACCATAGCATACATTAAACTGCCAACTGCACTAGCATAAGGAACATGCGACATGTATTCCTTTTCTTCCACTGTGACTGGAGATAACTTTCGAGAAAGTCTAAAATGTGAAGCTAAAGGAGTAATAACCGGCTTTGCGTTTTCCATGCCAAACCGTGATATGACCTTCTCAAGGTACCCCTTCTGTGAAAGAAATAATTTTTTATTCTCCCTTTCTCTTCTTATCTCCATACCAAGTATTTTCCTTGCAGCACCCATATCCTTCATCTCAAACTCAGAAGCAAGTTGAGACTTCAATTTATTTATCTCCACCATACTCTTACAGGCAATGAGTATATCGTCAACATAGAGCAAAAGATAAATAAAATCGCCACTACGAAGTTTTTTCAAGTAAACACAACAATCATACTTACTTCGTGTGAACCCATGTTTCAACATAAAAGTGTCAAACCGTTTGTACCACTGCCTAGGTGACTGCTTTAACCCATAAAGTGATCTCCTCAAACGACAAACATGGTCTTCTTTTCCAACAACCTTAAAACCTTCCGGCTGATGCATATAAATTTCCTCCTCTAAGTCTCCATGCAAGAAAGCTGTTTTCACATCAAGTTGTTCAAGCTCAAGGTCACCATGAGCTACCATGCTCAACAACACACGAATAGAAGTGTGTTTTACCACAGGCGAAAATATCTCATTGTAGTCAACGCCTTCCCTCTGAGCAAAACCCTTAGCTACTAATCTTGCCTTGAACTGAGTACCAGACTCTAGAGTAGTCTGTTTCTTCTTAAACACCCACTTGCAGCCAATTGCTTTCCTTCCATTAGGCAACGACACTAGATCCCAAGTATGGTTCTTCTGGAGAGACTCCATTTCACCCTGCATAGCTACTAACCAACTCTGACTATCTGAATGACGCGCGACCTGCTTGTAAGTAGTTGGCTCATCATCTTCTACAGAGAGTGCATATGCAACCAAATCAACTGTATTCAACTGACCATAGTGCTTCAACGGTTCTTCAAAGCCAAATTTTTGAACTTGCTTAACCGATCGTTTTGACCTAGTTAAGGCCAAAGGTTGCTGCTGGGATTGATTATCTTCAACTGGTTGTTGTTCCTCATGGTCTTCAGGCTCATAATTCAGATCATGTGTGCCTGCTTCAACCACTTGTTCATCTGCTGCATCCACAGACGCTTCAACTTCCACTTTCTGAGTGTTACTAGATTCACCACCACTATCAACCAACTCCTTAGCTTTAGTACAAGCTAACAAGGAATTCTCATCAAATGTAACATCTCGACTGATCACAAATTTATTATCCTCTAAACACCATAGACGATAACCTTTCACGCCTTTTGCATACCCCAAGAAAATGGCCTTCTTAGCCCTAGCATCAAGCTTATTTTCTTTCACATGGTAGTAGCCAATACAACCGAAAACTTTCAGTACACTGTAATCAGCATGTTCACCTGACCACACCTCATAAGGTGTTTTGCAGTCTAATGTAGAATGTGGCGATCTATTAATCAAGAAACACGCGGTGGCTATTGATTCAGCCCACCATTCTCTGCCAAGACAAGCATTGGAGCGCATACACCTAGCTCTTTCAAGCATAGTACGGTTCAATCTCTCAGCAACTCCATTTTGTTGTGGCGTGTTTCTAACAGTCCAATGTCGAACAATTCCTTCCCGATCACAAAACTGTTTGAAAGTACCCTCAGTATACTCGGTACCATTATCAGACCTTAAAGTCTTCACCTTTCTTCCAGTTCTATTTTCAACCATTGCTCTCCACCTTTTGAATGTTTCAAATACTTCATTCTTGGACTTCAAAAAATATACCCATGTGTAACGGGAATAATCATCAATGAAGGAGACAAAGTACCTGGAACCTCCCTTAGAGGCGACCTTCGCTGGTCCCCACACATCTGTATGCACATAGTCTAGAATACCTCTGCTCCTGTGCTTGCTTGTACTGAATTTTACCCTGCATTGTTTTCCATATACACAATGCTCGCAAAACTCCATAGTCGGTTTCTGCATACCCTTCAGTAACCCTTGCTTGCTTAGTAGAGACAATCCTTTTTCTGTCATATGCCCAAGTCGCATGTGCCATAACCTAGTGCTTTCCGATGAAGAAGTTCCCATTGCCACATTTCCTGTTACCGTGTTACCCATCAAGGTGTACAGAGCAATTGTTGGTGCGTCGCGCACGTGCACTTGCGCGCACCCCTTGGTCCACTATACATAGCAACGATATTGTCTCCAACTTAAACACCACCTATCGGGCCTTCCATCTGGGCCTAGGTGGTGTGGGGTTTTCCCTTAAAAGGCCTCGTTACTATTAGGGAGTGGACCATTCCCTTATAAACCTTAGTGACAACTCCGCCTTACTTGATGTGAGACTATTCAAGCCAACTACATCCCAACAATCTCCACCTTGGCGCTTACTTGATGTGGGACTATTCAAGCCAACTTCATCCCAACAATCTCCACCTTGGTGCTTACTTGATGTGGGAAACAGTTTCCTATTCCTGTTTGGGAAACAATTTCCTATTCCTGTTTGGGAAACAGTTTCCTGTTTCACAAAACAGGTATGTTTCCTATTTCACACATACAAAGTGAAAAACATGTACAGAGCATGTGTTCTGCCTTGTAGTTCGTAAAAAGACACTATTTTCTACCGATTAATGAGTACTGATGATCATCCATGCAATATCATCCCTGCTTATGTAAATTTATCCCCAGCTCTTAGTCCGATCTTTCTATCCTGGAGACAGCCTGTTCCTTGGTCTGAAGCTGCTACAATACAACACAACCCCACTTATGCACTAGAAGCTCTGAGTCCATATTGAGTTGCTTCTTTGACATAAAGCATCCACTACTATTTCCCATACTAACACCTTTTGATACAGATAACAAAGATGTCCACAATAATGTATTTCATGTCAACTATCTTTCATAATTTGTGGGGGCTTAACGCTTCCTAGTAATCTTTAGGCTTACTAATCTTCCTAGTAATCTTACACCATATTTGCTCTGTTCTCATAGGTATTGTGAACATAAATGTCTTAGCTGTAGTTTTCAGTTCACAAGTCAAGAGTACCTTTTAATAGCTCTGAATTCTGAAATTCAGCATTTCACTCTTAAGTAATGATTTATCCCCAATTAATAAGTACTGATTTCTGTAAATATGCACCTTTCATTGTTATTTTATAAAAATGAATGCAAAATGCATTTTCTTGTTTGTTGTGAACCAAACAAACAAGACCTAAAAACCTGCACTTTTAAAAGCTATCCAATGGTTACCAACCCAATTAACTAATACTAGTTTGGTTTCTTCACATAGAAAACAGAGTGCTTGCCCAACCAAGTGGTATAAAAATATGTCCGTCATTCCAACATGCAAAAACTAGTCCTGCATGCTAACTGTAATTCCACAAACGAAGTACTAACAAGTAAGAGCATAAACTTTTTTTTAATAGGAATAGGTGGTAACTAACATTTTCATGATTTGCATAGTCTCCAAAGTGTGCAGATGATGGCAATCCCGGGTGGTGACCATAGCCTTCAATGTAGGTTTCTCTAAATGCCGCTCCTTGTTAGGTTTCATGAATAATTTACTAGAGGATAATTGAAAATTACAGCAATTTTTAAAATAAAAAGTGCATAACATATCAGATTAAAGCAAGCATGCATGATGGGCACATGTGACATGCACAGCTAATGCCAAATACCATCACTTTGTATAGCATTCATGCTTTTGATAAACTGGGTGGGATAATACAGGATTTTCCTTGTTTAAGAGAGATACAATTCATATAAACACAAACGTAGCAACAAAACGCTAAAGCAAAAGAAAATCTCCCCTTCATCTTGAGACACTAGAGTCCTTATTTAGCTGCATGTGAATACTGGAGTGGAGGAAGAAAAAAAACTCCCAAAAAAAGTGGTTCCTTAAGAAAGCTCTTAGCCAAAAAGTCCGCATCTAAGTTAGATTGTCTGTACACTTAGTGAGCTTCTTCAAAGTCTTTTAACGTTGGAAAGATCATCCAATCTTGTAGTTCTTGGTGTTGCATCACATTCACGATCACCCAAGAATCATAGTATATAGCATATCTGATTCTTTCAGTCAGCCACAGCCTCTGCAACATGGTCTGATTTCCATTCTAGTGTCTGAGGAGACAGATCTTACACCTCACTGCCCCTTCTAGTGAAGAGGTTGCAAGCGATTTGTTTTCAAAATCTTGCACTAAAGATTTTAGTTTTTGCCCTCGAAGATCCTCTAGGGCTAAGAAAGCAAACAAAAAGTACAAAGGTTGAATCCTTTCCTCCTTAACAAAGGAGACATGGATAAAATAAATAAATAAAAAAAAACAAAAAAAAAACAAGAGGTTTCTTCTTTGGCCGATGCTAGTTGAAGATTTTTACAGGCCTAGTAACCATTTTCACTCTCACTAGACTTCTCTTTCTTGTGAGAGTTTGTTTATGTTTTTATTGTTGTTTTTGCTTTTGTTTCATTTATATAAAGGTTTTGGGGTCCTTAAAAACCCAGCTCGCTTTCCAAAAAAAAAAAAATCTAATCTAAGCACATTTTGATAAATAGTAATACAATATAGGGAGCTTTCGGAACAATAGAAATCAAGAGTGTAAAGCCTAAGTGGCGTAAATTGCCACCCTTTTTACAATCCATCCCCTGTTTCCCTAGCTACCCAACACCATCTGAAGACATTATCTGAACTTTTTAATTATGGAGATCAATTATTCTAATCAAAACAATAGTACTCCAGCTATTTATGTTTGTTGCCCTAAGTGAATTTGCATACAGTGAAATTTCTATTCAAATATGCATTCATCAAATTTAGGGTCAAGCGATTATCATTTTCATATAGTCCAACAACATTTTGAATAGCTAAAATCCTACTCCACACGAAACTCCCAAAATAATCGCAAAGCAACTGACAGACATTTTCACATGGTTACGTTTTTCAAGCTTATAGAGAGTGTCTAGCCTACCTACAACAGTCTCTGTATCTGTAATTTGATAATTCAATTTTTTTTATATCAAGCATGCACTATTTCTGAAGTACAGAAACTAGAATTGGTTCAAACAACATAATTCTTTATATTTCCAGCAAACTGAATGAGTTTTTCTAAAACACTTAGGTTTATGTGTGAGTCTCATAAATGCTTTTAAGTTGCATTTGTGAATTTCATCGCCTACAATTAATCCCCCGTATCAATCAGTTTGTCATTTTGATTGAACATAGAAAAATTCAATCTCAAACTCGCAAATGAGCATAATGGCCTCTATTTTAACTGTTCCTCCCTTGCTTCTTAGATTTCCCTCGAAATACTAAAAGAAATGGACTCTCGAATCTAAACATAAACGCCCATGAGAACTTAAAGAACACATACAACATGAGAAACATGTACAGACTACAGAGCATGTGTTCTGCCTTGTAGTTCGTGAAAAGACAAACAATTTTCTACCGATTAATGAGTATTGGTGACCATCCATGCAGTATCATCTCTGCTTATATAAATTTATCCCCACCTCTTAGTCCAATCTTTCTATCCTGGAGACAGCCTGTTCCTTGGTCTGAAGCTGCTACAATACAAAACAACCTCACTTATGCACTAGAAGCTCGGAGTCCATATTGAGTTGCTTCTTTGACCCAAACTCCAAAGCATCCACTCCTACTTCCCATACTAACACCTTTTGATACAGATAACAAAGATGTCCACAATAATGTGTTTCATGTCAACTATCTTCCATAATTCTCTCACCCAATCAATCCTTCACTTCTTTGCTGAACCAAAACAGAACCAGAAGATGGACCCACTGTTCTTATTTTGCAGATGCAATGTTTTGCTCCATACCAAGGCAACCTAATTTTCTATGAATCCTTGTCTCGTGTCATTAAACTCTATAAAACCATTCTATACATGTCGATATGAATTAAATGATACATGGAAATGGTTATTTTAGTTAGCTTTCAAGTGCATTTTCCTCTCACTATAGCTATTTTTAGTAGTTTCAAGTAATAAATAGTTAACCAGAGTACTTTCCTCTCACCGTGCCTCCACGGCAAAACATGTGCCACTTCATGACCCCAGACCTAGAAACATTTTCCTTTTCTACATTCTACCATTAGCTGTGTTTTAAATCTTGACCCGAAGCACTGCACTGTACTTATATTTTCTAGTAAGGAGACCATTGTACCACATTTTGTACTATTCTCGCCAAAGCTCTCGGAATGTTGCTTTTTATGTTTTTATATTTTGAGCTATAGATTATAACACTATTAGCAGATTCTTTCTTGTGTCATATAATCTAGTTTACATATTGTCCTCAGTGTCTCAAGTCAGTAACCCTTAATATCTCAGTCTGTAACCCTTTATTTTCAGTAGCTTCTCTCCAAATCTAGGTATTCAGAATGGAAACTGAAACAGAACATAAAGATTGTTCATGATCTAGGTCTTTTGCGTCAACCCATACTACAGAATATCATTTGGATTGCAGGATATCGTTTTTTATGTGACAATACATTTGTTCTCTAACATAGCTTCAAAGCAATTATGTTTCTATCTAATTCAAAATATATGAAGTGATCGAAAACACAAACTTTCAAACAAAATATAGGTTCATTCAACTTTTGGCTAAGGTTGGAGATGATATAAGGATAAACATGAAAGTAGACATGATCCATTTCTCATCAATTCAGTGTTATTCTACACATGCACCTGTGCCACCCACCAGGCTTAATTAACTGAACATGTGCTATCCACCAGTTATAATTAATGGATGTTTTCTCCTAGCTAGCTATTATCTAAATGGACCTTAACACACTGTTTGCAATGGATTTCTCTTACTCTAGCAATCACATTTTACGTCAAATAGGGCATAATTAGCTATGAGGCCACACCTAAGTACATTCTTGGTATGATTCTAATGCAATCGTTTTCAATTAACTTATCGACTATTTTTTAAGCAAACCCTACACTTCCCCAAGAGTTGAACCAGTTTGATGCTTTAGAGAAGAATTTTTGTTAATTTTATGGTCTAAAAAGGTAAGGTGATACGACCTAAGTACATCAAAAGTATACTTTTTCTTATTTAATATAGGTTAGTAAACAGCAAAAACTTTTGTATCCTTCGATAAATCAAGGTTTTCCATTGTCTTGTGATTATCATTTGCCTATAATTCCGTAAATGATCAAGAGACATTGGAGAGTTTCATCACTAAGTGGGACCTTAAGAAATAGAATTTGGATTTCATTGAAATCATGTACTATTATCCATCCAATTTATCGTGGATTAAAATGCTTCAATTCAAACGATCCATAATTTGTTTAATGTTTACATATCGTATAGATTGCATCTTTTAGGTGGTGTGTGTGGATTCAACTTTGATGATATCAGGTAAGATTTTATGAATGTTTAGTAAGCTATGAAGTCAAGGTCTCTTAATCTTCACTGTGAATTTGTGTCCTCAACCCAACATCAATAATAATTTAACTTGTTAGAATTTTCAAAATAACGCCACTGAGATGAGTGTGGGATTGGCAATCGTTCATATGGGAGCTATTTTTTCCATTCATTTGCCGCCAACCATTCAATTTTTACAAAGAGAATTTCTCAAGGCATGTTTCAGCTTAATCAGCATTTCTACATGAAACACACTGGGAAGTCAAAGTTGGTATAAATAAAAAAAAAAAAAAAAAAAATTGATCTTTGGCTTTTTGATACAATTGGGAAATGAGAATCAGAAGAATCGTGATGGAGATAGAACCTCTGGCGCAGACTTGATGCGCGTGGTGACCCCTCCACCTCCTCTAATTGAAACATCTGAACCTTGGCGAAAGCTCTTATGGAACGGCTGGGGATCTAAGTACAAGACTATAACTGTGATATCATCATGGAAATGTCTTCTCACTCCACGGTCAATCTTTTTCAAGTCAGAATATCTCATTTCCCTTTTCTTTGCTGCTTCTTGCAGGGCAGCCTTAACAAGTCGCCTTGCTATCCCCTGCATGATATGCGCTTTAGTAAACATCACTAACACAAAGACATTGAAAAACAACATTGGGACATGATATATAATCTTACATTTCGCGGGTTGTTGTTGACTATCTCAACAGCCTCTTGGTTGCTGAGGTGCTCCCATAGACCATCAGATGCGAATATAAGGAACTGGTCTTGTGGTTGGATTTTTTGTACTAATATTGATGGCTCAGGACTTAGGATTGTCTTTTCGAAAGGTTCAGGTAGTCTAAACTTAGCCAACAGAGGCTCTCTGTTGAATTCTGCCTTCTTCAGATAAGCATCACCAATGGATCTTGAAACCTGCAAGAATGAAAGGTTCAGTTTTATGTACTATAGAATATAAACTGCTAAGAATAGGTTATCAGGTTATCTACCAACAAATGGAAGAGAAGTGCCCTTATTAAAAGGTCATAATTAAAATGATTTCCATAATTATCGTTTACAAGTTTTAAATGGATAAATTAAATGACTTGTTTAGGGGCCAACTAGTGTTACACAATTTTAATAAGCTCATACTAGTGGAATAACATTTCCAACGACATCAGAATTAGGAATTTGCAGTAACAGCTTAAAAACTGCTTTGTGTAAGCTTTAGAGAATTTACTTCTTACATATAGCTGTAGTAATCACTTATTAAAAGCTGAAAACTTTGAACTTGTGTCACGGGTCCAATGACAGTTCATTATATTTGTTAGCATATAATTCACCAAAAGCTCCAAGCTAACTGCTAATTATCAACTTTTTGAGCTTAAAAATCAATTTATACTCGGGGTATGATTGACTTATTTTCCATGAAAACGATAAAAATAGTGGAGAAGAGATAGTGAGAAAAGTTTTTAAGCAACGAGGTTGAATATAGCTATGTTTCTTGAGTTTTCAATGAAAATTTATTCTCAGACCACCCTAGAAAGTATTTTTCCTTGATTTTGGGAGAAGTTGTGCGGTGGAAGGTCACAAGTTCTCTGCTCACTCCCCTCTTTTTCTCATCTCTTTCACTATGCTTCCGCTATTTCGTGGTATTCCGTGAAAAACAAAAATCAAACACACGCTCATAGTAAAATAAACAAATTAAAAGACTAGTGGCCAACTTTTAGCTTATGTTAAGCTTGGCTAAATGGTACACGAGCAACAAAGAATTAAGGAAAAAATTGTGTTAACAAAAAATCACCTGTATAAGACCCTTGACACGCCAGACTTTATGTTTCAAGACCACAATCTGTGGGTCATTTGGATGTAAAGATCGCAACTCTTCTCTCACAGATTCAATACTTGCATTGTGCTCCGTCGATAATTGAATAGCTGAGATATCCCTGGTTGCCTTTTCTGATCTCCCTAACACAACTCGAGAGTCTCCAGCATTTGCAATATATAAGGTTCCATCACATATTATTCCCACCAAACAGCATGACCCCACTGAAGCAAGTTGTGGTTTAATGAGCCATTGCTTCTTTACAAGGGAGATGAAATCCTCTTCTGTTGTGGAAAATGCTTTGCGGATAACGTCAGTTGACACTCCATCATGCTCTGATGCATATCCTGAAACAAAAATTTTGTCAAATCAGTAATCACAGTATTTACATAAGTATGTGATAAACGAGAACACGGGTACAAAAACTGTACATTGCAATGGCGCAGATTCACTTTTACAATTGTTTTTACTGGTTTTGTGACAACGGCATCTAACGAAATCATCCTAATTAGTAGAAACTAAAGGCAATATGTTTATTTCTTGGTTTTGAAACCAGGATTTGCAATTCTTGGTCGAGATGAATTATACACCAATGTGAAGGATGATGCCTATGAAAAGGCAAGTGGGAAATTCTGCATTATATGGATTGCGATGATAAGAGTTTATAAAACGTATGGCTTGACCAAATAAGTGATTATAGAAAGAGAGTTCAGTTACTAAATTACTGAACTAGCATTCTAACATTGAAATATCACTATCAAAGCAAAATGTTGAACACATAAGAAACAGATGGATGAAGAACTTACTCTTGAAATTGCCAAACATATTCTCGTATATGAACCTCGCTGTCTCCGGTCCTCCATGTCCATCATAGACACCAACAAATGTCCCTTGAGGACCCGAACTCCTCAAACTCAATTGCCCTGATTCAAGCTGACTTTGATCCTCTAATAAGTTGTTGGCTTGAATAACAGCCATTGAGAACTCCCCACCAACATGAACCCCCAAATCCTTATACCACAATAACCCATCAGTCCTCCCATTGTCTTCTCTCCCTCTCTTAGATTTAGAACCCCCTTGCTCACCTTCCACACTTGAAGCCTTCCAACATGGTCCAACCATCTTCAACATTCCAGAAGAAACCCTCTCTCTAGCCTCTCTCATCCGTACAACCCAGCAATCAAAATATTCAAATTGAGAAGCACAAAATCAATACCCAATCTGAGTTCCAACTTCCTCCTATTATTACATTTAAAAACCCCAATAATCAACAACACCCAATCCCTAGAAGCTAAATACCAATACTCTTGCAAGCCAGACACCATTAATCTATAGAAATCTCGCGAAAAAACAAAATGGGTATGGGCATAAACTGATGACAGATGATGATATCAAGAGACAATAAAAAACAATGATGTTTAATAGAGGAGTTCATAGAATTTACAACCGATATTCGCCCTTCTTGCATTCTTTGAATCTAAATCTGTATGTCGGGTTTCGACAAGCCTCCATGTCTCTATGACTGAGATTTCAGAGACAAACTACAAACACAGAGATCCCATTGAAGATTTCAATTAAGCCTTCTTTAGAGACAACTTCTGATCTTCAGAGAGGTTCCAAAGTATGGGGTAAGAGCAAAGAATTTGGAGCTTCTTTAATGGGTGAAAGAGAAAGAAAAATCTCTTGTCAGAGAGATATTCTGAAGAGGAGAAATGGGTCTTCTTTGTTTTCTACTCTAAAGAACTAGAGAGATCAGATTGGTAAAATCAAAATCTCTCTGTTTATACAGGAGCTTTTTATTTGCATTATTTTCTTTAAAATTTTCTCCTTATATATTTTTATATTTTCTTTTTCACTGAATTGGGGGTGAGGTGGGGTTATTGACTTTGACAAGCAACAACCCAATTTTTTAGGCACCTTTTGCTCTGCCTCTAATTCCTATTTTCTGGTTTTGGTATGACCTCACCAAATTTGTTAGGAGTTTATAGCAAAGCCCCTCTATTTTTAGAGGATGGAAGTATTCTCCCAAAATCAATTACAAAACACTACTTAACTTGTTGTTAAGACATAATATGGTCTATTGATAACTTCTTGTTCACTACTAATCCCCTTCCTACCTTCTCATCTAGTACTTCATTCCCCATTGTGTGAGGAATGTTACATTTGTATCAACCATTAATATTGTTATGGGGTGTATGGATCAATAGAGAGCATAGTTGACATGTGTGACCACATGCGTAGAGGACGCATGATGAGCACAATTGGGGGTGTTTGTTTTTTCAACACTCGATACTAAACACTCAGTGGTCAACACTTAGAGGGTGTTTGTTTTTTTAAGTACTTAGAAGCTAATTTCTAACTGGAGTTAGAAGTTCTGAACGAGCTTCTGAATGAATAGTTTGTTTTGCTTCTGAATGAGCTGCTGATTAGAAGCTGTAAAATTAAAAGATGTTTGTTTTAAAGTGCTGAATGAGAATTGTTTGACAATTTTGTCCCACTGAACTGAAAAAAATTTATGACATAAATATTGTGCTTAAAATCATACCCAATAATTATTTAAATCCTAAAGAATGTTACTATACTTTTCATTACAAGAATATAGAAATATGACCAAAGATGAAGGAAAATTGAAAATATACATGAAAGAGAGAGTTGGAAAGATGAAGAAAAACTTGAAAATACAGATAAAGAAAATAAAGATGAAGGAGAACCATAATGCTTAGTGAAGAGAATGAAGGTGTGCCATCAAAATTTTGCCCTACTTATTTTTAAGAAGATGGAAACAATAATTGTCATTACAAAATTGTGTTAAGGTTATTATTGGAATAATTTTTAACTAAGTACTCAGTGCTAAGTGATCAGCATTTCCCTGTTGCTTACTCCAATTAGAAGTTCTACTTCTGATCAGATCTAAAAACAAACACTCTAAATAAGGTGATCCACTTTTTATTAAGACTTCTGACTCTATTTAGAAGCAAAAACAAACACTCTCTTAGAGTAAAATAGTTTCTGGATACCTCTTTTTTATTTTCTTTTATTAATTCTCATAAATTATTTTTTTCTAAGCTAGGTTTTGCTCCACAAGTATAAAATTTTTGATAAATAAATCGGGTCTATACCTCTTTTAAGTCATGTGATCAAATGGACAAGGAGATAAGATATCCAACTCATTGATGACGGGGCTTGAGGAATTAGGATTTGCTCATCCGAGTCACAACTATATTAGTATCTACGCTGGCAAATGTGAAGAATGATAGCTAAGAGCTTATACATCAAATTTAGAAAAATGGCAAACTTACCATGTGTTTCTGATTTAATAACTTTTAGAGATATCGAAAATGGATAAAACAAATATAGAAACGCGACTTAGAAATAAAAAATAAAATAGAAAAGATAGAAGATTGTTGTTCAAGATTTCGCTTGTTATGAGACAAGATTTCATTCTTAGCCACATGAAATTTGAGAAGATGTAGGAGACGATACCATAACTTATCAAAGATCAAAACGATTAACACACCATAAATAGATAATTGTGCAGTCGGTTGGATTTAAAATTGTGACCTGAGGTTTCTTAAGTAACATCTCAACCAACTCAGTTGATCTACCATCGGCAGAGGATGACCTTTCACAAGTCATAAAACCCGAGATTACACATTTCATCATACATTTGGTTAGTTGCACAAAAAATACAGGCCGGCCTTTCAAATCTGGCTTATTTAAGGCCCTTAAGCATCGATAAAATGTCATCGAGATGGTCATGATCTCAGAATGGTTTGAAAAGTGAACATTTTGTTGGAGAAGGCTTTGATTCTTAATTTGACGCATGACTTGGCAGTGAGAACATTTTGATACTCAAGAGTCAAGATGGACACTTGCCATTGAAGATACTCTATTGGACTATGGTTCTGGGCTTTAAAGTTGAGCCCATTTTCACAGCCCATATATTCCAATGGTTTGTCGTTCGCGCCTTTCCACTTCAACACAATTTCACTGAAAAAAACCCTAAAAAGCTCCCAATCAGAAACCCTAGAAATCGATTCACTTCACCGTTGCAAAATCGGAGAAACCCCTTTGTACCCTTTGGGAAGATGAAGAGGGTTTCGGGTTCAATTGTCTCTTCGAAGGAGATCTCTCTTTTGAAGTCCGCTTCAATCCTGAACAGTTTCATCTCCATAGAAACCGGAGCTTCAGAGGGGGTTTCAGAGTATCTACGTCGAACTTCGTCTTCTTTGAAATATTTGGTTCGATTTCATGGAAAAGGAAAAAGCTTTGGCACGAAAACAGTGGATTGCAGAACCCCTTTGGAGGTGGAGGGGGAAGTGAAGGGGAGGAAAAAGAGGAGTAAAGGGGAGGGGGAGATTGGTGGGGTGGAGGATGTGGAGGAGAGGGTTGGCAGGAAGAAGATGAAGATGAAGAGCAAGTGATGGTTCGAGTGGTCGAGATCGAAAAAGGTTCTTCTTTGAAGTGGTTTATGTTGAAAGTTGGAATCTTTTATAAGGGTACATTCAAAACTCACTTTTTTATATTTAAATTTGGTTGAATGAAATGGTTTCGTTTGTGATTTTGAGTTTCATTACTGTTGTTATTGTTGTTGTCCAAGATACAAATGAAGTTTTGAATTTTAGTTTATGATGATCACATAGGAATTGCAAATTTATACTATGCAGTCAAATGTGAGGATCTAATTTGTGTTCATAAGATAATGTGGAGTAAAGTAATTCTTAATGACCAGGAAAGGTGATATGGAAATCGTATTATCTGTTTCGTGGTTTTGAGTTTTTCTATTGATGCCAAGAGATTGGTAGTTTTAGCCTCATTTCCATAGTAATTCCCCTCAAACCCAATTAAACTTGCATTGAAAGTTCAAGATTAGTGATGCCTGATTTTGTATGAAAGTATAGGTAATAGTTAATTCAAATGCAGTTGCGGACGATCCAAAAACTTAAAAACAAAAATCATTGTATCTGACCACTTTAATCTAGAAGATATAGAAAGATTCTTATCAGCGCCATCTTCGCTACCCGTGTCATATCATGAGCTTAGGTACACTGGATGAAGTAAACCATGCTTTTTTCTTAGGCACTGATCTTTTTTTCAGTATGCACTTTGATTTAAAGTAGATCTGACCGGTCGCTCAGTAAAGTAAAGAAACTTGTATACATTTTTTCAGTAAAATACAAGCTTATCCGTGTGACATCGCTTCTAGTTAAATAATGATTGGCAAAGGATTTGATTCCTGAGAGTTAGTAGATATTGTTAGCTTGGAGTTTTTCTTATTTTTTTCTTTAATGCATTTGTATGAATGTTGAAGGAGACAAATCTCATTTCCTTATTGGCAATGTGTAGTGTCTTTATGATCAAGTGATTCTTACCATAAGTCATTACAAGTACAACATCCATTTTTGAAGTGATGGAATTGGTTACAATCTCTAACAATAACCTCGTGTTCGCACACTTGGGAGATGAGTTTTATTGCAGAGTGGCAATCTCTACATATCTGGAGAGTTTTTACCACTCAGATTGGAGTTTATTGCTTTATATTCAAAAGCCCAAATGCAACCGCTAGCTTCTCGCTGTGAACTGAAAGGTTCTGCTCTTTCTCATCTTCATCCAGATCAAACAAAACAACAGAAGTATCTGGCACATAACCTGCAGATTCCAGTTTCATGGATATCTCGTCAAGTTTTCTGTAGACTTCTTTACTCTGGTAATGCAACTCGTCTCCAATGACAAACTCATGAACTGTGTTATCAATTTCTATTAAGCTGCAACCTGGTGTCTTATCAATTCCTCTGGACTTCATCAAGTTCCACACGCTGATCACCTCTTTCCATTGTCCTGCATAGGCATACATTTTTGAAAGCAGCACTTAGTAACCTTGAATTTGATGGTTCTTGTTCCACCAGTTTCTCCAAAACCTTCTTCCCTAGCTCGGAATGATTGCATGTCTTGCAAGAGCTGAGCAATGAACCTAAGATTACCAAACTGGGTTCCACGGGCATGAGTTTTATGAGTTTTAGAGCTTCATCCAAGTAACGTGCTCGTCCTAAAACATTAACCATGCATCCTAACGTTCAATCTTACATATCATACCATAAACCTCTTGCATCATTTCAAAGTAGTATCTAGCTCTTCCAACAAGTAGAGTGTGCACAAGCATTCAGTATTCTCACAAAGGTTATATCATCAGGTACACCGTTGTTTACCATCTCTGCAAACAGCTCCATGGCATCTTCACCTCTTCCATGGATTGCCAATCCGTTATCATAGTATTCCAGGACATCACTCTCTGATTTATCTCCTTTTGAAGACACCCATTGCCTTCACGCTGTGGTGGTTCGATCAAATTTCTTCCTTTCAACCGGTTCTAACACGGGACTTCTTCCACACAAGAGGCAAGCGTTTCAGACGACTCCTCCACGTCAGACAAAACATGAGCTTTGGTCCCAGCAGCCTTCTTCTTCCTTGAAGGGGCCCCATCTTCCAACATAATTCGCGATACTCGGTACAGAGTGGGGCAACGTGCCAATTGTCCCACAACCCAATACGGATGAAGTTGGAAACTCTTATGACATCGACCACGTTCCTCTTTGGCAAGCCGCGGAACGTCTCCATAGTGGGGAACCCACTCACCCATCTCCAAAACTTGCACAAGCCGGCACTATAGTTACTACTTACTACAGTTACCTCATCTTGCCTCACTCCTGCGAGCTGCATTTGATTAAGTGCTTCCGCCAGCCTTGAATCCTGAGTATACCCTGCAATCATTGCATTCCATGTTGGTACAGTTTTTACTGGCATCTGACTAAAAAACCATGACATTCCATGACTGCTCATCCTTCTCAGGCATCTGATTGAAGAATTCCCTGGCAGCCAGAATGTTGCCTGTCCTGTTCAATGACTACGGCAGCATAGTCAAGTGCATTGGTAGATATTGCTAGTGATCTTATCATAAGATGTTGGCTAAGAACTACTGGGCTATCTGACAGATTTTGATGGGCCTAAACTTTGCGCAATAAGGGTTTAGACTTAAAAACTCTATTGGGCTTGGAAGTTTGGGTAGGACTCTTGGTAGACTTCCATGACTTATGTCCACCTAAACTTGCAGCAATAGAGTAGACCCTTGCCGCGGCATCTCCAGAGGCCCCCAAAACCCTATTTCTTTCTAGGATTTCCCAAACCCCATAATTTTCCCGGTTTCAATGACTTGATCTTTGAAGCGATCTGTCTCATAAGTGGAATAGTTGAGTTTCATTTTGGATTGTTGCGCAAGTGACACTGACACAACAATCTTTGATTGTGTCAATTGATGCTTTTGCACACTTGTCTTGGCCTTGAATCCACTTAAACCACTCCATTGGAATAGGGGTGGGCACGAGATGGACCTTATTCCGATCTCATCGCATTGCTTTACCTTCAGGATGGGATATACTTCATCTCGATCTCATCCCATCCCAAACAGGTTCGGACGGGACAAGACTATGGTACTAAAAAAATGTCCTAGAACAATAAATTTATTCAAGTTCAAAACTCACACCAAACATGATTTAGCAACATGATACTACATAATTCAAGTCTTATACATCAACTACATCAATAATCAAATATGAAATAGTTAATACTACAAATACATGATCATGCAAAATCAAGAATCAAGTCTGATTTAATTAAAATATTAAAATTAATAATAAAAAATATTAAATAAATAAATTTGATACGGGATGAGTTGGATTTAAAATCTCCATACCGATTCTATCACACTCTAGATCGGTATTGGTTTGAATCCTAAAAATATTAAGACGGGATGAAAAAGAGATCGGGTTCACGGGATGGGATACCCACCCCTACATTGGATTGAAGAATTGTGTGGACAATATAGGAGGTTGATTACATGGAAAAGGACTGCATTTCTTCATGCATTTGTTCACCGGACAAAAAGAGAGATTACTAAACCTACCATCTTGTAGTTGTATGAAGGGTCCCCTGTTTTGTGCAAATCAAAATCATTCATTGATTGGGAATGGACCCCTTCTACTTTATCCTAGGGGTGGGCAAAAACCGATTTAAAATCGGTTAACCGACCGAACCGATTTTCAAATTCGGTTCGGTAACCGAACCGAAATATGAGTAGAAAGAAAATAATTTAAACCGAACCGAACCGATTATAAACGGTTTGAAATCGGTTTACGATTTTGAATCGACCGATTTATAACCGAACCGACCGATTAATTAGATATATATAAATAACTAAATAACAAGTAGGTGTCAATACTTGATTAGTGCAACAAATGCATTGCAATACACCTTGTTGCACTAATTCACCCCCTTCTCTCAAAGTTTTCAATTTTGGGCTAAAAATTGGGTCTATAAAAAAATTGGGCCTGTAAAAAAATTGGACATGTTTTAATGAAAGTCTTTCAAATGCTTGAGCCTGAAATTTCGGCCCAACCGAACCGAACCGATCCGAAATTCGGTTCAACCGAATTCATCGGTTTACAAATACAAAATTCGGTTTCGGTTTCGGTTTTGGGCAAACCGAATGAAATCGGTTCGAAATCGGTTTGGGGCTCAAAACCGAACCGAACCGACATTGCCCACCCCTACTTTATCCTTTCCAATTGACCTAAATGCCTCTTTTAGAAGCATATTGTGTTTGATTAATCTGCAGATAATAGCTACTCATTACTCTGAACTCGCAAAATCGAGTGAAAAATGGGGAAAGTGCATTTAGACCTTTATTTGTTTTTTAGGGTTTGGGGAGTCTGATTAAAACCCATTTTAACAAATTTATTATGCAGTGCAAAATCTCCATTGATTGGTGTGAAGTGTATCACAATCATATCGTCAAGTTGGTTTGCAATGAAATACATGGTTGGATAGTTATTATAAACTTAGTTCATTCATCGATATAAATATGGACTAAAACTAGGGTTGCAATTACATTGAACAATTATCAATGAACAATAACATCCTCAATTCACAAATTTCCCCTCCCCATCTTCACCAAAATCCCCCATAACCTCTCAATCTCCCCAAAAACATCATCAGTAGGAAGCTGAAATCTACAACATGGGCAAGTATTTCTATTCTTCAACCAAGGCAAAACACACATCCAATGAAACAAATGTTGACAAGGCAATTGACACACATCCCTTCCTGCCCTCATCTCCTCCTTGCATATCACACACTCCACCCCACCATCCCCATCCACCTCCACCGATGGCAGTGACACCACCGCAGATGCTGATGCTGCTATCTGCCTCTCCTTTTCACCACCGCTGCATCCTGTGGCTTCCAAGAACCTTCGACATCTTGTTGCAATGTCAATGTACTTTGATAAAATTGCACCATTCGATACTGCCATACCTGTAGCACACAACAAACAGAGTTGGCCTAATTATATTATTTAGAAGAACACAAATCCTTAGGAGCTACACCTCCCTACATAATAACTTCAAAAATTCTCCCAAGTTTTGCAAGATCCAAAGTATTTTTCTTGGAAATTACAACTATTCAAAAAAATCTAGAAATTCTAGATATACGTAGGAGATCATGAACTATATCTACGAAAGGCTCAAACTTACCTACTGTATCATCTGTATAGTATATATAGTTAGAAGTTTCGGAATGTCTTAATTTGTTGCATTAAAAACTGAAACTGAAATTCCAATTTGCAGATCAATTACTATCATCAAGAGCTATAAATAATTCATGTTCACTGTTAACAAGTTTTGTAGGTTATTTAAAACTATTGATAGTTGCAGACAATCAATCAGAAAATTCTGAAATCGATATCTAACAACTTGTAAAAATTCTGAAATCGATATCTAACAACTACACAAGTGATTCTGTATATAAACTAAGATGAAAGTATAAACCAAGCTTTTTCGTCTTTAAAACTCTACACCCGGGTGCAAACGATATAAACAATGTAAATAACTCGAAGTACCTGATATAGTCAGCATGTTATTGTAAGTATAATCTCTAAGCACTCGTCTCCAGTTAGACTGTGGAGTTTCTAACATACAAGGATCATGCTGACTGACTTCACATAGTAGCATGAGCAGCAATGCAGCATCAACATACCGTAAACCAATAAGCCCAGGCACAGTAGCAGCGTTGGTGGTGGTGAGAGTGAGTTGGCTGAGTGTTGTAAGAAGATAGCGTGCTATAGAAGGGTCTTTTGGTGGAGGGAGAGTGAGTTGAGGAAACGAAGAGTGGCAGAGAACCGGGTGGTGGAGAGGAGCAGGGAGCGGAGACAGTGGTGTTTGAGGCGGAAATCGGAGGAGAGGGTGTGTGTTAGATTGGAGAATTCAGTTGGTGTTAAGGTTGATAAAGCTTCCATTATAGCTTCGCTTGAGTCCTGCTGCTGGTGGTGGTGGTCTTGTTGATCCATGATTGGGTATGTGTGTTGTGGAATGAGTTTGGAGAAAAGTGGGGCCTTAATAAAGAACCCACTGTTAGGTGCGAAACCACCATCTCTGTAACTAATGAAGCTCAGTAGTATCTGACCTGCCTGATATTTCGAAGCTTGTTTGTTGAAGAACTGCACAAAACTGATATCCTTCTCATAGCGTGGAATTGGAAGTTCACAGTCTACGTGTTGCAAATGAAGATATTTGTTCTCCTATTGCGAGGAAGCGAGCAATCTATCTTCCATCCAATGAATGCTTACTTTGTTTTCCACAAACATTATGCCCGAATACAACATCAAAGTAATAGTCAATCAGATAATAACCAAGCGAAGTATTGGGGTCATCCACTTCCTTCACATTTGCATCTTCAGTATTCCTCTAGCAACCTTGATGAAAATGTTTTCTAAAGTTGCGCCACCAAATCTCCAAGCATGTATCTTGAATCGTCTGCTTGTATCCAGCTGGAAAGCTCGTAAAACATCAGCTACTCTAACCTCATCTTTTGGCAGTTCAAACTTTTGTGTTCCACATAATTGGTAAATCTTTCTTGCGTTGGGAGAAAGTTGGTGATGTTGAGATTGTTAACATACCACATGTAAACACTTATCAGAACTCCATTCTGGGGAAAAAAAATATACATGAAACTCGTAATATTTAGGCATATAGCTGCTGGCATGCACAATTCTACTGGCTTAATTATCGAAGGGTAAGGAGTATACAATGCATAATGCGTAAAAAGAAGAGAATTGTTATCCTTCCCTCTCTTATTGGGAAATGCTTACCTCTGTTGAATTTCCAATGCACTGACATTTTATCTATAGAATGTCAGTCTCTACTCTCTACCATCACATATTACGTTTGTTTGATGCAATTTTCGAGTGATAACGAACAAGCATTTTTTTACCAAAATTAACACCCTTGCAGATTCATTGAAACTTGATCACGAGGCTAAAAAAATTATCAATTCCATCGTCGATCCTTGCTGTGGAGAGTCGCGGGAATTGACGAGCAACCACCTCTGTTTTTTCCTACTGACGACCTAGTCTGATTCAATAATTGTGAGAAGCAATAAGTATTTATGCAAAGAGTGAAACAAGATCTATGACAAAATTTCACATGATAATGCATAAAAAGCAAATGCCCAAGTTTGTGTTCAGGCTTCAAAGTTGTAATGATAGTACTTAAGTGACAATGTCAATAAAAAAAAAACCGAGGACCAATGCTTCAGTTGGTATGAATCATCAATACCTCGACAACGCATTCGTACCAAATCAAATATATAATTTGTAAGACTTCAATCATACTTCATTTGATATCATCACATTATACAAGAATTATCCCATTTATAATTAACACACAACAAGAGCAGAGTAATTTCTGCCATTCTGTAAACACAAACAAATTTTGCGACAAAATAAGTAACTATGCATCTGTAAGAAAAACAAACAAATTCTACCACTCGTAACAAACGACCATGCAATACACCATCCTGATGGTCTGTTCTCACTCTAGATGGATTCTAACACCTTTGTAATGGTCTCTTATGTGATGCATTTCAGTGATGACATCTCCAATCTTCATGCGTTCAACAGGGGATTCTGAAGAACATGCGACTCCCAGTCTTATCGCTGAAACCAAACACTTCTGCACTTTAGCCCCTTGATTACTCTGGCTTGCAATGTTGACAACTTCGCTAGTGCTTTCTAACAACATGGATGGATCCACAGTGCTCGCAATTCGTTCAGGTAAAGCTGCTTTTGCGAAATTATGAAGAGTTTGTCCACTTTGAAACATGTCATCTGTTGGCTTTTTCCTTGTAAACAACTCCAGTAACAATATCCCATAACTGTAAATGTCTCCTTGCATGGACACGTCACCACCCATTCCATATTCTGCAAATCATAAAATATTTACTATCTAAACTTGTAATTTAAAGTCATTAGATGAAAATACAAACAAATAGAAATTTGACATGGAGCTAAGATCATATCACATGTGCAATGAATTCCTCAGTAAAATAAAACATAAAAAGTGATTTTCATAGAAAACCTTAATTTAGGTTGGCAAAAGAAGTCTAAGTGCAATACTGTTGAAGCAGAATTTTAACTAAATGTGCATGAAATTTATTACAAGTAATTTATAATTGTTAATATGCATTCAATATACCATGACATTGCTAGAAGTGTTGGATGAGATGTGGTGATATGTAATACGTTATGGATGATGACTACAAAATAAGAAAATATCATTTAATATGAAATGAAAATCCCAATGGTCAACGCGTAAAGAGACACATTCATATGTATAAGATTCTTACCTGGAGCAACATAACCGATTGATCCTTTTATTGCAAGAGAACTATTGTGGCTTTGTGAAAAATTGCAAGTATCGCTTGAGAAAATCTTTGCTAAACCAAAGTCAGCCACATGAGCTGTCATGTCATCATCAATGAGAACGTTGCTTGGCTTTAGATCACAATGAACAATTGCCGGTTGGCAATGGTTGTGAAGATAGTCTAACGCATAAGCAACATCAATAGCTATGTTCATCCTTTGTAGGAAATTCAAGTTCTTCAACTCATCTTGTATGGTTCTCTTTGGATGTAACCACTCCTCTAAACTTCCGTTGGGCATGAATTGAAAAACCAATGCTTTGAAATTATTCCCTTGAAAGTCGACTCCTGAACAAGCTGTGATGATTTTAAGGAGATTTCGATGTCGAAGATTTTTCAAAGCATTGCATTCAGATAAGAAACTCTTAAAAGCTCCACGTTGTTGAAGATTTATCACCTTAACTGCAACAATTGTTTGGGAAAGAATTGCTTTATACACTGAACCGAAGCTTCCAATACCAATTAAATTGTCCACTGAAAATCTGTTAGTTGCCTCGAGAAGCTCTGCATAAGTGATCCTTGTAAATTGATTAATAAATAATGGCTCGGAAGTCGGCTTTGCTTTCGATACTCTTTTTCGGAAGCACACGAAAATTAAGCACATTAGTAAAACCAAGCAGATGCTTACTACAATCACAAGCATAACCACTTTGAAAAATTGAGACTTTCCTGCCTTGTTGTGATTCTGGCATGGTGGCAACTTGAGTTCAGCAACCCCTCCGCAGAGCTTACTATTTCCCACAAGTGAAACTGCAGTAGCATTGACAAAGACACCAACCTTTGGAACTGAACCCTCCAAGTCATTATAAGAAAGATCCAATTGAACTAGAGAAGTGAAATTCTCTAGATATGGCGGAATCTCCCCTGATAACTTATTGTGAGAAAGATTGAGATCATTTATACCTTTCAAAGCACTCAATGACTGAGGAATACTTCCTGTAAACAAGTTTTGGCTCATGGAAAGGTACTCCAAGGTCAAACAAGTTCCAAGTGTGCTTGGTATACTTCCAGAAAATTTGTTGTCGGAGAGGTTGAATTGAACAAGTTTGGTCAAGTTACTCACTTCGGATGGTAAGGGACCACTCAGAGCATTTTTAGATAACCTGAGCTCAATAAGGGATGGAAGATGAAAAAGGTTTTTGGGAATGGTACCGCTGAGTTTGTTATCATAGAGGGAAAGTGTAAATAAATTTTGACACCTAGCAAGACCAGGAGGTATTTTTCCATGTAACTTGTTACGGTCCAACTCTAGAATGGTTAATTGTGTTGAATTGTGACAAATGGAATCTGGAATTTGTCCAGAGAATTCATTGATTTGAAAAGACAGTTTAACCATTTGAGGAAATACTCCAATCACTTGGGAGATATCACCTGTAAGATGGTTTTCAAAAATTTCAAGGTTGTTCAAATTCACAAGGTTTCCAATTGAAGTTGGGAGATTTCCATAGATTTGACTAGCAGGTATAATCAGTCTTGTAAGTTTGGTGGAGAGATTTCCTATTGAGTTAGGAATTGGCCCTTTGAGAAAATTGTTGCCAACTTCTAACCAATTTAAGTTGGTGCAATTGGTTAAAGAAGTGATAAAGTGCAAGTCATCTACTAGTTGATTATAAAAAAATAAAAGATATTTAAGATCTTGAAGCATTCCCAGGTTTCTTGGAACATGTCCTGTAAATTGGTTTTCAGGAAGTACTAACCCTACAAGTCTTGAAGCATTGGGAAATGACAATGGGATGGGACCTTCGAGTTCATTGCCTCCCACATAAAAATGTTTGAGATTAGGAAGTGTAAGGCCAATTTCTGAAGGAAGGATTCCATCTAGATGGTTACCTGTTATGGAGAAAAATGTGATATGTGAGAGATTGTAAAGACAATAAGGAACTGTGCCAGATAAAAAGTTTAGAGCAACACGGAACTTTTCTAACTTTCTAATGTGGCAAAGATCATCTGGAATGTTTCCTGTCAAACTGTTCCTTGCAATATCTAGATCACTAAGAGAAGAGAGATTTCCTAGCAAAGATGGAATGTTTCCTTTGAGTTCATTTTTTCCAAGAGACAACAAATTAAGCTTTGATAGAGAGGCAAGCTCGATTGGAATCCCCCCTGAGAGATTATTGAATCCTAAATCAATTTTGTGAAGTTTAGAGCAATAGGTAAGATTGGTAGGAATTTCATGGTCAAAGGAATTGTTCGCTAGAGAAAGGACTTCTAATCGGGACAATTGACCAATTTCTTGGGGTATTGCACCATGGAAATAGTTTGTTCCAAGCCAAATTTCTCGAAGAAAGGAGAGGTTCGCTATGTGAGGGGAGAGCGTACCTTCAAGCTTGTATGATTGCAAGTCTAGGACTGTGACCCTGTCACGATGGAGTCGACTGCATGTGACCCCAGTCCAGTTACAGTAGTGGATGGAGCCATTCCAAGAATTCAATACCTTAAGTGGATCATCATTAATCTTTGCTTTCAAGTTTCGTAAGGCCAGATGATCTGGTGCAGCATTGACGACAGAGAAGGCAATTGTCGTGACTGTGCTGACGCTGCTCCATTGCAACAGTAAGAGTACTAAGATTGGAAAGCAAGACAACCTCATCATTATTCTTTAGGAAAAGCAATTTATAAACTAAGTGAAACTTGAAGAAAGACACATAAATTAGTTGATATCTTAATTAGAATATATATAGTGTCTGCAAGACAGACTTCTGCACATAGGACCAAGAGTAGAAAGTATTTCGTTTCGGAAAAACTGAACGATATTATAGATAGTGAAACCATAACCTAAAATCAGCCACAAATTTGCACCCTTATTTTTTTTGAAAGAGATTGAAGTGGAAACTCGATGCAGAAGCTTAATCAATCAGCAATGCACTAGCAAGTAGTGTTGGAACGACTTGACTTGGTAGACTTCGAGACACACTAAACAACAATATTTGATGATCAATCCATCAGTAGAACTACACATATGCATTTCATATTCTAGTTAGCTAAAGTCTTCCAAGTCAAGATGCGTGGATGTATTTAGACATCTACGTCCTTTGTAAAGTCAAGTTCTTGTATTGTACCTTATTCATTTCAGATCAAGCAATATGTGATAATTAAGTTTGATGAAGATAAGTGTGCAATTTCGTGGCACTTTTTGATTAATCATTAAATATTTTTTAAAATGCATATAATGATCACTCTGTTTTCAGTCACTTTAACTGCGCATTGGAGTGTTTGTGATACCAGATGAAGTGTGCAGATCTGGTAGTAGCTTTCTGTGCCTAGGATGTAAAATTCAAATATGGCTAAAAACTCATATTGTTGGTTGTAAAAGTCTGCAGTTATTGTTGAATTCATGTTTAGTATGCTTTAATGCATTTAACTTAGATCACATTTTCATATTAATTTAGCATGACATCGAAATTGGATATCATGCCAATAGTACAGTTATTATGAATAACAATAGTTACAATAAAGTTCGGACAGATCGATCTTATAAGTTATAACATGGATGGTTAATGCTAGACATTTAAATTAAATTAGCACTTTTGGAATGCCGACTAAATCCAATTGATTAGTTATTTCAACCAGAATCGATAATAGAAATTATTGCGCATCTCTAGGATGCTTGGACGGTGAGCCAGTCGGAACGACTTGACTTGGTAGACTTCGGGACATGCCAAGCAGTTGATCAGTAGAATCACACACATTCATTTCATTCTCTGATTAGCTAAAGTCTTTCAAGTTAGGAAAATTCTAGGGGTCGAGGGAAAGGGAGCGAGGGATGTAACCACCCATCCTCCTCGGGATGAGCGCCCGCGCGTATTTCCAATGCGATGCGCGCATCCCGAGGATGATGGGTGGTTACATCCATCCCTCGCCCCTTTCCCTCGCTCCCTCCCTCGCTCTGTAGCAAAGCTCTGGATGTAGTTAGACATCTACGTCTATTATAAATGTTAAGTTTTTGCATTGTACCTTGTTCATTTGAGACCAAGCAATATTCGATAATTTTTTCCATTGGTTTCTCTGAGGCGATTGTGACAAATAAAGGGCAGGGAGAGGAGGTGACACGTGGATGGAAATTTTTTTATTTTTATTTTTTGAAGGTCTTTGATATGAGGTTTGTGTGGGTCCCGAAAATAGCCTGAACCCCTCCTGGGGTTGATGTGGACCCGTCTCTAACACAATTTTTTTTTAAGAATTCCTTAATTTTTATAGTAAATAAAAATTAAAAATAAGAAAATTCAAACTACAATCTGTGCTACAAAACTTTATTAATTTCATGATTTACAAAACATTGTTAAGTAATTATTTTTCCTCATTTGATGATGTGGAGACAAATAATTCATCATTTGTACGTTTTTGCTTCCTAAATAGATTTTTAAGGACAATGACTAAGTTTTGCGTGCGAGTGTTTTAGAAAAATATTATGCGAGAAAATTAATTACAGTGAAATTGATTAAAAATTTGGGGGAAATTTGAAATGAAAATAATTGTAAATGCGGTTTAAGGAGGATTGATTGATTTGACTAACGGCGAAACGCATGGCTATAGTGTGGCTTTTAAAATGTTGTTGTAGCGGAGTTAATGCGAACATTAATTTGACTGTGACTACCGCAACGAAAGATTCAAAGGCATTAATGAATATGGAAGAAAAAAATATAAAGCGTAGAAAATCAAAACTAAGGGTGTGTTTGGTTGGTGAAGCTAATGAGAACATTAATTGAACAGTACCTAACGAAGGGCTATGGTTTAGCTTTTAAAACGTTGTTGTGGTTGATTTAGTGGGAACATTAATTGGACATCGAGTAACGCAAGGCTATGGTTTGGCTTTTAAAATGTTGCTTTGGCGGAGTTAATGCCAATATTAATTGGACTGTGGCTACCACAACGAAAGATTCAAAGACATTAATATGCTGCAGCATTGACGTTGGAGAAGGCAATTGTGGTGAGTGAGCTGATGTTGCTCTATAACAGCAATACGAGTACTAAGATTGGAAAGCAAGACCAACATATCATTATACTTTCAGGAAAACAATTTACAACTAAAACACTATAAAAAAAATTGACATCAGCAACGGCTAAAATCCGTTGCAAATTGACCCCAAACCGTAGCCAAAAGGAATCAGCGATGGCACCGAAACCGTCGCTATCTCGTAGCTACATTTATCGTCGCTATTTGATTCAGTGACGGCAAAATAGCCGTGGCCAATTAGCCACGGCATAAAACCGTCGCTGATTTTTTTTTTAATTTAATATTTTTTTTATATTAGCGACGGCATTTTGCCGTAGCTAATTGATTTTTTTAAAAACTTTTAACATTATTTTTATATTAGCGACGGCATTGTGCCGTGGCTAAATGGTATTTTAAAAAAATACTTTAATGTTAGCTACGACATTTTGCCGTGGCTAACTGATTTAAAAAAAAAAATTAATATTTTTTATATTAGCGACGGCCTTTTGCCGTGGCTAATTGATTTTTTTTTAAAATTTTAACATTATTTTTATATTAGCGACGGCATTTTGCCATGGCTAAATGGTATTTAAAAAAATTATTTTAATGTTAGCGACGGCATTTTGCCGTGGCTAACTGATTTTTAAAAAAAAAATTAACATTATTTATATATTAGCGACGGCATTTTGCCGTGGGTAATTGATTTTTTTTTTAATTTAACATTATTTTTTTATTTTAGCGACGGCGTTGTGCCGTAGCTAAATGGTTTTTTAAAAAAAATTACATTATTTTTATATTAGCGACGGCCTTTTGCCGTGGCTAAATGGTTTTTTTTTTTAAATATATATATATATATTCGATCAGAGATCTCAGGTTTCAGATCTCAGAGATCTTCGAGATCGGATCAGAGATCTCAAGTCTCCGAGATCAGGTCTCAAATCTCAGATCTCCGAGATCAGGTCTCAGGTCTTTGATCTTATTTGATATTCTTTGATCTGATCTTCTCTGCTCTTCTTTGATCTTATTTGATTTTCTCTGATCTTCTTTGATCTTTTTTAATCTGATATTATTTGATCTTCTTTGATCTTATTTGATATTCTTTGATCTGATGTTCCTTGATCTTCTTTGATCTTCTTTGATTTTCTTTTATCTTCTTTTATCATTTTTGATCTGATCTTCTTTGGTCTTCTTTGATCTTCTTCGATCTTATTTGATATTCTTTTATCTGATCTGATATTCTTTGATATTCTTTGAACTTCTTTGATCTTCTTTTATCTTCTTTGATCTGATCTGATCTTCTTTGATTTTATCTGGTTTTCTTTGATTTTCTTTGATATGATCTGATCTTATTCGAACTTCTCTGATCTTCTTTGATTTTCTTTAATCTGATCTTTTTTTTATTTGATCTTCTTTGGTCTTCTTTGATCTTATTTGATCTGATATTCTTTGATCTTATCTGATCTGATCTTATTTGATCTGATCTTATTTGATATGATCTTCTTTGATATGATATTCTTTGATCTAATATTCTTTGATCTACTTTTAACTTCTTTGATCTGATCTGATTTAATCTAATCTCTTTGATCTACTTTTAACTTCTTTGATCTACTTTTAACTTCTTTGATCTGATCTTTTTTGATATTATTTGATCTAATCTTCTTTGATCTACTTTTAACTTCTTTGATCTTCTTTGATCTGATCTGATCTAATCTTTTTTGAACTTCTTTGATCTGATCTGATCTGATTTTATTTGATCTAATCTGATATTCTTTGATCTGATCTACTTTGATCTAATCTTCTTTGATCTTCTTTTAACTTCTTTGATCTGATATTCTTTTATCTTCTTTGATCTTCTATGATCTTATTTGATCTTCTATGATTTTCTTTGAATTTCTTTGATCTGATCTTCTTAGATCTTCTTTGATATTCTTTTATATGATCTTTTTTTATCTGATTTTCTTTGAATTTCTTTGATCTGATCTTATCTTCTTTGATCTCATCTTCTTCGATCTGATCTGATTTTTTTTTTTATCTTATCTTCTTTTATCTTCTTTGATCTGATCTTCTATGATCGTCTTTTATCTGATCTGATCTTCTTTGATCTTCTTTTATCTGATCGTAAAGAAAAAACAAGCGGCTTGGAGTATGTTTCCAGTTTATATATATATATATATATATATATTGCTTTATATAAATTTTTTTTTAAAAAGAATTAGCTAAGGTAGAGAACTGTGGCTAATGGCACACTGCCATCGCTAAGATAAAAATATTAATATAAAAAAAGTTTCATTGGCTACGGTATTTGGACGGAAATATGTTATTAGTGAATTTATCCAGTTTATAAATATATAGTGATTTTGCTTTATATAATTTAAAAAAAAAATTCACATTTAGCTACGGTATTTTGACCGTGGCTAACAAATTTTTTTTTGCAAACAGTAGCTACGGCCCTAGTGCTGTCGCTATATTGTTTTCTTATAATATTTTTTTTTTAAAATCACATTAGCTACGGTATTTGGACTGTGGCTAACAAAAAAAATTTGTAAACATTAGCTACGGCCCTAGTGCCGTCGCTATATTGTTTTCTTAAATTTTTTTTTTTTTAAATGGCATTAGCTACGGTATTTGGACCGTGGCTAACAAAAAAAATTGTAAACATTAGCTACGACCCTAGTGCCATCGCTATATTGTTTTCTTATAATTTAAAAAAAAAAATACATTAGCTACGGTATTTGGACCGTGGCTAACAAAAGAAATTTGTAAACATTAGCTACGGCCCTAGTGCCGTCGCTAATATAAAAATTTTAATATAAAAAAAATTTCATTGGCGGGATTCGAACCCGGGTCGCCTAGGTGAAAGCCAGGTCTTCTAACCGGGCTGGACGAAAATGTGTTATTGGAGATTTTATCCAGTTTATAAATATATAGCGATTTTGCTTTATATAATTTTAAAAAAAAAATTCACATTTAGCTACAGTATTTGGACCGTAGCTAACAAAAAAAAAATTTGTAAACATTAGCTACGGCCCCAGTGTCGTCGCTAATATAAAAATTTTAATATAAAAAAAAGTTTCATTGGCGAGATTTAAACCCTGGTCGCCTAGGTGAAAACTAGGTCTCCTAACCTGGCTTGACGAAAATGTGTTATTGGTGATTCTATCCAGTTTATAAATATATAGCGATTTTGCTTTATATAATTTTAAAAAAAATTCACATTTAGCTACGGTAAAAATACCGTAGCTAATAAAAAAATAATTTGTAAACATTAGCTACAACCCTAGTGCCGTCGCTATATTTTTAAAATTTTTTTTTTTGTTTAAAAAATGACATTAGCTACGGTATTTGAACCGTGGCTAACAATTTTTTTTTTTTTTGTAAACATTAGCTAAGGCCTTAGTGCCGTTGCTAATATAAAAAAAAAATTTCATTCGCGGGATTCGAACCCTGGTCGCCTAAGTGAAAACTAGGTCTCCTAACCGGGCTGGACGAAAATGTGTTATTGGTGATTTCATCAAGTTTATAAATATATCGCGATTTTGCTTTATATAATTTTAAAAAAAAAATTCACATTTAACTACGGTATTTTGACCGTAGCTAACAAAAAAAAAAATTTTAAACATTAACTACGGCTCCAGTGCCGTCGCTAATATAAAAATTTTAATATAAAAAAAAACCAAGACTCAAAGACTTCTTACTTGGTAGAATTGGGGTCATGCTAGAAATGGGAGTAGAAATTAATGCAAAAGCGCAATCAATCCGCAATGCAATGACAAGTAGTGTCGGAATGACTTGACTTAGTAGACTTGGAGTCTTGAGCAACATGATCAGTTGAAATGGGACATAGGTCCGTTGATATCTAAATTTAATATATATAGAGTGAGCTAGTATAGACTTGTGGATGAAGACTCAAAAGACTTGTGCACATACAACCAAGACTCAGAGACTTCTTACTTGGTAGAATTGGGGTAATGCTAGAAATGGGAGTAGAAATTAATGCAAAAGCGCAATCAATCTGCAATGCAATGACAAGTAGTGTTGGAATGACTTGACTTGGTAGATTTGGAGTCTTGAGCAACATGATCAATTGAAATGGGACATAGGTCAGTTGATATCTAAATTTAATATATATATAGAGTGAGCTAGTATAGACTTGTGGATGAAGACTCAAAGACTTGTGCACATACAACCAAAACTCAAAGACTCAAAGCTATCAATCTTTTCTTTCTTATAATTCGTCAATTATAAAGTTTAACATGTACTTTCTACCAAATCACTGTCACTCTTTATTTACTACTTTGAGTGTCCACTACTATTTCGATCGCCAGCCTTGATACAGATAGAGTTGAGTTGATATGACATATACAGAGTGAGGCAGACAGAGTTAGTGGAAGACGTAGGACTTGCCCATGGGACGACTTTGACTTGGTAGACTACTTGGAGTCTTAAGCAACATGATCAACTGATTTGTTGAAACACGCGTATGCATTTCATACTAGCTACTCACATAAGATTTGGCGATTTCATACTAGCACTTAAATTATCTAATAAAAACACAAACATTTTAGTACTCTAAATTATCTAATAAAAACAATTTTAATCACTTGAAAATTATTTGAAATGAGCAAGTTATGGTCATTTTACTAAAATCGCGCAAATTTGTCTTACAATGAAAACGAGATATTGTCCCTGACTTTCGGCCAACTTATATGCTAGATTGAAAACGATTTTCAAGCTCATCAAAACACAAAAATTGTGTTAATATGACTTATCTAATCAACACAAGTTGAATCACTTGCAAATATTTTGAAATGAGCAAGTTATGGTCATTTTACTAAAGTCACGCTCGCAATGAAAACGGAGTAGTGTCCATGAATTTCGGCCAACTTATATGGTCGATCGAGACCGATCCTCGAGCTCATCAAAACATGACAATTGTGGTACTATAATTTATCTAATAAATACAATTTGAATCACTTGAAAATGTTATGAAATTAGTAAGTTATGGTCATTTTATTAAAGTCGTGCAAATCTGTCTCGCAATAAAAATGTGATAGTATCCCTGACTTTCGGCCAATTTATATGCTCAATCGAGACTGATTTTCAAGTTTATCAAAACACGAAAATTGAAGTACTATGAGTTATCTAACAAATACAATTTGAATTATTTGAAAATATTTTGAAATGAGAAAGTTAAGGCCATTTTACTAAAGTTACGCAAATCTGTCTGGAAAAAAAGTCTGCTCATTTTAAAGTTTTGATTCAAACTAGCGCCAGAGCCTCTCCGTAGTACGGGTAATCCTTTTTAATATTTCTAAAAAAATCGCTCCATAAACCACAATTTTCCTTATTTTCCGGATTATCCTATAAGTGATGAAATGGAAAGCAAAAGAGAACCCTATGAAAATTAAAACAAAACATCTGGACTATATGACGACTGCATGTGACCCTGTCCTTTATAGTAGTGGATGGAGTCATTCCCCGAATTCAATGTCTTGAGTGGACATCATTAATCTGGTGCAGCATTGACGTTGGAAAGCAACAGTACGAATACTAAGATTGGAAAGCAAGACCAACACATCATTATACTTTCAGGAAAACAATTTACAACTAAAGAGAGACTTGAAGAAAGACATAAATCAGTTGATCTACATATATACTATAATGTGCAAGAAATACTTCTGCACCGAAAATTCTAGGGGTCGAGGGAGGGAATGAGGGAAAGGGGCGAGGGATGGGTGGAAGCCATCCATTCGCCTCGAGATGAGCGACATTGCGCATCTCAAAGTTGATGCATTCATTTCGAGGCGGATGGGTGGCTTCCACCCATCCCTCGACCCATAGCAAAGCTCGTAGAATCACACACATACATTTCTCCAATCTTCATGCATTCAACATGAGATTCCCAAGAACATGCAACTCTTAGTCTTATCACTAAAATCAAACACTTCTCTACTCTAGTCCCTCGATTACTCTGTTTTGTAATGTTGATAGATTCGCTAGTGCTTTCTAACAACATGCTTGGATCCACAATGCTTGCAACTCTTTTAAGTAAAGTTGCTTTTGCGAAACCATGAAGATTTTGTCCATTTTGAAACATGTCATAAGTTTGTTTCTTCCTAGTAAACAACTCTAGTAACAATATACCCTAATGGTAAACTTCTCTTTGCATGGACACCTCACGTCCATTCCATATTATGCAAATCATAAAAAATTCACATCTCTATAATTTAAATTTGAAGAAATCAAATTGAAATTTGACATGGAGCTCAATTCTTAAGGTCATTTATATATGCGTTGATTATTCAATATAATAAGTGAAATCTAGGGGGTGGTGGCTAATTACCTATTATACGTATCACTAGTCCCTTCAGTTTGAGCATCATGCTGCATATCTGACCAGTTGTAGTTTTGTACCAAAGCTATTACTATTTTTTCTTGTAAAAAATAAAAGTCTATCACAAATTTATATAAACATTTACTGCATTTTAGAAAAGCTTTGGAGCTCTCATGAGGTATCAACCTGTAGTCAATTGGAAACAATGGAAACCATGGAATATTATAAGTGCCATTGCCTTTGTGTGGAAATGATTTTGCTCATTGAGCATAAAACGGTGTCCACAGTATAACTAATGTTTGCCAGATTTGGTAATGTAATAGTGATTTCATGGCAATGCATTGGTTTGAGTGAACAACATTTGTTATTCAACTATGTGAACAATTAGGAAGAAGGAAGAGATGGTGGGTTGAACAACTTCTCTCTCTCTTTTTTTTTTTTCGCTCTCTGAGTCTGTGTTTTACAATTTAAAAAGTAAAAACCCTAAAAAGTATTTACAATTAATGATCTTCTCTTTCTCCTCCTCAGCTGATCGTTTCAACTTCAACTCTCCCTGACCCTGCGACTCCTCTCCTCCTCGGCTCGGCTACTCCTCTCGGACCTCTCCTCCTCCTCGACTCCCTGTGCAACATTGTTTCCACTTCTCTTCAAGGTAATTTCTCCCTGTAGTGTAGTGAAGTTTATAAACTGTTTTTCTGTTCAAAGTTCAAACTTATGTAAGCATGATGAAGTTTATAAACCCAACAATGCGATCGAGAAGAGCAACTCTCTGTTGCAAAGCTTTGCACGGTCTCTGTTTTATGAAACAGAGGCTTTGTTTTCAAATGCTCACACCAAGATGAGTTTTGTGAAACAGTCTCTGTATTGCAAACCAAAAGCTCACACCAAGCTGATCAACACTCCACCCATTTGAATCTGCCTAACTGCATTTACAATCTCTGTAGCTTGATCTGTAAACAATGTCTTTGGTTGTTACTTGTTTCCCATTCATTGCAGCAAAAAATGTTTCTAACACCCACTGTAAAGACTCTGTGCTTTCATCTAATAACAAACCACAACCAAACAATATTGTCTGCCCATGATTGTTTAGTTTTAGTCCAACAAATAGTGCAAAAGGCTTGACATTCAACAACCCTGCTCGAGTTAACAGGCTTACCATGCATGAGTAATGCTTAAGCCCAGGCTCCACATTGATTGCCTTCATGTAATTCCAGAAAAACTTTCCTTTGTTAATCAGTCCAGAGTGGCTGCAAGCTGAGAGAAGAGCATAAAGCAAAGGTAACATGATCGGGTAAAAGAACAACTTTTTATCTAAACATACCATGATACAAGAACAACTTTTTACCTCTGATTTCTTAATGACCACTAATGCATAGTGCATACTATTAATTTACTTATTTACTGTTGATTAATATGCAGCCATATCTAAATGACTAAATGTGATTAGGTGTGGGCATTACAATCACAGGCTCACAGCAAATTACTGGCTGGGCATTACAACACAACAATTGGGATTAATTCACTGTTGACTAGGTGGGATTTATAAATTCAGCACTTTGGGCTGAACTTCAAGGACCGAAATCGGCCCGAAATTCAGTTAACCGGGCCCTCGATTAACCGGTCAACTCGATTCGATTTCGGGCCTCATAAATACAGGCTTAAATTTTTCGGGCCGATTTTCGATTTTTACTTTTTGGACCGGTTACCCGGACCTGCCCAGCCCTAGTACGTAGCATGCAATGGTACAATTATTATGAATAACAATAGTTACAATAAAGTTCGAACGGATCTTATAAGTTGTAACATGGATGGTCAATGCTAGACTTTTAAATTAAATTCACATTTTTGGGATGTCGACTAAATCCAATTGATTAGTTATTATAATCAATCAGAATCTATGACAGAAATTGCATAATGATAAATTTTTTTTGAAATACTATTGATGATGATGATAATAATAAAACTCGTGTACAAAACACCCGCAATGCTCCCTCTCTCAAAATATTGTTTAGTTAAATCACACCAATAAATGAAGCTTTCAATAAACTGTCAAGAAATCCATCCATTAATCTCCGTTATAAACTTATATATATTCTTAGCCAAACTTAAGTCAGGAGAAAATGGATTCATCAAAGAATTCAACCGCGTAAATTAATATGGTCAACAAAATCGGACTGTGCAAATTAATGGACTTGCAAAATTTTTATTTTTTTATTTTTTAAAAGCAAGCAGGGTTTTAAGGACCTCTTAACCTGTATATTAAAGAAAAAAAATAAAGATGTCTCAAATACAATCTCTCAAAAAATAAAAAATATTTGTGAAAACAATCACACAGAAAGTTTAACAAAAAAACCTAGGATTATTCCAAATTCATTCTTTATCAAAAAAAGAAAAAAAAGTTTGTTCAAATAATATAGAGATTGGTGGGTCCTCCAAAAGATCATTTAACTAATGCCCCCTTCAAAGTAGTCATATTATCATTAAGAGAATTTTACACCCCTCAAACTTTAAATATTTTATTTTAGCTCCCTAGATAACTAATTATTCCAAACGGTTTCCTCGACTATAGGGTGATGTGGCGTGATTTTGAAAGAATGAAAAAATCTCCAAAGTATTAGCAAACCTCCTCTGAGATTTGTTTTATCAACATTAAACAGCAAGGAGCCCTAAGAAAAATGATACATGGTCACTTGACATTATTACCGAAGACTTCGAGAAATAACCAGCACGGGACTAGCTGAACAAAGTTCACAGGAAAAACACACTTGTGAAACCCAGCTCTTCATTCATCTCCGACATTCTTCTTGCCAAATATGAACAAGTAATATCAAAATGTCATGGTCATAAGCTATGGGAAAACTATTTATCACCTTACACCCAGCCCTGGCACAAAGCCTAGCTTCTCTAGAAAATCAACTACTTGGGAGATTTTCACACCCAATTTTTTTGCTCTAACAACAGAAAATGAAATAGAGGTTGGAATAGTTCCTTTGGTGGGAGTTATTCCTTCATTTTCCAATATCATTATATTTTGTTCATTTGTATCAGTTAAAATCTTGTTTGACATCACTGTTCACTGTTTCCTGTTCCTGTTTGACGTCACTGTTTAAAAAAAAAAATGAAAGTTATTGTCCTTATAGTGATAGTTTGCATGACATCATATGAGTATGTGGCTATTCCTACTACTCAATGTACATTTTAATATTAGTTCATTTTTTTTTATGAAGTATTAGATATTTGTGCACAACAATGATTTAAATAATAATATTATTTGCTTTATTAGTATAATAATCAAGTTTGTTTGATGTATGGTGTAAATTCCTTGATTTCTGGGTATGTTGATGTGGTGTAACGATCCTAATTATAGCCCATTATAAATTTTAGGGCTTTATTAAAATTTTCTAAAGCTATGACTTTTGTCAGTGGAGGCAACTTTCTATGTGCCTCCACTATAGTGTGAATACTGACTCTATAGGGATTGGTGTAGTGAGTGAAACTTGATACGTGGGCTCAGAATAGGTTGAATGCAAGTTTATTTTTGACATACAAAATATCTTTGTACTGGTGGTTGTGAACATTTTGAACTCCCTTGCTATATGTTGTAATGTATGATAATGAGAATTTGAGTATGATTTCATATATATACATGTGTTGGCTTTTATATAGATAACAATGTTATTAAGTAATGGTGCTATTTAATCGATTGAATTGGGCTCAATAAGGAGCTATGATTGAAAGTGTAATATTATTCATGCGCATAGGAAGATGAATCTTATATTGAATGAGTTTGATCCCTGTTGGGTTATAGAAAATTTATTTATGGAAATATTATTTGTTTCCCCAAAAGAATGGTGGATACTGTGGTTGATTTATTTATGGTTGACAAAGTGTCACCATAAAAGAATTTTGAGTTTTAGTTTATTTTTTTATGCTCTTTTCCACAACTCTGAGAAAAAAAAAATGTGAAAAAAAAGAAAGAATTTTTTGTATACAGACTTGCTTGTATACGTGTGATATAAATTTTGGGTATGCAGACTTGCTTGCATATCGGTGCACCGTTCCATGTGAGTTCGGTTGTACGTGTAGAGTTAGGAAATGCTTGCCCTGGATCGAACGTCGGGTGAGATAACACGTTCCTCGAGTGGCACCCCACTTGGAACATGTACGCTCCGAGTGGTTTCGAAGGCAAGGGATGCACACTTGGGTGATGTGTGTTCGGCACAAGGAGGATAGTGCGATTGTGGAAAAGAAGCGAGATTTCTTTTTATGTATGTGCATGATTACCTTAAAGGAAGAAACTAAATGCTCATTCGACCATTGAATGAGAACTACATGTCTTCCTAAAGGTAGAAAATGTGTTTTGTTAATATTTCAATAATAGTCCAATATGACTATGAATTGTATCATTGTTTGAAAATAAATCACATTTGAAAGGACTGATAACTTAGAAATATTATCTGGTTGCTTTTAACTTTTTCATGCAGGATGACAAGTCTACTCATATTTCTGCAGGTTAGACTTGTCATAGTCAATTTCTATAGTTAGGATGATAACACCTTTGCCTCATTGAGAAACTACCTGATGTGTGGTTGTTTATTGTTTTTTTATTTTGATTTTGTCATGTGCGGATTTATTGATTTTTTGGATGAAAATTTCTTACACCAGCTTTATTGCTGACCCAAGTGATCTTTTGCTTCTTGGGTACATTCCTTTGGGAATGTAGCCGACTAGCCTTTCAGGTTTAGAGATTTTGAGCTGCGTTACTGAAGTTCCGCTAGTGAGCTAGCAACGTCAAAGTCTCTCCGGGTTAGATTTTTATTTGTTTCAGTAACTAAATCATGTTTAGTTGTTGCTGCTATTTGTTTCTGTTGTTATTGAATTTTCACGTCCCGAATTTTGGGGGAAAAGGATAATCCTACGTGAATTTTAGGATTTTCGTTTTCTTCGAAAATCGGGGCGTGACAGTATCCTTGGTCTTATTATTCAGTATAAAGCGTTGGACTGTAGCAAGGATCTATACTTTCTCCACAGTGGCTCTGAATCTCACCATCCTCATAAGGTGCTATGGAAGCAAAAGATATGGTCATGCTATTCTTTAGAGTTGTTATGAGCTGTCCGATGCATTCAGCGAATGTGTTAGGATCGGTTCGAAAATGCTCATAGTCAATATCAATACCATCCAGGTTGTACTCATTGATGATCTTCGTCAGTGAAGTAACTGCATTCCGAACCCATGAATCTATTGAAGAAGGGTTGAAGTAAGCATAGCCATTCCCTACGCTGTCACCTCCCAAGCTCAATGCGACTTTGACATTTGGGTGGTTACTCTTGATGGATGAGACTTGAGAAGGGCTGATAAGTTTAAGGCCAAATTGTGTTCTTTCATTCATTCACCAGCAATATAAATACTGTAGTCAAAATACAATAGAAAACCACCATACACTAGGAAACTTCCCAAATCGAGGAAACAAATCACTAACCATCGGAAAGTTTCCTAACCCCATAAAACTTGCAACACAATATGCTAAAATATATTTTCCTAACAATAGGATGTATTTCCTAATACTGAAAGATATTTTCCTAACAATAGGATGTATTTTATAATACTGGAAGATATTTTCCTAACAATAGGATGTATTTCCTAATACCCCCCCTCAAGTTGGAGCATGAGGGTTAAGAATGCCCAACTTGCCAAGGAGATAATCGAACTGCGATTTGCCCAAAGCCTTTGTGAAAATGTCTGCCAACTGATCAGTCGTCGGCACATAAGAAGGAGCAATAAGACCATCCTGAATGGCATCACGAACGAAGTGACAATCAACTTCAATATGCTTCGTACGTTCATGGAAGACGGGGTTCTGCGCAATGTATATGGCAGACTGACTATCACAAAAGAGGGGAACGACCTTGGGATGAAGTACCCCTAAACTCAATAATAAACCTTTCAGCCATTTCAACTCACACGTTATGGCGGCCATAGAGCGATATTCCGCCTCAGCCGAAGAACGAGAAACCGTATGTTGCTTCTTAGTTTTCCACGCAATCGGAGAATGGCCCAGAAACACCAACCACCCCGTCAGGGACCTCCGAGTAATAAGGCAAGCGGCCCAATCAGAATCACACCAACCTTGCAAAGTCAAGTCACTATCCGAGCGTAGGAGAATACCGTAACCCGGAGTACCTTTCAAATAGCGGACAACGCGCAATGCAGCATCCCAATGCTCCTGTCGCGGTTGCTGCACATGAACCGAGTACGTCAAATCAGGACGTGTGACCGCCAAATAGACCAAACGCCCCACCAGACGCCTATAAGACTCAGGATCCGAGAGAAGAGAACCCGTGGCACGCGCTAGTTGATGGTTTTGTTCGATCGGAGACATAGCAGGCTTCGAACCCAAGAGACCCACCTCCGAAATAATATCAAGTGCATATTTACGTTAACAAAGAAACAACCCTGCAGAGCTGCGGGCAACCTCAATACCAAGGAAGTATTTAAGGACCCCGAGGTCCTTCATATGAAAACAGGAGCCAAGGTAGCTTTTAAACAGAGCCAAAGCAGCAGAATCATTCCCAGAGAGTATTAAATCATCAACATACACGAGCAAATTAATTTGAACCGGCCCCTTCTTATAAGTAAAAAGGGAATAATCAGAATAGGACTGTAAAAAACCATACCCTTTTAAAGCTGACACGAGCTTAGCAAACCAACATCTAGGAGCCTGTTTCAATCCATATAGAGATTTACGCAACCGACACACCAAACCAGGTTCATCAGAGGTAAAGCCAGGAGGAAGTTTCATATAGACCTCCTCATCTAGATCCCCGTGCAGGAAAGGAATGCGCGAACAATCGTCATCTTTGCCACTGGAGCGAATGTCTCGTCATAATCTATCCCTTCGGTCTGATGATTACCGAAAACAACCAAACGAGCCTTCAATCTCTCAATACTAGCATCAGATTTGTACTTTATCTTATACAATCATTGACTATCAAGAGCCTTCTTCCCTGAAGGCAACTTTTCCATAGTCCACGTCCCATTGTCTTCCAAGGCCCGCATCTCCGCTTGCATAGCGGCGCGCCACCCTGCATCTTTTACAACCTCCTTAAAAGACTGTGGCTCTCTTCCAGCTGTAATAGCTGCAATAAAATTTTGGTGTTTCACAGAAAAACTGTCACAACTAACATAATGTGCTATAGGATAAGGTGTACCTGAGGGAGGTGAAGATGTAGAAGCAAGTGAAGCGGAGGATGGACTATTTTTCTTCACTGTAGTGTGTGTAATAAAGTCACGTAGCTTAACCGAAGAATACTTTTCCCAAAAGCCACGACCTAAATGCTCACTTGGCGGAGCATCTCCCGACACTGCCCCCCCTGAATCATCCGTACGAGAAGGCGTTGGCAAAACCTGTGGCTGCGGTGCAGGGAGCACGGGCTGCAACGGCGTGGCGGTGGGCTGTGGTATGGCTCGCGGCTGCTGGGCTGGAGCAGGCCTGGGTGTGGACGGTGTGGACGGTGTGGCGGCCTGTGGCGGCGGCTGCAGCTGTGTGGTGGCCTGCGGCTGCGGGTCTGGAGCACCCCTGGGCGTGGGAGGGCGTACTTGCTGCACCTCCTCATCATTGTCTAAAAAATCCGAAAGATCCACAGCCACCCCGTCATGCAGATCACCATGAATGTCATTGCGAGCAGCAAAATTAGTAGCCTCAACATCAATATATGGGAACACATTCTCATAAAACGTTACATCCCTGGACACAAAAAAATCTTGCTTGTCCAAATCAAACAAATACCAACCCTTCTTGCCAAACGGATATCCCACAAATACACATTTACGACTCCTACTGGCAAACTTATCACCCTTTGCCTTCTGATTATGGGCGAAGCACAGAGAACCGAAAACACGCAATTCACCAAAGGAAGGCGGATCACCAAACAAGACTTCATATGGAGTTTTATTGCCAAGAATACTAGAAGGTGTCTGATTGATTATATGAGCAGCGGCAAGGGCACATTCCCCCCAAAAATAAAGCGGTAAACCACCCTGAAATCGTAGTGCCCGAGCAACATTCAAAATGTGTTTATGTTTCCTTTCTGCCCGACCATTTTGTTGAGGAGTCCCCACACAAGAAGTTTGAAACAGAATTCCATTGACCAAAAAATAATCCTTGAGGCAATTAAATTCAGTACCATTATCACTACGAACAATCTTCAATTTCTGAGAAAACTGTCTATCAATCATAGCTATAAAGGACATAAACATTTTAAAAACCTCCGTTTTATCAACTAACAGATAGATCCACACAGCGCGGGAGAAGTCATCCACTAATGTCAAAAAATAGCGAGCCCCACAAGACGAGGGTGTATCATATGGCCCCCATAAATCACAATGTACTAACTCGAAAATTCGAGTAGATTTATTATCACTTAACTGAAAACTATCCCTAGAATGTTTAGCACGATGACAAACTTCACATGCTTTATTCAAGTTACCACTAGAATTGCTGAAAAAAGGAAGCAACTTCACCACTTTCTCGGAAGGATGACCCAATCTGCGATGCCAAAGCTCCAAAGAAGTTGAAGGAGCAACTGAAACTGCTTGTACCTTTGTCTCCTCCCGTAAGTAGTATAGTCCATCCCTTCTGTCACCCGTTCCAATCACCTCCCTCGTGTGTCGGTCCTGGATAGCACACAAGTCTGAGTTAGTTATGAATTCACAGTTTATATCATCACTCAATTGTGAAGCCGAAATTAAATTACAATTTAATTTTGGAACATAAAGAACATGGTTAAGGATAATTTTGTTAGTAAGTTTGACAAGTCCTTCCTTCAAGGCAACAACACTTTGACCATCCGGGAGGCCAACAGAACAGGGAGTCACATTTCTTAAATCCGACAAATACGACAAATCTCCCGTAACATGATTGGAGCACCCAGTGTCAATAATCCACTTACCGTTCAACCGATGAGGGGAAGGGTGAGGAGTGCCGAAAGCGGCCATGAGAGCCTACCATTGTTCGGCAGAAAAACCTGGTAGAGGTGCAGCCCCTTCGTCGCACTTTTAGCCCCATACTTCTCAATGAACCAATCTGGAGTGCCGTGCAGCTCAAAGCAGGTGGTGTCGTTATGACCCGTCTTGTGGCAGTGTGAGCAGACCAGGGCAGCCTTCTCGGCTCGAGTAAGGCGTGGTTTGGAACGATTGTCCATACGTACCGCAAAGCCCGCAACTTCAAATGCCTCGTCTTTAATGCGTGCTATCCCCCTAACTCTTTCCTCTTGAGCTATTGTTTGGAAAGCTCTATTTAGTGATGGCAGGGGGTCTTGAGACAAGAGAGTAGAGCGCAGGGAGGCATAATATTCGGAAACCAAACCAAACAGGAATTGATGCAATCGATCTCTCTCACGCCTTTCCGCATGTTGTTTACCTACACCACAAGTACACCTGCCACACTTGCAAGAGATTAAGGGTTCATGTTTATCTAGTTCATCCCACAACACAGTCAGTTTGCTGAAATAAACCGCAATGGGCATAGTTTTGGTCTGCTCACAGCGATTTATGTCAGATTTTAGTTGTTGTATTCTTGGACCATTGACAAGACAAAATCTTTCATGCAAATCATCCCACAATCGTTTTGCATCATCATAGTTTGATAACATAGATTTTACCTCCGAGTCGATCGTGTTCATGAGTCAAGAAACGAGCATGCAGTGAATTGTAATCCAATCATCCTTCGTGCAAGGGGGAACCAGGTCTTTAATGGAGCCATCAAGAAAACCAAATTTTCTGCGGGAAGTAAGAGCAACACGAATTGCGTGAGACCAATCATCAAAGTTGTCGAGTTTGAGGCGAATCGGAGTGATAAAATCCCCAGGCCTATCTTGCGGCCCTAGAAAGAATGGTGCATTAGCCTCGATCTTTGGAGGCTGTGATGGAGGAGTTTCTCCACCAGCCATAGCAAGCAATCAAGATAGAAGAAAGTTTTAGGTAGGCTCTGATACCATGATAAGTTTAAGGCCAAATTGTGTTCTTTCATTCATTCATCAGCAATATAAATACTGTAGTAAAAAAACAATAGGAAACCACCATACACTACGAAACCTCCCAAACCAAGGAAACAAATCACTAGCCATCGGAAAGTTTCCTAACCCCATAAAACTTGCAACACAATATGCTAAAATATATTTTCCTAACAATAGGATGTATTTTGTAATACTGGAAGATATTTTCCTAACAATAAGATGTATTTCCTAATAAGGGCTGAGGTTGTCAGTGTCCCAAAAGACATTAAAATTTCCATTGGTTACAGAGGCAGAGGATGAGGTGGTGTAGTCGATGGCAAAAGATAAAATGAAATGGATATCTACATTGGGATTAATAGGTACATCAGAGAATTTAACATTGTTGAACTCTGCTCCTATGTACTCTCGAAAGAGGTTGGAACCAGCTGGAGCTCCCTGGGTTGGTGAAAAGGAGAAGATGAGAGCTTGAAGGACGAAAAGGGAGATCAGAAACAGTTTGGAGGAATTCATTGTCATCAAAGGGAAGTTTTGCATTGAGGGATTAGCTATGAGATGAGCAAAGATGATGCTTTTATAGACTTGAAACTATGTTTTTCTCTTGTTGAGACATATTGAAAGTTAAGTTGATTGATTGTGTGCCGTATCAATTGTGCTTTGTGGGCTGCTTTAAACAAAAGTTTGTTATATGAGATACTATTATATTATTGTAAGAACTGATTTGCAACATGTCCTCAAATTTTTTATTTTTATTTTTAAGGTAAGATTGTTAGAAAACTTTCCTAAATTGTATGATCTTTATAGGCATCTCATATTCTAATTATTATTTGTTTGTAGTTCACCATATGAATAGCAACGTCTCTAGTTGTTTTGTAGGCAGGGTGCCCGTGATTGATTGCATCCATGGTCTTCTCATCAAGAACTTTATTTGTTAAAGGTTATACTTGATCTCGTCAGTAGTCGATAGATATATCAAGTCCCAACATTTTGTCTCGTATGAGTTGTATCAAAACCCATACTTCTTTGCAGCTCTTGTTTGTCCATCTTGAATAATGAGTTAGGTGTTTACATGCCGTTTCAGCTCGTGTTTTTATGGTTGGGTTCTTTATTAAATCTTACGAGGATTTCATACTTCAATTACCTTATCTTCAGAACTGCTGCATTGTAGCTTGGTTGCATTTCATTTTGAATGTTTTGTAATATTAAATCCTTTTTGATGGGGTCATCTTTCTCGAATTTGTGAGGACCGATTGTGAAAGCCTTTGTCCATTTTATCAAACCCCACACTCTATTCTAAAATAATGCTTGTTTGTCTTTAGCTAGATGATGCTCGTAGTCAATATCTACACTGCTATATAATACATTTGGATTAAGCTATGAGTCTGTCTATTTTGGTGCAAAATAGGCCTTCCCTTGCCAAACATTATTATCTCCTAGGCTGACTGCGATCTTGGGATTCCTGCAAGTGACTTTCATGGACGCGATTTCGTTTTGGTCAAGATGGCTGGTTTCCCAAAACATGTTATATTGCCATTAGTGATGATGGTTAGTTTCCTTTGGTCTGGCGTGTAGGTATACACTGAAGGGGAGAGTGTAGTGGAATTCAGCAATGGAGTTGATTGGGAAGATCAGTGGAATAGGTTGAAATTGGGATTTATACGAAACAATGACAAATGCATTTAGTGACAATCTAATTCAAAGTCATGTAGATCAGAATATAGTAGGTAGTCTGGAGTATTTGTTCCATTATGATTAGTTTGTAGGGGAAAAGTTGGTGGATGCTAGGTCATATTCTCATCTTTAGTTCTTTACAGCTTCATTAGTGTGTAAAGATGCATTCAACCTGCCGCATTCATACTTAGTGTATGGGCATCACAATTCTAAAATAAATAATTAAATAAAAATATTAATAATTAATATTAATAAATTAGTTCGGGACGGGATTGACGGGATTGAAAATCTTCATTCCATCCCATCCCATTCTAGATCGGGACGGGATGGGATCGGGATGAAATTATTCAATCCCATTAAGACCCAAAAAAATCGGGACGGAACGGGACGGGATCGGAACGAAAACGGGATCGCGGGATGGGATGCCCACCCCTATTTGTTGGAGAAGGCTTTGATTCTTAATTTGATGCATAACTTGGCAGTGGCCTTATAGGAGAACGAGCGAGGAAATGAGCGAGGGAAGTGAGGTGGCAGGGGTGGGAGCCGTTCATTCCGTTCGGGATGCGCGCGCAAAAAGTCAACGCCCTCATCCCGAGCGGGATGAACGGCTCCCACCCCCGCCACCTCACTTCCCTCGCTCATTTCCTCGCCCGTTTCCTCGACATTTAGAATTTCTCCATTTTGATTCTCAAGATGGACACTTGCCATTGAAGATACTCTATTGGACTATGGTTACGGGCTTTAAATTTGAGCCCATTTCCACAGCCCATATATTCCAATGGTTTGTCATTCGCGCCTTTCCACTTCAACACAATTTCATTGAAAAAAACCCTAAAAAGCTCCCAATCAGAAACCCTAGAAATCGATTCACTTCACCATTGCAAAATCGGAGAAACCCCTTTGTACTCTTTGGGAAGATGAAGAGGGTTTCGGGTTCAATTGTCTCTTCGAAGGAGATCTCTCTTTCGAAGTCCGCTTCAATCCTGAACAGTTTCATCTCCTTAGAAGCCGGAGCTTCAGAGGGGGTTTCAGAGTATCTACGTCGAACTTCGTCTTCTTTGAATGATTTGGTTCGATTTCATGGAAAAGGCAAAAGCTTTGGCACGAAAACAGTGGATTGCAGAACCCTTTTAGAGGTGGAGGGGGAAGTGAAGGGGAGGAAGAAGAGGAGTAAAGGGGAGGGGGAGATTGGTGGGGTGGAGGATGTGGAGGAGAGGGTTGGCAGGAAGAAGATGAAGAAGAAGAGCAAGTGATGGTCGAGTGTTCGAGTTCGAAAAAGGTTCTTCTTTGAAGTGGTTTATGTTGAAAGTTGGAATCTAAAATAAGGGTACATTCAAAGCTCACTTTTTTATATTTAAATTTGATTGAATGAAATGGTTTCGTTTGTGATTTTGAGTTTTGTCCAAGATACAAATGAAGTTCTGAATTTTAGTTGATGATGATCACATAGGAATTGCAATTTATACTATGCAGTCAAATGTGAGGATCTAATTTGTGTTCATAAGATGATGTGGAGTAATTCTTAATAACCAGGAAAGGTGATATGGAAATCGTATTATCTGATTTGTGGTTTTGAGTTTTTATTGATACCAAGAGATCGGTAGTTTTAGTCTCATTTCGATGGGTAATTCCCCTCAAACCCAATTAAACTAGCATTGAAAAGTGAAGATTAGTGATGCCCAATTCTGTATGACAGTATAGGTAATAGTTGATTCAAATGTAGTTGCAGAAGATCCAAAAACTGAAAAACAAAAAATCCTTGTCTGACCACTTTAACCTAGAAGATGTAGAAAGATTCTTATCAGCGCCATCTTCACTACCCGAGTCATATCATGTACTTAGGTACACTGGATGTCGTAGACCATGCATTTTTCTTAGGCACTGACCTTTTTTTTTTTTTTTTTCCGATTTAAAGTAGATCTGACCGGTCTTTCAGTTAAGTGAAAGAAACTCGTATACATTTTGTCAGTAAAATACAAGTTTCTGCATGTGACAGCACTTCTAGTTAAATAATGTTTGGCAAAGGATTTGATTCCTGAGAGTTAGTAGATATTGTTAACTTGCTGTTTTCCTTATTTTCTTCTTTAATGCATTTGTTTGAATCTTGAAGGAGACAAATCGCATTTCTCACTTAATGAGAAGTTGTTTCGTAGTTATTGGCAATTTGTAGTGTCTTTGTATTCAATTGATTCTTGCTAGAAGTCATTACAAGTACTGCATCCATTTTTGAAGTGATGGAATCGGTTACAATCTCTAAGAATAATCTCATGGTCGTATGCTTGGGAGATGAGTTTTATTGCCGAGTGGCAATCTCTACATACCCGGAGGTTTTTCACCACTCGGATTGGAGTTGATTGCTTTGTATTCAAAATCCCAAATGCAACCGCTAGCTTCTCACTGTGAACTGAAAGGTTCTGCTCTTTCTCTTCTTCATCCAGATCAAACAAGACAACAGAAGTATCTGGCACATAACCTGTCCAGTTTTATGGATATATCGTCAAGTTTTCTATAGACTTCTTTAGTCTGGTAATGTGACTTGTCTCCAACAACAAACTCATGAACTGTGTTATCAATTTCTATTAAGCTGCAACCTGGTGTCTTCTCAATTCCTCTGAACTTCATCAAATTCCGCACTCTGATCACCGCTTTCAATTGTCCTGCACAGGCATACATGTTTGAAAGCAGCACATAATAACCTGAATTTGATGGTTCTAGTTCCACCAGTTTCTCCAAAACCTTCTTCCCTACATTGGAATCATTGCATGTCCTGCAAGCGCTAAGCAATGAACCCAAGATTACCGAATTGGGTTCCACGGGCATGAGTTCTACGAGTTTTAGAGCATGAATCCAAGTAACGTGCTCGTCCTAAAACATCAACCATGCATCCATAATGTTCAATCTTAGTATTATACCATAAACCTCTTGCATATTTCCGAAGTAGTATCTAGCTCTTCCAACAAGTCGAGTGTTTGCACAAGCATTCAGTATTCCTAGGAAAAGTTATATCATCCAGTGTTACACCTTTGTTCTCCATCTCTGCAAACAGCTCCATGGCTTCTTCACCTCTTCCATGGATTGTCAATCCAGATATCATAGTATTCCAGGACAACACACTCTGATTCCTCATCCTCTTGAAGACATCCATTGCCTTATCAATACAACCACATTTTGAGTACATATCTATAATTGCATTACACACTGTGGTGGTTCAATCAAATTTCTTCCTTTCTACATAATGGTGAACCCACTCACCCAACTCCAAAGCTCCCAACTGTGCACAAGCCGACAGTATAGTTACTACAGTTATCTCATCTGTCCTCACTCCAGCGATCTGCATTTGATGAAACAATTTCAGTGCTTCTGTCGGCCCTGAAGCCTGAGTGTACCCTGCAGTCATTGCATTCCAGGTTTGTACAGTTTTTCTGGCATCTCACTGAAAAACTTTTCAGCAACGTCAAACTTTCCCATTCTCGTATACCCGCAAACCATGACATTCCATGACTGCTCATCCTTCTCAGGCATCTGATTGAAGAGTTCCCTGGCAGCCAGAATACTGCCTGGCCTTGCATACCCAGCAATCATGGCATTCCAGGTTGCACAGTCCTATTCTTCATCCTATCAAACATGCTCCTTGCAATCCCGACATTCCCTTCACTTCCATAGATGCTCAGCAACGACTTATAAACATGAACATCAGTCTCCGTATCCTAAAGACAATGCTTTGAGCATGGGCAGCTTGACCAGGTGAATTCAACCAATTTGTCATCAATGCAGGCCCTGACAAGGAAATTAAATGTGTAGTTATTCGGTTGCGTACCTCTCGCCCTCATCAATATGTACCATGAGATAGCTTCCATGGGTAAGTTGCTTATCGCATAGCCTCTGATCATATTATTCCACATGAATACATTGGGTTGTTAGAGCTGATCAAAGACTACAGCACCACAGTCAAGTACATTGCAGATGCTGAGGCCGAACTGCAGTAGACAAAGAGCTTCGAGTGGATATCTTCGGGTAAATTGTTACGAAGAATGTGGGCATGAATTTCCTTGGCTTGTTTGAGGGATCTGCAAGACTGGAAGGTTGAAGATAATGTCTGGAAATGGCTTGGAGGTTGGTTTTGGAGTGGAGTGGAGTTGAGAATAACTGCCATTTTTTGGTTTCCTTTAGTTGCTTGTGGAGATATTACTGGTGATCTTATCCTAAGATGTTGGCTAAGAACTACTGGGCTATCTGACACAGATTTGGAAGTTTGGGTAGGACTCTTGGTAGACTTCCTTGACTTGTGTCCACCTAAACTTGCAGCAATAGAGTAGACCCTTGCCGCGGCATCTCCAGAGGCCCCAAAAACCCTATTTCTTTCTAGGATTTCCCAAACTCCATAATTTTCTCGGTTTCAATGACTTGGTCTTTGAAGCGATCTGTCTCATAAGTGGAATAGTTGAGTTTCATTTTGGATTGTTGCGCAAGTGACACTGACACAACAATCTTTGATTGTGTCAATTGATGCTTTTGCACACTTGTCTTGGCCTTGAATCCACTTAAACCACTCCATTGGAATAGGGTCGGGCACGGGATGGATCTTATTCCGATCCCATCGCATTGCTTTACTTTCAGGACGGGATATACTTCATCTCGATCTCATCCCATCCCAAACAGGTTCGGACGGGACGAGACTATGGTACTAACAAAATGTCCTAGAACAACAAATTTATCAAGTTTAAAACTCACACCAAACATGATACTACATAATTCAAGTCTTATACATCAACAATCAAATATGAAATAGTTAATACTACAAATACATGATCATGCAAAATCAAGAATCAAGTCTAATTTAATTAAAATATTAAAATTAATAATAAAAAATATTAAGTAAATAAGTTTGATACGGGATGAGCTGGATTTAAAATCTCCATCCTGATTCTATCCCACTCTAGATCAGTATTGGTTTGAATCCTAAAAATATTAAGACGGGATGAAAAAGAGATCAGGTTCACGGGATGGGATACCCACCCCTACATTGGATTGAAGAATCGTGTGGACAATATAGGAGGTTGATTACATGGAAAAGGACTGCATTTCTTCATGCATTTGTTCACCGGACAAAAAGAGAGATTACTAAACCTACCATCTTGTAGTTGTATGAAGGGTCCCCTGTTTTGTGCAAATCAAAATCATTCATTGATTGGGAATGGACCCCTTCTACTTTATCCTTTCCAACTGACCTAAATGCCTCTTTTAGAAGCATATTGTGTTTGATTAATCTGCAGATAATAGCTACTCATTACTCGAACTCGCAAAATCGAGTGAAAAATAGGGAAAGTGCATTTAGACCTTTATTTGTTTTTTAGGGTTTGGGGAGTCTGATTAAAACCCATTTTAACAAATTTATTATGCAGTGCAAAATCTCCATTGATTGGTGTGAAGCGTATCACAATCATATCGTCAAGTTGGTTTGCAATGAAATACATGGTTGGATAGTTATTATAAACTTAGTTCATTCATCGATATAAATATGGACTAAAACTAGGGTTGCAATTACATTGAACAATTATCAATGAACAATAACATCCTCAATTCACAAATTTCCCCTCCCCATCTTCACCAAAATCCCCCACAACCTCTCAATCTCCCCAAAAACATCATCAGTAGGAAGCTGAAATCTACAACATGGGCAAGTATTTCTATTCTTCAACCAAGGCAAAACACACATCCAATGAAACAAATGTTGACAAGGCAATTGACACACATCCCTCCCTGCCCTCATCTCCTCCTTGCATATCACACACTCCACCCCACCATCCCCATCCACCTCCACCGATGGCAGTGACACCACCGCAGATGCTGATGCTGCTATCTGCCTCTCCTTTTCACCACCGCTGCATCCTGTGGCTTCCAAGAACCTTCGACATCTTGTTGCAATGTCAATGTACTTTGATAAAATTGCACCATTCGATACTGCCATACCTGTAGCACACAACAAACAGACTTGGCCTAATTATATTATTTAGAAGAACACAAATCCTTAGGAGCTACACCTCCCAACATAATAACTTCAAAAATTCTCCCAAGTTTTGCAAGATCCAAAGTATTTTTCTTGGAAATTACAACTATTCAAAAAAATCTAGAAATTCTAGATATACGTAGGAGATCATGAACTTACCTACAAAAGGCTCAAACTTACCTACTGTATCATCTGTATAGTATATATAGTTAGAAGTTTCGGAATGTCTTAATTTGTTGCATTAAAAACTGAAACTGAAATTCCAATTTGCAGATCAATTACTATCATCAAGAGCTATAAATAATTCATGTTCACTGTTAACAAGTTTTGTAGGTTATTTAAAACTATTGATAGTTGCAGACAATCAATCAGAAAATTCTGAAATCGATATCTAACAACTACACAAGTGATTTTGTATATAAACTAAGATGAAAGAATAAACCAAGCTTTTTCGTCTTTCAAACTCTACACCCGGGTGCAAACGATATAAACAATGTAAATAACTCGAAGTACCTGATATAGTCAGCATGTTATTGTAAGTATAATCTCTAAGCACTCGTCTCCAGTTAGACTGTGGAGTTTCTAACATACAAGGATCATGCTGACTGACTTCACATAGTAGCATGAGCAGCAATGCAGCATCAACATACCGTAAACCAATAAGCCCAGGCACAGTAGCAGCGTTGGTGGTGGTGAGAGTGAGTTGGCTGAGTGTTGTAAGAAGATAGCGTGCTATAAGAAGGGTCTTTTGGTGGAGGGAGAGTGAGTTGAGGAAACGAAGAGTGGAGGAGAACCGGGTGGTGGAGAGGAGAAGGGAACGGAGACGGTGGTGTTTGAGGCGGAAATCGGAGGAGAGGGTGTGTGTTAGATTGGAAAATTCAGTTGGTGTTAAGGTTGATAAAGCTTCCATTATAGCTTCGCTTGAGTCCTGCTGGTGGTGGTGGTGGTCTTGTTGATCCATGATTGGGTATGTGTGCTGTGGAATGAGTTTGGAGAAAAGTGGGGCCTTAATAAAGGATTAAGGGAATGTAATGAATTACTTTTGTGGGCATGGGATAAGGTGGTTTCATTTATTAATTCTTGTGTTCATCATTAGCAAGATCTTTTGTTGTGTTATAGGCACTAGCCGACTGCATTCGTGTAGCACGTATTCTTTACCCGTGTTTGGTTCTAATTTTGGAAATCAATCGAAAATGTTAGGAAATCAAATTTTTGCAGTCACGTTTTGCAACCAGGGTGAAATGCCGTGATTTTGAAAAAATGATGAAATTCCTAAAGTGTTTATGTGTATCTCAATGTTATAAAAAATAATGCCACATCGTCCTGATTGCAAAACTTGATTCCTAGACTCACTCGGAAACCAATATATACCCATTAAAAGATGAAGTTTTACAAGAGCACGCGCTTCCAATGTTGATGACACTGTGATAGGAGTGACTTCGTTCACCTACCATTCGGTGCAGGGTGCAAATTCCTTTTTCTAATAGCAGCCTATGGATTACATAACTGGGTAATGGTTTTTCAAAACGTAAAATTGATTGATAGTATACACACTTATAAATCATTATAGATAAGATTTGTAGCGAATGATATCATCGGCCACTGCCACGATATAACATGCCACTTGGATCCATAAAAACCCTACTTAAGAGTAATCATTGATTACTTTTGGATTAGAGTAGAGGACACAGTGTGGTATTTGTTGGGAAAAAAGGGTAAACTAAGGAATGAACTCTATTATTTGATAGGAAATTTGTGAAGGATTATTTAGGAAGGGAGTTGTGGAGCAGAGTGGGCTAATGGCGGTGTGGTTTTGTCCACAAGTATCTGTCCAGTTTACTACCACACTTTGGCATTCCACATTACCTCTGTCCCTTTCCTTTCTCTTCTTCCATTTATTTCTTTTCTGATTTTTTCCCATATACTTCCATCTTGTAAAAAAAAATGTGAATCATAAAGTCAGATGTGATGATAAAGTAGAATGTGCTTTTATATGATCAAACATAGCAAAACAATTCAGCTTTTTAAGTATTTTCTGTCAGTAGAAAAATAAACTATAAGAAAGCACTCTTTAATTTTTAGAAAATTCTAGGGGTCGATGGAGGGAACGAGGGAGGGAGCGAGGGATGGGTGAAAGCCACCCATCTGCCTCGAGATGAGTGCCATTGCGCATCTCGAATTTGATGCCCTTATCTTGAGGCGGATGAGTTGTTACCACTCATCCCTCGCCCCTTTACCTCGCTCCCTCCCTCGCTCTGTAGCAAAGCTCTTAATTTTTTTTTAGCTTTATAATCCAAGCACTGACTTATGCCTGAAAGAATTACTTTTCAATGAATTATTTCTTCCTTCGAGGGTGAGATTGGGAAGCAAATCCAAAAGCCAAACTTTCACATGGGATCCCATGCATCTCTGGTCCCCATGAACAAAGTGTAGCAGACAACTATAGTGTCAGGCAAAACAAGAAGAATACAGAGTTTCACAACAACCTGCCCTTTTGGGGCATTTTGTCTCCAGTTTCATCCACCCCACCTCCCCTTTTCATCTGAGGTAGTTTCCCTTTCCATGGGCAATTGACATAGACCTACCCCTCCCTCCCAACAAGGGTGGGTTCATGGATCGGGTTGAGATCGACTTTAATTCCAATCGCCAAAACTCCAAAAACGCATTATAGACACTAGCATTGGTGTTGTGTGTATGCCCTAGTGTAGAGAAACAACTATGTATGCAATGTGCCTATCAAAACCCCAAACAATGCCCAGGTTGAATCTGAAACAACGGGTTGGAAAAGATCCATCTAAATTGCAACCCAAGGAAAACAACATAGCTGAATCCAGAGCACTACGGTAATTTATAAGGAAGTGAGTGGGCAAGTACTTTTTGATATGATTGTCATTTAAAGGGAGACATAATAATAGTTTGGGCAGGTAAATAAGGGTTGGGATATCTGCAGTTGTTTGCTTCAGTTGCAAGCCTACTTGAAGGGATGTTATTTCTGCTCTTGAACAATGGGCAAGCATGGTTGTCAAACATTCCAGACTATGTCAGATCTAACTAATAAGAGTAATTCTAGCTGGCCTGGGTCAACCAGCGAGGTTGCTGCCTGGGTAGGGCAAAAAGACAATTTTGCCCCTCACCCCTTTAAATAATTTCTCTAAAAAGGTGGTTAAAAAGGGGGAGGAGGCAAAATTGTCTTTTTGCCCCACCCAGGCAGCAACCTCGCTGGTTGACCCAGGCCAGCTAGAATTTCGGAACTAATAAGAGGGAAAACTACCCTTCACCAACAACTGTCAAAAGCCAAAACTTGCAATCCCAGCTATGTAAATTCCAAATGCATGCATCTGATCGCCTTGCTAAGATTTGTTGATCTTCAACTATGGAAGAATACAAAGAGGGAACTATGTTCTCCCTTGGCTTTTCTCTTGCCCTAGTCCACCTCCGAATGTTCAATAATGTACTAACATTCCTTTACAAGAGACTAGAAACAAAACCCATAAAGATGAGGGTTTCTAGAAATAGCGTACAACTCTGAATTTCTAATAGTAATTTTTTTAAAAGACCTCTAGAGTTGATGAAGGTATTTCTACATTTTGTACATCAATAATGAAGAGAAGAACCACAACATTATTGAAGTCTAAACTTCGATATAATACTAAATCACAGACTGTGCATCCTCTCGCAAGTTCAACAAAAAAGACCATCAATGGATATTCAATTTGAGGAAAAAAACAAGACAGATGAAGGATAACAATAAAAATCCTTTTGTTTAGAAAAATAACTTGACAAAGATGCTCCAGACAGATTTTCCTCACTTTGATTTTCGTACAATTAAGCCCATAAAATGGTATGAGTGAGAAAACTGAAACTGAAAAGAACAAAAGTATAAATTGTATGAAATCACTTTTTTTTTTTTTTTGTATAAGATAGATATCAACCAAGATGAAGATACATGGCTTTCAATAAATGACTCATGTTTCATTCCTCTTCAATATAAGTAAATTTTATCACCTGACAATAAGAATTTAAAATCAGAACTAATACAATTCACAACTATATAAATAGGTACTAAACTCTTCCTAAAAACTGACCTGTTTGGAACAGCCTCTTGATTAACATCAATGTGACCAAATTGTATTCCAAGAGAAACACTGAAGCAGAATTCCCATTAAACAAAATTTGGACAAAGCCTCTTGATCACCACTATAAATGTGCAATTGGATCCAATGTCAATAGATAAATGTCACTGACGCCCACCCCAGCCACTTCAGCTTCGTCCTTATTATAATTCTTTTTCAGCTAGAAACACCATCTCAAGCAAGGAATTATTGCCACCCCTCTTGAGAAAAACCATCACTGCAGCATCTACATTTACTCAAACCCAGACTGTGTCAGGTGGAAGCCAAAGCAAATTGTTCCTAATGTGATCATCTTTACTTCTAGTCGATCTTGACGGTGTTGAAAACCAGTCCGGATTTGGGTTCTGGTTTGAAGCACCACCCTTTCGATCTGGACCACGTATTGACTGTACTTTGATCTCGAGTCCCACCAATTATGATAAGAGTAACAGTAAGACAAACAACTGTATCAGTACCCAAATTCCATAAATCATTCATTCTACTTAAACATAAGGGACTGTCTTGCTTCAAACTCTTGCACAAATAGGGTTATGAGTCCTGATGAACGGACTTGACATTTACTAACCATGATGACACTCTCCATGGCCAGATGCTGACATAACAGTATGCATTAATCGAATGCAGATCTAGACTTCAAGGTTACTTGGTGTATAGATCATCACGTGTTGAATTTCTGAAACAACATTTGAACTTCAGTCTCCCAATGGTAAATAATATGTGCGGGTTTTAGATTGTACTGCATAGACTCTCCTCATCCAGCTCAAGCGCAGATTCATAACCTTCTTCTCTCATTGGTTCAACTAACAAATCCAACATTAGATTAATATCTTCCATCTTCTGTTTTGAAATCTCCCCAGCTATGAAACTCTCTAACCCTTTCTTAGTCTCAACCCAACTACATCCAGGAATTTTCCTCAAGCTCGTATTCTTCATCTTCTCTCTAATTTTTTTTGCTTCTGCCCATCTCCCAGCTCAAGAATATAAATTTGCCATAATGATGTAATTCCCAGTGTTTTCAGGTTTTATCTCAAACAATCGATCACAAACAAACTTGCCTAGTTCAACATCACCAGAAACTGAGGCACCATTCAGCAAAGCACCCCAAACCTTTGCACTTGGTTCAATTGGCATTTTAGAGATGAAATCGGCTGCTTCAAGAAGCATTCCAGCCTGGCTAAATACTCCAACCATGCAAGCATAATGGTCAACAGCACGGTGAATCTTATAACATGGTACCATGGAGTCAAAAAATTTGTGAGCCTCGTTGACAAATCCAGAATGTGCACAAGCTGACAACACTACCGTGAACGTAACAGGGTCTGGCTTAATTCCACAGTTAAGCATCTTAGTAAACAGAGAAAGTGCAAAATCAGTATCACCATGCGCAGCATAAGCTGAAATTATAGCAGTCCACAAAATCACACTAGCACTCCTACATTGCATGAATACCTTGTGTGCACCATGAAGAAATCCTAATTTCAAGTAAGTGTTAATTAATGCTGAGGTAACATAGATATTCCCATCATAACCGTTCCTAAGTGCCTAACAATGTATCTGTTTTCCAACTTTTAGATTTGAATAATATGAAAATGTGGGAAGAACACTTGCAAGCGTCACGGAATTCAGTTTCAAACCTGTTTCCTGCATTTCTGGAAGAAGCTCAGGGTTCCTCTCACGGTAACTGTTCTGAACTAAACCCGAAAGCTCAGCATTCCATGTACTCAATATTGGCTTTCTCATTTCTCTAAAGAGCTCTATTGCTTTGGTAGAAAATCCATGAATCATGTACCCTGAAATCATCGGACCATAGCTCACCTCATCTTTTTCCTTCATCTTCTCAAACAATTTTCTAGCGTAATCCAAATTTCCACATTTTGCATACATGCCAATAATCGAATTCCAAACTGCAAAGTCCATCTGTTGTTCTCGATGATATAACTTCGATCCCAGACTCAAGATCCTTAAATTGTGCACAAGCTAGTAGAACACTCGCAACCGTAACCCCATTCGAAGCTAACATTTCCCTATACATCTCCAAACACTCAGCATACATCCCACTTTGAGAATACCCAGCAACCATAGAGTTCCGCGACACAATTTCCTTCTTCGGGGCACCATCAAACAATCTCCTGGCCGAACCCAGATCAGACAACCTCGCATAGAATGTAACAAGTGCATTAACAACAAACATATCAACCTCATACCCATTTCTCAAAACATACGCATGAATCACTTTTGCCATATTAGAGTCCGAATACAAGGAAGACAATGCCTTTAAAACACAATTAATCGTAAAATTATCAGGTTTAAAATACAAAGCTCCCTAACAAGAAACTGTTGGAGCACATTATATGATCAGCATCTATAATGTCACAGTAAGACATTTCTAAGTAGTTTGCTAGCATTATGTATAGGATGTTCTTCTCAAGCAAATTCCAATATGCTAATATAAAGCATAATATTCATCCAAACATTAAGCATACTATCAATAGCACATGCAAATAAGCATACTAATGTAAGCAAACATACTTTGACAAACAAATTCAATCTATGAAATAAATTCATACTTAACATACCTGTTTGTCGTAACTTTTGTATAAGATTCCAATGCTGTAAATAAATCCAGAAATAGTTAGGCTCAATGGTACCAGTATTTCTTGGGTTGAGTCGCGGACTAGGTCGCTCTCTTTAAGACGTTTCGCGGCTCTGCCCAAGATTGTGCTAGCAGTTACGTAGCCCCGTCGTCCCCAGGATAAAACAGCCCAGAATCTTCTCTGTCTCGTTCAAATACGCACAATATATGAACGGTATACTATTCACCCTCTCATCATTTGCTCGGAATCAAAAATCGGCAAAAACAGAAACACTGTTTTCAAAACATGTTCTGGATGCACTACTGTTTTGCAAAAAACGCAAGAACAGTTTCTATTTTGCAAAAACACTCTGTTTCACGTTGTTGTTCAAAACTCTGTTTTTCATTGCAAAATCAAAGCACTGTTTCTGATTGCAAAACTGGAATAAGCTAGAATACTCTGTTTCTGAAGATGGAAGAATTGTTTTCGAAACTCTGATTTCGAAGCTCACAAGTACTCTGTTTAGAAAAACAGTTTCAGAAGAAGCTCTCCTAATTGCTCTCTGTTTTTCGAAGTGATTTGCAAACTCTGAAAAAACTGTTCAGAAGAAGAAGAAGCAATAACTAAGAAGAAGCTCTCAAGTTCTGTTCAGAAATCACTCTGTCTATTTCAGAAGAAGATCACATAAACTCTGTTTCTTCAAACTCTGTTTATTTTCGTTTCAAGAACTGGAAGAAGAAGTGTTCCAGCAATAAAATCACTTTGTTGTTTCAAGAACTGGAAGAAGAACTGTTCCAGAATTTCGGATTCACTCACAATCATCCTCTAGCTTTTCTTAATTCTGTTTCTGTTGGTTTATACAAGACTCTGTTTTGGAAGCTAGAACTGCTGTTTCAGAAGATGCAAGACTGCAGTTCAGCTATGAAATTGCTGATGTGTGTTACAAGTTGCAACTTGCAACTGCTTTGGATATCACAGGCAAAAGAATTGGCAGAGATGGAGGCCAAAGATGTCATTGAGGCCAAAGATGTCACCAAGAGCATGGAGTTATTAACAGCTGAACTGCAGAAGGAGAAGCAGCTCAGTTGCTCGGCTATTGAGTTGGCAAAGAATGCTTGCAAAGAAACTGCAATGCAGTGAGTCACTTGGATGCAAGATGGCGGAAGCAAGATTGCTGTTTTTTTTTTTTTTTTTTTTATACATTCTATTTGCTCTAATACTGATGAGAGTATTAATAGAAAAAGAAACTTACAACCGACAACAAAACAGGGAGCCGAAAGATAAAACAGGAAAACATGGAGCAGGATTCCTGGAAGCACTAATTGTTTTATATTTTTAAAAACCAAATGTTCCAACAATCCCCCACTTGGATTTTTAAAAACAATTTTACAATCCTCCACTTGGATTGAAAAAACAATTTTTCATCGAGCAATCTTCCAAACATAAGATTGTGCATAAACAAAAGTGTCTTTCGACTTGAACTCTTGCGTAGTGTTCATGCTTTAGATTATACTAGAGTAACTCGTAGTTTTGAACTCTATCTCTAACAGACATTACACGCACAACCTTTTCCTGGGTGAAGTCTAAAAAGCCCGTGCTTTACGGCCATGCACGTATATCCCAGTAAGTGAAGGCTCTAGGAATTTTGCCCACAAATTCCATAGGAAGCGGCCAAACTTCCACAATCACTTAGGTGAGTCTATCAAGAGTACTCCTGTAGCTAGGTACTCCACTCCACATAGAGTATAGACATCATTAAGAGTTTTTCAACTCATCCTACTATCGCTTCAGGAATTCATGCTTTAATCTAGGAATGAGATTGTTATTTTGTCAGCATGATCCACATCATATCATTCACGACTTGTTATTACCCATTGAACCTATTTCTTGGGATCTCCAGTCTATAGGTTGGGTTACCGTCATGAATAACTCATCAATCTAAGGGCTTTAGTCCCATTCCTTTCGAGGTTTCAAAAACCTTCTCTCTAGCTAATACTTTCGTCAAAGAATTAGCCGAGTTCACATCAGTTCGTACTTGATCCGATCTCTCAGCACCAGTACATAGAATTCTCTATCCGTACTGTGCTTACGACGTATTTGTCGTTTCTTGCCGTTATCATAACGGTTCTGTATTATTCTTGCAATAGCCGCGGAACTATCGCATTGGATCAAGACAACTGGAATCAGTCTTTCCCATACAGGGATCTCTGCTAGCAGGGTTCTCAACCAAACTGCTTCTTCACTAGCCGTAGCTAATGTTCTAATCTCTGACTCCATCGTGGACTGTGCCAAAATGGTCTGTTTCTTTGACTTCCAAGAAACAGCTCCACCAGCTATATTGAAAATATAGCCACTGGTGGTTTTGGAGTCATCTGAAAGGACATTCCAATCAGCATCGCTCAATCCTTTAAGGACAGCGGTAAACTTCTGTAAGCCGAGGATCGTAGTCCTCTTAAGGTACCTCATGACCTTTTCAATTGCATCTATTAGGCTCCTTGAAATTTAAGGAAAACCTTCTTTACTGAAAATACATAGTAATCAAGGCCACGAAGTTCATTTCCGTTTACTTCTCCTAGGCTCAGATTCTATGACTTTATCAGTTTCATGCATTCTTATCATAGGTACGTTATTTGAGGATATACCCCCACTATTCCTCGAAATAACCCCCACTATAAATGCAATTTATCTTTTCATGAAAAATTCTTTGAGAAACACAAAAAATCTTTTCACAAAGAATCAGAATCCACAAAATTATTCTTAGCATGTATAAAAATATACGTAAGCTTCCCATTAAGGGACTTTTGAACTTCGGTCCTTCTAACTATTGTCAAAAACAGGTTTAGCTACATTTTTGAATGCATATTCAATGACGGTCTTCTTGCTATCTGAAGCGGACCATGCATTCAATTCTTAAGGACCCATAAAATGAGAATATCGAATAAGATACACATTCTATTCATCTCGCTATTCTCATTTTTTCTTTTAAGTTCAAGGATCAACTAAGAATATCATTAGAACACGTATCATAAATTCAGCTTCTGAATTTTTCAAACTTTGATATAAGCATCAAGCTTTCTGTGTTCAGCCTCTGAGAATTTAGTTGCAAACTTTGATAACAAAGTTCCGCAACAAAATCAAGCAATAGCTTCAATTGATCTATTTTGTCATCTACATCATCATCATGAGAACATATCCTTTCTATAAGAATTCATGTCCTCATGTGGAAGTCCGACCAACTTATGGTCTGAGCAAAATCATTTATGTATTGACCTCAAGAACAAAAATTCACAGGTCAATCTGTATATAAATGATTCCTTATAGCCTCCTTATGTCAGCTTAACATCAAATATCAACTATTACATTAAACACATGGTTTTTCTTTCCATCAATAGTATTGATAATTAGAGGCATTCTAATTTGCACAATAGATCAATTATTGTTCTCACCAAAATAGACTGAATCACCCCAAATGCATAGCATAATTATCATATAACTGCATACTCATTATCTAAAGAGTAACATGCATAGATGATATTATTCACTTCTCACGAAATGTTCAAATGGAATTTATTGATTCAGATTTCATGATATTCCAACTCAGGAAGCCTAAATCATGGTGTTCTATTCCTCCAAGGTTTTAGAGTTTAGACTACATTTTACATGTCATCATGTGTATATGTATGTCAATCTCTAACTACGTTAATCATAATTAATATGATTTCAATATGGTTGTAAAGTCACCATAAAAATATCTTTAAAATTTCACAACATGGTAAACCACCATTATAGCTAAAGATATCTGATATTGCAAACGTAGTTGTAAAACTCTAAATCATGTGGATCTTTTAAATATAATCCTCTTTCTAAACTTTTCAAGTACTACCATGGATTGTGTCCTTTTAGATTCTACCATAACCAATTTATAAAATAAGGAAATGGAGAAACATGCTTCCATCCCAATTTCACAACAAAACAATACTACCCAAGGATACATCAAAGCATCATAGTGTAAACAAAACTAAATTCCAATCCTTGGAACAAATTTCGTTTAGGCGAATGGGATCCATAACAAACAGACACATTCAAGCAACATGGCAATAACATACATTTTCTCATCAAAGTAATGTTTGCCAACTTATCCTTGGATCCCTTTGAATCAAGGAATAGTCCATAGCTAAAGTCAGTATCATAACTCAACTTCACTTCTAGTGTGATCACATGTGCGCATTCTTGTATTACAAATACATGCAAACTTTGTTTAGCAAATTTAGTATTTGTAATCATGGCAGAAAGAACACGTCTTAAAATTGTTGGAGCACATTATATGATCAGCATCTATAATGTCACAGTAAGACATTTCTAAGTAGTTTGCTAGCATTATGTATAGGATGTTCTTCTCAAGCAAATTGCAATATGCTAATATAAAGCATAATATTCATCCAAACATTAAGCATACTATCAATAGCACATGCAAATAAGCATACTAATGTAAGCAAACATACTTTGACAAACAAATTCAATCTATGAAATAAATTCATACTTAACATACCTGTTTGTCGTAACTTTTGTATAAGATTCCAATGCTGTAAATAATCCAGAAATAGTTAGGCTCAATGGTACCAGTATTTCTTGGGTTGAGTCGCGGACTAGGTCGCTCTCTTTAAGACGTTTCGCGGCTCTGCCCAAGATTGTGCTAGCAGTTACGTAGCCCCGTCGTCCCCAGGATAAAACAGCCCAGAATCTTCTCTGTCTCGTTCAAATACGCACAATATATGAACGGTATACTATTCACCCTCTCATCATTTGCTCGGAATCAAAAATCGGCAAAAACAGAAACACTGTTTTCAAAACATGTTCTGGATGCACTACTGTTTTGCAAAAAACGCAAGAACAGTTTCTATTTTGCAAAAACACTCTGTTTCACGTTGTTGTTCAAAACTCTGTTTTTCATTGCAAAATCAAAGCACTGTTTCTGATTGCAAAACTGGAATAAGCTAGAATACTCTGTTTCTGAAGATGGAAGAATTGTTTTCGAAACTCTGATTTCGAAGCTCACAAGTACTCTGTTTAGAAAAACAGTTTCAGAAGAAGCTCTCCTAATTGCTCTCTGTTTTTCGAAGTGATTTGCAAACTCTGAAAAAACTGTTCAGAAGAAGAAGAAGCAATAACTAAGAAGAAGCTCTCAAGTTCTGTTCAGAAATCACTCTGTCTATTTCAGAAGAAGATCACATAAACTCTGTTTCTTCAAACTCTGTTTATTTTCGTTTCAAGAACTGGAAGAAGAAGTGTTCCAGCAATAAAATCACTTTGTTGTTTCAAGAACTGGAAGAAGAACTGTTCCAGAATTTCGGATTCACTCACAATCATCCTCTAGCTTTTCTTAATTCTGTTTCTGTTGGTTTATACAAGACTCTGTTTTGGAAGCTAGAACTGCTGTTTCAGAAGATGCAAGACTGCAGTTCAGCTATGAAATTGCTGATGTGTGTTACAAGTTGCAACTTGCAACTGCTTTGGATATCACAGGCAAAAGAATTGGCAGAGATGGAGGCCAAAGATGTCATTGAGGCCAAAGATGTCACCAAGAGCATGGAGTTATTAACAGCTGAACTGCAGAAGGAGAAGCAGCTCAGTTGCTCGGCTATTGAGTTGGCAAAGAATGCTTGCAAAGAAACTGCAATGCAGTGAGTCACTTGGATGCAAGATGGCGGAAGCAAGATTGCTGTTTTTTTTTTTTTTTTTTTTATACATTCTATTTGCTCTAATACTGATGAGAGTATTAATAGAAAAAGAAACTTACAACCGACAACAAAACAGGGAGCCGAAAGATAAAACAGGAAAACATGGAGCAGGATTCCTGGAAGCACTAATTGTTTTATATTTTTAAAAACCAAATGTTCCAACAGAAACCAACTGGGAGAACAGCTTCAACGTTTCAAACGATTTGTTATGTATTGAGTATGCAATGAGTAAGGCATTCCAAGAGATAATATTCTTCTGGGGAATTTCGTCAAACACCTTGTGTTGCCTGAAACAGATGGTTTGATTTCGAGTAGAAGTTAATGAGGTTTGAAGCCCTTGATCGGGTTCGGAGGAGAGTCGTAAGGGCTTGTTTGGTTAAAATGTAGGTGGTTTGGGAGATTTGGAGGTGAAGTCGTCTTGTGATCCTCATCCACCCAAACGAGGAAGAAAGGTTTTCGAGCTAAGTTTATAGTTGGTTCATGGAGATTCAGAAGTGGCGCGCATGATTTCAAACCCAACTAATTCTAACAGTTATTGGTAATTGAAGTGGGGGTACAAAGAGGTGGGGTTTGTTGGGAGAGGCTATTCACACCCAAAATGGTCTCTACTAAACCTTAAATTTATCGATAGAGTTTGGATCGACTCAAGGATTGTGATTTCGTTTTTCGAGTTAATTTCGGTTTCTTGATTTTAATAAATATTTTGGTGTTTAAAGAAAAACGTAAAAATTTGAGAATAAATGAAATATATAATGAATTTCGAGGGTATATTAAAAATGTGAAAAATAACATGCAATTAAATAAATATATTAAACACAGTAAATGAAACCATAATACTTATAATTAGAAAATCAATGGGTAGTCTAAAAATCAATATATAAGTAAAAAAAGTGATAATTTGAAAATTAAAGGGTGATTTCAAAAACCAATAAATAATTAGAAAAAAAATCGAAAATTATGAAAATTTCCCAAAATTTTTCAAAAAAAATTCTCGAAAAAATGGAAATTTTAGTAGCTAGTTTTATATTTTTCTTTTCGTAATTTTAAATTCGATGAAATTTCACATAATTTCGCGAAATCACAATCCTTGGATAGACTACACCCGAAATGTATACAACTTTACAAGTTCGAAAAGAACATGCATATGGGTGTAGATAATTCAAATTCTATGGGGCATATTTTTTTTGTAGTTTTTAAATTTAAGTAATTTTCAATCAAAATCATTTATGGCTGCTCAGTTGATCTTTCAAGTAGGATCATAATTAATTATATGGAAGATATTTGTTCAGAATGTGTTTCACTATGTCAAACATACCGCGTTAAATTTGTATAAAGAGTGAAATTCTTTGGCTAGGTGTGTTTGATTTCAAGGAAAAATGCTAAAAAGTGAAAAGGGAGAGGAAGAAACGAGGAAGAGAGAATGAAAAACATGCATTTTATGATGATTATTGTCATTTTGATTTGTTACAAAATTGTGGAATTTTTTTCTTAGGGGGTTAGCTGAGAAAATCTTTGCCAAAATTAAATAGTTATCTACAACCTGAAGATGGAAAAAAAAAATCACTTCATTTCTTATTTCTTTGTTCTTTTTGTCATGATGAACTTTCTCGAAATAGTGTTGGTTTGAAAGTCTCACATCAATTAAGAAGAACTTGTCACGAAGATTTATATCGATAAAACTCCAAATATTGAATCTAAGTGGTGTTTAAGTTGCCCTAACAAGTGGTTGTACCAAAACTAGAATTGACTCGAGCAATGAAATACAATTGACATAGAAGATTGATTAGATGTTCTAAACTTCTAATCACATCCTCTCCTTTTTTTTTTTTTACGATCAAACACGAAGATGTTTATTAATGAAAGAAAGGGAAACAAGTTACAACGAGAAACATTCCTATATCAAGGAATGCCAAGACACTATGAAAGTGTCAAAACCCAAATTCCTAAATAAATTACATGCCGTACCCATTCTCCACAGCAATTCTCTAATATCGATAAAGATAAAGTGTTCTGATCCTCGTGTAACAAACATTCATTTTTTTGGGCCCATTGCATGCATGGATTATATATTGCTAACTCAAGACTTGCTTCTTCTTCTTTTTTTTTTTTTTTTTTTTTTTTTTTTTTTTTTCCTGATCAATGCTCAATACTAGCCTAACATTATGTAGGCATGCGCGCAATTCACATCACCAATCACTTTTAGAAAAGAATTATAATTTTTAGAAAAGAATTATAATTTTACTCTTGGAGTGCTTGGCAGGCCAAGTGACTCTTTTTTTACCAAACTCCAAACCAAATTAAAGCTTGTAATCATCACTCTTGATTCTTCCTCAAGTCAGTCTATCACTAATTAAATTAATCTTTCTATGTCCATCAATTGTAGCTCAGTTGATCGGACATCCACTTTCCTTGTGAGAGGTCACGGGTTCGAGACTCACTAGTTAAGATTTTGTGAGTTTTCGGCCGATTATTAGGAGCACATTTGCTCCGCCGCTGATAAGCCATTAGGTATTGAATGTAGTTGTTTAGATGGTCTGAACCGAAGCAAAAGCGAGTCTTCATACAAGGTGGAGGCGATGGACAGAGCGAAAGTAAGTCTCTATGCGACATGGAGGCGACGAGGACATTAAGTGACAACAATATTGTAACCTTCGGGTCTGGTTTGGTTAATCCTATTGGGTCAGTCATGTAACCTTCGGGCATAGATTAATAAATAAATAAAAAGAGTCAACGATCCAATTTTAAAAAAATAATAATAATAATAATCTTTCTATTATCAAGTTACGCTTATTTAGATGAGACTTCAATCTAATGATGATTTTTTTTTGTGCATCCAAAGGTTTTGGATGTACGGAGCCTCACGGTAACTTTAGATTTTTTCGGATTGTAATATTTTTGAATTTGGTTGATAAACTTAAGTGAGTATAGTAACTATTTTTATTATGTCATGTTAGTAACTAAGTTAGTGATAACTTTAGTCACATTATGATAACTTTATATACACATAGTAGTAATAAGTAGATGGTAACTTTTTGTGAATGTACCACACATTCAAACCTGTGTGTACCAAAGCATATTGCTCATCTATTATGTGTTTAAGACTTCAAGTCTCATCCTGTATACTTCTTTTATTTTTTTGTCATTGCGCTCAATCATGCTCTTTCTGTAAAGTTATATATATGGATATTTTGTTTTAGTTTTCATGGGTTCTCTTTTGCTTTCCGTTCCACACGCACGATAATCTGGAGAAATTAATAAGGAAATTTTTGGTTTATGGGGTGACTTTTGTTAGAAATATTAAAAAGGGAGTGCTTCTACAGTGCACTGGTATTTTGCCTGGTGCAATTAGGCAACGTTGGATTGCATCGAGATAAGGATTGTGATTTCATTTTATTTCAAAAATCAATAAATAATTAGAAAAAACCCCAAAATTTACAAAAAAAAAACTCCGAATATCGAAAAACACTAAAAAAAAAAAAAGAAGAAATTTTGGTCACTGTGTTTTGTGTTTTTGGCAAAAAAACCCGAATTTTATGAAAAAAACTCAAAAATTGAAAAAACCTCAAAAAAATGTAAATTTATATTTTGCCTTTTTCCGTAATTAAAAAAAATGAAAATTTTGGTGAAATTTCGTGAAAACTCATTCTATTGGGCCAATTAGGAATTTTATATACAAACTAATAAAGTATTTGTATGTATATAATACCTAATTGGCCACATCTTTGCTAAAAAAATTCATTTTAAAAACTTGAGCAAACCATGTCCATAAGGGTAAGTTGGTCATTTTGCAAATTTAGATGAAGTTTATGAGTCAACGTACTGAACTCGCGATCATGAGGGTTAGACTGAAATACAAAAACTAATGGGAGTTAAACAAGAATAGTTATAAACTAATGAGAGTCAAATGGGATATAACCCATTAAATAATAAAGAGTTATAGTGATTGAGTAGTGAGTACATGTTAAACTTATAATTAAGGAATTATTTTATAAGAACGAAAAATTGATAGCTTTGTTTTACAACATGATTACAAATCTTAGGCTTGATCCCAAGGTCTCTCGTTTGAATGTCGCCATGTTAAATAATAAATGGACTAATAGCCTTTGGCAAAATAAATCAATTATCGGCACTTTCTAATAAATAAATGGCGGAAAACTCTTTGATAGGGATGACATCAAATTATTATTAAGCGAATGCAGGCGGAACACCATCCTCATTTTCTGCTCCTCTTCAATTGAGCATATAAAACCTGTTCAATGAATTATTTATAAGAAAAAAAAGATTGATAGCGTTGTTTTACTACAATTGTTTGATTGTACGAAATCAGTCTTGCGATGACTTCAATAAATAAAACATCAACTAAAAAACAAAGACCGTAATATAAAAAGAAAACAATTAGAAAATTGATTGACAATTGCTGTCTTTGGAAATGATAGAGATTTGGGGGAAGCAGTCCAACAATACCAAGTTTAAAAAAATTGATTCATCGAATCAAATATGAACTTTGAGAAAATATCGGGACTGATCAACTTCTACAACCTGCGGAGGTAACAATTGAAGACGACTTAGCAATGAGCTTTATATGAACGTATTCTGAAGATCATCACTTAAAATTGCAGAATTCAACATAGCAACTTACTAAATCTGCTGGAAATTCAACATGGTTATTAATGTCACATTCATTCGTTTGAATCATAATGGTGAAAATTAATAATTCCTCTGAAGTATAATTTCAAAAAATCACACACGTTTTGCACCTATTATATCAACTGATGGATTATTTCCAATCATATGCAGGGACCTGAAAAAATGTGGTTCCATTATCGACAGAGTTGCCATCATGATGAGAACATGGTTGAAGTTGTTTCAATATATCTTCTGCATTCTCGAATACAAAGGGATATGATGAAGGAAGAGTTCACCGAATAAATAGCTCTATTGGAAAATGAACCAATTATGGTTTGTCAAAACACCATTGAAGATGAATGTGGGGTTACTACAGCTCAGTCACCTAAGAAAGAAGTTCATCGAAGATCTTCTCGAAGCAAGAGGACAAATCCTAAATTCAAGTAACTAATGATGATAATACATATACGATGTAGACATCTGTTGGAGTCTTAAATGGCAACCACTTCTGTACTAGACCACTTTGCAAGATTACTTCCCAATCTCTCTTTTCAAGAAAAAAAAAATGGCTTGAATAACCATTCATCAAGTAAAGAGGAATCGTCACTAAGGTTTATAAGAAAGTGGTTCACTCCCTAATAACACATTGTTCAAGGAGAGTAGACAATACATCTACTATACATCGTTGTTATTAGGGAGTTGACTATTCCTTATATTCTTTCATGACAATTCCACTTTAGTTGATGTGAGATTATTTAAACCAACTCTATTCCAACACGAAGCTGACACAACAAATTTTGCTTATCTTGGGTCTGAGGACCAGATTGTAGGTGGTTCAGCTACTGGATTTGATCTTAGCACCGATCTTAACATTGAACCATCACCACTGGATGAGGACGAGGGAGCAGAACATGTACATAGGTTGGACTAAAGTATGGAGGACAGTGAGCTATTTGTTGCTTTCTAACAAGGAGGATGCTTCCATAAAGGTTCACATCAGGGAGGCCAATGCGGTGGCGGATGCGTTAGCTGATAGAGCATAACGAGACCATATGACTGCTTCTTTTGATGGGACTGATTTTCCTAGGAGAGTGGCAGGATTGATCATGCTCGACAGATTGCATACGGCGTACATTCGCCATGGGGATGCGTAGAGGTAGCTTTTACGGTCATTCGCGGCTCTTCCCGTCGGATGCGTAGGGGCGAGAATGCGGATTGTGGGATGATTGCGTCCCGCTACTGGTGTTTTGGTTTGGACTGCAGGGGCGAAATAGGACAACAAGCTATTGGTCCCTGCATTTTCGGTCAGGACTGCAGGCTATTGGTCAGGACTGCAGGCTATTGGTCAGCAGGCTATTGGTCAAGACAGCAGGGGCAAAACAGGACTGAAGCGCCAAGCATTTTCGGTCCCTGCTCACTCTGTTTTTAGGCTCTGATCCCAACCATGGGGCGAGAATGCGGATTTGTTTTGGTTTGCGGGATCGCATGAAGCAGTTACGAAATGCTTGCGCATTTCTTTTTGGATGAAACGCAGGTATGACAGCAGTTTTGACAGCAGGTATGCCCTTCTGTTTTTGGCTAAAGCAGGTATGACAGCAGTTATGCGACACATGTCACTTCTTTCAGCATTGGTGATTGTTATGTTTTGCTTTTATGTATTTTGGTTTACGGTTTCGGCCCAATTTTTTGATTTGGTTTTATCACGGGTAAAGTCGTCATGTACCCCCGTATTGATTGTAAATCAATTTTTTTTGACAGGTAATAAAAGTCTGACATTCCAGAGGTACCCCTCTCCACTAGAGGTTTTATAAATAAAAAAATAAAAAAATGGTTCACATCAGCAGTTCAGCAGGTTTGGCTACAATCCTCTAGAGGAGCACAAGATGAATAAAACTTTACAAATGAAGGTTAAGTTGATGAAACCGTTAGCACAAAAAGACTTGCTGGGCAGCTTGTTTTGCAGGATCAATCCAGGTAGGCTACAAAATGGTAATTGGATAGTTTCAGTTGCCACGAACCTTTGGACTCCGTTTATAGGAAGAATAGTGATTGGGTAGAAAGTACATGTTAAGCTTTATAATCAAGGAATTATTTTATAAGAAATAAAAGATTGATAGCTTTGTTTTACTACAATTGTTTGATTCTAAAAAATCAGTCCTGCAATGACTTAAATAAATAACATACCAACTAAGAACAAAGGCCAGATTATAAAGAGAAAACAGTTAGAAAATTGATTGATAATTGCCGTCTCTCGAAATGATAGACATTTGGCGAAAACAGTCCAACAATACTAAGTGCATTGTGTATCTACTCCGATCTCTATATAAATCAAATTAAGATATCAACTGAACACCATGTCCTCTAATTTTCCCATACTGGTTTTTCCTAAAGAAAGATGTATTTCTCTTGCTTCCCAATCATGCTCATAGTACTAATATGGAGCAGCATCAACACACTCACTACAATTGCCTTCTCCAACAACTCCGCACCAGATTGTCTGGCGCTGCTTGCCTTCAAAGAAAAGATAAACAATGATCCACTCAATGTACTGAGTTCGTGGAACGACTCCATCTACTTCTGTGACTGGAATGGGGTCACATGCAGTCGTCGCCATCATGACAGGGTCATACTCCTAAACCTGCAATCAAAAATGCTTGAAGGTACGCTCTCCCCCCACATAGGGAACCTCTCATTTCTTCGTGAAATCAGGCTCGATACAAACTACTTTCATGGCCCAATACCACAAGAAATTGGTCGATTGTCCCAATTAAAGGTCCTTTCTCTAGCAATAAATTTGTTTAGTGATGCAATCCCTACCAATCTCACTTACTGTTCCAAACTTCAAGTAGTCAATTTAACACACAATCATCTCACCGGAAGGATTCCAATCCAGCTCACCTCTCTAGTAGACCTTACTTTGTTGCATCTTAGTGATAATCAACTAGAAGGACGCTTTCCATCAATGTTGGGAAATCTCACTGCTCTTACTTATTTTGGGATTAGTTCCAACAGTTTCACTGGAAGCATTCCCTGTGATCTATGCCACATCTAAAGCTTAGAACGTTTTAGTGTTGCTGGGAACAAACTTACAGGGAAAGTTCCTTCTTGTCTTTACAATCTCTCACATATCACACATTTCTCAGTGGCTTATAACCAACTAAATGGAAGCCTTCCTTCAGACATTGGCCTTACACTTCCTAATCTCAAATATTTTTTAGTGGGAGGCAATAAACTCAAAGGTCTCATCCCCTTGTCATTTCCCAATGCTTCAAGACTTGAACAGTTAACACTTGAAGATAATCAATTTACAGGACATGTCCCAAGAAACCTAGGAATGCTTCAAGGTCTTAGAATCCTATCCATTTTTTCAAATCAACTAGTAGATGACTTGGACTCTATCACTTCTTTAACCAACTGCACCAATTTAGAATTGTTAGATGTTGGCCATAATTCTCTCAAAGGGACAATGCCTAGCACAATAGTAAATCTCTCCACCACACTCACACATCTATATTTAGGAAGTAATCAAATATATGGAAGCATCCCAACTTCAATTGGAAACCTTTTAAACTTGCACATCCTTGAAATTTCAAACACTCTATTACAGGTGATATCTCCAAAGTCATTGGTGTATTTCCCCAAATGGTTGGACTGTATTTGTACGACAATGAATTATCAGGACAAATTCCTGATTCCTTCTATTATAATTCAACTCAATTAACCATTCTATCATTGTGGGGAAACAAGCTACATGGAAAAATACCTCCAAGTCTTGGAAACTGTCGAAGTTTGTCAGAACTGTATCTTTCTTATAATAGACTAAGCGGTACCATTATCAAACAACTTTTTCATCTTCCATCCCTTATCAAGCTAGCATTACCTAACAATGCTCTAAGTGGTCCCTTATCATCCGAAGTAGGTAACTTGACCAATCTTGTGCTCTTGGACCTCTCGGGTAACAATTTTTCTGAAAGTATACCAACCATGCTTGGCAACTGTTTGACTCTAGAGTACCTTTCCATCAGCCAAAACTTGTTTACGGGAAGTATTCCTCAGTCATTGAGTGCATTGAAAGGTATAAAGCAACTCAATCTTTCTCGCAACAAGTTATCTGGGGAGATTCCGCGATATCTGGAGAATTTCACTTCTCTAATTCAGTTAGATTTGTCTTATAACGACTTGGAGGGATCAGTTCCAAAGGTTGGTGTCTTTGTCAATGCCACTGCAGTATCACTTATGGGAAATCGTAAACTTTGCGGAGGTGTTGTTGAAGTCCAATTGCCTCCATGCCGACATAGCAAGAAGGTGGGAAAGTCACAATTTCTCAAAGTGGTTATGTTTGTGATTGTTGTAAGCATATCTTTGGTTGTACTAGTTTGTTTATTTTTCGTGTGGTATCGAAAAAAAGTATCTAAAGCAAAGCCTACTTCAGAGTCAATATTTATTAATCAACTCACAAGGATCACTTATGCGGAGCTTCTCGAGGCAACTAATAGATTCTCTATTGATAATTTAGTTGGTGTGGGAGGCTTTGGTTCGGTGTATAAAGCAATTCTTTCCCAAGTAATTGTTGCAGTTAAGGTAATAAATCTTCAACAAGAAGGAGTTTTTAAGAGTTTTTTGTCTGAATGCAATGCCTTGAAAAATCTTCGACACCGAAATCTACTCAAGATCATCACAGTTTGTTCGGGAATTGACTTTCAAGGAAATGATTTCAAAGCGCTAGTTTTTGAATTCATGCCCAACGGAAGTTTAGAGGAGTGGTTACATCCAAAGATAAACATACAAGATGAGTTGAAGAACTTGAACTTCCTACAAAGGATGAACATAGCTCTTGATGTTGCTTATGCGTTGGATTATCTTCACAACCATTGTCAAACCGCAATTGTCCATTGTGATCTAAAGCCAAGCAATGTTCTCCTCGATGTTGACATGACAGCTCATGTGGCTGACTTCGGTTTAGCAAAGATTTTCTCAAGCAACACTTGCAATTTTTCACAAAGCCAAGGTAGTTCTATTGCAATTAAGGGATCAATCGGATATGTTGCTCCAGGTAAGAATTTTATACATATGAATGTGTCTCTTTAATCCTTGGTTATTGGTTTTTTCATTTTATATGAAACGATATCTTCTTTTTTTGCAGTCATCATCCCTAAGTTATTACATGTCACCATCACATCTCATCCAACACTTCTAACAATGTTGTGGTATATTGAATTCATATTAACAATTGTAAATTACTATGTAATATATTTCATGTTCATTTAGTCAAAATTTTGCTTCTGCGATATTATTGCACATCAAATTTATTTTACCTACCTAAATTATGGTTTTCAATGAAAATCATTTTTAACCATTTTATTTTATTGAGCAATTCATCGCACATGTGATATGATCTTAGCTCCATCTCAAATTTCTATTTTGATTTGTTTTCGTCTAATGATTTTAAATTACATGTTTAGAAAGGTAAATTTTTATGATTTGCAGAATATGGAATGGGTGGTGATGTGTCCATGCAAGGAGACGTTTACAGTTATGGGATATTGTTACTGGAGTTGTTTACTAGGAAAAAGCCAACAGATGATATGTTTCAAGGTGGACAAAGTCTGCATGGTTTCGCAAAAGCAGCTTTACCTGAACAAGTTGCCAACATTGTGGATCCATCTTTGTTGTTAGAAGGCACCAGCGAAGTTGGCAACATTGTGAGCCGGAGTAATCGAGAGACTAAAGTGCATAATTATTTGGTTTCAGTGATAAGATTGGGAGTTGCATGTTCTTCGGAATCCCCTGTTGAACGCAAGAATATTGCAGAAGTCATCATTGAAATGCATCACATAAGAGATCATTATGAAGGTGTTAGAATCCATGTAGAGTGAGATCTAACCGTCATGATGGTGTATTGCACGGTCGTTTGTTGCGAGTGGTAAAGTTTGTTTGTTTTTCTAATAGATGCATAGTTACTTATTTTTCATGAATTTCCAGAATGGCAGAAATTACTAAATGAGGGGGAATGTTGGAATATATACTAACAATGAGAATTTTTAGTATTTTTTGCAGCAATTACCCTGAGGGGGAGTATTGAAATATTAAGCCCACTTCAATTATCCATGGCCTTAATTTTTTGTATTTTCCACAACAGTTGTGTTGAGGGAGAGTATTGGTATATTAAGCCTATTCCAACTATCCATTGATCTAACTGCCCATGTGCTTATACATGGTACGTAGTACCATGTGAATTTACGGTGTTATTATATAATTGGTACTCACCAACGTATTGCTTAATATATGATTGGATTCACACTCTCTATAAGTTCCATCAATTAAAAATAACAATGAAGACCATCGTATTAAGCAATCAATATAACAGTAATCTTTCAGGGCTTCTCAATAAAGTACTGGAGAAGAAAGAAGCGTTTTTTTTTTTTTTTTTTTGACTTAGCCAACTAATCAGGCTACCATTGGCAAGGAAGAATGTTTACTTGTAGGAGCAAACTTAATTCATACGCTCGCTTGGTTCTGGATTTCCACCTCCTATTTGAGAATAGGAACTAGATATTAGTCTATTGTGCTATAGATACCAACCTGATAATGCTTAGCTCTTTTCTCTGATCAAACAAGAAACAAAATAAATATAACAATTAAGATACTGAGCCACAGAGAAAGAATTAGCATAGGAATGAATAAAATAAATGCCTAGAAAATAAAAATGAGGATGCTGCAAAGCACTTCTCATTGTTTTTTAAAAAATTCTACTGCAAATTGTAGTCATATCACAACAAGGCAAACAAAAATGGGTGTTCTAAACTTCTAAATATATATTCATCACTCAAACAAGGAGAAATAAAAATACATGGAATGGCACCATATTAGACTAGTTTCTCTTGATTCTATCATAACTGAAAAATCTAGTGACATGGAAGTAAAAAAAATGGGTGAAGAGAGATAAAAGCATAGGAGAACTAAAACCATCTCGCAGATGCCAAGTCGGGTTGCAACTACTAGTGTAATGCCCCCACCTCCATTTCTCCTCGAGATCCTCCAGATCTCTTGTGATTCACCCTTTCATCTGCACATTGCCTAAGAACCACTACTATTTTATTATTATTTTTTATCCCTTAACCCCTTCAACTCCAGATGATGTCGACTGGAATCAACCCCGTGACCTAGTGATACCATCCGCCACTGCTCAACCACTGAGCCATCACACCTTAGCCTAAGAACCACTACTAGTGTCAAGATTTATTTACCGAATGTTGTTAATTTGAGTACACAATTCTTGCCGCTCACGTGTCTATGCGTGATATGCTACATTTAGTACCCACACTTGCACTCTCGCGAATTGATTACTTGGATTTATTGTAGATAGTTTCATCAATACCTTTTAAGAGCATTCTTGAATCCACAATGTTCATAATTTGATTTGGAAAGTCGTTCGAGTTCAAGCAAAGCTGTGAAGGTTTTGCGAGTCCTGAGACATGTCTCCAGTTGACCTCTTTCCAGTAAGCATCTACAACTGTAAACAAATTCTTCCATCGACCACCCACTCTATATTTTGCAAATAACATACTCTAATTTGTGAAATAAGGTGAAAATCACGAAATACTAAGATGATACATATCAAATAAAATTTGAAACGGAACTCCTTTATTTTTTATGTTGAAGAATGTTGTGTTCTAGATCAAACTGTGATCGAAAGAATAGTTAACACTAAAATTAGTAATTAAAGAGTGATAGTGATTGGGTAGAAATTACATGTTAAACTTTATAATCAACGAATTATTTTATAAGAAAGAATAGATTGATAGCTTTGTTTTACTAGCTACATGATTAAAAAAAATTAGTCAATGAAGGGTTTCTGGCTTAGGTTTGGTTCCACGGTCCCTCTTTTTAATGTGACCATGTTTTGGTCAATAAAACATAAATAAACTAATAGCCTTTGGCAAAAGAAATCAATTATCGACAAAAACAAATTTGTCGTAAACAAATAAATGGCATGAAGTTGCTTTGCATGGTCATTGCAGCTACCAAGTAATGCACGCGGAACACCATCCTCATCTTCAGCTACAATTGCCTCGAATACGCTTGCCCTAAGCTCGGCCTAGAAAGTCAAGATAAAGATAAAAAAGGAATCTTTTAGTAATTTCCGGCGACATCTTATATACCCATTTCTTAAAAAACACAAACCCCAGCTCAAAAATCATAAAAATGACACAATTGACAAGAAACAAAGCCTGCCCATAAAAATGACACAATCCACATTAGCTTCTATCCCGGTCTTCATTCTGTCTCTTATCAAGGTTCCCTGTTTCATAGCTGCCAAGATGGAACGGATCATGCGCGATTTCCTTTGGGGTTCTTCTCATAACTCTAGAAAGATGCATTTAGTGGGCTGGGAGAAAATTTGTTGCCCTAAATCCCGAGGTGGTTTAGGCATTCGTCAGGTGCTCACTTTCAATATTGCATTACTTTCTAAGTGGCTTTGGCGATTTGCAGAAGAGAATGATAACTTATGGAGATCTCTCATCATGGACAAATATGGGCGCAATAGATGGGTTTGGGAAAAGAGAACTAAGTACACTTCCTACGGCTGCTCTTTGTGAAAGTCTATCTCCCGGTGCGCAAGTGGCTTCTACCCTCACACCTCTCTCCAATGTGGAAATTGTGATCTCATCTCTTTCTGGCATGATGTGTGGTGTAGTAACCAATCTTTGAAGGATCTGTTTCCAAGGTTGTTTATCATTAACAACAATCAATATGGGAGTGTGAGCAGTTTTTGGTCTAACGACAACTCTTGGGACCTTTCCTTTCGCAGACACCTTAATACTGGGGAACTAGATGAGTTCGCTAATCTTATACATCTGTTGGGTAGACAAATGCTCTCAGAGGGACCAGATAGTTTGGTGTGGAAGGGTAAAGGTGTGGGCTTCTCGGTGAAAGAATTTTCGGATATGTTGGCTGCATCTCATTATGAGACCCACTCTAACCCCTTCATTTCCTCCCACAAAAATCTGGTATGGGTGAAAAACTTTTTTCCTCGGATTAATTTCTTTAGTTGGTCAGTTTTGCACGAGAAGATATTGACTAAAGATAGGTTAAGGAAAATAGGAATCCTCACTGGGAGTCTTTGTGTGCTTTGCAATGAATTTGAAGAAACACTGGACCATTTGATGCTTCATTGCAGTTTCTCCAAATCCATTTGGAGCAGTTTCTTGGTGGAATTCGGTTTGAGTTTGATGTTTGAAGGCTCCATTTTAGATTGGCTAAGTTGGTGGTCTCAAGCTAATCCTTCCCGTCGGGGGGAGTGGTTATGGCGTAGGGTCCCTCACGTTCTCATGTGGTGTGTGTGGAAAGAAAGAAATAAAAGGGTTTTTGAAGGACTACACAGATCGGAGCACTCTATCTTTATCGAGATTAGAGAATTGCTGTGGAGGGTGGGTTCGGCATGTAATTTATTTAGGGATTTGGGTTTTGACACTTTTATAGTGTCTTGGCATTCCTTGATATAGGAATGTTTCTCGTTGTATTTTATTTCTCTTTCTTTCATTAATAAACATCTTCATGTTTGACCGTAAAAAAAAAAAAAAAAAAAAAAAAAAAAAAGCAATGGGGTTTTGATGAATGGATGTTGTTGTTACCCTGATCTTGGCTAGAACGCACTTCTTTTCAAGGGTTTGAGTGACAGGTCTAGAGATCCATCATTTCTCTCGTACAATTGTCCGTTAGTACATTATTACATACTTTCGTCAAAACGTAGGATGCCATACGGCCTAAAATTGAAGAGGAATTAAATCAATTTATTGTGTGTTTGCATCACTACTTCACCAGTAAGAAAGATAATCTCCCATGTGTTATGCATGAGTTATAAGTATGCCCCAAAATCTAGTTGGTAGAGACTTGAAAGCGAGCGTATAAACATCTCATTAGTAAGAATGATAATCTCCCATGTGATCCAACAGATGGTATAAATTACATCGTAAGTGGTAGAATTTTGTATTCGCCTGTAATTCATAAGCCTTATGGAAAAAAAAAATCATACACACTTTAGGCAAAAGGGTAAGCATAAGCTTAATGGAAGCATGCATACAATTGTTTGATTCTACAAAATCAGTCTTGCAATGACTTCAATGAATAAATAAAATCAACCAAAAAACAAAGACCAAAATATAAAGAAAACAATTAGAAAATTGATTGATAATTACCGTCCATTGAAATGATAGAGATTTGGCTAAGACCAAAGTATAAAAAGAAAACAACTAAAAAATTGATTGATAATTGCCGTCCCTTGAAATGATAAGAGATTTAGCAAAGACCAAAATATAAAAGGAAAACAATTAGAAATTGATTGATAATTACTCGTCTCTTGACAAGATAGAGATTTGGCAAAGACCAAAATATAAAAAGAAAACAATTAGAAAATTTGATCAATAATTGCCATCTCTTGAAATGATAGAGATTTGGCAAAGACCAAAGTATAAAAAGAAAATAATTAGAAAATTGATTGATAATTGTCTTCTCTTGAAATGATAGTGATTTGGCGAAACCGAACTATAATAAGAAAACAATTAGGAAATTGATTGGTAATTGTTGTCTTTTGAAATGATAGAGATTTGGCGAAGACCAAAGTATAAAAGACAATTAGAAAATTGATTGATAATTGTCTTCATTGTCTTCTCTTGAAATGATAGAGATTTGGCGAAACCAAACTATAAAAAGAAAACAATTAGAAAATTGATTGGTAATTGCTCTCTTGAAATGATAGAGATTTGGCAAAGACCAAAATATAAAATATAAAATATAAAATTTAGTTGATCGAATCTAATAAGAATTCTTCGACAAAATATTGGGACTGGTAAACTGCATTCCTTTGTCAAGACATAGTCCACTACTTCTTCAAATAACAAATGTATTCATAGCCGCAGGTTGAAACCAAAACTACAAAGCAACAATATGTACCCATTCTCAAAAAAACAAAAATTCTAAATCCAGCGGTCGGCCCGAGTGGAGCAAAAAACAGCAAGGGGGAAGAGATGGATGAGGACATTGGGGAGAAGAGGCCGGTGGCCAAGGATCCGGTAAAGGTGGTGTTGTCAAACAAATTTGAGTCGCTTAATGACAACATTGATGCAGATGAGAGTGAGAACATGGATCATGTTAGTGCTGAGCAAGTTACAGAAACTACGGAAGAATGCCTACTAGAGGCGGGGTATACAAAATCGGAGATTGCAAATGCTATTGGAATTCAAGAACAACCGACACAGCCAACAGATGACATAGTCTCAGGGGCCAAGAGTGGTTTTTCCGATGCCATGCCAATTGGGAGCGATCAATTGGGGAGTCCTGGATCAGAGACGCGGGTTGCATTTGCAGGGAAATTAGGAGTGGCCTCGCCCCGGCCAGCTCACGGCCTCAAACAGCCTGCGATCACCATCAGTCCAAGCACTGCGATCCCCATCAGTCCAAGCCCTGCGATCACCATCAGTCCAAGCCCTGCGCCAGCTCACGATCTCAGTCAGACCACGCTCCTCGTGTCTCCTCGGGTCCAGCCTGCTCACGGCCCCAGCCCATCCAGTCCAAACACGGCCTGCCCACGACCTCCAAGTCCACGGACACAGGTCACGGCCAGTCCACGACCCCAGTCTCTTCAAGGCCCCAACCCAGGGGACGTGCTTCCTCAGGCAGTGCATGATTTGATCGCCGTTGATGATTCTTTAGTGACGCAAACTAAGTCGATCGGAATGCTACATGAAGTAGGGGTTGCCACGGTGAAGCCGACAGTGATGGAACAGTTGAGAGAAGTTATGGCCAAACGAGCTCAATCCACGGTAACTGGTAATTTTTCAGTGCCCGCGACAACAAAGAACGACAAGGATGGGAGCTTGTTTGATGTCGTCATCCAGCTGTTTGAGGAGAACCGTGTTTTGCGAATGACATCTAATACACTTGATAAGGTCACAGATGATAGTGACGAGGCTGCGTCGGAATCGGAGTTGGGTTCTCTTTTGCTTTCCATTTCATACACTTGCAGGATAATTCGGAGAAATAAGGAAAATTGTGATTTATGGAGTGATTTTTTTAGAAATATTAAAAAGGATTACCCGTACTACAGAGAGGCTCTGGCGCTAGTTTGAATCAAAACTTTCAAATGAGCAGACTTTTTTTTCAGACAGATTTGCGCAACTTTAGTAAAATGGCCATAACTTTCTCATTTCAAAATATTTCAAGTGATTCAAATTGTGTTTGTTAGATAATTCATAGTACTTCAATTTTAATGTTTTGATAAACTTGAAAATCAGTCTCAATTGAGCATATAAGTTGGCCGAAAGTCAGGGACACTACCCCATTTTTATTGCTAGACAGATTTGCACGACTTTAGTAAAATGACCATAACTTGCTCATTTCATAACATTTTCAAGTGATTCAAATTGTATTTATTAGATAAATTATAGTACCACAATTGTCAGGTTTTGATGAGCTTGAGAATTGGTCTCGATCGACCATATAAGTTGGCCGAAAGTCATTGACACTACTCCGTTTTCATTGAGAGCGTGACTTTAGTAAAATGGCCATAACTTGCTTATTTCAAAATATTTGCAAGTGATTCAACTTGTGTTTATTAGATAAGTCATAGTAACAAAATTTTCGTGTTTTGATGAGCTTGAGAATCATTTTCAATCTAGCATATAAGTTGGCCGAAAGTCAGAGACAATATCCTGTTTTTATTGGAAGACAGATTTGTGCGACTTTAGTAAAATGACCATAACTTGCTTATTTCAAAACATTTTCAAGTGATTCAAATTGTGTTTATTAGAGAACTTAGATTACTACAATGTTCGTCTTTTGATAATCTTGAGAATAATCTTGAGAATCGGTTTCAATCGAGCATATATATTGAACAAAAGTAAGGGATGATACCTTGTTTTCAGAGCCAAAGAGGGTGAGAGAGGTGATGGGGGTGGTAGTGGTGCTTGATGGAGAAAAGAGGGAGAAAGGTGGCGGTGGTGGAAAGGAGAGAAGTGGTGGTGGCAAGGTGGTGGTGATGATGGCGGGGTGATGGCGGTTTCTAGTGGAGACGAGAGGGAGAGAGGAAAAGAAGGGAAGAGAAGAATGGAAGAAAAGATGATGAAGATAGGAGATGAGAGAAAGTTTTTTTTTAATTTTGAGTTTTTATTGGTGGTGTGAAAAATAAAGTAGGTGGTGTAAGAGAGAAAAAATTACTTTGGTAATGTGAGAGAACACTTTTGATGTTGTGGAATAGTCGTTGCCAGATTATATTTGCTCTACTCTTCAAAAGCGAGTGGCAGGCCAAAATCTTTTTTACCAAACCAACACTTGTAAATCACTCGTGAGTCTTCCCAAGGCATTCTTATGATCACTAAGATAATCGTTCCCTTATGTGTGCTTAATTAGTATAAATTTAGATAAGATATTCGCTAAAATTCAAACATTTCTAGACCTTCCGCCCTGTCAAATATGTACAGATAGTAATGGAACTATTTGGTATTGGACCAAATCTTATCTTAGTCAAACTTAATTATCACATGAAATGAATACAGATACTTTACTTTTATAATGGACAGGTCTCAACATGCATCATCACTTGGAAGAAAGAAAGCACACTAATCGTCAAGTTCTCACATTATTTTTTAAGTGCTAGTATGAAATCGCCAAATCTTATGTGAGTAGCTAGTATGAGATGCATACGCGTGTTTCAACAAATCAGTTGATCATGTTGCTTAAGACTCCAAGTAGTCTACCAAGTCAAAGTCGTCCCATGGGCAAGTCCTATGTCTTCCACTAACTATGTCTGCCTCACTCTATATATATCATATCAGAAACTGTGACGGAGTCATGATTTTTGTTGAGAGGGGCGGAGTGATGTCATAATTATTTAAATATAATATAAAAATTAGTTACTTTAACATGAAATTTTTTTTTAAATACAGCAAAAAGGAGAGTACAACAAAGACAGTCATTGAAGATGATTACTACTATATTCATTGAAGATTATTACTACTTCTAGAAACACAACACAAGAGAAGGGTTTGAATCGTTGATTTCTACTACATGAAGAAAAGGAGGAAGAGATTGGGTTGCTTACGATTTTTTTGTGGAGATGACCAACACAGTGATTAATGAAGGCACCTGGTACCTAGAAGAAGAAGAATAAGGTGGTTTGGATTCTACTGGATCTTATGAAGATGAGCTCAAATAACTCAATAGTTATAAATCTTTGAAGATGATGAAATATGGGGGTTTCCCTCATCTTATCCAATCGATGGAGTGTGAAGAAGAAACTGTGGATTTTGGTTTCTTTGAGAGATTTGAGGGATGTAACCTCTATCTCTAACTCTAAAAGTAGAGTTTGAATTTGATATGTACATGATTTGAAGGATGAAGTCCTAGTTGAAGTGAAAAGTGAGAATATATGGGCAAATAAAAAAACTAATTGGGGGACAAATAAATTATAAAAATAAAAAAATAAAAAAAATCTCAAAAGTCAGTGGGGGCAAGTGCCCCCACGTGAATCCGTGCCTGCTACGATTGCCTTGTCCAACAATGGCACACCTGATCGTCTGGCTCTACTTGACTTCAAAGAAAAGATTAATGATGATCCACTCCAAGCATTGAGTTCCTGGAATGATTCCATCCACTACTGTAACTGGAATGGGATTACATGCAGCCATCACCATCGTGATAGGGTCACAGTCATAGACTTGCAATCAAACAAACTTGAAGGTACGTTCTCCCCACACATAGGAAACCTCTCATTTCTTCGAGAAATTAGGCTTCGTTGGAATTTCTTTCATGGTCCAATACCCCAAGAAATTGGTCGATTGGTCCGATTAGAGTTACTTTCTATAGCTCATAATTCCTTTGATCATGAGATCCTTACCAATCTCACTTACTGTTCCAAACTTCAAGTGGTCATTTTAGCAATTGGAGTATTTCCTCAAATGGTTGCAATGGGTTTGTATGACAATCAGTTCTCGGGACAAATTCCTTCAATTATAATTCCACTCAATTAGCCATTTTATACTTGAACGGAAACAAGCTACAGGGAAAAATACCTCCGAGTCTTGAAAACTGTCAAAGTTTATCAGAACTTTACCTGTACGATAATAGACTCGGAGGTACCATTCCCAAACAACTTTTTCATCTTCCATCTCTTACCCTGCTTGACTTATCCAACAATGCTCTTAGTGGTTCCTTACCATCCGAAGTAGGTAACTTGACCAATCTTATGATCTTGGGCCTCTCTGGTAACAAATTTTCTGGAATTATACCAACCACCCTTGGAAACTGTTTGACTTTGGTGAACCTTTCCATCAGCCAAAACTTGTTTACTGGAAGTATTCCTCAGTCATTGAGTGCTTTGAAAGGTATAAATCAACTCAATCTTTCTCGCAATAAGTTATCAGGGGAGATTCCGCTATATCTGGGGAATTTCACTTCTCTAATTCAAATGGATCTGTCTTATAATGACTTGGAGGGTACAGTTCCAAAGGTTGGTGTCTTTGTCAATGCTACTGCAGTCTCACTTATCGGAAATAGTATACTTTGCGGAGGTGTCGTTGAACTCAAGTTGCCTCCATGCCAGAATCGCAAGAAGGCAGGAAAGTCGCAATTTCTCAAGGTGGTTATGCTTGTGATTGTTGTAAGCATTTGATTGGTTGTACTGTTGGGCTTAATTTTCGTGTGCTACCGAAAAAGAGTATCGAAGGCAAAGCGTACTTCAGAGTCGTTATTTATTAATCAATTACCAAGGGTTACTTATGCAGAGCTTCTCGAGGCAACTAACAGATTTTCAGTGGACAATTTAATTGGTATTGGAAGCTATGGTTCAATGTATAAAGCAATTCTTTCCCAAGCAATTGTTGCAGTTAAGGTAATAAATCTTCAACAACGTGGAGCTTTTAAGAGTTTCTTTCATGAATGCAATGCATTGAGAAGTCTTCGACACCGAAATCTCCTCAAAACTATCACAGCTTGTTCCGGAATCGACTTTCGAGGGAATGCTTTCAAAGCATTGGTTTTTGAATTCCTACCCAACGGAAGTTTAGAGGAATGGTTATATCCAAAAAGAAACAGACAAGATGAATTGAAGAACTTGAACTTCCTAAAAAGGATGAACATAGCTATTGATGTTGCTTATGCTTTGGACTATCTTCACAACCAATGCCAACCGACAATTGTCCACTGTGATCTAAAGCCAAGCAATGTTCTCCTTGATGATGACATGACAGCTCATGTGGCTGACTTTGGTTTAGCAAAGATTTTCTCAAACAACACTTGCAATTTTTTTCAAAGCCAAGGTAGTTCTCTTGCAATAAAGGGATCAATCGGTTATGTTGCTCCAGGTAAGAATCTCTTACATATGAATGTGTCTCTTTAAGTGTTGGTCATTGGGGTCTTCTTTTCATATTAAACGATATTTTCTTCTTTTCTAGTTAGCATCCATAACTTATTACATATCACCACATCTCATCCAACACTTCTTGCAATTAATGTTTTGGTACATTGAATACATATTAACAATTGTAAATTACTATGTAATATATTTCACGCTCATTTAATCAAAACTTTTTCTTTCTCGAGATTTTCTCGAGATATGTGCATAATTAAATTTAAACCGTTAGATTTACCTAGAGATATGTGTACTATTAAATTTTGACCGTTAGATTTTTCTCGCGATGAGTTATTTAAGATGAAAGTTTTTTTTTAAATCAACTGTTGGATTTTTCTCGAGATACGATTACGATTTCAGTTGGGCCTTAGAATTTTCCTCAAGATGAGATGTTCGAGATACGAAAGATTCATTCTCAACCTTTGATTTTTTAGGGGCATTTTGGTAATCTGTCTTGAAAATTAACGGTCAACAGACGTTGACCGCTAGTAAAGGAGGTAATTGTAATAGTGATTAATGATGGATCTACTTATATATAATAAGGGGCAAAGTGCAAATTACCCTTTCAAAAATGGCAAAAATTACCAAGTTAAAGTCGTCCCATGGGAAAGTCCTTCGTCTTCCACTAAATCTGTCTGCCTCACTCTATATATCATATCAACTCAACTCTCTATGTCTCATTTGAACTTCCTCCTCCATCTTATACTGTTTTTCTTAAAGAAAGATGTATTGGTCTTGATTTACAATCATATTCACAGTACTCACCAACTCATTCACCGCAATTGCCTTCTCCAACAATGGCAATGGTGCACCTGGTCGCATGAAAACCAGTGGACTTCATTAACCATACATGAAGAAATTCTGCACTTATCTTAGTCAACTTAATTATCACATGAAATGAATACAGATACTTTACTTTTATAATGGACAGGTCTACTTTACTTTTATAATGGACAGGTCTCAACATGCATCATCACTTGGAAGAAAGAAACCACACTAATAGTCAAGTCCTCACATTATTTTTTAAGTGCTAGTATGAAATGCATACGCGTGTTTCAACAAATCAGTTGATCATGTTGCTTAAGACTCCAAGTAGTCTACCAAGTCAAAGTCGTCCCATGGGCAAGAACTACGTCTTCCACTAACTCTGTCTGCCTCACTCTGTATATATCATATCAGAAATTGTGAAGCAGCCACTCCACTCAGATGGAGACAAAGACCCAACGACAATGGCTCGACTTTGCAACGGAGAACATTCCAGCATTACAGAAGCAGTCCGTTCTATTGACCCGATAAGACGTCAGGCCCAGCGAAGAGGTCATTGCAAATAAAAACACAACCCCACCACTATCAATAGGCGTGGAAGGATCCTCCCCCACAAGAATGATGAAGAAATAGGGGATCCTTAAAATTAGCTTTTAATTAAAATGAAATGTGAATGACACCCCAAAACTAGCCTATCTCCGTTATCATCCAAAACTAGCAACACAAAACTAGCCTATCTCCATCACCATCTAGCCTATCTCCGTTATCATCCAAAACTAGCAACACAAAAAACTTTCCAACCATCATCACTTTCTCGAACATCTGAACGACTCAGCCTCTCAACAATCTCTCTCCCGCATCACCATCTCTCACTTTCAGAAACAAAAAAAAAAAATCTCCCCCAAATCACCATCTCTCACTGCCACCAAACCCAAACAGGCGTCTCAGCCTCTCAACAATCGATATCCACTCAGCATAAAAGACTAACGCCATCAAAGCCCTCATCGCCATCTTAATCATCTAGATCTAGAATCGAACCACCCACTACACAGAGGTCAATTGTGTACTAAATATCTAACAAATAAAAGCAGCCCCTGAAGAAAGAAACACCAACAGGGATAATAATGCTGGCGCGTCACGCACGTTACAATATTATTTTTACTATTACAATTGCATTAGAAAGAAGGTTTAGATTTAAAATTTCTTAATAAAACTTCTAGTGACCTTATACAAAAGCTACAATGAAATTATGAACATGGACCTATACAGTGGCAAAGACAGGATTTTAGATGGGGGGCAAAATATAGCATATCTTAATTGAGCTGATTAAAAATATATCGAAACACACACAAAATTTTGAAAATAATAAATTAAAGCTTTTTATTGATAAAAATGATGAGACAATAAGAATATGCCTTATTCTAAGGGAGCTAAAATAAAGTATTTCAAGTTTGAGGGGGGCAAATTTGCTTAATAATAATATGCCTAATTATGAGGAGGCAACGATTAAGTGGTGTTATGGAGAATCCACTAATCTCTATGTTATTTGAAAAAACATGGAAGTTTGAGGAGGTCAGCTGCCCTCCTTCCTCTGTATGTGGCTCTGCCACTAGACCTATTCATGTCTACATTCAATTTTCTTAGCACGTAACTATCATTATCCAACCCCCTATTCTAGGAGGCAAGGCCTGGCGACAGGCCGGCCCCCCACCGTCCAAGCATCCTAGAGATGCACGATAATTTCTATTATAGATTTTGATTGATTATAATAACTAATCAATTGGATTTAGTGGGCATCCCAAAAGTGCTAATTTAATTTAAATGTCTAGCATTGACCATCCATGTTATAAATACTTTCTACTCTTGGTCCTATGTGCAGAAGTCTGTCTTGCAGACACTATATATATTCTAATTAAGATATCAACTAATTTATGTGTCTTTCTTCAAGTTTCACCTAGTTTATAAATTGTTTTTCCTGAAGAATAATGATGAGGTTGTCTTGCTTTCCAATCTTAGTACTCTTACTGTTGCAATGGAGCAGCATCAGCACAGTCACGACAATTGCCTTCTCTGTCGTCAATGTTGCACCAGATCATCTGGCCTTACTAGCCTTGAAAGCAAAGATTAATGAAGATCCACTTAAGGTATTGAATTCTTGGAATGGCTCCATCCACTACTGTAACTGGACTGGGGTCATATGCAGCCGACTCCATCGTGACAGGGTCACAGTCCTAGACTTGCAATCAAAAAAGCTTGAAGGTACGCTCTCCCCCCACATAGCGAACCTCTCCTTTCTTCGAGAAATCAGGCTTGGCACAAATTATTTCCATGGTCCAATACCCCAAGAAATTGGTCAATTGTCCCGATTAAAGGTCCTTTCTCTAGCGAACAATTCCTTTGACTATGAAATTCCTACCAATCTTACCTATTGCTCTAAAGTTCGCGTAATTGATTTAGGATCCAATAATCTCTCAGGGGGGATTCCAATCGAGCTTGCCTCTCTATCAAAACTTAATTTGTTGTATCTTGGAAAAAATGAACTCAAAGGAAACATTCCATCTTTGCTAGGAAATCTCTCTTCTCTTAGTCATCTAGATATTGCAAGGAACAATTTGACAGGAAACATTCCAGATGATCTTTGCCACATTAGAAAGTTAGAAAGGTTCCGTGTTGCTCTAAACTTTTTATCTGGCACAGTTCCTTCTTGTCTTTACAATCTCTCGCATATCACACATTTCTCCATAACAAGTAACCAGCTAGATGGAAGCCTTCCTTCAGAAATTGGCCTTACACTTCCTAATCTCAAATATTTTTATGTGGGAGGCAATGAACTCGAAGGTCCCATCCCATTGTCATTTCCCAATGCTTCAAGACTTGTACGGTTAGAATTTCCTGAAAACCAATTTACAGGACATGTTCCAAGAAACCTGGGAATGCTTCAAGATCTTGAATATCTTTCCTTTTCTTTAAATCAACTAGTAGATGACTTGCACTTTATCACTTCTTTAACCAATTGCACCAACTTAGAATTGTTAGAAGTTTCTATGAATTCTCTCAAAGGACCCATGCCTAATTCAATAGGAAATCTCTCAACCAAGTTTACAGATATGCATTTACACAGTAATCAAATCTATGGAAGTATCCCAACTTCAATTGGAAACCTTGTGAATTTGAACTCCCTTGACATTTCTAAAAACCATCTTACAGGTGATATCTCCCAAGTGATTGGAGTATTTCCTCAAATGGTTGAACTGTCTTTGGAAATCAATGAATTATTTGGACAAATTCCAGATTCCATCTGTCACAATTCAACACAATTAACCCTTCTAGAGTTGAACCGTAACAAGTTACATGGAAAAATACCTCCTGGTCTTGCTAGCTGTCAAAGTTTATTTACACTTTCCCTCTATGATAATAAACTCAGCGGTACCATTCCCAAACAACTTTTTCATCTTCCATCCCTTATTAACCTCATGTTATCTGAAAATGCTCTGAGTGGTCCCTTACCATCCGAAGTGGGTAACTTGACCAAACTTGTGCAGTTCGACCTCTCCGACAACAAATTTTCTGGAAGTATACCAAGCACACTTGGAACTTGTTTGACTTTGGAGTACCTTTCCATGAGCCAAAACCTGTTTACGGGAAGTATTCCTCAGTCATTGAGTGCTTTGAAAGGTATAAATGAACTCAATCTTTCTCACAATAAGTTATCAGGGGAGATTCCACCATATCTAGAGAATTTCACTTCTCTAGTTCAGTTGGATCTTTCTTATAATGACTTGGAGGGTTCTGTTCCAAAGGTTGGTGTCTTTGTCAATGCTACTGCGGTTTCACTTGTGGGAAATAGTAAGCTTTGCGGAGGGGTTGCTGAACTCAAGTTGCCACCATGCCAGAATCACAACAAGGCAGGAAAGTCTCAATTTTTCAAAGTGGTTGTGCTTGTGATTGTAGTAAGCATATGCTTGGTTGTACTAATGTGCTTAATTTTCGTGTGCTTCCGAAAAAGAGTATCGAAAGCAAAGCCGACTTCCGAGTCATTATTTATTAATCAATTTACAAGGATTACTTATGCGGAGCTTCTCGGGGCAACTAACAGATTTTCAGTGGACAATTTAATTGGTATTGGAAGCTTCGGTTCAGTGTATAAAGCAATTCTTTCCCAAACAATTGTTGCGGTTAAGGTGATAAATCTTCAACAACGTGGAGCTTTTAAGAGTTTCTTATCTGAATGCAATGCTTTGAAAAATCTTCGACATCGAAATCTCCTGAAAATCGTCACAGCTTGTTCAGGAGTCGACTTTCAAGGGAATGATTTCAAAGCATTGGTTTTTGAATTCATGCCCAATGGAAGTTTAGAGGAGTGGTTACATCCAAAGAGAACCATACAAGATGAGTTGAAGAACTTGAATTTCCTACAAAGGATGAACATAGCTGTTGATGTTGCTTATGCGTTAGACTATCTTCACAACTATTGCCAACCGGCAATTGTTCATTGTGATCTAAAGCCAAGCAACGTTCTCATTGATGATGACATGACAGCTCATGTGGCTGACTTTGGTTTAGCAAAGATTTTCTCAAGCGATACATGCAATTTTTCACAAAGCCACGATAGTTCTCTTGCAATAAAAGGATCAATCGGTTATATTGCTCCAGGTAAGAACCTTATACATATGAATGTGTCTCATTACGCGTTGACCATTGGGATTTTCATTTCATATTAAATGATATTTTCTTATTTTGTAGTCAGCATCCATAACGTATTACATATCACCACATCTCATCCAACACTTCTAGCAATGTCATGGTATATTGAATACATATTAACAATTATAAATTACTATGTAATATATTTCATGCACATTTAGTTAAAATTCTGCTTCAACAGTATTGCACTTAGACTTATTTTGCCAACCTAAATTAAGGTTTTCTATGAAAATCACTTTTAATGTTTTATTTTACTGAGGAGTTCATTGTACATGTGATATGATCTTAGCTCCATATCAAATTTCTATTTGTTTGTATTTTCATCTAATGACTTTAAATTACAAGTTTAGATAGTAAATATTTTATGATTTGCAGAATATGGAATGGGTGGTGACGTGTCCATGCAAGGAGACATTTACAGTTATGGGATATTGTTACTGGAGTTGTTTATAAGGAAAAAGCCAACAGATGACTTGTTTCAAAGTGGACAAAGTCTTCATAGTTTCGCAAAAGCAGCTTTACCTGAACGAGTTGCAAGTATTGTGGATCCATCCATGTTGTTAGAAAGTACTAGCGAAGTCGTCAACATTGCAAGCCAGAGTAATCAAGGGGCTAAAGTGCAGAAGTGTTTGGTTTCAGCGATAAGACTGGGAGTCGCATGTTCTTCGGAATCCCCGGTTGAACGCATGAAGATTGGAGATGTCATCACTGAAATGCATCACATAAGAGACCATTACGAAGGTGTTAGAATCCATCTAGAGTGAGAACAGACCATCAGGATGGTGTATTGCATGGTCTTTTGTTACGAGTGGTAGAGTTTGTTTGTTTTTCTAACAGATGCATAGTTACTTATTTTGTCGCAAATTTTGTAACACAGAATTGCAGAAATTACTATGGTCTTGTTGTGTGTTAATTATAAAAGGAATAATTCTTGTATAATGTGATGATATCAAATGAAGTATGATTGAAGTCTTACAAATGATATACTTGATTTAGTACGAATGCTTTGTCGAGGTATTGATGATTCCTACCAACTGAAGCATTGGTCCTCGGGTTTTTTTTTTTAATTGACATTGTCACTTAAGTACGGTCATTACAACTTTGAAGCCAAAACACAAACTTGGGCATTTGCTTTTTACGCATTATCAGGTGAAATTTTGTGATAGATCTTGTTTCACTCTTTGCATAAATACTTATTGCTTCTCACAATTATTGAATCAGACTGACCATATTTGCCAAGGACGATGATCGGCTTCAATCATTTGCTCATCATGAGCATCAATCCTGGTAATTTTTACTCCCAACATTTATGGCTACTAAATTTTCAAGTGGCATGTGGCGGATTGGCGATGCTTGCAAACTGCACAATGTTTACAATTATGGAGAAGTGTTAATCAACCAACCAACCAACCAAAAAGTATTTTTCTGCTAAGACTTGCTACATATTGCAACTATGAATGGTCCTTAATCAAGACCAAATAGTTTCTGTATAATCTTACAGGCTAATCCTACTGCGCTCATCCACACTACTGAATAGCTATTGCATATTTGCAAAGCTCAAACAAGAATTGCGAACTTGTTTTTTTCCATGTAAGCCTTTATACATCTCCTTTCGAATGTCATATGCTACACTACTGAATAGCTATCGCATATTTGAAATATGTTGTACAAATTAACCCCTTGTGTATCCCTTCCCCTCAATGATAGCAGTTAGAGGAAGTATGGAGTCTCTAACGGACTGCTCATATGAGTTTGATATTTAGACTAGTCGGTAGTTAGAGTATTCTTTGTTAATATTTGGTTAGTGACATTCTTCAAAAGCTGAAGTTCTCAGTCTTTCGATGGTTGTCTAGCAGGGAGATTATATGACATCTTTTTAGGTGTTGAACAAGACGGTTCATCCACCTGTTTTGTAAAAAAAATAAAAATATGGACAAGCATTTTCAACACACGAATGCCGATAAATGTTAGCTTCATAAGACATGCAAATTATACTATTGTGCTTACTGTGTATTACGTTACGAGGCATTTTCTATGCATTACCCTTCATTTCTGTAGTCATATTGTCATGGTTGCTCGTCAATTCATATCCCCGCTTGCTCTTCTCCTCTCCCCTCCCTCTCTGACGAAGATTTGAGCTTCCTCGAATCCACAATCTCTACTGCTTCGGGCATAATGTTTGTGGAAAACAAAGTAAGCATTCATTGGATGGAAGATTGGTTGCTTGTCTCCGTGCAATAGGAGAACAAATATCTTCATTTGTAACACATAGACTGAACTTCCAATTCCAAGCTATGATAAGGATATCAGTTTGTGCAGTTCTTCAACAAACAAGCTTCGAAATATCAGGCAGGTCAGATACTAGTGAGCTTCATTAGTTACAGAGATGGTGGTTTGGCACCTAACAGTGGGTTCTTTGAAGCTTGCAAACTTAAATAAAACAACGTGCAACATAGCATTTTCGAAGATAATTTAATGGAATTTTTAATTACAATATCTCCATCAAGCCACAAAACATAACAGCTGAAACGGCACTCAATCATCTAAATTCTAACAAGATGGGTCGAAAAGAAATTGCAAACTGCAGGTTCTGAACTCGTGATTTTTTTTTATACAGCTAACTGTGAAAACAAGCTGAAATGCAACGCTTTTTCCAATAATATAATTGTTAAGGAACCCATAAAGGCTCAACTGATACGGCAAACAATCTTATAATTTGTCTATCAATATGGTTCGGTAACTTAGTTTCAAGTCTATAAAAGCATCTCCTCTGCCCAGCTCTTAGCTCATCGATCTCTCAAACACAAACATTCCCTTCGACAAAATGAATTCCAAGCAACTTCTTATCACCCTTTTTATCCTTCAAGCTGTCTTCATCTCTTTTTCACCAACCCAAGCAGCTCCACCAGGTTCCAACCTCTTTCGAGAGTACATAGGAGCTGAGTTCAACAATGTTAAATTCTCTGACGTACCTATTAATCCCAATGTCGATTTCCATTTCATTCTATCTTTTGCCATCGACTACACAAACTCATCCTCTGCCTCTGCAACCAATGGAAATTTTAATGTCTTTTGGGACACAGACAACCTCAGCCCTTCTCAAGTCTCTTCCATCAAAAGTAATCACCCAAATGTCAAAGTCGCATTGAGCTTGGGAGGTGATAGCGTAGGGAATGGCTATGCTTACTTCAACCCTTCTTCGATAGATTCATGGGTTCAGAATGCAGTTACTTCACTGACGAAGATCATCAACGAGTACAACCTGGATGGTATTGACATTGATTATGAGCACTTCAAAACTGATCCTGCTACCTTTGCAGAATGTATAGGAAGACTTGTAACGACCCTCAAAGGGAAAGGGCTCATTTCATTTGCTTCTATAGCACCCTTTGACAATGACCAAGTTCAGAGCCATTACATGGCCTTGTGGAAGAAGTATGGGCATCTTATAGACTATGTCAACTTCCAATTCTACGCGTATGACCAGGGCACAAGTGTATCTCAGTTCATGGGATACTTTGAGACCCAGAGCTCTAACTACAAAGGAGGGAAGGTATTGGCTAGCTTCGCTACTGATGGAAGTGGTGGTTTATCTCCACAAAATGGCTTCTTCACTGCCTGCAGTAGACTCAAGAGTCGGGGAGATCTTCACGGCATTTTTATTTGGTCTGCAGATGACTCTAAGAAGAATGGCTTCCGTTATGAGAAGCAATCACAAGCACTGTTGGCTATCAAACATTAATCCATATGATGCATGTTTAGTATTTTAATTATGTGGATATGAATATGAATGCGTATATATATACTTCCAAATACTCCAGAGTCCAGACTACCTACTATATTCTGATCTACATGACTTTTAATTAGATTGTCACTAAATGCATTTGTCATTGTTTCGTATAAATCCCAATTTCAACCTATTCCACTGATCTTCCCAATCAACTCCATTGCTGAATTCCACTACACTCTCCCCTTCAGTGTATACCTACACGCCAGACCAAAGGAAACTAACCATCGTCACTAATGGCAATATAACATCTTTTGGGAAACCAGCCATCTTGACCAAAATGAAATCGCGTCCATGAAAGTCACTTGCAGAAATCCCAAGATCGCAGTCAGCCTAGGAGATAATAATGTTTGGCAAGGGAAGGCCTATTTTGCACCAAAATAGACAGACTCATAGTTTAATCCAAATGTATTACATAGCAGTGTAGATAATGACTACGAGCATCATCTATCAGATCCTCAACATATTCGTTGAGTGCATTTGACAGACTCAGTTTAATCCAAATCAGTCATACCACCTTTGATGGTGCAAGATCAGTCATATCACACTAACATTACATAGCAGTGTAGATATTGACTACGAGCATCATCTATCAGATCCTCAATATATTCGTTGAGTGCGTTTGACAGACTCATAGTTTAATCCAAATCAGTCATACCACATTTTGATGGTGCAAGATTAGTCATGCCACACTAACCTAATGGAACTAATATATCGGACAAGCAAACCTCAAATGAACTCAACAGAACAGGACTAATTGTTAACATATTTGCTGCATAATCTATCCTTAGCTTTAATTTCATGTTATTGTCATTGATGATGACTTCCTAATATTTGGTTTGCATCCTGGTGTTGGTGTAATATCAATTCTAACTTAGCCTAATATTCTAAGGACTCCTCAATTGAACTTCCAGAACTTGAGGGTGAGCATGGATGTCAATGGATCTTCCTCTCTAAATTCCCGATAATTATTCTTCCGATGAATCACAGGATGAGCAGATTACCCTGCCTAATGGACTACTAGGACAAACAGCTAAAGGACACCATTGCTACCGTTACTCAGACAAACTAGTACTTAGAGAATATGGACAAAAGGCTTCCGCTATCTGAACTTACAAATTCAAGACAGCTTGCAAACACAACCCACATATAAATAAATATATAAAATAAAAAAACTAATAATAATAATAATAATCCTTACATATTAATAAAAAACAATTAACACAATGTGCAACCAAGGTGCAATACAGCAATTTTGAAGATAATATAATTGATTTTTTTAAATCCGATAATGTCATCAAGTTCCACAAGGAACCCATAAAACAAAGCAGCTGAAACGACACTCAACCATCCAACTTATCTTTCAAGATGGAATTACAAACTGTGGGTTTTGAGTAGAAGCTCATAAGATCCAGCAAACAGTTTCTGATCTCCCTTTTTGTCCTTCAAGCTCTCTTCTCCTCCTTTTCATCAACCCAAACAGCTCCCAACAGGTTCCAACCTTTTTCGAGTGTACATAGGCACAGAGTTCAATAACGTTAAATTTTCTGAGGTACCTATTAATCCAATGTTGATTTCCATTTCATTCTATCTTTTGCCGTCAACTACACCACCTCATCCTCTGCCTTTGCAACCAATGGAAATTTTAATGTCTATTGAGGCACAGACAACCTCAGCCCGTCTCAAGTCTCTTCCATCAAGAGTGATCACCCAAATGTCAAAGTCGCATTGAGCTTGGGAGGTGATAGTGTTGGGAATGGCTGTGCTTCAACCCTTCTTCGATAAATTCATGGGTTCAGAATACTGTTACTTCACTGACAAAGATCATCAATGAGTACAACTTGGATGGTATTGACACTGATTATGAGCACTTCAAAACGATCCAGCTACCTTTGCAGAATGTCTAGGAAGACTCAACAACCCTCAAAGGGAAAGGGCTCATTTCATTTGTTTCCATAGCACCCTTTGACGATGACCAAGTTCAGAGCCATTACATGGCATTCTGGAAGAAGTATGGACATCTCATAGACTGTCAACTTCCAATTCTATGCGTACGACCAGGGAACAAGTGTATCTCAGTTCATGGGATACTTTGAGACCCAGAACTCTAATTACAAAGGGGGGAAGGTCTTGCCTAGCTTCAGTACTGATGGAAATGGAGGTTTGTCTCCACAAGATGGCTTCTTCACTGCCTGCAGTAGGCTTAAGAGTCAGGAAGATATTCACAGCATTTTTAATTGGTCAGCTGATGACTAAAATAAGAACGGATTCCGTGATAAGAAGCACTCACAAGCATTATTGGCTATCCAACACTAATCTATATGAAGAATGTTCATAGTCCCCTATTGTATCTATTTATGAATTAGGTCCACATAGTTGTACTTTCAAGTATTGTATTCTAGAGCGATAGCGTGATGCAAGGCGTTCCAATGACAAACGTGTGACATGTAATCCTAAGGCGTAGCTTTTTAGAAGTATTGAAGTAAAAGAAATATACAAATACTATAAGGAATTGATAGATAACTCATAATTCCACAAATATAAGTGATGTAGACTTCATATATATTATCAAATCAAATGAGATAGTAAGTTAACACATTCTCTTAACATTAAAGTACCCTGCTTCTAAAGCCATCATTAGATGCTAATGTTGGTAATAATAAGCATTTAAAAGGGCAATCTGAAATGTATATTACTCTAATTAAAAAAAAGTAAAATTTTCGTGGCCCACAAAGAGTCAGACAACTTTTGATATCCACTGTTTCAGGCTTTTAGACTATAATTTGGGCTTAGCATTTAGGCCCAATGAGTTGGGAGAGTTGTGTTGGGCCTTCAGGACTTTAGACTAGGTACTTCTCCGGGATATCTCTAGCTATTTCACGGTTTTTTTTTTTTTTCTTTGATAGAAAAAGAAAATGCAATGCAAATCATGTTTCTCAAGTTCGCTTAATGGGAATATGATTATAAATAGGGGCCGCGAGCTCTACATGTCCTATTAGGGCGGGTCGGTTTGGACCGAGCACCCGTAAATTTGTCATTTAAAAAATTTTAAACGGTGGGAGTTCATTAATCTTATAGGGAAGTGGGCGACCTCCACTGACACTTAGCCTATCTTCTTTGGGTTGTTTTCTCTGTAAATCAGTCTTGCAATGACTTCAATGAATAAATAAAATCAACCAAAAAACAAAGACCAAAATATAAAGAAAACAATTAGAAAATTGATTGATAATTACCGTCCCTTGAAATGATAGAGATTTGGCTAAGACCGAAGTATAAAAAGAAAATAATTAAAAATTGATTGATAATTGCCGTCCCTTGAAATGATAGAGATTTAGCAAAGACCAAAATATAAAATGAAAACAATTAGAAATTGATTGATAATTGCTCGTCTCTTGACAAGATAGAGATTTGGCAAAGACCAAAGTATAAAAAGAAAATAATTAGAAAATTGATTGATAATTGTCTTCTCTATCCTCAATTAGTTTGAATCATAATGGTGAAAATAATTATTCTTCTGAAGTTTCATTTCAAAAATCTCACATGCTTTGCAACTTTTATATCAACTGTTGGAATGCAGGGACCTGAAAAATGCATTTATCCATTATTGACAGAGTTGCCATCACGACCAGGAAATGGTTGAATTTGTTTCAGTATATCTTCTGCATTCTCGAACACAAAGGGATGTGTTTTCCCAAAAGTCGTATATTCCAGAGCACTGAGGAGAACTATGCATGTCAAAAAAGGTGCATGATGACAGTGTGTTAAGACCAAGTTTTGTCACTTAAAAAGACTTGGACTTCATATAAAATGGTCACTTAATACTCCTCAGCAAGGATTTTGATTTCGTGTTTTCGAGTTGATTTCATTCTCCCGATTTTAAGAAATATTTCATTATGTGTAGAAAAAACGTAAAGATTTCAGTTATTAAATAAGTCAAAGTAACACAATTTTTGTGTTTTGATGAGCTTGAAAATCATTTTCAATCTAGCATATAAGTTGGCCGAAAGTCAGAGACAATATCTAGTTTTTATTGCAAGATAAATTTGCGCGACTTTAGTAAAATGACCATAACTTGCTTATTTCAAAACATTTTCAAGTGATTCAAATTGTGTTTATTAGATAACTTAGAGTACTACAATGTTTGTGTTTTGATGATCTTGAGAATCGGTCTCAATTGAGCATATATATTGAACCAAAGTAAGGGATGATACTTTGTTTTCAGAGCCAAAGAGGGTGAGAGAGGTGATGGGATGGTAGTGGTGCTTGATGGAGAAAAGAGGGAGAAAGGTGGCGGTGGTGGGAAGGAGAGAAGTGGTGGTGGTGAGGTGGAGGTGATGATGGCGGGGTGACGGCGGTTTCTGGTGGAGAAGAGAGGGAGGGAGGAAAAGAATGGAAGAGAAGAAGAATGGAAGAAAAGATGATGAAGATAGGAGAGGAGAAAAAGGTTTTTTAAATTTTGAGTTTTTATTGGTGGTGTGAAAAATAAAGTAGGTGGTGTAAGAGAGAAAAAATTACTATAATAATGTGAGAGAACACTTTTGATGTTGTGGAGTATTCGTTGCCAGATTATATTAATTTGTTCTACTCTTCAAAAGCGAGTGGCAGACCAAAATCTTTTTACCAAACCAATACTTGAAAATCACTCGTGAGTCTTCCCAAGACATTCTTATGATCACTAAGATAATCGTTCTCTTATGTGTTCTCACATTATTTTTTAGTGCTAGTATGAAATCGCCAAATCTTATGTGAGTAGCTTGTATGAAATGCATACGCGTGTTTCAACAAATCAGTTGATCATGTTGCTTAAGACTCCAAGTAGTCTACCAAGTCAAAGTCGTCCCATGGGCAAGTCCTACGTCTTCCACTAACTCTGTCTACCTCACTCTATATATATCATATCAACTCAACTCTATCTATATCAAGGATGGTGATCGAAAGAGTAGTGGACACTAAAAGTAGTACATAAAGAGTGACAGTGATTCGGTAGAAAGTACATGTTAAAGTTTATAATTGACGAATTATAAGAAAGAAAAGATTGATAGCTTTGAGTCTTTGAGTCTTGGTTGTATGTGCGCAAGTCTTTTGAGTCTTCATCCACGAGTCTATACTAGCTCACTCTATATATATTAAATTTAGATATCAACTGACCTATGTCCCATTCCAACTGATCATGTTGCTCAAGACTCCAAGTCTACCAAGTCAAGTCATTCTGACACTATTTGTCATTGCATTGCAGATTGATTGCGCTTTTGCATCAATTTCTACTCCCATTTCTAGCATGACCCCAATTCTACCAAGTAAGAAGTCTTTGAGTCTTGGTTCTACGTGCACAAGTCTTTGAGTCTTCATCCACAGGTCTATATATATTCTAATTAAGATATCAACTAATTTATGTGTCTTTCTTCAAGTTTCACCTAGTTTATAAATTGCTTTTTCTGAAGAATAATGATGAGGTTGTCTTGCTTTCCAATCTTAGTACTTTTACTGTTGCAATTGAGCAGCATCAACACAGTCACGACAATTGCCTTCTCTGTCGTCAATGCTGCACCAGATCATCTGGCCTTACAAGCCTTGAAAGCAAAGATTAATGATGATCCACTTAAGGTATTGAATTCTTGGAATGGCTCCATCCACTACTGTAACTGGACTGGGGTCACATGCAGTCGACTCCATCGTGACAGGGTCACAGTCCTAGACTTGCAATCATACAAGCTTGAAGGTACGCTCTCCCCTCACATAGCGAACCTCTCCTTTTTTCGAGAAATTTGGCTTAGAACAAACTATTTCCATGGTGCAATACCCCAAGAAATTGGTCAATTGTCTCGATTAGAGGTCCTTTCTCTAGCAAACAATTCCTTTGACCATGAAATTCCTACCAATCTTACCTATTGCTCTAAACTTCACGAAATTGATTTACAATCCAATAATCTCTCAAGGGGGGATTCCAATCGAGCTCGCCTCTATCAAAACTTAATTTGTTGCATCTTCATAAAAATGAACTCACAGGAAACATTCCATCTTTGCTAGGAAATCTATCTTCTCATAGTGATCTAGATATTGCGTGGAACAGTTTGACAGGAAACATTCCAGATGATCTTTGCCACATTAGAAAGTTAGAAAGGTTCAGTGTTGCTCTAAACTTTTTATCTGGCACAGTTCCTTCTTGTCTTTACAATCTCTCGCATATCACACATTTCTCAATAACAGGTAACCGGCTAGATGGAAGACTTCCTTCAAAAATCGACTTTACACTTCCTAATCTCGAACATTTTTATGTGGAAGGCAATAAACTCAAAGGTCCCATTCCATTTTCATTTCCCAATGCTTCAAGACTTGTAAATTTAGAACTTTCTGAAAACCAATTTACAGGACATGTTCCAAGGAACCTAGGAATGCTTCAAGGTCTTATAGATATATCCCTTGATTCAAATCAACTAGTAGATGACTTGCACTTTATCACTTCTTTAACCAATTGCACCAACTTAGAATGGTTACAAGTTTCAGAGAATTATCTCAAAGGGCCAATTCCTAACTCAATAGGAAATCTCTCCACCAAACTTACAAGATTGCTTTTAGGTGCTAATCAAATCTATGGAAGTCTCCCAACTTCAATTGAAAACCTTGTGAATTTGAACATCCTTGACATTTCTGAAAACCATCTTACAGGTGATATCTCCCAAGTGATTGGAGTATTTCCTCAAATGGTTGAACTTTATTTGGGACTCAATGAATTCTCTGGACAAATTCCAGATTCAATCTGTCACAATTCAACACAATTAACCATTCTAGGATTGGAACAAAACAAGTTACATGGAAAAATACCTCCTAGTCTTGCTAGCTGTCAAAGTTTATTTACACTTTCCCTCTATGATAATAAACTCAGTGGTACCATTCCCAAACAACTTTTTCATCTTCCATCCCTTATTAACCTCATGTTATCTGAAAATGCTCTGAGTGGTCCCTTACCATCCGAAGTGGGTAACTTGACCAAACTTGTGCAGTTCAGCCTCTCCGACAACAAATTTTCTGGAAGTATACCAAACACACTTGGAACTTGTTTGACTTTGGAGTACCTTTCCATGAGCCAAAACTTGTTTACGGGAAGTATTCCTCAGTCATTGAGTGCTTTGAAAGGTATAAATGAACTCAATCTTTCTCACAATAAGTTATCAGGGGAGATTCCGCCATATCTAGAGAATTTCACTTCTCTAGTTCAGTTGGATCTTTCTTATAATGACTTGGAGGGTTCAGTTCCAAAGGTTGGTGTCTTTGTCAATGCTTCTGCAGTTTCACTTGTGGGAAATAGTAAGCTTTGCAGAGGGGTTGCTGAACTCAAGTTGCCACCATGCCAGAATCACAACAAGGCAAGAAAGTCTCAATTTTTCAAAGTGGTTATGCTTGTGATTGTAGTAAGCACTTGCTTGGTTTTACTAATGTGCTTAACTTTCGTGTGCTTCCGAAAAAGAGTATCGAAAGCAAAGCCAACTTCCGAATCATTATTTATTAATCAATTTACAAGGATTACTTATGCGGAGCTTCTCGAGGCAACTAACAGATTTTCAGTGAACAATTTAATTGGTATTGGAAGCTTCGGTTCAGTGTATAATGCTATTCTTTCCCAAAAAATTGTTGCGGTAAAGGTGATAAATAACGTGGAGCTTTTAAGAGTTTCTTATATGAATGCAATGCTTTGAAAAATCTTCGACATCGAAATCTCCTGAAAATCATCACAGCTTGTTCAGGAGTCGACTTTCAAGGGAATGATTTCAAAACATTGGTTTTTGACTTCATGCCCAATGGAAGTTTAGAGGAGTGGTTACATCCAAAGAGAACCATACAAGATGAATTGAAGAACTTGAATTTCCTACAAAGGATGAACATAGTTGTTGATGTTGCTTATGCGTTAGACTATCTTCACAACCATTGCCAACCAACAATTGTTCATTGTGATCTAAAGCCAAGCAACGTTCTAATTGATGATGACATGACAGCTCATGTGGCTGACTTTGGTTTAGCAAAGATTTTCTCAAGCGATACATGCAATTTTTCACAAAGCCACGATAGTTCTCTTGCAATAAAAGGATCAATCGATTATATTGCTCCAGGTAAGAACCTTATACATATGAATGTGTCTCTTTACGCGTTGACCATTGGGATTTTCATTTCATATTAAATGATATTTTCTTATTTTGTAATCAGCATCCATAACGTATTACATATCACCACATCTCATCCAACACTTCTAGCAATGTCATGGTATATTGAATACATATTAACAATTATAAATTACTATGTAATATATTTCATGCACATTTAGTTAAAATTCTGCTTCAACACTATTGCACTTAGACTTATTTTGCCAACCTAAATTAAGGTTTTCTATGAAAATCACTTTTAATGTTTTATTTTACTGAGGAGTTCATTGCACATGTGATATGATCTTAGCTCCATATCAAATCTCTATTTGTTTGTATTTTCATCTAATGACTTTAAATTACAAGTTTAGATAATAAATATTTTATGATTTGCAGAATATGGAATGGGTGGTGACGTGTCCATGCAAGGAGACATTTACAGTTATGGAATATTGTTACTGGAGTTGTTTACAAGGAAAAAGCCAACAGATGACTTGTTTCAAAGTGGACAAAGTCTTCATAGTTTCGCAAAAGCAGCTTTACCTGAACGAGTTGCAAGTATTGTGGATCCATCCATGTTGTTAGAAAGTACTAGCGAAGTTGTCAACATTGCAAGCCAGAGTAATCAAGGGGCTAAAGTGCAGAAGTGTTTGGTGTCAGCGATAAAACTGGGAGTCGCATGTTCTTCGGAATCCCCGGTTGAACGCATGAAGATTGGAGATGTCATCACTGAAATGCATCACATAAGAGACCATTACGAAGGTGTTAGAATCCATCTAGAGTGAGAACAGACCATCAGGAGGGTGTATTGCATGGTCGTTTGTTACGAGTGGTAGAGTTTGTTTGTTTTTCTAACAGATGCATAGTTACTTATTTTGTCGCAAATTTTGTAACACGGAATGGCTGAAATTACTATGGTCTTGCTGTGTGTTAATTATAAAAGTGTATAATGTGATGATATCAAATGAAGTATGATTGAAGTCTTACAAATGATATACTTGATTTAGTACGAATGCTTTGTCGAGGTATTGATGATTCCTACCAACTGAAGCATTGGTCCTCGGGTTTTTTTTTTATTGACATTGTCACTTAAGTACGGTCATTACAACTTTGAAGCCAAAACACAAACTTGGGCATTTGCTTTTTACGCATTATCAGGTGAAATTTTCACTCTTTGCATGAATACTTATTGCTTCTCACAATTATTGAATCAGACTGACCTAGGTGGTTGACATCCATACCATATTTGTCAAGGACGATGATCGGCTTCAATCATTTGCTCATCATGAGCATCAATCCTGGTAATTTTTACTCCCAACATTTATGGCTACTAAATTTTCATGTGGCATGTGGCGGTTTTTTTTTTTTTTTCTTTGATAGAAAAAGAAAATGCAATGCAAATCATGTTTATCAAGTTTGCTCGCTTAATGGGAACATTGTCAAAAAATGGTCAATATACTTTTCCCAGCTGCCTGAGGGGGTGAAAATACACTTTTGCTCCCTCCCCCCCCCCCCCCCCCCTCTTTAAACACCTTTTTTCAAAAAGTAGTTAAAGAAGGGGGCAAAAGTGTACATTTGCCCCCCAAGGCAACAACCTTGCCCCTTTCCCATGCCAGCTAGAATTGGGGGATTATAAATAGGGTGAGCTCTACATTTAGACCGAGCACCCGTAAATTTGTCATTTAAAAAATTTTAAACGGTGGGAGTTCATAAACTTGAGCCATCTTATAGGAAAGTGGGACGTCCTCCTGCGCACATTTATCAGTCGTCGGATTAGATCCAACGGCTCAGATTCATGAATTTCCAAAAAGTGGATTTCAAATTTCAATTTTTTTCTTTGAAATCTATGAATCTGAGCCGTCGATCTAATCCAACGGCTGATAAATGCGAGCAGGAGGACGTCCTGTGCTTTGTGCGGAGGAGCCCCCCTCAATCCCTCTTCTTTGGGTTGTTTTCTCTGTAAATCAATAATGGATAGTAACTTAGAAGAAGCTGAAAACACAGACTCAGAGAGCCAAAAAAAGAAAAGAGAGAAGTTGCTCAACCCACCATCTCTTCCTTCTTCCTAATTGTTCACATAGTTGAATAACAAATGTTGTTCACTCAAACCAATGCATTGCCATGAAATCACTATTACATTACCAAATCTGGCAAGACTAACATCGAAATGTTTCGATATTGAAGAAGAACATGAGGTTATCACAATACAGCCTTTCACGAAATATGTTCCTCGAAGGTCTTCTCGAAGCAAGAAGACAAATCCTAAATTCAGGTAACTGATGATGATAATATAGGTAGAATGCAACTGCTTATTAAAACCTTGTAGGGATGCTAACTTAGTGCTAGCATTCAATGGTTTCTATATCATGATTAATTGTATTTCGATACTTTACGACGATTTCTCATACATCCTAAGGCCCACATTAGGTATAAATCAGGTTATGAAAGTGCTTAAAGGATTGATTGTTAATTCTGAGAAAGAAAAGTTATGGCAAGTCTATCATGCAACCACTTTAGTAGCGAACACTTTGCAAGGTTACTCCCTAACCTGGAGACGGTGAATCTAGAACTAATTAGGTTCTTTGTTGAAGCTTTGAAGCAAGTTTATTATTTTGTAGATGATGAAATAGTGAACGTATGAGTGATTGTAAATTTTATCATCATCTTTTTTAATATAAAGTTCGGGGATCTTAAAAACCCCAGCTCACTTTCAAAAAAAAAAAAAACACCGAAATGAAGAGCAGAAGGTAAGAAAACTAGATTTTTGGGTAGAGTGAAGTGAAATTACCCAAGAAACTTGTGATTCTGAGTAAGAGAGATGGACTGAAGTGTTGAAGAACGCTTTTTAGGGTTTTTGTTGTTGTTGAGTGGTAAAAATCAGATGGGGGATGGGGAAGAAGAAGAAGTCGAAGGGTTTGCGAAGAAGAACATACATTTGATTTTGATTTCACAGGTAGCAGCAGCAGATCGGTCAATCATACACTCGTCTATCTTCCTCGATCTCTCTTTGCATCGATCTCCATCGATCGTCCCTCTCTCAGTCTCTGGCTCTGTGCGTTGATCGACTGATCTTCTTCTCATCTTCTTCTCTTCAGTTATTTTCTTTCTTTTCTTCTTTTCAGTTCTTCAGATAGGCAAAGCAAAGAGGCGAGGGGAATCACAGCAAAGGGAGAGAGGAGAAGGGTCGATCAGGTTGTGTTTTTTTATGGAAAGAAGAGATCCACGCGGTATGTGAAATATTTGGGCGAGCGCTGTATGTTTTTGTGAAATATTTGGGCAACGGCTAAAAACCGTCGCTAAGTCGAAACAGCTAAAACTGTTTAAAATTTTTTAGACTGAAGTAATGGTGACGACTTTTAAAATGTCTGCGACGGCTAAGGCTGTCGCAAAATGAAAAATAGCTACGGCATTTGTCGTGGCTATTTAGCGACGACATCGAAGCCGTTGCTAAATTGCAAATCCAATAGACAAAACAGCCGCGGTATTTACCGTGGCTATTTAGGGATGGCTTTGAGGCCGTCGCTAAGTTGCAAATCCAATTGACAAAATCCATTAGGGATGGCTAATATCGCAGCTAATGATTTTTATTTGTAAAACTTAGCGACGGCTCATTTACCGTGGCTAAATGTTTTTTTTGTATATATGTATTTTTTTTAAATCCATTAGGGACGGCTAATACCGTAGCTAATAATTTTTATTTATAAAACTTAGCGATGGCTCATTTACCGTGGCTAAATATTTTTCTGTATATATATATATTTTTTAAAATCCAATAGGGACGGCTTATACTGTAGCTAATAATTTTTATTTGTAAAACTTAGCGACGACTCATTTACCGTGGCTAATGCTTTAATTAGCTACGGTTGTTCTGAATTTAGCCACGGTTTTTCCGTCACAATCATAGTTTTTATAATTTTGGGTGCAGACAACTACGAAAACATTTAGTGACGGTTTTTTGTCGTCGCAAAGCTTTTAATTAGTGACGGTTTTTTTATTCCGTCTCTAGTTTTTTTATTCCGTCGATCAGGAGTCCAACGTAGTCTAAGAAACTTTGATTGAATATACTGTCTTACTGAAGTAGCCATTTGTTGTGGAGTCCCCAGCAGTACAGTTTTCGATGAATTTAGAACAACTACCAGGTGCATGGATCACCAGATTGTAAGCACAACTCGCAAAGGTCCATGGTTCGTTCAAGGTGATCCAATCCTTCACTCTGTCACCAAACTCCTTGAAATAAACCTCTACATAATCTTGTAATAATTTTTGCCTTATTGGTTCACTTCATCCCTTTTTTTCCCATCTAAAGCCAAAAAACAATTGTCACCAACTAATTATTATTCTTAACCTTATAATCGAACAAATTGAGGCCCTTCAAAATAGTAACAAAGTCTTCAAGGACACTTTTAACTCTTCGAAATTTCCCTATTAGCAATTCATATACATCAAAATTATGCTTATGCTACTACTCACTTGGTATAATTTTTTTACCAAGAAACGGAGAACCTGTAAGTATCCATGTTCATTTTCTTCATTATCTTCACATCTTCCTAGAAATTATTGGAGGAAACAAAACAAAAAATGAGCAAAAACAAGTTGTTTAAATTCAGAAAACACAAAATAATAGAGGAAAAGTTTTAACAAATTATAAAATTGTCTAGGATAAGACTACATATATCCTTCCTTGATAATTGTCGAAATGCTCCGTGAGCTTCTCCTCTGTTGTCTCCCATGAAATCCCTCCAATGAAGAGATTTCCTTGATCTGGATCCATGATGGCTTTTGGGTTTTCTTCTCTGATTCTGAAGGAAGAAGAATAGGCAAAGAAGAACAGTGAAGAGCAAAAAAAAAATGGGGAGAGGAGACGAAGATGAAGAATATGAAGAATGATGGGTTTTCTTCTCTTCGATTTCATCTCTCTCACAACTCAGTGATTTTTCTCTCCCACAAAAACCCCAAATCTCTCACAAAGCCCCCAAGGATGGGAGCGATTTCTTCGCGCCCAAAACTTCATGTTTTTGTGTATATATCTTTTTTCAATTAGGGACGACTTATACCGTAGATAAGAAATTGTAGCTAAAAGAATTACTAAAGCTTATCTTTCAAAGAAACTGTTACAAACAACGTTTCCCCTCGATGAGCCTCATCTGCTTAAGTCACGCTGTGAAGTAACAACCACCATTATATAAGGTAAAGAGAATATTCGACAAATGTATGCAATTCTAACATTCGAAAAATGTTAGCCTTGGTTATGAATTACTAAAGCTTATCTCTCACCTGAAGAAGAAGACACACGCAGGAGATGGCGGGGCTGGAGTGGGCGGAGGCGATAAAGATTAGAAAATAAGGGACAGAGAGTGCCACCATGGCACCACCGTCCTCTTCCTTCTTAGCCTGAATTGCCCTCCTCGTCCTCTTCTTCTTTTCTTTTTCTCCTCCCTCCTTTAGCTCCTTCTCGGCTTCTCCTTTTCCTTCTCTGATTCTGAAGAGAAACAAGGAAAAGAGCAAAAATTAGGGCTCCTCATTTGGATTATCCTCATCCGTTGATCACAACAAAGAAAACAACAAAGATTAGATTAGAGCACATCCAGTGCATTATCCTATAGATTGATACCAAAAGCAAAATTAGGGAGGGCTATTATACCGTAGCTACCAAATTTTATTTGTAAAACTTAGCGACGACTAATACATCGTGGTTAAATGTTTTTTATAAATTATTTTTTTTCTAAATCCATTAGGGACGGCTTATACCGTAGCTAATAATTTTTATTCGTAAAACTTAGCGACGACTCATTTACCGTGGCTAAATATTTTTTTTTTGTATATATGTATTTTTTTTCTTAAAAATTCATTAGGGACGGCTAATACCGTAGCTAATGATTTTTATTTGTAAAACTTAGTGACGGCTCTTTTGCCGTGGCTAAATGTTTTTTGTATATATGTATTTTTTTTTTTCAAAATCCATTAGGGACAGCTAATACCGTAGCTACTAGATTTTTATTTGTAAAGCTTAGCGACAGCTCATTTGCCGTGGCTAATTTTTTTTTTTTTATATATGTATTTTTTTTCAAAATCCATTAGGGACGGTTAATACCGTAGCTAATAGATTTTTATTTGTAAAGCTTAACGACGGCTCATTTGCCGTGGCTAAATGTTTTTTTATATATGTATTTTTTTTTCAAAATCCATTAGGGACAGCTAATACCATAGCTAATAGATTTTTATTTGTAAAGCTTAGCGACGACTCATTTTCCCTGACTAAATGTTTTTTTATATATGTATTTTTTTTTTCAAAATCCATTAGGGACGGCTAATACCGTAGCTAATAGATTTTTATTTGTAAAGCTTAGCGACGACTCCTTTGCCGTGGCTAAATGTTTTTTATATATATATATTTTTTCAAAATCATTTAGGGACGGCAAATACCGTAGCTAATAGATTTTTATTTGTAAAACGTAGCGACGGTTCATTTGCCGTGGCTAATTCTTTAATTAGCGACGGTGTTTCTGAATTTAGCGACGGTTTTCCCATCATAATCACAATTTTTAAAATTTTGTGTGGTGAGAGCTACAAAAACATTTAGAGACCGTTTTTTATCGTCGCAAAGTTTTTAATTAGCGACGGTTTTTTGATTCCATCTCTAGTTCTTGTAGCTATTAAGGCTTTTTTTTGTAGTGCCTTCATTTACCGATTGTTGTTATTATGTTTACAAAATTCTTGCCGCTCACGTGTTATAGTATGATACATATATATAGTACCCACACTTGCACTCTCACCAATCAATCACTTCAATTTATTGTCGAAATCATGAAATACTAAGATGATCCATATCAAATAAAATTTGAAATAGAACTTCTTTATTTTTATATGTTGAAGTTATAGAACAAATTGTGATCGAAAGAGTAGTGGACACTAAAAGTAGTAAATAAAGAGTGATAGTGATTTGGTATAAAGTACATGTTAAACTTTATAATTGACGAATTATAAGAAAGAAAAGATTGATAGCTTTGTTTTACTGCATGATTAAAATTTTGAGTCAATGAAGGGTTTTTAGCTTAGGATTGTCCCTAGATCCCTCTTTTTAATGCGACCATATTCTCATCAATAAATGAACTAATAGCCTTTGGCAAAACAAATCAATTATGGGCATTTCTCATAAATTAAAAAAAAGGGGGGAAAACACTTTGATAAGTATCAAATTATTATTAAATGAATACAAAAAATGTCTACATGAAGGAGATGGACGAAGTTGCTTTGCATGGTCATTGTCATTTTCTATTACACTTCAATTGCCTCGAATACACTCGCCTTCCGCTCGGCCTAGAAAGTCGAGACAGAGACAAAGCATGGGTCATACCTCTTATTACATAGGATCGTTATCTCGAAGTACTGATCAAGCTTACATAAATATCACTAAGATGCCATTTAGGTAAAATACCAAGGGTACGTACATGGCATATACTTGTCAATTTGTATCTAGGAGCGAGGACAATGACCAAAGAGCATTTGGGATATCAAGAGATCCTCAAATAGATCATCAAATGTTGTTACTTAGCATGACCTGAAATCTACCAAGTCAAGTCGTTCCAACATTATTTGTCATTGCATTGCGGATTGATTGCGCGTTTGCATTAATTTCTACTCCGATTTCTAGCAAGACCCCAATTCTACCAAGTAACAAGTCTTTGTTGTATGTGCACAAGTCTTTGAGTCTTCTTCATCCACAAGTGTCTATTCTAGCTCACTCTCTATATATAAAATTTAGATATCAACTAACCTATGTCTCATTTCAACTAATCGCGTTGCTCAAGACTCGAAGTCTACCAAGTCAGGTCATTCTGACACTACTTGTCATTGCATTGCAGATTGATTGCGCTATTGCATTCATTTCTACTCCGATTTCTAGCATGATCCCAATTCTACCAAGTAAGAAGTCTTTGAGTCTTGGTTGTATGTGCATAAGTCTTAGTCTTCATCCACAAGTATATTCTAGCTCACTCTATGTATATCAAATTTATGTCTCATTTCAACTGATCGTGTTGCTCAAGACTCGAAGTCTACCAAGTCAGGTCATTCCGACACTACTTGTCATTGCATTGCGGATTGATTGCGCTTTTGCATTAATTTCTACTCTGATTTCTAGCATGATCCTAATTCTACCATGTAAGAAGTCTTTGAGTCTTGGTTGTATGTGCACAAGTCTTTGAGTCTTCATCCACAGGTCTATACTATCTCAAAATTTCGCAAAATCTTACCAAAATTTTCGTTTTTTTTTTATTCCCGTAAGATTTGGTTCTTTTTGCCAAAAACACAAAATTCAGCAAACAAAATTCATTTTTTCGAAATCTTTTGCACAATTGATGGTGAATTATCCATAATTCCTCTCTTAAAAGTTATTTGGAGAAATTTTGAAGCCTTTTTTGTGCATTCTAGACTTTCGTATTAAAGATATTGATACATATTTAATATTTATCTTCAATATTTTGGATATATTGAAAAGTTTGGATGCATAATAGCCTGCATTTGACCATGTGAGAATTTCATTAGTTATTAACTTGAAATTTATAGTTGCGTGTCAAATTTGTGATTTATTATATTGTTAATTATAGGGTTGAACAAATGATCGATTAAATCGACTGAACCGAACCAAATCAATAAATTCTGTTTGGTTTTTTCGGTTCGGTTTAGGAAGTTATAAAACCCCTATGTTTGGTTCGATTTTCGATTTTGAAAGGAATAAAACCGAAACAACTGGACCAAATTACACATGCATGTTTGAAAAAATATTTAAAATACTGTGTAATTTGACATTGGAAAGATTTTGCTACGTTATTCATATGGCACATTGTCTCTTTGAACCAAACACTTGGTAAAAAAAACGCTCAATTCAAAGTTAACTTGAGAATGCACATGAGAATGTGTTACCGTTAATCAGACTTTACATCTTCCAATAACATTCAAACAATTTCTGCACATTCTTTCTAATTCACAATGTTTCACAGTCAGATCACAGCCGTACATCAAAAATAATTTTCTTTTATCAGATGTGGACATAAAAGGATCAACTTAAAAGACATCATCTTTCTTCAACATTACTCCCTCAAAACACAACGAAAAGGTAAAAATAAATTTAGAGATTTAATTTGTTTACATGGTTTTCTTTATAAACATGGTGTCCTTGTCATGGAGTAAATGATTTCAGTCGGCAATCTGGATGATCTAGTTGAGCTTTCTGTTTAGATATCAATAGTTGAGATTTAATGTCGTTCTCTCTCTAGCTAGCTTTCTCCCTCTCTACTTTGTTTGGGATATCTTCTTCATCACTCCTCTCTATATCTCTCAAAATCGACGAAATCAAATAACCGAGCTAGCCTAATCGAACGATTCGGTCGGTTATTATATTTGTTCGGTCGGTTTCGGTTTACAATTAGTGAAAACCGATTGTAACAGTTCGGTTGGCGGTTTTTGACATAACCAATCCAAATCAAACCGTTTTCGACCATAGTTAATTATGTCATGAATTTAAGAGATACTTAGTATTTAGGCTTTTAATGTATTTAATAAGTTTATTTATTTGCACCTTATTATTTTTACATATTTTTTATATTTTCGAAATTTATTATATATATATTTAATGTATTTTCAAAAATTTTATATCACACACCAAAATATTTTTTAAAATTCGTTGACCGAAATTAATTCAAAAAACAAAATCACAATCCTCGATACATATCCTTTTGCATCAAGTTCTCTCCTGTGATGGTTTCCAAAACCATAATTTACTCCACATTTTTTCATACGATTCTTTATTGATGCACAGAAAACTCTTCCTGTTTCTCTTATAGTTCCTTTCAAAAAATCATAATTTCCAAGCTATCATCTTTACATGTTACTCATCCATCAAACTGTCTCTTTCCCTGTTTCTTCTCATCTTTTTGGCTTCGGAGTCTCCTCCACACCACACCAAAATCAAAAGAAAATCAGATGGAGACGTACCTTTTTTTCCTTCTTTCCGTGAAATTTGAACAAGACTCTTATCGTCGTGTGCAAATGCAAATCATTTTATTTTTCTCTCCGTAAAAATTGGTTCTTCTTATTTACATTTGCCTACATGCATATCGTTCTTTCAACGATATGCTCACTTATTGTTGGATGTAAAGAATTATGACATCACAATAGAAAGGCCTAAGCTCACATTATGGCTCGAGGTGCACTATCAATGGCTTTACATATTTTCTTAGTTCTACTAACGGTTAAACTTATAAGATCAAGATTTTTACATTTGTTGAATCTATTATGTAGGAGATGGAGAAGGTCGAGGCATATACACAAACCAGAGTAGATCATGAGGAGATCATTGCAATCTTGAAGGTGCGCCTTTTGGTACATAGTCTCTCTATACTTAAGTTCATTTACAGAATGACTGATAAAAATTTGGCAGTCTGATTGGCTAAGCTTCTCCTGTTTTTTTTCCCTTGCAGCAAACAAGCTGATGATCTGGTTGCACTAAGCTGGTTGATTCTACTTAATTTTACTGTGTTTGTAATACGGCAAGTAAGGATGATATTGTTGTGCAGTGTAATAAGTCTGAGAAGTATGGTTTAATTTGTATTTCCTTATTTGTACTTGATATTTGCCATCAACAAATTGCAACGCTAATTGGGTTTGAGATATACATTGCAATTGCAACTATGTCGAACATCAATTGAACATCTAGTCATTGGGGTGGACCAGTTTTTAATCAAATGAGTAACTCGATACCAACAAAGTTCCAACGTTCGAGCTATAATATCATTTGCTACAAGTCTTGACAGTTTATTGAAAGCTTCATCTGTTGGTGTGATTTAACTAAACAATATATTGTGAGAGGGAGCATTGCGGGTGTTTTGTACATGAGTTTTATTATTATCATCATCACCAACAATATTTCAAATATTTTATCATTATGCAATTTCTGTCATAGATTCTGATTGATTATAATAACTAATCAATTGGATTTAGTCGACATCCCAAAAATGCGAATTTAAATGTCTAGCATTGACCATCCATGTTACAACTTATAAGATCCGTTCTAACTTTATTGTAACTATTGTTATTCATAATAACTGTATCATTGCATGCTACGTACTAGGGTTGGGCAGGTCCGGGTAACCGGTCCAAAAAGTACAAATCAAAAATCGGCCCGAAAAATTTAAGAATGTATTTATGGGGCCCGAAACCGAACCGAGTTGACCGGTTAACTGAATTTCGGGCCGGTTTCGGTCCTTGAAGTTCAGCCCAAAGTGCTGAATTTATAAAGTCCACCTAGTCAACAGTGAATTAATCCCAATTGCTGTGCTGTAATGCCCAGCCAGTAATTTGCTGTGAGCCTGTGATTGTAATGCCCACCCCTAATTAATCACGTTTAGTCATTTAGATATGGTTGCATATTAATCAACAGTAAATAAGTAAATTAATAGTATGCACTATGCATTGGTGGTCATTAAGAAATCAGAGGTAAAAAGTTGTGGTATGTTTAGATAAAAAATTGTTCTTTTACCCGATCATGTTACCTTTGCTTTATGCTCTTCTCTCAGCTTGCAACCACTCTGGACTGAGTAACAAAGGAAAATTTTTCTGGAATTACATGAAGGCAATCAATGTGGAGCCTGGGCTTAAGCATTACTCATGCATGGTAAGCCTGTTAACTCCAGCAGGGTTGTTGAATGAAGCAATATTGTTGAATGACAAGCCTTTTGCACTATTTGTTGGACTAAAACTAAACAATCATGGGCAGACAATATTGTTCGGTTGTGGTTTGTTATTAGATGAAATCACAGAGTCTTTACAGTGGGTGTTAGAAACATTTTTTGCTGCAATGAATGGGAAACAAGTAACAACCAAAGACATTGTTTACAGATCAAGCTATAGAGATTGTAAATGCAGTTAGGCAGATTCAAATGGGTGGAGTGTTGATCAGCTTGGTGTGAGCTTTTGGTTTGCAATACAGAGACTCTGTTTCACAAAACTCATCTTGGTGTGAGCATTTGAAAACAGAGCCTCTGTTTCATACCGTGCAAAGCTTTGCAACAGAGAGTTGCTCTTCTCAATCGCATTATTGGATTTATAAACTTCATCATGCTTACATAAGTTTGAACTTTGAACAGAAAAAACAGCTTATAAACTTCACTACACTAGAGGGATAAACTACCTTGAAGAGAAGTGAAAACAATGTTGCACAGGGAGTCGAGGAGGAGGAGAGATCCAAGAGGAGTAGCCGAGCCGAGGAGGAAAGGAGTCGCAGGGTCAGGGAGAGTTGAAGTTGAAACGATCAGCTGATGAGGAAAAAGAGAGGATCATTAATTGTAAATACTTTTTAGGATTTTTACTCTTTTAAATTGTAAAACACGGACTCACAGAGCAAAAAAAAAAGAAAAAAGAGAGAGAAGTGTTCAACCCACCATCTCTTCCTTCTTCCTAATTGGTCACATAGTTGAATAACAAATGTTGTTCACTCAAACCAATGCATTGCCATGAAATCACTATTACATTACCAAATCTGGCAAGACTAACATCGAAATGTTTCGATATTTTTTAGGTGATGATGGCAAGAGATGCTCTAGTGGGAAAGTAATGACTAGTTAGCAAACATTAGTTATATTGTGGACATCGTTTTATGCTCAATGAGCAAATCATTTCCACACAAAGGTAATGGCACTTATAATATTCCATGGTTTCCGTTGTTTCCAATTGACTACAGGTTGATACCTCATGAGAGCTCCAAAGCTTTTCTAAAATGCAGTAAATGTTTATATAAATTTGTGATAGACTTTTATTTTTTACAAGAAAAAATAGTAATAGCTATGGTACAAAACTACAACTGTTCAGATATGCAGCATGATGCTCAAACTGAAGGGACTAGTGATACGTATAATAGGTAATTAGCCACCACCCCCTAGATTTCACTTATTAGCGTCACCCAGAACTGATGGTCAATGTCAGTTGACTGTTTGAAAGAGTTTTGTATGACAAAATTGCCGTTGCAAATCAAGGACCAGATTAGATTCTAAGGCCAATGAAAAAAACATATCGAGAAAACCTTGATGGACTAAAACTGAAACATAATAAATCATTGCGTATCATAAGAGAAACCGATGGTGTATATTAAACAATTAAGTTGTCTTCTCCAATTGACATGAACAACCTCAACCCAGCTCCATACAAAAGTCTTATGCGGAAGTATATGATTTCAAAGATCCTCACTTAAACACATTGAAGAACTGTGTTGCAACAATAGAGAAGTTGACTACTAGCAGTTCTCACTATGTTCAACTGACTCACTTGAAAAATGAACAAAGGGTTACACTTCGTTGATTTCCCCAACATTATTTATATTGTTTACTTTCCGTCCTGGTAAAGAACTCATCTAAGATAGCTTGAAACTAAACACATGGGATTAAGTGGTTACATCCCAAAAAAAAAACCGAAAAGATGAGTTTAAAAACTTGAACTTTTTACGGAAGATGAACATTGCTATTGATGCTGCTTTTGCATTTGGACTATCTTCACAACTATTGCCAACCGGCAATTGTTCATTGTCATCTGAAGTTTTGCAATGTTGTCCTAGATGACAGAATTATAACTCATTCGGCTGATTTTCGTTTAGCAAAGATTTTCTCAAACGTTACTTACAATTCTTCGCAAAGTCAAGGTAGTTCTCTTGCAATAAAAGGATCAATTGGTTATGTTTCTCCAGGTAAGAATCTTATACATAAAATATGTTTATTTAATCCTTGGTTATTAGGTTTTTCATTTCATATGAAACAATATTTTTTTTCTTTTGTAGTCAACACCCATAACTTATTAATTATTACATATCAACATCATTTTGTTAGCATTTCATCATACACTTCTAATGATATTGTGGCATATTCAACTCAAATCTTTACTTTTTTAGTATTTCACATCAACTTATTAAATTTGTCTACCTAATTTAACGTTTTTTTAAGAAAATCGTTTTTACCATTTTATTATATTGAATAATCAACGCATATATAAATGACCTTAAGAATTGAGCTCCATGTCAAATTTCAATTTGATTTCTTCAAATTTAAATTATAGAGACGTAAATTTTAATTTTATGATTTGCATAATATGGAATGGAAGTGAGGTGTCCATGCAAGGAGAAGTTTACCATTATGGTATATTGTTACTAGAGTTGTTTACTAGGAAGAAACAAACTTATGACATGTTTCAAAATGGACAAAATCTTCATGGTTTCGCAAAAGCAGCTTTACCTGAAAGAGTTGCAAGCATTGTGGATCCAAGCATGTTGTTAGAAAGCACTAGCGAATCTATCAACATTACAAAACAGAGTAATCGAGGGACTAGAGTGGAGAAGTGTTTGGTTTCAGTGATAAGACTAAGAGTTGCATGTTCTTGGGAATCTCGTGTTGAATGCATGAAGATTGGAGAAATGTATGTGTGTGGTTCTACTGATCAACTGCTTAGCATGTCCTGAAGTCTACCAAGTCAAGCCGTTCTGAGACTACTCTTGGTACTATGTGCAGAAGTATTTCTTGCACATTATAGTATATATGTAGATCAACTGATTTATGTCTTTCTTCAAGTCTCTCTTTAGTTGTAAATTGTTTTCCTGAAAGTATAATGATGTATTGGTCTTGCTTTCCAATCTTAGTACTCATACTGTTGCTATGGAGCAACATCAGCTCACTCACCACAGTTGCCTTCTCCAATGTCAATGCTGCACCAGATTAATCGATCCACTCAATGCATTGAATTCGGGGAATGACTCCATCCACTACTGTAACTGGACAGGGTCACATGCAGTCGTCGCCCTCGTGACAGGGTCATAGTCCTAGAATTGCAATTAGTGTTGCACTTGGCTTGGCTTGGATTTTGAGTTATTGGTTAAGATCATATTAAAAAACAAAGTCTGCAGTTGCACTTGGCTTGGATTTTGAACACAGAGTCTTATTGGCTTCCAAGTGAATGCATTGCAAATCCTCTTGGGCTCTGCTCAGGTGAGTTTTTTTTTTTTTAAGTTTTATTTCGAAAAAATTAAGACTATTTTTTAATACATTTTGCATATGTATCTTAGTATATTGAATTGAAAGTAATTTACATGCTATTATGGTTAATTTTTTTAAATTATAATTTATAATACAGAAACAAATCGCCTAGGCCTCTCAGCGCTAGTTCACTGCTCGTCACCTGCCTACTTCTTAGCGATTTTAGAACCCTTGTAGCATTAGATGTATAATGCACTCTTTGGCTCCATGGAAAACTCAATCAACATTTCATTTTCCGGTCAATATCTATTTCAAAAGAAGTGTATTTGCTCTTCAAAGTGAGTAGCAACTCTACTGAGAATTAGCGATAAACTACCTTCTGACCAAACCGAAACCCACTAAACCATTGCACGCGCTATCGGAGTCTAAAAGTCTTCTACAAATCTGCCTTGGTCACACAAAGTAATTCTGCACACACGATAGATTATTTTCTTAATTTTCAAATCACAACACTAATTTCCAGTATGGTAGAGAATTCCATAACCGTACACTATATTCTGAGTAATTTGCACAGAAAAACCTTGTAGACCCAGAGTCTACCAAGTCATGTCCTTAAAATGCATATATTACAAAATAAATGATTAAACAAGAAACTAACCACAATTTGAAAACATTTTTCTCATTTACCAAATCCACTTCCTAGTGCTTTGCCATGATTGAATACTTGGGCCCAAATGAATGGTAGATCTACTTTCAATATGTTAAATTAGCGCGCACGTATTAGAATTGGTCCTCTGTTGTTGATTTTTCTTTATACTGTCACTTAAGTACCGTCCTTACGACTACCAAGTTGAAGCCAGGGTATGCATTATCATGTGAAATTCTGTAAAAAAATATTTACCAAGGACAAACTAACTAAAACTTTGAGAAGAAAATTGAAGCTGTTAAGCTGTCATCATCAATGAGAACGTTGTTTGGCTTTAGATCACAATGAACAATTGTTGGTTGGCAATGGTTGTGAAGATAATATAATGCATAAACAACATCAACAGCTATGTTCATCATTTGTAGGAAATTCAAGTTCTTCAACTCATCTTGTATGGTTCTCTTTGGATGTAACCACTCCTCTAAACTTCCATTGGGCATGAATTATCAAAAACCAATGCTTTGAAATCATTCCCTTGAAAGTCGACTCCTGAACAAGCTGTGATGATTTTCAGGAGATTTCGATGTCGAAGATTTTTCAAAGCATTGCATTCAGATAAGAAACTCTTAAAAGCTCCACGTTGTTGAAGATTTATCACCTTAACCGCAACAATTGTTTGGGAAAGAATTGCTTTATACACTGAACCGAAGCTTCCAATACCAATTAAATTGTCCACTGAAAATCTGTTAGTTGCCTCGAGAAGCTCCGCATAAGTAATCCTTGTAAATTGATTAATAAATAATGGCTCGGAAGTCAGCTTTGCTTTCTATACTCTTTTTCGGAAGCACACGAAAATTAAGTACATTAGTAAAACCAAGCAGATGCTTACTACAATCACAAGCATAATCACTTTGAAAAATTGAGACTTTCCTGCCTTGTTGTGATTCTGGCATGGTGGCAACTTGAGTTCAGTAACCCCTCCGCAAAGCTTACTATTTCCCACAAGTGAAACCGCAGTAGCATTGACAAAGACACCAACATTTGGAACTGAACCCTCCAAGTCATTATAAGAAAGATCCAACTGAACTAGAGAAGTGAAATTCTCTAGATATGGCGGAATCTTCCCTGATAACTTATTGTGAGAAAGATTGAGTTCATTTATACCTTTCAAAGCACTCAATGACTGAGGAATACTTCCTGTAAACAAGTTTTGGCTCATGGAAAGGTACTCCAAGGCCAAACAAGTTCCAAGTGTGTTTGGTATACTTCCAGAAAATTTGTTGTCGGAGAGTTTGAACTGCACAAGATTGGTCAAGTTACCCACTTCGGATGGTAAGGGACCACTCAGAGCATTTTCAGATAACATGAGCTCAATAAGGGATGGAAGATGAAAAAGTTGTTTGGGAATGGTACCGCTGAGTTTATTATCATAGAGGGAAAGTGTAAATAAATTTTGACACCTAGCAAGACCAGGAGGTATTTTTCCATGTAACTTGTTACGGTCCAACTCTAGAATGGTTAATTGTGTTGAATTGTGACAGATGGAATCTGGAATTTGTCCAGAGAATTCATTGATTTTCAAAGACAGTTTAACCATTTGAGGAAATACTCCAATCACTTGGGAGATATCACCTGTAAGATGGTTTTCAGAAATGTCAAGGGTGTTCAAATTCACAAGGTTTCCAATTGAAGTTGGGAGACTTCCATAGATTTGACTAGCACTTATACTCAGTCTTGTAAGTTTGGTGGAGAGATTTCCTATTGAGTTAGGAATTGGCCCTTTGAGAGAATTGTTGCTAACATCTAACCATTCTAAGTTGGTGCAATTGGTTAAAGAAGTGATAAAGTGCAAGTCATCTACTAGTTGATTTGAGTAAAAGGATATATCTCCAAGACCTTGAAGCATTCCTAGGTTTCTTGGAACATGTCCTGTAAATTGGTTTCCAGAAAGTTCTAACCCTACAAGTCTTGAAGCATTGGGAAATGACAATGGAATGGGACCTTTGAGTTTATTGTCTCCCACATAAAAACGTTCAAGATTAGGAAGTGTAAGGCCAATTTCTGAAGGAAGGCTTCCTTCTAGCTGGTTACCTACTATGGAGAAACGTGTGATATGCGAGAGATTGTAAAGACAAGAAGGAACTGTGCCTGATAAAAAGTTTAGAGCAACACGGAACATTTCTAACTTTCTAATGTGGCAAAGATCATCTGGAATGTTTCCTGTCAAACTGTTCTCTGCAATAGCTAGAACAGTAAGAGAAGAGAGATTTCCTAGCAAAGATGGAATGTTTCCTTTGAGTTCATTTTTTTGAAGAGACAACAAATTAAGCTTTGATAGAGAGGCGAGCTCGATTGGAATCCCCCCTGAGAGATTATTGGATCCTAAATCAATTACGTGAAGTTTAGAGCAATAGGTAAGATTGGTAGGAATTTCATGGTCAAAGGAATTGTTTGCTAGAGAAAGGACCTCTAATCGGGACAATTGAACAATTTCTTGGGGTATTGGACCATGGAAATAATTTGTGCCAAGCCTGATTTCTCGAAGAAAGGAGAGGTTCGCTATGTGGGGGGAGAGCGTACCTTCAAGCTTGTATGATTGCAAGTCTAGGACTGTGACCCTGTCACGATGGAGTCGACTGCATGTGACCCCAGTCCAGTTACAGTAGTGGATGGAGCCATTCCAAGAATTCAATACCTTAAGTGGATCATCATTAATCTTTGCTTTCAAGGCTAGTAAGGTCGGATGATCAGGTGCAGCATTGACGACAGAGAAAGCAATTGTCGTGACTGTGCTGATGCTGCTCCATTGCAACAGTAAGAGTACCAAGATTGGAAAGCAAGACAACCTCATCATTATTCTTCAGGAAAAGCAATTTATAAACAAGGAGAAATTTGAAAAAAGACACATAAATTAGTTGATATCTTAATTAGAATATATATAGTGTCTGCAAGACAGACTTCTGCACATAGGACCAAGAGTAGAAAGTATTTCGTTTCAGAAAAACTGAACGATATTTTAGACAGTGAAACCATAACCTAAAATCAGCCACAAATTTACACCCTTATTTGTTTCGAAAGAGATTGAAGTGGAAACTCGATGCAGAAGCTTAATCAATTAGCAATGCACTGGCAAGTAGTGTTGGAACGACTTGACTTGGTAGGACTACACACTAAGCAACAATATTTGATGATCAATCCATCAGTAGGACTACACATATGCATTTCATATTCTAGTTAGCTAAAGTCTTCCAAGTCAAGATGCGTGGATGTATTTAGACATATATGTCCATTGTAAAGTCAAGTTTTTGTACTGTACCTTATTGATTTCAGACCAAGCAATATGTGATAATTAAGTTTGATGAAGATAAGTGTGCAATTTCATGGCGCTTTTTGATTAATCATTAAATATTTTTTTTTAAATGCATATAATGATCACTCTGTTTTCAGCCACTTAACTGCGCATTGGAGTGTTTGTGATACCAGATGAAGTGTGCAGATCGGGTAGTTATTCAAATATGGCTAAAAACTCATATTGTTGGTTGTAAGAGTCTGCGGTTATTGTTGAATTCATGTTTAGTATGCTTTAATGCATTTAACTTAGATCACATTTTCATATTAATTTAGCATGACATCGAAATTGGATATCATGCCAATAGTACAGTTATTATGAATAACAATAGTTACAATAAAGTTCAGACAGATCGATCTTATAAGTTATAGAGCGCTTCTAAATGTCGAGGAAACGAGCGAGGGGCGTGACGTGGCGGGGTGGAGACCGTCCACCCCGCTCGAGATCCACGTCACGTCCCTTGCCCGTTTCCTCGCCCGTTCCCTCGACATTTAGAATTCCTGTAAGTTATAACATGGATGGTCAATGCTAGACATTTAAATTAAATTAACACTTTTGGGATGCCGCCTAAATCCAATTATGGTTTAAAGAAATTATGGAGTAAATTATATTAGACATTTAAAGAATTGTATGAAAAAAATGTGGAGTAAATTATGGTTTGGAAACCAACACCGAAGAGTACTTGATGCAAAAGGATATATATCGAGGATTGTGATTTCATTTTTCGAATTAATTTCGATCAGCGAATTTTAAGAAATATTTTGATGTGTGAAGAAGAAATATAAAATTTTTGAGAATACATTAAATATATATAATAAATTTTGAAAATATACAAAATATGTAAATATAATAAGATGCAAATAAATAAACTTATTAAACACATTAAAAACCTAAATACTAAGTATCTTTTAAATTCATGACATAATTAACTAGGGCCGAAAACGGTTTGATTTGGATCGGTTATGTAAAAAACCGCCAATCGAACTGTTACAATCGGTTTTCACTAATTGTAAACCGAAACCGACCGAACAAATATAATAACCGAGCTAGCCTAATCAAACTATTCGGTCGGTTATTTGATTTCGTCGATTTTGAGAGATATAGAGAGGAGTGATTAACACTTCACTGTCGATTTCGTTGATTTTTAAGACGGGGTAGCAATTGTCATTACAAAATTATGTTAAGGTTATTATTGAAATAATTTTTTACTCAGTGCTAAGTGATCAACACTTCACTGTTGCTTATCCCAATCAGAAGTAGAACTTCTGATCAGAATTAAAAACAAACACTCTAAATAAGGTGATCCACTTCTTATTTCATTTAAAAGCAAAAATAAACACCCTCTATGCAAGATAAACACACTCGTAAGCTAATTGGCCGAGGTTTATTAAGACTAATGGGTGACCTAAAGTGAGTATTTTATGGGCATGCCCCATAGGTTACAATAAAAGGTTGCAAAAATGACATGTAGTTGAATGTGGAATTTGTGGACATCCACCACCACTGTTGGCTTTTGTATTTTTATTTCTAGTCTCTCATGTGATTTGGATCTATTTACATCTGTCCAAGCAATATGTGATCAATCAATCAGCAATGCAATGACCAGTAGTGTCAAAACGACTTCACTTGGTAGAGTTCGGGTCATGCTAAGCAACGACATTTAATGCTAAACAGAATGCACTGAAAAAATAGTGTGGCAACGACTTGACGATATTTTCTTGCAAGCTAAAGTCTTCATAGTAAAGTATCTGTATTCATTTCATGTGATATTTTTTAGCACCATGATATCCCAAATGTTCATTGCTCGTTGTCCTTGCTCTTAAATACAAATTGACAAGTAGGACCACATTACATATTCTAGGTAGCTAAAGTCTTCCAAGTCAAGATGTATTAGTTTGGATGGACCACACACCTTGATATTTTAGACTGTGAAACCATAACCTAAAATCAGCCACAAATTTACACCCTTATCTTTTCTGAAAGAGATTGAAGTGGAACCTTAATGCAGAAGCTTAATCAATCAGCAATGCCCTAGTAAGAAGTGTGAAACGACTTGACTTGGTAGACTTTGGGACATGCTATAAGTAACAATATTTGATGACCAATTGATCAGTAGAACCACACACACATTTCATATTCTAGTTAGCTCAAGTCTTCCCTTATCTTTACTGAAAGAGATTGGAGTAGAAATTGAATGCAAAAGCGCAATCAATCAGAAATGCAATGGCAAGTAGTGTAAGAATGACTCGACTTAGTAGACTTCGGGTCGTGCCAAGCAACAACATTTGATGAGCTGTTGATCAGTAAAACCACACATATGCATTTCATGGGTTTCATATTTTAGCTAGACCGGCTTACTTAGGTTTGGAATGCAAAGTATCTGTATTGAAGCTCATTCACTTCAGACCAAACAATAAGTTTGGAATTTCTTCTGCCTTCTTTTCTACAATTAAATCTGGAAAATCAATATTTTCTTTGTGATTTTCATAGTGTGCAAGACAGACTTCTGCACATAGGACCAAGAGTAGAAAGTATTTTGTTTCGGATAAAATGAACGATATTTTAGACAGTGAAACCATAACCTAAAATCAGCCACAAGTTTACACCCTTATCTTTTTTTGAAGTGATTGAAGTGGAACCTCAATGCGGAAGCTTAATCAATCAGCAATGTGCTGGCGAGTAGTGTTGGAACGACTTGACTTGGTAGACTTCCGGACACGCTAAGCAACAATAAAACTTGTGTAGTAGACACCGCAATGCTGCTTCTCTCAATATCTTGTTTGGTTAATGCACACCAACTGAATAAGCTTTCAATAAACTGTCAAGAAATCCATCCATAAATCTCCATGTGTATATAGGCAAACTCAAGTCAGAAAAAATGGATTCATCAAAAATTACAACGGTGTTAATTACTAGATCTAGTGACCCTGATTTCCCATAAGGTCAATAAAATCGGACTGGGCAAATTAATGAAGGTTATCCTTCACGTTAATATAAAGGTTTGAGCGTCCTTAAAACCTGACTTGCTTTTCATAAAAAAAAATTTGCAAATGTAGGGAGCCAAATAATGCAGTGTTAACTAGTGTAGTCAAAGTCATCCAAAGCCATTGCTTAAAGCCAAAAAGCCAAGTCTAAGCCATGACATCTCGCTTCGCCTTGGTCAAAGTTAGACTACTACCCTGACGCGACAAAAGCCACCGCTTTTAGCATTTTTTAATTGAAGCGTGAAGCCACCAAAGCCATTGCTTCATTAAACAAAAGTGTTTTTTGTTGCGTTTTTCATCTTTCTTATTTTTCTCATACTTTTTTCTTTCTCTCATTCTTTTAGAACTTCACGGCTGAATCAGAGAGCTTCAACAGATAAGGAGTTGGAGATATTGTTTGAGGTACGAATCTTCTTACTTTCAACAAAGCTTCACCAGAATTTTTACCGTCATGGCCAAAAAAAGGAACCCACATTTATACATTTATTGTCTATGCATTAATAATGTTGTTATTTTTTATTTACTTAAGGTGGCGAGATGATTGATTATAGAAGAAAACTGTGGCGCAAAAAAGTAGTTCTTATGATGACATTGATTGAAAGTATGGTGTTGCAGTGAACGGTAATAAACATCATAACATAGGAAGCAATAGAAATACTTATATTGACTTGAGCTAACACCTAGTAAAAAAACATAATGCATATATTAAAAGCTTATATACAAGCAAAATGCATATATTTTCGTGCTTCCCTTTTTGCTTAAAGCCAAATCATGATAAATCGCTTCGTCTTCACTTCACACTTTGACTATTTTGGTGTTAACACTTGGCACCCATGCACCTTGCCTAGTTGAATGAAGTTACAAAATTTAGAGGGACAATTTTTTGCCCCATCTGGGCAAGGTTGTATAAGGCTCCGTCACTGGGTACAATCCAAGAGCAGTGGACTTTATCTTGGCAAAAGAATACAGTTGATAAATCCCCACTCTTTGTAAAGTTGGAAAGCTTTCACGGAAGCTCAACTTTTTATGGATGGAAAATGCAAGGAAACTTTTTCATTTATTTTTATTTTTATTTTTATTTTATGTTGTAGTCATTATTTTAAAAAGTTAAACAATGATCAATGCAAAGGCATATTGTATAATCAAGCAACGGATTGTGATTATGTTTTTCTAGTTAATTTGTGTATCCTGATTTTAAGAAATATTTTGGTGTGTAAAGAAAAAATGTAAAATTTTCGAGAATATATGAAACATATATATTAAATTTTGAAAGTACATGAAATATGTGAAAAAATAAGATGCAAGTAAATAAACCTATTAAACACATTAAATAAAAGCATCACTTAAATTCATGACATAATTAATAATATAATAACAAAAATCACAAATTTCACATAGCCACGACACACGACGACAACGATTTAGGTCCCGAGGAAAGGTTCTCTTGCAATGTTGCACAAACATAATTCATCAATTTCAAGAAAACAAAATTGAAAGAAACCCTATTGCATAAAAATAATTCATCAATTTCAATTGCACAAATTGAAGTTTCAACCGAGCAAGAGATCTTGATCTTACGAGTTACAATAGAGGGGATCGAGTTTGAACATATCTCGTACTCTAAATAGAGTGGAATCTCTTTGCATACTAAATCAGAGCATCCTAAATTTTGTTAGCCTTCATGTAGAGGATCGGAGTTTGAATATAGGTGACTCTCTTTGGAATATCGAGTTTGAATAGAGGACCGAGTTGCCTGCAGTGCTTATCCGATCCAGATCCATGGGAGGAGGAGGAAGAAGACTAAGGAGGAGGAGATGCGTCGAGGAGGAGGAGAAGGTGGAAGAAAATTGAGGATGAATAATACTATTTTTTTCCCAAATTTAAAGAAATTATTAAAAAATAAATTGAATTTATCGAAATTGTTGACGAAAATGGAGATTTTAAATTCACAACTTTTCTTTTTGTAAATTTAAAAAACGTTAAATTTCGCGAGCAAAATCACAATCTGTAAATCAAGCTACAATATTTAATTTTGAGTCTGAGAGTGTGCTTGGTTGCATGAAATTCTATGCCATGAAAATTCACAAGGGGACCACCTAAATCTAAGCTAATTTGATGTGCATTCACCAATCTACCATTCGATTTTGTAATCAATGGTGGGAATGAAAGTTCCATAAACATGAGAATTTCATACTTTCATTTCTACCATTGATCACAAAATCAAATGGTGGATTGGTGAATGTACATCAAATTAACTTAGATTTAGGTAGTCTCCTCATTGATTTCCATTGCATAGGATTCCATGTAACAAACACACCCTCAGAGTTAATTTCACATCACTCATTGTACCCCTACTACTCAAACACAAAGACGGAAATTCCTCGGGGAACCATTCTCCCCTATCCCCACCATCAACAAACCTTCCTTTTCGCTTACAATTTAACAGTATCTTGGTGTCCCTACTATTAAGAAGTTTTTTTTTTAATTAAACCATACCTTTATTTAATATCAAAAACGATTTACAGTTTGTTCGGGGGTACGTTATGACTTTACTTGAATCAAAACATTTGAAAAATGAAAGCATTAACACTTGGAAAACTAACATAGCACAAAGGCTACCAATCGAAGCCTGCACTACCAAACTATACTGAAATTTTTTCGCTGCCCTTCAAGACCTTAAGGTATGCCCAAACATGCAAAAATCTGCCATGAAAACCAGAGTGAAATAGTACTCACAATGCATCCTAATGACAGCTCATGTGGCTGACTTTGGTTTAGCAAAGATTTTCTCAAGCGATACTTGCAATTTTTCACAAAGCCACGATAGTTCTCTTGCAATAAAAGGATCAATCGGTTATGTTGCTCCAAGTAAAAATCTTATACATATGAATGTGTCTCTTTACGCGTTGACCATTGGGATTTTCATTTCATATTAAATGATATTTTCTTATTTTGTAGTCAGCATCCATAATGTGTTACATATCACCACATCTCATCCAACACTTCTAGCAATGTCATGGTATATTGAATACATATTAACAATTATAAATTACTATGTAATATATTTCATGCACATTTAGTTAAAATTCTGCTTCAACAGTATTGCACTTAGACTTATTTTGCCAACCTAAATTAAGGTTTTCTATGAAAATCACTTTTAATGTTTTATTTTACTGAGGAATTCATTGCACATGTGATATGATCTTAGCTCCATATCAAATTTCTATTTGTTTGTATTTTCATCTAATGACTTTAAATTACAAGTTTAGATAGTAAATATTTTATGATTTGCAGAATATGGAATGGGTGGTGACGTGTCCATGCAAGGAGACATTTACAGTTATGGGATATTGTTACTGGAGTTGTTTACAAGGAAAAAGCCAACAGATGACATGTTTCAAAGTGGACAAACTCTTCATAGTTTCGCAAAAGCAGCTTTACCTGAACGAATTGCGAGCACTGTGGATCCATCCATGCTGTTAGAAAGCACTAGCGAAGTTGTCAACATTGCAAGCCAGAGTAATCAAGGGGCTAAAGTGCAGAAGTGTTTGGTTTCAGCGATAAGACTGGGAGTCGCATGTTCTTCGGAATCCCCTGTTGAACGCATGAAGATTGGAGATGTCATCACTGAAATGCATCACATAAAAGACCATTACAAAGGTGTTAGAATCCATCTAGAGTGAGAACAGACCATCAGGATGGTGTATTGCATGGTCGTTTGTTACGAGTGGTAGAATTTGTTTGTTTTTCTAACAGATGCATAGTTACTTATTTTGTCGCAAAATTTGTTTGTGTTTACAGAATGGCAGAAATTACTCTGCTCTTGTTGTGTGTTAATTATAAATGGGATAATTCTTGTATAATGTGATGATATCAAATGAAGTATGATTGAAGTCTTACAAATTATATATTTGATTTGGTACGAATGCGTTGTCGAGGTATTGATGATTCATACCAACTGAAGCATTGGTCCTCGGTTTTTTTTTTATTGACATTGTCACTTAAGTACTATCATTACAACTTTGAAGCCTGAACACAAACTTGGGCATTTGCTTTTTATGCATTATCATGTGAAATTTTGTCATAGATCTTGTTTCACTCTTTGCATAAATACTTATTGCTTCTCACAATTATTGAATCAGACTAGGTCGTCAGTAGGAAAAAACAGAGGTGGTTGCTCGTCAATTCCCGCGACTCTCCACAGCAAGGATCGACGATGGAATTGATAATTTTTTTAGCCTCGTGATCAAGTTTCAATTAATCTGCAAGGGTGTTAATTTTGGTAAAAAAATGCTTCTTCGTTATCACTCGAAAATTGCATCAAACAAACGTAATATGTGATGGTAGAGAGTAGAGAAATTTTATCTATATAATGTCAGTGCATTGGAAATTCAACAGAGGTAAGCTTTTCCCAATAAGAGAGGGAAGGATAACAATTCTCTTCTTTTTGCGCATTATGCATTGTATACTCCTTACCCTTCGATAATTAAGCCAGTAGAATTGTGCATGCCAGCAGCTATATGCCTAAATATTACGAGTTTCATGTATATTTTTTTTTCCCCAGAATGGAGTTCTGATAAGTGTTTACATGTGGTATGTTAACAATCTCAACATCACCAACTTTCTCCCAACGCGAGAAAGATTTACCAATTATGTGGAACACAAAAGTTTGAACTGCCAAAAGATGAGGTTAGAGTACTTAGCTGATGTTTTACGAGCTTTCCAGCTGGATACAAGCAGACGATTCAAGATACATGCTTGGAGATTTGGTGGCGCAACTTTAGAAAACATTTTCATCAAGGTTGCTAGAGGAATACTGAAGATGCAAATGTGAAGGAAGTGGATGACCCCAATACTTCGCTTGGTTATTATCTGATTGACTATTACTTTGATGTTGTATTCGGGCATAATGTTTGTGGAAAACAAAGTAAGCATTCATTGGATGGAAGATAGATTGCGCAATAGGAGAACAAATATCTTCATTTGTAACACGTAGACTGTGAACTTCCAATTCCACGCTATGAGAAGGATATCAGTTTTGTGCAGTTCTTCAACAAACAAGCTTCGAAATATCAGGCAGGTCAGATACTACTGAGCTTCATTAGTTACAGAGATGGTGGTTTCGCACCTAACAGTGGGTTCTTTGAAGCTTGTAACGAGCTAAGGGTCAAAGAAATATCTTCGCGTGGTGCACTGATGAGTCTAAGAAGTATGGGTCTCAATACGAAAAGAAATCTCAAGAGTTGCTAACTTCTTGATGTTCAAAAGTCTGTAATGTAATGTTTCTTGTACCTGATACTATTAATTCTAGTTGAACGAATAAACTTTTTAGTCTTGTGGCTATCAAACTGCAAAGGATGAACCAATCACTACTGGCCTAGCTAGACAAACAGCTAGTGAACGCTATTGATACCAATACTACATAGCCAAAGACAAATAAGTACTCAGCGAATTTCGCTATCAGTTCTTAGATATCAGAGACATCTTAAAAACATAGCCCTCGCATATAAAAAGAATTCGCCTATTAAAAAGTAAATAAAACAACGTGCAACATAGCATTTGCGAAGATAATTTAATGGAATTTTTAATTACAATATCTCCATCAAGCAACAAAACATAACAGCTGAAACGGCACTCAATCATCTAAATTCTAACAAGCTGAACAAGCTAACTGTGAAAACAAGCTGAAATGCAACTCTTTTTCAAATAATATAATTGTATAATATCTCATACACCCTAGAATTTTGTTAAGGAACCCATAAAGGCTCAACTGATGCAGCAAACAATCTTATAATTTGTCTATCAATATTAGGGCTGAACAAAAAACCAATCAAACCGACCGAACCGATCAAAACCGAACCGATTGGTTCGGTTTAAATTCGATTCGGATCGATTTCGGTTTTAAAAAATGCAAAACCGAAGTGGTCGGTTCGGTTTTCGGTTTCTATGTGATTTTAACCGACCAAACCGAACCGAACCGAATATTTAAATATATTATATTATTTATATATAAAAATAAAATATATTTTATATATAAATAATATAATATGTTTAAATATTCGGTTCGGTTCGGTTTTATTTCGGTTTTGGTTCGATTTTAGTCGGTTCGGTTCGGTTACGGTTTGCATAAATTAGAATCGATTCGATTTCGGATCGGTTTTGTTAATGGTCGGTTCGGTTTCGGTTTGAAAATTTTAAAACCGACCTAAGTCGGTTCGGTTCACGGTTTAGGTGAAAAACCGAACCGACGGCTCGGTTTTCAGCCCTAATCAATATGGTTCGGTAACTTAGTTTCAAGTCTATAAAAGCATCTCCTCTGCCCAGCTCTTAGCTCATCGATCTCTCAAACACAAACATTCCCTTCAACAAAATGAATTCAAAGCAGCTTCTTATCTCCCTTTTTATCCTTCAAGCTCTCTTCATCTCTTTTTCACCAACCCAAGCAGCTCCAACATTAATCCCAATGTCGATTTCCATTTCATTCTATCTTTTGCCATCGACTACACCACCTCATCCTCTGCCTCTGCAACCAATGGAAATTTTAATGTCTTTTGGGACACAGACAACCTCAGCCCTTCTCAAGTCTCATCCATCAAAAGTAATCACCCAAATGTCAAAGTTGCATTGAGCTTGGGAGGTGACAGCGTAGGGAATGGCTATACCTACACGCCAGATCAAAGGAAACTACCATCATCACTAATGGCAATTTAACACCTATTGGGAAACCAGCCATCTTGACCAATACGAAATTGAATCCATGAAAGTCACTCACAGGAATCCCAAGATCGCAGTCAGCCTAGGAGATAATAATGTTTGGCAAGGAAGGCCTATTTTGCACCAAAATTGACAGACTCATAGTTTAATCCAAAATTGACTACGAGTATCATCCATCAGATCCTCAACATATTCGTTGAGTGCATTTGACAGACTTATAGTTTAATCCAAATCCGTCATACCACCTTTGACGGTGCAAGATCAGTCATATCACACTAACCTAATGGAACTAATATCAGACAAGTAACCCTCAAATGAACTTAACAGACACGGATTAATGGGCCAAACCAAATGGCATCCACAGAAGACACAAGAATGTCAAGATTGCTATCAGTCTAGGAGGTGACAATGTTAGCAACGGGAAGGCTTATTTCAGCCCAAAACAGATCACTTCATGGGCTAACAACACAGTTTCTTCACTGACATGTTTGATCAAGACGTATCATATCGATGGTATAGTTATTGACTATGAGGATTTAAAAACCAATCCTAACACATTTCTGGAGTGCTTCGGACAGCTCATAACTACTCTGAAGAAGAGTGGGAACATATCTTTTGCTTCCATATTAACCTTATGAGGATGGTGAGCGTCTCTGTGGAGGAAGTATGGACATGTTATAGACTGAACTTCCAACTTCCACGCTATGCTAAGGGTATCAGTGTGTCTCAGTTTGTGCAATACTTCAACAAACAATCTTTGAATTATCAGGAGGTCAGATACTAGCAAGCTTCATTAGCAACAGAGATGGTGGTTTGGCACCTAACAGTGGGTTCTTTGAAGCTTGCAACAAGATTAATGTTCAAAGAAAACTTGGAGGTATCTTTGCGTGGTGCACTGATGAGTCTAAGAAGTATGGGTTTCACGAAAAGAAATCTAGGGAAGAATAATATTTCAATGAAATATTGAAATGATCAAATCTTTGGGAAACAAATCTGCTACAAAAACAGTAAACCTAGTATGTATATGGTTCTACATCAACCCTGATGTTTGGAAATTAAATTCTCTTTAGCTTCATTTTTATTGTCATGATCGTTGATCAGAACTTCCGAATAATTGATATACCAGACAAAGAATCTTCGATCCAGAACAGCACGGATGGGCATGGACACCTAGGTATCTTCATCTCTAAATTTCCGACAAAGATTCCTTCGATGAATCAAAGGATGAACCAATCACCACTGGCCTAGCTAGACAAACAGCTAATGAACGCTAGTGATACCATTACTACAAAGCTAAAGACAAACAGGTACTTAGAAATAGGATTTCGGTATCAGTTCTTACATATCCGAGCCGTCGCACATAAAAAGAATTCGCCTATGAAAATTAAATAAAACAACGTGCAACCTAGCAGTTCCACAGATAATTTAATTGAAATTTTAATTACGATATCCCCATCAAGCAGCAAAGCATAACAGCTGAAACGGCACTCAATCATCTAAATCCTAACAAGATAGATCGAAAAGAAATTGCAAGCTGCAGGTTCTGAACTTCTGATACATACAAGTTGAAAAATGTGGAAATTTTTTACAGCCAACTTAAAAAAAAAATCAGAATGTGAAAACAAGCTGAAATGCGACGCTTCCTCCAATAATATAGTTAAATAATATCTCATACACCCTAGAATTTTATTAAGGAACCCATAGAGCTCAACTGATACGGCAAACAATCTTATTATTTGTCTATGAATATGGTTTAGTAACTTAGTTTCAAGTCTATAAAAGCATCTCCTCTGCCCAGCTCTTAGCTCATCGATCTCTCAAACACAAACATTCCCTACGACAAAATGAATTCAAAGCAGCTTCTTATCTCCCTTTTTATCCTTCAAGCTCTCTTCATCTCTTTTTCACCAACCCAAGCAGCTACAACAGGTTCCGACCTCTTTCGAGAGTACATAGGAGCTGAGTTCAACAATGTTAAATTCTCTGACGTCCCAATTAATCCCAATGTCGATTTCCATTTCATTCTATCTTTTGCCATCGACTACACCACCTCATCCTCTGCCTCTGCAACCAATGGAAATTTTAATGTCTTTTGGGACACAGACAACCTCAGCCCTTCTCAAGTCTCTTCCATCAAAAGTAATCACCCAAATGTCAAAGTTGCATTGAGCTTGGGAGGTGACAGCGTAGGGAATGGCTATGCTTACTTCAACCCTTCTTCAATAGATTCATGGGTTCAGAATGCAGTTACTTCACTGACAAAGATCATCAAAGAGTACAACCTGGATGGTATTGACATCGATTATGAGCACTTCAAAACCGATCCTGCTACCTTTGCAGAATGTATAGGAAGACTTGTAACGACCCTCAAAGGGAAAGGGCTCATTTCATTTGCTTCTATAGCACCCTTTGACGATGACCAAGTTCAGAGCCATTACATGGCCTTGTGGAAGAAGTATGGGCATCTTATAGACTATGTCAACTTCCAATTCTATGCGTATGACCAGGGCACAAGTGTATCTCAGTTCATGGGATACTTTGAGACCCAGAGCTCTAACTACAAAGGAGGTAAGGTCTTGGCTAGCTTCGCAACTGATGGAAGTGGTGGCTTATCTCCACAAGATGGCTTCTTCACTGCCTGCAGTAGACTTAAGAGTCAGGGAGATCTTCACGGCATTTTTATTTGGTCTGCAGATGACTCCAAGAAGGACGGCTTCCGTTATGAGAAGCAATCACAAGCATTGTTGGCTATCCAACATTAATCGATATGATGCATGTTTAGTATTGTAATTATGTGGATATGAATATGAATGAGGTCTATATACATACTTCCAAATACTCCAGACTACCTACTATATTCTGATCTACATGACTTTTAATTAGATTGTCACTAAATGCATTTGTCATTGTTTCATATAAATCCCAATTTCAACCTATTCCAGTGATCTTTCCAATCTCCATTGCTGAATTCCACTACACTCTCCCCTTCAGTGTATACCTACACGCCAGACCAAAGGAAACTAACCATCATCACTAATGGCAATATAACATCTTTTGGGAAACCAGCCATCTCGACCAAAACAAAATCGCGTCCATGAAAGTCACTTGCAGGAATCCCAAGATCGCAGTCAGCCTAGGAGATAATAATGTTTGGCAAGGGAAGGCCTATTTTGCACCAAAATAGACAGACTCTAGTTTAATCCAAATGTATTACATAGCAGTGTAGATATTGACTACGAGCATCATCTATCAGATCCTCAACATATTCGTGGAGTGCATTTGACAGATTCAGTTTAATCCAAATCAGTCGTAACACCTTTGATGGTGCAAGATCAGTCATATCACATTAACATTACATAGCAGTGTAGATATTGACTACGAGCATCATCTATCAGATCCTCAACATATTCGTTGAGTGCATTTGACAGACTTGTAGTTTAATCCAAATCAGTCATACCACACTTTGATGGTGCAAGATTAGTCATACCACACTAACCTAATGGAACTAATATATCAGACAAGCAAACCTCAAATGAACTCAACAGAACAGGACTAATGGGCATAGGCGCCAATGGATCTTCATCACTAAATCCCCATTAAGGATTATTGTCGAATCAAAGGATGAATCCGCCCAGTTCCCTGACTGGACAAAATACTAAAGGAAACCATTGTCACCATTAGTACAGCTAAAGACAAACAAGCATTATTTTAGAATAGAGTGTGGGGTTTGATAAAATGGACAAAGGCTTTCACAATCGGTCCTCACAAATTCGAGAAAGATGACCCCATCAAAAAGGATTTAATATTACTAAACATTCAAAATGAAATGCAACCAAGCTACAATGCAGCAGTTCTGAAGATAAGGTAATTGAAGTATGAAATCCTCGTAAGATTTAATAAAGAACCCAACCATAAAAACACAAGCCGAAACGGCATGTAAACACCTAACTCATTATTCAAGATGGACAAACAAGAGCTGCAAAGAAGTATGGGTTTTGATACAACTCATACCAGACAAAATGTTGGGACTTGATATATCTATCGACTACTGACGAGATCAAGTATAACCATTAATAAATAAAGTTCTTGATGAGAAGACCATGGATGCAATCAATCACGGGCACCCTGCCTACAAAACAACTAGAGACGTTGCTATTCATATGGTGAACTACAAACAAATAATAATTAGAATATGAGATGCGTATAAAGATCATACAATTTAGGAAAGTTTTCTAACAATCTTACCTTAAAAATAAAAATAAAAAATTTGAAGACATGTTGCAAATCAGTTCTTACAATAATATAATAGTATCTCATATAACAAACTTTTGTTTAAAGCAGCCCACAAAGCACACAATCAATCAACTTAACTTTCAATATGTATCAACAAGAGAAAAACATAGTTTCAAGTCTATAAAAGCATCACCTTTGCTCATCTCATAGCTAATCCCTCAATGCAAAACTTCCCTTTGATGACAATGAATTCCTCCAAACTGTTTCTGATCTCCCTTTTCGCCCTTCAAGCTCTCATCTTCTCCTTTTCACCAACCCAGGGAGCTCCAACTGGTTCCAACCTCTTTCGAGAGTACATAGGAGCAGAGTTCAACAATGTTAAATTCTCTGATGTACCTATTAATCCCAGTGTAGATTTCCATTTCATTTTATCTTTTGCCATCGACTACACCACCTCATCCTCTGCCTCTGAAACCAATGGAAATTTTAATGTCTTTTGGGACACTGACAACCTCAGCCCTTCTCAAGTCTCATCCATCAAGAGTAATCACCCAAATGTCAAAGTCGCATTGAGCTTGGGAGGTGACAGCGTAGGGAATGGCTATGCTTACTTCAACCCCTCTTCAATAGATTCATGGGTTCAGAATGCAGTTACTTCACTGACGAAGATCATCAATGAGTACAACCTGGATGGTATTGATATTGACTATGAGCATTTTCGAACCGATCCTAACACATTCGCTGAATGCATCGGACAGCTCATAACAACTCTAAAGAAGAGCAAGACCATATCTTTTGCTTCCATAGCACCTTATGAGGATGGTGAGATTCAGAGCCACTACATGGCTCTGTGGAGAAAGTATAGACATGTTATAGACTATGTAAACTTCCAATTCTATGCCTATGATAAGGGTATAAGTGTGTCTCAATTTGTTCAGTTCTTCAATAAACAAGCTTCGAATTATCAGGGAGGTCAGATACTAGCAAGTTTCATTAGCAACGGAGATGGTGGTCTGGCACCTAACAGTGGGTTCTTTGAAGCTTGCAACAAGCTTAAGAGTCAAGGAAAACTTGGAGGTATCTTTGTGTGGTGTGCTGATGAATCTCAGAAGTATGGGTTTCAATACGAAAAGAAATCTCAAGAGTTGCTAGCTTCTTGATGATCAAAGCCTGTAATATAATGTTTCTTGTACCTGCTCTATTAATGCTAGTTGCACGAATAATGGACTTGTAGCTTAAACTGTAATTGGAGGAACAATAATACAGTTGATAGAAAATTTTACAAAAACAACTGCACTCAAACATATTTGCTGCATAATCTATCCTTAGCTTTAATTTCATGTTATTGTCATTGATCATGACTTCCTAATATTTGGTTTGCATCCTGGTGTTGGTGTAATATCAATTCTAACATGAACCTAATATTCTAAGGACTCCTCAATTGAACTTCCAGAACTTGAGGGTGAGCATGGATGTCAATGGATCTTCCTCTCTAAATTCCCGATAATTATTCTTCCGATGAATCACAGGATGAGCAGATTACCCTGCCTAATGGACTACTTGGACAAACAGCTAAAGGACACCATTGCTACCGTTACTCAGACAAACTAGTACTTATAGAATATGGACAAAAGGCTTTCGCTATCTGAACTTACAAATTCAAGACAGCTTGCAAACACAACACCCACGTATAAATAAATATATAAAATAAAAAAACTAATAATAATAATCCTTTCATATTAATAAAAAACAATTAACACAATGTGCAACCAAAGTGCAATACAGCAATTTTGAAGATAATATAATTGATTTTTTTAAATCCGATAATGTCATCAAGTTCCACAAGGAACCCATAAAACAAAACAGCTGAAACGACACGCAACCATCCAACTTATCTTTCAAGATGGAATTGCAAACTGTGGGTTTTGAGTAGAAGCTCATAAGATCCAGCAAACAGTTTCTGATCTCCTTTTTTGTCCTTCAAGCTCTCTTCTCCTCCTTTTCATCAACCCAAACAGCTCCAACAGGTTCCAACCTTTTTCGAGTGTACATAGGCACAGAGTTCAATAACGTTAAATTTTCTGAGGTACCTATTAATCCAATGTTGATTTCCATTTCATTCTATCTTTTGCCGTCAACTACACCACCTCATCCTCTGCCTTTGCAACCAATGGAAATTTTAATGTCTATTGAGGCACAGACAACCTCAGCCCGTCTCAAGTCTCTTCCATCAAGAGTGATCACCCAAATGTCAAAGTCGCATTGAGCTTGGGAGGTGATAGTGTTGGGAATGGCTGTGCTTCAACCCTTCTTCGATAAATTCATGGGTTCAGAATACTGTTACTTCACTGACAAAGATCATCAATGAGTACAACTTGGATGGTATTGACACTGATTATGAGCACTTCAAAACGATCCAGCTACCTTTGCAGAATGTCTAGGAAGACTCAACAACCCTCAAAGGGAAAGGGCTCATTTCATTTGTTTCCATAGCACCCTTTGACGATGACCAAGTTCAGAGCCATTACATGGCGTTCTGGAAGAAGTATGGACATCTCATAGACTGTCAACTTCCAATTCTATGCGTACGACCAGGGAACAAGTGTATCTCAGTTCATGGGATATTTTGAGACCCAGAACTCTAATTACAAAGGGGGGAAGGTCTTGCCTAGCTTCAATACTGATGGAAATGGAGGTTTGTCTCCACAAGATGGCTTCTCCTGCAGTAGGCTTAAGAGTCAGGAAGATATTCACAGCATTTTTAATTGGTCAGCTGATGACTAAAATAAGAACGGATTCCGTGATAAGAAGCAATCACAAGCATTATTGGCTATCCAACACTAATCTATATGAAGAATGTTCATAGTCCCCTATTGTATCTATTTATGAATTAGGTCCACATAGTTGTACTTTCAAGTATTGTATTCTAGAGCGATAGCGTGATGCGAGGCGTTCCAATGACAAACGTGTGACATGTAATCCTCAGGCGTAGCTTTTTAGAAGTATTGAAGTAAAAGAAATATACAAATACTATAAGGAATTGATAGATAACTCATAATTCCACAAATATAAGTGATGTAGACTTCATATATATTATCAAATCAAATGAGATAGTAAGTTAACACATTCTCTAAACATTAAAATATAACACAACAATGTTGCACACTTCAGCCATGAAGCATATGAAAGGATTAAACCTCAAGGCATAAGCTTTACACTTTTTTTTTAAACATTGATATCATGTACATATCTCGCATTCAAAACGTGAAACCTATGTATTAAAATATGAAACATAAGATTCAAACAAAAAATGTAGGTTCTTATGAAGTTTAAGTTTCACCCTCAAGGTTCAATGTTTTTCTTGCTGGTTTTGACATATATTATAGGTTTTGACGCGAAACAAGCTTCGAGACGTACATTTCACAATTTTTTAAAACCATGTTTCTAATAGCCCCAAATTAATCAAGTTTTTCCCTTTTCTTTTTTATCCAATTTTCACTATCACTCGGTTATATTTCAGATTTCTTCCCGCTCAAGACAGTGGTAATACCTCTCCTGCCCTTTTGCAAAAGGCACACCTTGACCATAATATATCTTCCATTTCATTGTCATTAAATTCATTTATTTCATTGATTCACATAAAATCCCAACTCCAACCTGTTCCAGGAATATCACTGATCTTCCAATTAACTCCCGCGTTGAATTTCACTTCATCCTCGCGGACTTCACCCTCCCTATCAACTACACCAAAGGAAAAATACAAATTAACCACTAACGGCAAATTTGACATATTTCCGAAAACTAACCATCAAGGCCCGAACAAAATCGCAACCATGAAAGACACTATGAATAATAAATAATAGCAAAGGAAAACAGATAAATATTGGAATGCATAGGTGGATCCTTATATTAGTGGATTATTTAGTTAAATGTTTTCTATCAGACCTATACATAGCAATTGCATTTTACTAAAAACAATCCTAACAACATACCACTAGCACTAGCATTTCCTTCAAACACGAAGATGTAACTCCCAAATAATGCCAATAACATTGTAAAATTTCAACAGTCAAAGCTTCAAAAATCCTACTCCTATTAGTCTCAGGTTATACTTTATAACATATCTCATCCGATGATCCTAAAGAAAGAAAATCTTCTGCTTACTGAAGAACCCGCATCAGGATCTGATTATTGAGACAGAAGCTTCTATTCTTCATCATGACAGCTCTCATTGCCTCAATCTGCGTACGGAACTGTATAAGTCCCATTCTAATAGGGTCTGGATATGCCTGCCTGCAGCAATTTTACAAAAAGGAATGGTTTGTAAAATAGAAACTCAAGTCACATCCAAAGCCCCGAAAAATTCAAACTGACCTCATAAACAACTGCATATTTGAAGGATTAAAGTCACAACCACACAAGAAACGTTCTACGTCATCTGGCTGTGCTTGTCTTGGAATCCCTTGCAATAACACCTGATACAGTCAAACAAATTATAACCACATTCTTCAGATGGATTCATAATGGCATAACAGGTCCGGCTACAACATATAGATTCATAATGATGGCCTGTGCATCAATTGTTTTCTGGCAGAATCTAGAATGACACTCGCAGAAATTATGGTCTTGGATTGCTAAACACTTTCTTCAATTACCCCCACTTGCTGGGACGGTTCAAAATAGAGTTGGAAGGCGTATTTTATCCATAAGAAGATTAACAATTCTTTCCATTATTAATGTTCTATATTAAAAACATGATACTCCTATAATCAAGAGATTTAATAAGCCTTGCAAGGAATTTCGTTGGAATTCTTTCAAAATAGATTTAATAAGCCTTGCATATATTACTCACTTGATGAATAAGAGATTATATATTTTTCTTTAATTAACCAAAATTTGAGTGTGTGGAGGAGAAAAATGGGCATGTGATAGAATTTGTGGTACCTTTTCTTTTATCTTTTTTTTTTTTTACTTCAAAATGTAATAAGTTATCAGATTTTGATAAAACTATGTCATCACCAGAAGCATTGTTCCAGACCTTGCTAATGCGATTTGTGAGAAAACTAAAATATATTACATATAAGCACAGAAATCATGAGATCCGCAATGTAAAGGCATGCTAAAACACATTCAAATTCCTAATCAAGTGTGAGAAAGTTGGGACATTGCTTTTCCATACATTAATGAGCAGAGGATCAGCAGATAGGGTTCCAAAAATAAGTAGAGTTTCATTACCAATTTGATTATTCTAGTGCAAATAACCTTTATGCTGATACTTGCAATTGTAAAACAATCATTTCATTCCTTGGCGATTAAGAGAGTTAGTGGTATATATGCATATGCCTATACACTTATGGGTTATGACTCTCTCAAACATGACGTGATATTTTTTTTACCGGTCTATTAGAATGTCATATTTTATACGATATACATATAGAGAAGACTGACAAGCAAATTACATTTTGATCATCAAATAACTAGTAATTACTCCTTTATTCAATATTGGTAACCTTAAAAACAATAATAGTAAATAAATAAATCTTTGTGTGAGGTGAGTACTGGACATCGATACTATATCAATAAGATAAAATACCCAACTAAATCCATAACAAGAAAATAAAACAACTAACATCATAAAATACTATGACTTACGGTTTTTCCTTCATAAGTTGTAATTTCCCACATGCTACGGTCCACCTGAAATACAATAAAACAGTTTATTCATTCATACAGAAGTACACACCATGAATCAGAAGTATCGAACCCAAATCCGCAACAAGTATCACCTTTTCCAGCCGAAACATCTGACCCTTCCCTCGAATCAACCTTATGGCAGTATCAAATGCCGTGCGAGACTGGAACTGCAGAACCCTGAATCCATTCACAATACATGAATTATTCAATCAAACAATGCATCCATGAGATTCAAACTTCAAGTAATTTATTCACATAAGAATACATACATTCCTTGTGGATTGAAATATCGATTGTAATCGACTCGAATGTCCATAGGACTCAAAGCACAGCCTTCAAGCATATCAACAATGTCCGTCTTCAATGTATGCTTCCCAATTCCAGTCAGCTTCCCATAGATCGCTTCTACACAACAAAAGACACAAAAAATTTACATTCCAATCAAAACCCAAAGTTTTCATTCCCAAATGCAATAAACCCTAACCCTAGTTCGGGTAGAAAGTTACCATTGCTTGAAGATTGAAGAATGGGGTCGATTGCCGAGTCTGGGTATAGTTTCTTCTGGTTCTCTGGGTCGGCTAAATCCGTCTTCTGTGGCGGGTTCTCTGGTTCGGTGGAGAACTGTTTCGGAGGTTGACGAAGAAGAAAGGGGAGAGCTTGATTGGTTTTGATTGCTTGCAGAGTGTTTGATCTGATTACAGTTCTGAAAAGACTCATCTTTGATGAGATTGGAGAGTGTGTTGAGAGCAGAGAGTGATGAATTGGGAAGGGTTTTATGGTTTTTGTGGTTTTGCTCAAGCTCGCTATAACTGGGAATTGTGATTAGTGAAACGAGAGAGACAAATAAGATGACTGTTAGCAGCACCCGCTACTTAGATGAAAGCCACCACCATTTCACCGTTTCCATTTCTAGAGTTAAAAAAGTTGGATTTTAAGAGCCACCACCAAATGTTAGATTTGATTGACCCACACCTACTACATAAAGTCAAGATTTGTCAAAGTCACTTATCTTCCTCTCACCATCTCCTTCCATCATTTATCGTCAACCAGTGTTCTAAAAATCGGTCTAGGCGCCTAGGCACTAGAAGGTGGAAAACCGCCCAGATTAATGCCTGGGCGGGCAGTCTGGGCGGTCTGGGCAGTCTGGGCGGTCTGGGCGGGTCTAGGCGGGCTAGGCGGTCTAGGCGGACTCTAGGCGGTCTGGGAGATTTTTATTTTTTTATTTTTTATTTTTTTATTTTTTTATTTTTTAATAAGGTTGATTGTGTTCTTATTTTATTTTTCTTTCCTATTTTTTAGAAATAAACTATTTAATTGTTTTTTTAGAAAATCTCGGGAATGAGCTTTGATGATGATGATGATGATATGTCTAAATGTAGCGAAAGATGATTACTTAATGGAATTCTCAAAGGATATGCCAGTACCAATTTTAATAATGTAGATTTTATCAAACATAACTGAGGTTATTCATGCAATTTGAAGAAAAATAAAAGATTACACAAATTCAAATTTATATAAAGTACCCATCAAGACCAACTTCAGTCATTTGAGTTTTAATAAATTTTGTTTACGATTGTTAATTTTTCATGTTTTTAAATTTTGCATATGTATATTGACATTAAATTGGATGTAACTGATAAGGTATTATGCTTAACTTTTGTAAATTATTAAAGTTATAATACAAAACCTAAGACCGCCTAGACCCCTGGGCGCTAGGCACCTGCTCGCCGCCCGCCCAGCGATTTTTAGAACACTGCCGTCAACAACCAAACTCAATGTCTTATCTTCGTATCATCTCAATTACGCAGCATTTTCTCCAAAAGTTTTCTTAAACAACCAAACTAAGAGGGTATTTGTTTATGCTTCTAATTGAAAGTTGAAAATCTTAATAAGAAGTAAATATTGTTAAATGAGTGTTTGTTTTTTGTTTCAATTAAAAGCCAGTGATAGCAAACATCAAGCCAGTGATAGCAAACATCAAGGCGAGGGGTGTTGATAATAATTATTATCATCAATCGCTAATCAAATTTTCATTCCAAGAATAACTTTCACCTGCCCTCTTATCCACCTCCTCTCTATCACGCAAACAGTATCGTCACTTCATGGTCAATTGCCTAACATTGGGTGTTGAGATCTTGAACTGGTATATTATGTATGTCCTGGTCATTTGTCACCAACGTATGTTCATTCATCCAGGAAAAGAGTATGTCAAAATACACATACAACCAGTCAAAAAATATGTTGATTCATACATGCAGCCAACCAAAAGGTCTATTGAGTCATCATACAACCTACAGTGGTCACTAACTTACCAACGAGTTTCATCTGTCCAGCCAAAAAATATGTCAAAAAATACATATGACCAACAAACAAGTATGTCAATAGATACATACGGCTAACTATGTTGAATCAGCCAAATTAGCCGAGCGAAAATCAATCTATTTTATAATCCTTCTTTTTGCTTGATCGAAACCCTCGTTCTATCTGTGAAGACAGAGTTTTACTCATTTACAAGTCCAAGAGGTTGCGCATGTAAGTTGTAATTCTTTACTGGAAGACATTAGTAAAAACTCGCACTCTCTGCTTTCCATCCAAACATCAGTGACTAAATCTTATTGAAAACAAAATACAAACACTAGAAATTGCACAAACAAAATTTGTATTTGTTGTTTACATTCAGAGGCCGTAGAGTTCCAAAACAAAAAAATTACAGAAAACCACAAAAGCTAGCGAGGCATTTGGGGTGTCAACAACCTCAGCAAATATTGGAGCTCACCCACCACACCTGTATCCTCATGATACACACAGAACATATTGCTTGCTTGCAGGGCTGTAAACAGCTGCTGTGACAGTTGCCATAATTATCATAATTAGACTCACTGGTTTAGCATTTTCAAGGAAAGGATCTGCTTTCACAATTATGAATCATTACAACTTAACTCACTGCACCATAATTTGCGACTGTAAACAAGAAGATATGCTACTACTACCCGTGTTTTATGGAAATTAGTCAACAGCACAGTCGAATAAAATATCAAGAGAATAAAACTAGAATCAACTACGGCAAACTAGAAGATACGCTATACCAGTGTTTTGTGGTTTACTACAAGTAACAGCGAAGGACTCGACAGCATGTGCAAACAAAAGAACAATGAGAAAACTCGAGTTATATGCAGAAAGCAACCGAGAGAATCAGTCAATACCTTTCCAAAAGACCATGTAGCACCTGCATGTACTATAGTCAGTTTCCGGAGTTGAAGAGTCTATGGGGCTGCGAACCTAATTACCTAAGCCAGATAAACATGTCTATTGTAAGATCAGCTCGACCATTTGTATACAAGCACTAAACAAAAAGTCGATACAGACATAACTAAAAAGAGAACAAGGTCGCCCAGAAACATTCTAGATTGCACAACCATTGCATCAAAATATGAGAAATAGTATCACAACCTTGCACATACATATTAAGAAAGTTCCATTAGAACTAAATGAAGGGGACATCTGAGCCTACCCCAAATCAAGGAAGCACAGACTTTTAGAAAAACTTTCCATATTCGTATCCGACACTGACACTCACATGTCAGACACATTGTCAACGTGTCGACAGATATCAGACAGATGGTCAATGCGATCATGTCGGACATGCCTCACGCCCAAAACTTAGTCAGGACAACCAAGACTCAAACAACTTCATTTTAGATTGTTGATCCATCTAATGTGAATGACTCTTTTAATTGATATTCAAGATAAATAGAGCAAAAAATCACTAAAGCGTAAATAGCTTATGCTTCTTCTCTCACTTACACACTATAGGAAGACATTAGATTATTGTTTATGTTTATATGACTTATTACAAAAAAAAAATAGTATTACTTGTCAACGTGTTGACGTGTCTCGAAATCCTAGTTTTTGAAAATTTGTTTGTTTATATTTATATGGCTTATTACAAAAAAATAGTATGACTTGTCATTTTGTCAACGTGTCCCAAAATCATAGTTTTTGAAAATTTGTCGAGTTGGTGTATGGTATCCGTGTCTGGTGTATGTCCATGCATCCTTGCCCCACATTTGACACTTACTAGAAAGACGGTATAAGATTAGACGGCCACCCATCTAATTGTCGAGGAAAACAGCGAGGGACCCCATGGGGAGAGGGGGAGCCGTCCATCCATCCGGGATGCGCATTTGACTTTTCAACGCACGCATCCTGAGGGTTGAAACGGGCATCCCGGGAGGAACGAAAGGCTCCCCCTCCCCCCTGTGGGGTCCTTCGCTGTTTTCCTCGCCATTTCTCTCAACAATTAGATTTTTTCTGTATTTTAACTCCAGCCTTGCAGAATTCTCCACCTTTCATGTAAAACCATGGTATGTCTACATCAGTCGTAAATGAGGCAACCATATCAAGTCATCACCATCATATCGCATTGTCCCCATTTCAAATTATGTGATTCAATGATCAAAACATTTCACAATAACCACCAGATTAAAAAAATTCTAATGCCGACAGTTGTCCACTTGTCATCATTTTCCCTTCCTTATTTGCATCGGGAGATATCAAAGGCTTCCCTTTCACCCTGGTTTCAACTATCAGCAGTAACAGACCCAAAATTTTAGTGTTTTAAAGCATAGGCGTGAAATATCAAATAATTATTAGTTGATAATAGTAATGCAAGGGTAGAGACAAAAAAAATTTCTTACCCGAGCTAATAAATAAAAATATAAGACTTTAATCAAAGTGAAGCCCAATTTTAAGCTAAAATAAGATCGATAACCTTAATAAAGGAAAATGAGCGCAATAACTAGAATAAACGAATAAAATCATAAAATAATTAAAACAAGAATCCAAGTTGAAGCTAAAATAATTTGAAATAATATCCTAATACGATTTCATTGAAAAAAATTGATTTTGACGAGCCTCAAATTTGTATGAATTGGCTAATGGTACATATTTACATTGAATTCATGCCACTTGTGAACACCATTTTTTTTTTTTTTTTTAATGTTTGCAATTACATATGAAACTAGTTACGGCGAGGCAACAACTTGTTGCTACCATCTAAGAAATGGTTGGGCAATCATTCCCATTTCACACCCCAATTTTTACCCATTTTAAGACATTTCTTGACACAGAAAGATTGGCAAGAGTTCTATTTTATATTTTTAGTGATGGGACAGAATGTGAATAACTTTATCCTTTCCAAACTAGAGCAAACTCCTATTTATTCACACCCCAATTTTTACCCATTTTAAGACATTTCTTGACACTGTTAGAAAGATTGGCAAGAGTTCTATTTTATATTTTTAGTGATGGGACAGAATGTGAATAACTTTATCCTTTCCAAACTAGAGCACTCCTATTTATTCAACTATTAAAGGATGTTCGCTTTATTCAAAGCTCCATTCCAATAAGTTGGGACATAATATTAATTGTTAATAACCATACAGAAATCATATCCATCAAAAGGATCGAAAACAATTTTTTTTATACTATAACATTTTTTTTAATGTTTACAATTACTAATAAAATCGCAATGAAAATGAAAAAAATATAGGATTGCGTAACAATGATGGATAATAACAATTGTCAATAGACTTAAAAATGCAAAGAGTACTAATTTTCAATAGTCAAAACGGTAACTTACGTTCGAAGAGGATCGAACTTTATTGTTTAGTAAAAATGATAAACTTCTTGCCCCTACACCTACAAAAACATGTAAAAACAATTGAATAAACAATTTCAATTTTCATATTGTTATTATATATTACATAATTGATTTTTATAAGGCTAGGAATATACTAAGAATGTTTCAAACGCCGAGGAAGCAGCTGCCCCCACGTTGTCCCTTCATGAGCCCGCCACGCCACTATTGGTCCTTTTTCTAGATAAGCAAAGTCCCATCGAGTTCCTACCTCTTTTTTTTATTCTTTTGGAAGAAAAGATCCACAGGCCTTCTACCTCCACGCAGCATTGCTCCGTCGGGCTTTCACCCATTGCGGCAGCCAAAGATGATCATGTATAAGGAGCATGAACAAGGTATTGTTTGTAGAAGTTGAAGCAGAATAGCTCGATGACTTTGGTGTACAAAAGCCATCAGTCCAAAATTCATATATCCAGAGTTCATACATGATATATCTGAATTGAATATCATTCAGAGAAGTTCACTAACTATTGATAATACGTGGAAAGCTATCTTATAGTCTCAACTATAGATTCTACAAGGTCCAGCGATAAAATAAAACCACGAACAAAAATCTGATGTAATTAATGACACCAAATTGCTCACCAATTTTCATTAGAAGTTGATGTCCTAGTTGCTTGCTCAAGATTCTGCAATCCTTGTGGGCTTTCCTGCTATGGCGGCATATATAACTGTAAATGAGCCAAGTCATCACGAAAACCTTGAGCATTTGTTCGATCTGTAGAAAACATGTCATGCTATTGGAAACTATATCTGCTTAACGTCGTGTCCCTTACAAAGACCAGTCCCCACATTTTCAACAAGCAGAAACAATGTCGTGCTATTGCAAACCTGTTTTTCCAGGTATAAAAGGGAAACAATCTTTTTCCAAACAGAGTTCCTTAAATTTCCCGACAGAGATAGACCAGTAAACCTAACAATCACCATTGATTGAATCGAATAAAAAGTTCATAATAGAAAGAAAACTCCAACTAGGCAACACTGATAAAAAGTTCACGGGGACTGACCCAACCACTGAAGATCATAAAAAATATTGAATCTTCTACATAAAAATCGACAATCCTGCAAGCCAGCTTTCCATGTAAGGTTCAAATAGATTGAAACAAGTAGGATACAAATCCAAAGACGAACAAGCTGACTTAGCTCAGATAGAAATCACAGCCAAAGAACTACCAGTAGGGCAATCCAATTTCTAGTCGCACCGATCTAATTTGAGCATGTAGTGATTCCATCAAAATTACAACAGAATATAACCATCAACATATCAAAAGCAGACTTCAAATCAGTTCAGAAATCAAACCACAATGAAGATCACAGAAAAACGACTTAATTTCCTACTTCCTCAATGATCTGCTAACCAAGTTCCCATGTTTTAGATGTTGAATCTCAACTTTCAAGTCTGCACAACCATAAATCCAAAGAATGGTATGCATAACACAAACTTCAAATCGTACCAAAAACTGATAACTTTGTGAGGATGGTATCGAAATCATACTTCAAATTGTAATGAAGCAGCAAATAAATACAGCAATCAAACCACTCTGAAGGTCATCAAATTATGTCTTCCCTTGTCATAAAAACCGACAATCCTGCAAATCATGTTTCCATGTCTAAACTGCCCAAGTAGACGTCAAACAGATGGGTTTACATTGATGACGCTGTACTCTCGCCAGAATTCCCGAACAGAATGCAAAACCAATGAACAAAGGGTTCACCACCAAATCAGTACATCCAAACTAAATTACTGTCAGATAAATAGATGACCTCCAATCCTCGAAAATATGTTTGAAACACGAGCAAAGGAAGCGAGAAATTATAAATTAATTGAAAACCTATTATTTGTTGAAGAACACCACACCGAGTAGAATGAGACCTATTCTTTGTTGAAGAACGCCACACCAACAGCTCTCATGCTACCCTGACAAGAGACATTAGTAATTCCAATAATCACATTCATTCAGCAAACAGTTCAGAACTTCCCAACTCAAACCACACCAATACAAACCAAATGAACATTTCCAATCTAATCACATTGGAGAATATCCAATCAAGCCTGCAAAACAAAAAATAGACATTTTTAACGTGACATGTACGAAAACAGGCCTGTATGATCAAAGAAATGAGAGGAATGTAAACCAACTCATTCTTTGCTGGGGATATGCTTCACCTAGCTCCATTGCTACCCTGAAAGAGGCACTGCAGTCAATATAAAACACCCAATCAATTAATTGAAACAAAATATCAGCGATCGAATGGAAAAACCACCAACAAACAGAAACCAACTCATATCAGAAGACAACCCTCGAACACACGCTCAACCAAAAAAAACATCTCCAACCCAATCACTTCTGAGAATATCCAGTCAAGTTTGCAAATCCAAGAGTGGAATGCACAACACAACCATGTTAAAATAAGAACTTCAAATCATATAAATTAAATTTCAAAGCATAATAAAACTGCAAATAAGAACAAGCAAATATACTGATCAGCGAATAACACCGGCTTCCCTCCTCACAAAAAGTGAATAACACCAACTTGACTCATCACAAAAATCGACAATCCAACAAACTTAACGAGAACCAAAATAGATGAAACAGCAAAAATAAAATATAAAGAAGACCGGAGAACAAATAGATTAGAACTCATGGAAATCACGATCAAATAGTAACACAGAGAAATCCGAACTTTATGTTGCACCGACCTAATCCAAACTTAGCAAGGAATCTGAATCAGTTAAAATTACTAAAGATGTAGCTGTCAGACTGGTTTGCATCAAAACCAAACTTCAAATCACACTTTCTACAAACTGCACATAAAAACCGATCAAACCACTCTATCAAACCACTCTGACGATGGTCCAAGAACTTTTTGTCCTCGGCCTTCCACCACTAGATGAAAATCAATATTGCATAAAATGCCACGAAATAGGTGAAACTAGATGAAAATCAATACTGCATAAAATGCCCAAAGCTACAGATTTTAAAATCCAGCAAGTCAAGCTAGCTACCTAAAAACTATGACAACATATCTTTTTTTTATCGAAACTAGATCCTAAAATCAACAAATACGAAATACCTAACCAAGGTGAAGATCATCACAGCATAACCTCTCCCTCCTCCCTCCCCACAAAAGACCAGTCCTGTAGGATACGTCTCCATCAAAACAACCCAGGCAATCCTCCTCCCTCCTCGAGACAAGAATTGACAATCCTGCGAATCATGTTTCATGTTTCCATGTAAAATGTCCAAGGAGAGGTGAAAAGGTGAAACAAAAAAGATGAATGAAGAAGAAAAGTCTAAGAACCAATTGATCATAGGCGAGGAAATTCAAACTCTAAGTCCCACCGATCTAATCCAATCTTTCCATCACATCCAATTTAGTTTGAACTACAATAGATAAAGTAGCCGTGAGAGAGATTTATACCAAATTAAACTTCAAATCATGCAATGTCTTGTCAAGCTGCAAATAAAACTGATCAAAACCCTCTGAAGATCATAAAAAATGTCTTCCGACTTTTCCTCCTCCTTCCATCCTTTAGATCTTGCAAGTCAGGTTCCGCATAAACATAACCTCGCAAGATAAAGTAAGAGAAGCTTGTAACAAATCAAACTCGTTCTAAATGTAGATATCAGAATCCTTCAATACTTTAATAACTTTCAACAGAATAGGTATCAAAATATGGAATCACAATTAAACAAGGCAATTATAAACTTCTTTGTTCAAGACAATATGCCTCGCCAAGAGTTTTTGTGCCAGCCTGAATCCAGTGAACATTTAATCAAATTTGAATCCAATCAAGCAAAATCATAATTTTGAAGAATGGTTTACACCATTATGTCCAAGTCGCATCAATCTAATCCGATCTTGCACAGTTCCATTTTTTGGTACCGAACTATTCTGTTCTTGAAGCATCACTCAAAACTTAAAATAAATGAAACCGCTCCAAACGTAGTAAAATATCACTGAGGTATTCTTCTCTTGAATCCGGTAAATCACTTCTCTATGTAAAGAGACAGAATTCAAAGAACCAATTATAGCTAGGATAGAACCCGCGATCAAGGATCAACTCATTGAATTGTGACCAGTGACAATTTATGAGACGATGCACACAATATGTACAGAAATAGGCTTGAACCAAGAACAAAAGTAGCATAAATGACAATCATTTGTTAAAGACCATGAAAACCGCAAGTCCCAAATGTAAATTTTAAAATCCTCTAAATCATACTATGATGACATCTCTATTTCTTTCGAAATCGTCTTTAACGAAACTGCTAAAAAAGCCCATAAAACAACTCTGAATACTGTCCAAACATACCGACTTATCCTCCTCCCTCCTCTAGATGAGAATAAACTTACTGCCAATGATGTTTCATTACACCTATGCAGAGATGTTCACACAATAAGATGAAATCTAAATGGTTTGATCACGTATTCATGTAAACCGCCCAAGCAGAAATGTCACATCATAGGTGAAAAGTCCAAAAGATTAAATCATACTAAAACCTACGATGACATCTCTTGTAATGTTTCTACTGAATGCAAGTCATAACAAAACCACCAATAAGAACGGATCAAACCACGATAAAGATCAGTGCATAACCTTTCCTCCTCCCACCTCACAATAGTCGACAATCCTGCAAGTCACATCTTCATTAAAAATGAGGCAAGCAGAGAAATCACACAAACTAGATAAAGCAGCTGCGATATAATTTAAAAGACTGGAGAACCGATGGATTGTAGCTCATAGAAATCATGATCAAGGAATAACTCAGAAATCTGAACATGTCACACCTAGTCCAATCTTGGCAAAGGCATCTACATCATTACAACAGATTTAGCAGCCCATCAGAAAGGTTTGCACCAAATCAAACTTCAAATCAGACAATATTTCGACCAACTACAAACAAAAACGGATCAAACCGCTCTGAAGATTGTCCAAAAACACCAAGTTATCCTCCTCCCTCCTCTAGAAGAGAATCGACCATCCCGCGAATCATGATTCCATGTAAAACACCCAAGCAGGGATGTGAAACGAAATAGGTGAAACAAAGAAAAAATGCACAAAGAACTGATTGATCATAGATCAGGAAAATTCCAACTTCAACTCCCACCAATCTAATATCAAAATCAAACTTCGAAGCATACAATATTTTGTCAAGCTGCAAAAGAACTGATCAAAAACCTCTGAAGATCATAAAGAGGTCGACTTTTCCTCACCTATTATGGCGACAAATAATCCTCCAAGTCAGGTTTCCACATAAATATTGAAATAAAGAGGATAGAGATCTCGGAGAACCAATTAATCAGGAAAGTTTCACGATCAAGGCAGGGCAATCCATCTTCAAGTCGCAATGATCTAATCAAAACTTCTCAAACTACGACAAATAAGTAGGAAACCACCAAGAGAGGCTTGCAAGATCCAAATCAATCTTCAAATCATGAAATAATTGGTAAACTTCAACTAAAAAGCGATCAAACCATGTTAAGAGCCTACCTCATTAAGATTGTGTTAAAACAGATCAAACCGCGTTGAAGATCCTCCCTCATGAAAATTGATGATCCACATGTCAAGTTTTCATGTAAGTAAAAAAAAACCCTAAAAATCGAATAAATTATAATCTAAAGACAAAAGAACCGATCAATTAGCTCAAAGTGATCAATGATTGATATAACAAATAGATGATGTGGAGATGATTAAAATCAGAGATAGCTCGGACAGACATTGCGATCTGGACCAACTCTTAGTCCTAGGACAAATGATCAGATCTGCAAAAATTATAAAATTATAAGATGTTGACAATTCTTGATTTGAACAGTACAGATGCAGAAATTAGATTGGAAGAACAAAGAATATGAAAACCACATCTTGTCAAAGAAGATATGCTTCACAGAAAGTTCCTTACAACCCCGAGGACACATCAAGGAATCCAACAATCACAATCAACCCAATGGTTAAGAAAACCAACATCAGAGAACTAATCACAAAACACCAAAATCACAACTCTAAAGCAAATAGAATCTTAAAAACTAACCACTTTTGATAACATCCAACGAAGTCTGCAAAACCATAAATTAGATTTTAAAATCCCAACTTATAAAACCCTGATGACTTACTGTGCGGTTTGTCTAATCAAACCCAGTGAAAATCAACGATAAACGTCCTCCACAGTAAAGTTGACGATCCTGTGGATCACGTTTCCATGTAAAACAACAAAAGCTGAGGTAGGAAGCAACATAGAGGGAGCAGAGAAGATGGAAATCAAAATAGACCAAGAACAAGTTGATTATAGATATGCATATAGCTCAGATAGAACCACAATCAATGAAGTCGCAGCAAACCCACCATTCTAGCCACACCAATCTAAATACGCCCTTACGATACAATTCAACTACAACAGACATAAGAGAGGTGGGCATCAAAGTTAGTATCAAAATCAAACTTCAAATGATGCAATATTTTAAAAGACTGCAAATAAAAACCGATCAAACCACTCCATTGATCGTCCAAAAAAACCCAACGTCCTCTCCTTCCCTCGTCTACACATTTTAATTGAAGATCCTGCAAGCCAGATTTCCATGTAAAACTAACCTAGCAAGATAATGAACTGAAACAATGAGGAAAATCTGAAGACCCACAACAAATTGAATATATAGCTCGAATAATAACCAAGGTGGGACAATCCAAACTTTCAATAAAATCAATCAAACTACGTTGAAGATCCTCCTTTCTCAATGAAATCCAATTTTTAATTCAAACTACATCAAACAAAATAGCCATAGGATAGGTATGATCTGCAAATCCCTTGAATCGTACCAAAAGCTAGGATGACATCTAAAACCACGTAAAACGGCAAGTCCCAAAAGTAAAATCCATATGGAAAGCAAGTCCCAACAAAATACCGAAAATAAGAAATGATCAAACCAAATTAAAGATCATTGCATAACCCCCTCCCTCCTCTGAGAACCAATTAGAGCTTGGATAAAAATCTCAATCAAGGGTCAACCGGTAGTCCCATGACCAACAGTTGAATCAAATCTGCAAAATTGGAAGAAAGGTTTGATGATGACTTACATTTAAAACGACCCAAGCAAAGATATCAAAATAAATAGATCCAGCAAAAATAGAAATCTAAAAGATGAAGAACTTATTGATTATGGCTCAGATAAAATCATAAAAAAAGAACAGGCATAAGAGACATACAAACTCAAACTTCAAACCATACAATGTTTCAAATAAAAACAACCACACCACTTTGATCATCTACTCATCGTCCCTCCTCCAGATGACGATCAACATCCTGCAAGTCAAGTTTCCATGTAAAACTAGGAACATACATATTTAAAAAAAAAAAACAAAAAACAAGAAAGACGAAGAACCAATTGATTATAGCTTAGTTAGTAATTGCAATCAAGGAACAACTCTTAGGAAAATCCCGAGCCTTTGGGAGGGGATCCAAACTACAACAAACAAAGCAACCACCAAGAGGTGTTTGCAGCGATCGAACTTTAAATCATGAAAAAAATATATAACATAAAACGGCAAGTCCCATAAGTAAAATCCATATGGAAAGCAAGTCCCAACAAAATACCAAAAATAAGAAATGATCAAACCACATTAAGGATCATTACATAACCCCTCCCTCCTCCGAGAACCAATTATAGCTTGGATAAAAATCTCAATCAAGGGTCAACCGGTAGTCCAATGACCAACAGTCGAATCAAATCTGCATAATTGAAAATTGGAAGAAAGGTTTGATGATGACTTATGATTTCAACATGAATGGTATAAAAATAGGTATATAGATTAAAAAAAAAACATTCTTGTTGAAGACCATATGCTTTCACCCAAAGTGTATCCATTTGCTGCCCTGAAAACAACACATCAAGGAACAACCACAACATATCCAATGGTAAAAAAAACACAAACAAAATAACCTATCAAAACACCCCCTTCCATGACACTAACCACCACTTGTTGAGACTATCCAACAAACTCTGCAAAGCCACAAACTAGATTTTAAAATCCCAACTATAAAAGGCTCAACTAACTTTCAGAGCAAGACTTTGCAAGTTGTAACCAAATCAAAACTAGAAATCATAATACAACTCTCTGTGAATCGAGCAAACCATGATGAAAATGATATACCAACCATCCTCCCTCGCAAAACATTATCCTGCAAATCGTGTTTACATTTAAAACGACCAAAGCAAAGATATCAAAATAAATAGATCCAGCAAAAATAGAAATCTAAAAATCTAAAAGACGAAGAACTTATTGATTATGGCTCGAATAAAATCATAAACAAAGAACAGCTAGCACCAAAATCCCAACTTCACGCCACATTGATCTGATCTAATCCGACCTTCCCTTAACCTCAACAAAAGTCAAAGTGGCCATAAGAGAAGTTTCCAAAACTAGGAACATACATATTTTTAAAAAAAAACAAAAAAAAAGAATACTAAAATCTATAGACGAAGAACCAATTGATTATAGCTCAGATAGTAATTGCAAACCAGGAAAAACTCCTAGGAAAATCCAAAGTCCAATCAAAATCTCGAGCTTCTGACGAGATCCAAACTACAACAAACAAAGCAACCATCAAGAGATGTTTGCAACGATCGAACTTCAAATCATGACAAAAATACATAAACTTCAAATAAAAAATATCAAACCACGTTGAAAACCCTCCTTCCTCGTGAGAATTGATGATCTGCAAATCCCTTGAATCATACCAAAAGCTAGGAAGACATCTAAAACCACGTAAACGGCAAGTCCCAAAAGTAAAATCCACATATGGAAAGCATGTCCAAACAAAATACCGAAAATAAGAAATGATCAAACCACATTAAAAATCATTGCATAGCCCCTCCCTCCTCCGAGAACCAATTATAGCTTGGATAAAAATCTCAATCAAGGGTCAACTGGTAGTCCCATGACCAACAGCAAAATTGAAAGAAAGGTTCCAAAACACCCCCTTCTATGACACTAACCACCACCACCACTTGTTGAGACTATCCAACAAAGTCTGCAAAACCACAAACTAGATTTTTAAATCCCAACTATAAAAGGCTCAGCTAACTTCCATTGCAAGACTTTGTAAGTGTAACCAAATCAAAACTAGAAATCATAATACAACTCTGTGTGAATCGAGCAAACCATGGTGAAAATGATACACCAACCATCCTCCCTCGCAAAAAATTATCCTGCAAATTGTGTTTACATTTAAAACGACCCAAGCAAAGATATCAAAATAAAAAGATCCAGCAAAAATAGAAATCAAAAAGATGAAGAACCTATTGATTATGGCTCGGATAAAATCATAAACAAAGAACAGCTATAAAAGAGACATAAAAACTCAAACTTCAAACCATACAATGTTTCAAATAAAAACAACCACACCACTTTGATCATCTACTCATCGTCCCTCCTCCAGATGACAATCAACATCCTGCAAGTCAAGTTTCCATGTAAAACAAGGAACATACAAATTTTTAAAAAAAAAACAAAAAAAAAAGACGAAGAACCAATTGATTATAGCTCAGTAATTGCAATCAAGGAACAACTCTTAGGAAAATCCAAAGTCCAATCAAAATCCCGAGCTTCTGACGGGATCCAAACTACAACAAACAAAGCAACCACATAGAGATGTTTGCAGCGATCAAACTTTAAATCATGAAAAAAGTATATAAACTTCAAATAAAAAAGATCAAACCACGTTGAAAATCCTCCTTCCTCGTGAAGATTGATGATATGCAAATCCCAGAATGACATCTAAAACCACGTAAAACGGCAAGTCCCATAAGTAAAATCCATATGGGAAAGCTCCCATAAGTAAAATCCATATGGAAAGCAAGTCCCAACAAAATACCAAAAATAAGAAATGATCAAACCACATTAAGGATCATTACATAACCCCTCCCTCCTCCAAGAACCAATTATAGCTTGGATAAAAATCTTAATCAAGGGTCAACCGGTAGTCCCATGACCAACAGTCGAATCAAATCTGCAAAATTGAAAGAAAGGTTTGATGATGACTTATGATTTCAACATGAATGGTATAAAAATAGGTTTGTAAATAAAATTAAAAAATTAAAAAAATTAAAAAAAATTAAAATAAAAATAAAAATAAACATTCTTGTTGACGACCATATACTTTCACCCAAAGTATCCATTTGCTGCCCTGAAAACAACACATCAAGGAACAACCACAACATATCCAATGGTAAAAAAAAACACAAGAGAACATATCAAACCACCAAAACACCCCCCCTTCCATGACACTAAAAACCACCTGTTGAGACTATCCAACAAACTCTGCAAAACCACAAACTAGATATTAAAATCCCAACTATAAAAGGCTCGACTAACTTCCAGAGCAAGACTTCGTAAGTTGTAACCAAATCAAAACTAGAAATCATAATACAACTCTGTGTGAATCGAGCAAACCATGATGAAGATGATACACCAACCATCCTCCCTCACAAAACATTATCCTGCAAATCGTGTTTACATCTAAAATGACCAAAGCAAAGATATCAAAATAAATAGATCCAGCAAAAATCGAAATCTAAAAATCTAAAAGACGAAGAACTTATTGATTATGGCTCGGATAAAATCATAAACAAAGAACAGCTAGCACCAAAATCCCAACTTCAAGCCACATTGATCCAATCTAATCCGACCTTCCCTTAACCTCAACAAAAGTTAAAGTGGCCATAAGAGACATATCAAAACTCAAATTTCAAACCATACAATGTTTCAAATAAAAACAATCAATGTTTCAAAAAAAAAAAACAATCACACCACTCTGACGATCATCTACTCATCGTCCCTCCTCCAGATGACAATCAACATCCTGCAAGTCAAGTTTCCATGTAAAACTATGAACATACATATTTTAATAAAAAACCAAAAAAAAGAATACTAAAATCTAAAAACGAAGAACCAATTGATTATAGCTCAAATAGTAATTGCAAACAAGGAACAACTCCTAGGAAAATCCAAAGTCCAATCAAAATCTCGAGCTTCTGACGAGATCCAAACTACAACAAACAAAGCAACCATCAAGAGATGTTTGCAGCGATCGAACTTCAAATCATGACAAAAATATATAAACTTCAAATAAAAAAGATCAAACCACGTTGAAAATCCTCCTTCCTCATGAGAATTGATGATCTGCAAATCCCTTGAATCATACCAAAAGCTAGGATGACATCTAAAACCACGTAAAACGGCAAGTCCCAAAAGTAAGATAAAAATCTCAATCAAGGGTCAACTGGTAGTCCCATGACCAACAGCAAAATTGAAAGAAAGGTTTGATGATGACTTATGATTTCAACATGAATGGTATAAAAATAGGTTTGTAGCATAAAATTTTATTTAAAAAAATAAAAAATAAAAATAAAAATAAAAAAAAAACATTCTTGTTGAAGACCATATACTTCCCCCAAAGTGTCTCCATTTGCTGCCTGAAAACAACACATCAAGGAACAACCATAACATATCCAATGGTAGAAAAACACAAGCAAGAGAACCTATCAAACCACCAAAACACCCCCATCTATGACACTAACCACCACCACCACTTGTTGAGACTATCCAACAAAGTCTGCAAAACCACAAACTAGATTTTTAAATCCCAACTATAAAAGGCTCAACTAACTTCCATTGCAAGACTTTGATTATAGCTCGGATAAAATCATAATCAAGGAAGAACTAGCAGCAAAATCCCAACTTCAAGCCACATCGATCTAATCTAATCCGACCTTCCCTTAACTACAACAAAATTCAAAGTAGCCATAAGAGAAATTTATATCAAAACTCAAGTTTCCAATCATGCAATGTTTCAAATAAAACCAATCAAACCACTTTGAAGATGATCTACTTTTCCTCCTCGTCATACCTACTAACAACGTTCGACAATTCTGCAAGTTAGGTTTCAACGTAAAAGTAAGAACATACAGATTAAAAAGGAGGACTCAAAATCTATTGAATGAAGACCCAATTGATTAGAACTTACATGGTAATCACAATCAAGGAACTTGTTCTGAAGAAAGCCAAGTCCTAACAAAAAAAAACGCAATTAAAGAATGATCAAACCACGATTTATAGCTTGGATAGAAATATGAATCAAGGATCAACTGGCAAGTCTCAAGAACAATAGTCGATCAAACCTGCAAAATTGGAAATAAAGGGAGATGATGATTTATGATCACAACACGAAGGGTATGAAAATGGGTTGGTAGAATTAAAAATATAAAAAAGCATTCTTGTTGAAAACCTAATGCTTCACCCATAGTACCTCCCTTTGCTACCCTGAAAGAACACACCAAGAACCCAACAATCATAACGTAGCCAACGTTATAAAAACCCAAAAACAAGAGAACTTATCAAATCACATAACACCCCTTTCAGCACTATCATACCGTAGCCAACGTTAGAAAAACCCAAAAATAAGTGAACTTATCAAATCGCATAACACCCCTTTCACCAACGAAGTCTACAAAACCACAAACTAGATTTTAAAATCCTAACTATCAAAAGCTAAACTAATTCCATTGCAAGACTTGAATTATTAATTATGGCTCAGATTTTAAAATCAAGTTAAAAACTTGCAGAAAAATCCCAACGTACAGCCCCATTGATCTGATCTAATCCGACCTTTCTTAACTACAACAAAGTAGCCATACGAGAGATTTATATCAAAACTCAATCTTCAACGTCCTGCAAGTCAAGTTTCCATGTAAAACTAGGAACAAACATATTTTAAAAAAATGAATGAAATCTAAAAACGAAAAACCAATTGATTATAGCTCACATAGTACTCGCAATCAAGGAATAACTCCTAGGAAAATCCAAAGTCCAATCCAATCCCAAGCTTCTGACGAGATCCAAACTACAACAAAGCAACCATCAAGAGATGTTTGCAGCGATTGAATTCAAATCATGAAAAAAATCTATAAACTTCAAACAAAAAAGATCAAACCACGTTAAAAATCCTCCCTCATGAAAATTGATGTTTTGTGAATCCTTAAATCATACTAAAAGTTAGGATGACATCTAAAATCACGTAAAATGACAAGTCCCAAAAGTAAAATCCTTATGGAAAGCAAGTCCTAACAAAGTACCGCAAATAAGAAATGATCAAACCACGGTAAAGATCATTGCATAACCCCTCCCTTCTCCGATAACCAATTATAGCTTGGATAAAAATCTCAATCAAGGGTCAACTGGTATTCTTATGATCAATAGTCGAATCAAATCTGCAAAATAGGAAGAAAGGTTTGAAGATGACTAGTGATTTCAAATGAATGGTATAAAAATAAGTTTGTAGAACAAAAATATAAAAAGCATTCTTGTTGCAGACCATATGCTTCACCCAAAGTGCCTCCATTTGCTGCCCTGAAAACACAACACACATCAAGAAACCCAACAATCACGACATATCCAATGGTAGAAAAAACACAAACAAGAGAACCTATCAAACCACCAAAACACCCCCTTCTATGACACTAACCACCACCACTTTTTGAGATTATCCAACAATCTGCAAAACCAAAAACTAGATTTTAAAATCCTAACTATAAAAGGCTCAACTAACTTCCATTGCAAGACTATGCAAGTTGTAACCAAATCAAGACTAGAAATCATAAATACAATTATATGTAAACCAAGCAAACCATGGTGAAGATGATGCACCATCCTCCCTCGCAAAAAATTATCCTACAAATCGTGTTTCCATTTAAAACGACCCAAGCAAAGATATCAAAAGAAATAGACCATCCAGCAAATATAGAAATCTAAAAGACGAAGAACTTATTGACTATAGCTCGGATAAATCATAATCAAGGAAGAGCTAGTAGCAAAATTCTAACTTCAAGACACATCAATCTAATCTAATCCGCCCTTCCATTAACTACAACAAAAGTCAAGGTAGTCATAAGAGAAATTTATATCAAAACTCAATGTCTTCAATCATGCAATGTTTCAAATAAAACCAATCAAACCACTTTGTACATGATCTACTTCTCGTCAGGAGGACGACGATCGACAATCCTACAAGCTAAGTTTCAACGTAAAAGTAGGAACATACAGATTGAAAAAAGAGGACTCAAAATCTAAGGACGAAGAACCAATTGATTATGAGCTCAGATGGTAATCACAATCAAGGAACAACACGGAGGAAAATCAGAAGTTCAATGCATCCAATCTGAGCTTTTAACGAGATCCAATCTACAAAAAACAAAGCAACTAGCAAGAGATGTTTGTAGTTGAACTCAAAACTTCAAATCAATAAATACTAAAAGCTACGATAACTTCTATAGTAATATTTCTGAAGAAAGCCAAGTCCCAACAAAAAAAAAAAAAAAACCGCAATTAAGGAATGATCAAACCACGGCTGATAGCTTGGATAGAAATCTCAGTCAAGTCGAGAATCAACTGGTAGTCTCAAGAACAATAGTCAATCAAATCAAAGGGAGATGATTTCTCAACACGAAGGGTATGAAAATGGGTTGGTAGAATAAAAATATAAAAAAATATTCTTGCTGAAAACCATATGCTTCACCCATAGCACCTCCATTTGCTATCCTGAAAGAACACACCAAAAACCCAACAATCATAACGTAGCCAATAGTAAAAAACCTAAAAACAAGAGAACTTATCAAATCACATAACACCCACTCTAACCACCACCACTTTTTGAGACTATCCAACGAAGTCTGCAAAACCACAAACTAGATTTTAAAATCCTAACAATCAAAAGCTCAGCTGACTTCAATTGCAAGACTTGTGACCAAATCAATACTAAAAATAATAGCACCACTGTACATGAATCTAGAAAACCATATTGAAGATAATACACTAACCATCCTCCCACAAAAAATTATCCTGTAAATTGTGTTTCTTGTAAAACAACCCAAGCAAAGATATCAAAACAAATCAATCAACCAGCAAAAATAGAAATCTAAAAGATGAACTTATTGATTATAGCTCAGATTTTAAAATCAAGTTAAAAGCTCGCAGCAAAATCCCAACATCAAGCCACATTGATCTAATCTAATCCAACCTTTCTTAACTACAACAAAAAACAAAGTAGCCATAAGAGAGATTTATATCAAAACTCGATCTTCAAATAATACAATGTTTCAAATAAAAACTATCCAACGACTCTGAACACCATCTACTTGTCATCATCCCTCCTCCAGATGAGGATCAACATCCTGCAAGTCAAGTTCTCATGTAAAACAAAGAACATACATATTGAAAAAAAAGGACTGAAATCTAAAGACAGAGAACCAAATGATTATTGCTCAGAGTATACAATCAAGGAGCAACTCCTAGGAAAATCCAAAATCCAATCCGAGCTCCTAATGAGATCCAAACTACAACAAACAAAGCAACCATCAAGAGATGCTTGCAGCAATCGAACTTCAAATCATATTAAAAATTTATAAACTTCGAACAAAAAAATAAAACCAAAATGAAGATCCTCCTTCCTCCCTCGAGAAAATTGATCTGCAAATCCTTAAATCATACTAATGACATCTAAAACCACATAAAACTGTAAGTCCCAAAAGTAAAATCCTTAAAATACTAAAAGCTACGTTAACATCTATAGTAATTTTTCTTTGGAAAGCAAATCTTAACAACTATCGCAAATAAGAAATGATCAAACCACGATAAAGACCATTGCATAACTCGCCCCTCCCTCATCCGAGAAAAAATTATAGCTTGAATAAAAATCTCAAACAAGGGTCAACTGATAGTCTCATGACCAATAGTCAAATCAAATCTACAAAACTGGAAGAAAGGTTAGATGATGATTTATGATTTCAACATGAATGGTATGAAATTAGGTTTGTAGAATAAAAATATAAAATAAAAATTTATTGTTGAAAACCATATGCTTCACCCAAAGCACCTCCATTTGTTGTCCTGAAAACAACACACACCAAAGATCCCAACAATCACGCCATATCCAATGGTACAAAAAACCCAAAAACAAGATTTTAAAACCCACTTTTGAGACCATCCAACGAAGTCTGCAAAACCACACCAACTAGATTTTAAAATCCTAACTATCAAAAGCTCAGCCGACTTCCATTGCAATACTTCCTAAGTTGTAACCAAATCAAAACTAGAAATCACAATAGGATCATCACATAGCCATTAGAGAGATTTGTATCAAAACTCAGATTTCAAATCATGCAATGTTCTAAATAAAACCAATCAAAACACTCAAAATCAACTCTTATCAGCAATCCAAGTTAAATTTTTATGAAAACTAGGAACATACAAATTGAAAAAGAGAGGAACGGAATCTAAAAGCGAAGAACCATATGAATATAGCTCAGATAGTAGTAATCACAACCAAGGATCATCTCATAGGAAAATCCAATGTCCAATCCAATCCGAGCTTCTAATGAGATCCAAACTACAACAAACAAAGCAACGATAAAGAGATGTTTGCAGCAATCTACCTCGAACTTCGAATCATGAAAAAAATCTATAAACTTCAAACAAAAAGGATCAAACCACGTTGAAGATCCTCCTTCCTTACGAAAATTGATGACACCGAAAGTAAAATCCTTAAATATAAAGCTACTAATCTACTATAACGTCTATAGTAATGTTTCCATGGAAAACAAGTCCTAACAAAATACCGCAACTATAAATGATCAAACCACATTAGAAATCATTGCATAACCTGGATAGAAATCTCAATCAAGGGTCAATTGGCAGTCTCAAGACCAATGGTCAATCAAATCTGCAAAATTGAAAAAAAAAATTATTAATGATGATTTATGATCTCAACGTGAACTCTATGAAAATAGGTTTGTAAAATATAAATATAAAAAGCATTCTTGTTGAAGACCATATGGTTCACCCAAGCTTTGCTGCCCTGAAAACAACACACCAAGGAACCCAACAATTATTATGTATCCAATGATAGAAAGCACCAAAAACAAGAGAACTTTTCGAATCACAAACTCCCCTTTTGCCACTCCTAACCACCACTACTTAGACAATCCAGAGACTGCAAAACCACAAACTAGATTTTAAAATCCTAACTACCAAAAGGATCAAATGATGATTTATAATCTCAACATGCACTTTATGAAATATGTTTGTAAAGTAAAAATATAAAAAGCATTCTTGTAGAAGACGATATGGTTCACCCAAGCTCCCCATTTGCTGCCCTGAAAACAACACACAAGAAGGAACCCAAGAATCACGATATATCCAATGATAGATGGGACCAAAAACAAGAGAACTTATTGAATCACAAACAACCCTTTCACCACTCCTAACCACCACTGCTTTGAGACAATTCAACAAAGACTGCAAAACCACAAACTAGATTTTAAAATCCTAACCACCAAAAGGCTCAGATTTCCAGTGCAAGACTTGTAACCAAATCATAACTAGAAATAATAACACAATTGTCAGAACCGAGCAAACAGGGTGAAGATACTATACCAACCATCTTCCCTCACCAAAAATATTATGCAAATCGTGTTTCCATGTAAAATGACCCAAGCAAAGATCTCAAAAGAAATAGATCAAACAGCAAAAAGAGACAAACTTATTGGTTATATAGCTCAGATAAAATCATAATCAAGACAGCTCCCAACTAAATCCTAAATTCAAGCCGCATCGATCCTCAACTACAACAACAAAGTAGCCATAAGAGAGTTCTGTATCAAAATTATGTCTTCAAATCATGCATTCAAATAAAACAGATCAAACCACTCTGAAGATCATCAACTTTTCCTCATCATCCTTGCTCCAGATGACAATCTGAACTATCTGAAAAAAAAGAGGACTTAAATCTAAAGACGAAGAACCAATTGATGATAGGTTTATAGCTCAAATAGTAACCACAATCAAGGAACAACTCGTAGGAAAATCCAAAGTCGCAACTTGATAAATCCAATCCAAGCGTCCAACTACAACAGGCAAAGCAATCATCGTCCATCAAGAGAGAACTCAAACTTCAAATCATGAAAATATATGATCAGACTCGAAATTTAAATCATGAAAAATCTTTAAACTTCAACAAGAAGGATCAAACCACACTGAAGGTCCTCCTTCCTCGTCTGCAAATCCATAAATCATACTGGATGACATCCCAACATCTGTAAAATCGCAATCCCAAAAGTAAAACCCCTAGATACTAAACGCTACGAGCCTACGATAACTATAATAATGTTTCTATAGAGAGCAAGTCCTAACAAAAAAATTCCCAATAAGAAATTATCAAACCGCAATCTTCATCATTGCAAAACCCATCCTCCCTCCTCACGAGTATCGACAATCCTGCAGGTCATATCTCTATTAAAAACTACCCAAGCAGAGAAATTCAAAAGAAATTGATATAAGATTGAATCTAAATGACTGAAGAACCGATTGATTGTATCTCATATAAATCCGATCAAGTAATAACTCGTAGAGAAATCCAAACTTCTTGTCACCAAATCCAATCTCGGCACTGACAACTACATCAGTTCAAATTACATATGAAGTAGCCATCAGAGAGGTTTGCATCAAAATCAACTTCAAATCATGCATTACTTCGACTAACTACAAACAAAAATCAATCAAACCGCTCTGAAAATTATCCAAAAACCAATCTAATCCGATCTTTCCATGACATCCAATTTAGTCCAAATACAACAGGTAAAGTAACCAAAAGTTGTATCAAAATCAAACTTCAAATCATGCAATGTTTCGTCAAACTGCAAATAAACTGATCAAACCCCTTTGAAGTTCATAAAAGAGTCCACTTTTCCTTATCATCCTCCCTCCTCCTTCTCCAGATGACAATCGACAATCCTGCAAATCAGGTTTTCCATGTAAACAAACCTAAACCCTACAAAGGAATAAGTTTTAAATATAATCCAAATAACCAAACAATTATAGCTCCACATAAAAATTTCAATCCATATAACTGATATCGAAGACGGTCGTCTCTTGTCTCGAGTCAACTCTGCAAAACTAAAACGAACGAAGCAAATTTCAACGATTGAATTGAGATCGAAAACTAAAACCTGGAAGAGACTGGAAACAGGTAGATGGATAGAAGAAACGAGGGGAGACCTGAAAACCAAGAACGAAACTCTAACAACAATAAACGATTGGTACTTTGAAGGAAGGACAAGGTATTTATAGGGGAAGTTTGTGCGCGTGAAGATGACGCGTGTAAGTCGGTTTAGGAATGAACGGTTGATATTAGAGAAGGCGGTGATGACCGTGTGGTTGAGATTAGGCGTATTTTTTGGAGCGTTGAACCAGAGTACCAGACGCGTTCAAGGTCGGTTGCTTGAAGATTAGGTCAAGGATTGGACGGTTGATATGGATGGAAACCATTGGCTGTCCGCCAGCTTTGACCAGCTCATTCCAGGTCAGCATTCCGCTTGATTCCACACGTGTACTATTGTGACTCGAAAATTCGAGGGATGGATGATCCTCTCGAGATGCGCGCCCTTATTTATCTCGAAGGAGATAAATGGCCCACGCTCCTTCCCTGCTCCCTAGAAGGGCTATTTTGACCGAATTTCTTACTAAAAATAACCCACCCAATGATACACTAGTAATATTTAGTTTGTATGAAAATATTTTTTACTAAAAATATGAATCAACACCATCAACAATCTAAATACATTGCTCCTCTATAATGAAGATACTATTTTCACACGGTAACTAATTCTTATTAGGGTGTGAACGTGTTTTATGTGCACAGATATTTAGTACTTTTTTATTTATTTTTTACAATAAGAAAAAAATTTATTGAAATTCTAAATAAAATAATCATTTATAATTGTAAGGACTATGTATAGTTTACAAATAATTAAGGGCTTCGAATAAATTATGTTAGAGACTTTATGTATAATTAACAATATTTGAGACGAGCATATTTTTTTTGTAAATGAATTTGGAAGGGTAAAATGATATATATGTAAAATAACAAAAATACCTCTGACCACTATTCACCTCACTATAGATTTTTTCTTGTAAATATAGTAGAGTTTGGAGAAAATTTTGGGTATTCAAAACATCTAGACGAAGATCGACGCATTCAATGCTCCTAAGCTAACCTCGCATTGTATAGTTTAGATTTTTAAAAAAAAAATGAGGGTTTGTTATGAAGATATGTTACGCATGTGTATTAGAATTTCAAGGAAGTTAGGATGTCAACCTACTATTAATAAAATTTGCTTATAATAACAGCTATCAAGCTAGTATTGATATGGCTCTCTATAAAGCTTTATATGGTAGACTGGTTGTCGGTGCCGAACTATTGTCTGTTAGACTGAAATAAGATTTCATACAACCAAGCACACCCTAAATAAAAAGTATTTCTTATCAATTGTATCCTATGTTGGCTTTGCTATCGGGACCTTAAGAAGAATGAGAATATCCTTGCTTGCTACTTTCAGATTTTTCATGTTCAAAATATGTGGGCAACTCTGCCAACTCATGTAATTCCCTTTCTCAAAATTTTCATATTCAAAATTTAAAGTTGGGGAGTGATTTGAAAAAAATAATCTAAATTTTAAGTTACAAACGTTTTTGTCTTTTGTTCAATTAGGATTTTTTTTTTTTTTTTAATGTTACTCTTAAATTTCCTGGATATCTAGCCAAACGCAACAAAAGTAGTGCTTGTATTGTTATCTTACAGCCACTTCTATCACTAATTTACAGTAACTCGTAATCTTTTGATCAAGACTATAATTTTAGTATAACGTAGTAGACGCTGATCACCTGAGGTTCCATGACCAAATGTGATAATCAATAAGATCTGTTATTCCAATTTCCATTAACAAGAGAACCAACACAATAGCGACATACACAACGCTATTCCAACATAACACAACAAAAACAATAGAAACAATGGCTATGGATCATCAAATTAATGACAATTTTGATTCCAGAATTAGGAAATTTTCAAGCAAACCAACCTTTACAACATTAATTCAGGGGTTGTATCAATAGAAATGACCACTTTGACTTAAAAACCAAACAAGCTATTTCCAGACAAATCAAAGTCTTGAAACTGGAGTTATGGTGACAAAGTAAACCCAGACCAGCGCAAGGAAATCATCCAGAGCACATTAGCTGAACTGAATTCCCATGGCCTCGTGGTCAGTAAGATCTGCAACTCCAACTAATATTAACCAGTAACTCGTGCAACAAAAGCATATGCGACAAGTCTAGTCCAGAATAAGAATACCATTGGTTCATCGTTTCATATGGGTATCTATTCCAGACTTTTGAACTCAGCTGTATACCATCCATGGGTGATTCCGCATTTAGACCAGCTGTAAACGGTGATTACAATGTTCCAAACAATGACATCTCAAGGGCTATATCAATAGAAATAATCACTCAAACCAAAATAAGCTATTTTCCAGACAAGTCTTGAAACCCGAGTTTGTGTTGCCTCACCACAATCACATTTCAGATGCGTCCTCCATATCCAACTAAGTTCAGTGCATAAATAAGTTTAAAAACATAAATAAGTAAACAACCTATTAAAATTTAGAAGATAAGGACAACAAATTGTATCAAAATTCTATAATGATTATGAATGGAAAACAGACTCTTTGAGATATAGGTCTAAGTACTCAGCTGATTGACACACTATTCGCTGCCTCTAGGAGAATCCTGGTAGTCATCATCAACGGGGCTCTTGCCATTCTTGGGGCTAGCACTGCGGCTGCGACTTAGGCTGCGACCATTTGCTTCAGAAGGGCTTTCGTACCTCTTAGGGCTCTCCTCTGCGCTCAGGGAGCTTCTACTCTTAGCCCTGGGACTGTCACCATAGTCTGATCCATTGCGTTGAGTGGCCTGTTTGCGGTCATCTGGGGAACTACCGGCTTTCCTTGGACTGTCCTCTTCAGGGGTTGGGCTACGCTTCCTTGGAGATGGCCTAGACTTTGGACTCATGGAATCATGGCTTCTTGATCTCCTTTCTTCGCGCTCCCTCCTAGGAGGTGGTGATCTGGATCGACTGGAAGGAACAAGCAAAATAAGAAACAACAGAACTGAAGAACACAGTGACACCTCTTTTTTTATCAGGCGGAACAAGATCATATTTTACTAATTACAAGGCTCACAATAGTGATAGAGAAATTTACTCAAAATATATGAGGAAAAATAAAAATCAAAACTAATATAAAATGAATGTCGAATTATAGAACGGGTTCATTCAAAGGTAAGGGTGTTGAAATAGATTAATGGAAATGTTTGTCACCAACATATCCGATAATCTATTCCAACACCCTTATCTTCAGTGTAACTCATTCCATATGTTACTTCATATCTTCAGTGGAACTCGTTCTATATGTTACTTTGTTTTCAATCAATGTAATAATTTAGCGAGCGTTCTTTACTGAGCTAAATTGCATGCAACAAAAATGTAAACAGAGACTAACTAATGGACAAACCTGTAGCTGCGACTCCTGCTATAACTCCGGCTTCTGCCGCGACGAGGAGATGGCGATCGCGAGTAACTTCGTCCACGCCTTAAAAAGATAAGAAAATTTGAGATCAATGAAGGCAAGATATCTTCATAATATTGTACGAAACTAAAATATTTTAATCTAGCAACATTCAGAACGTGGTAATACTTGAGGCTCTTGGGACTATTCTTGCAGCTTCTCTCTATATGGCCCCTTTCTCCACAGCGATAACACTTATTCTTCCAGTCGCCAGCTTTGCAATCTCGAGCCCAGTGGCCATCAATGCCACAGTTGAAGCAACGGCCAGACCCAGGAGGGGGACCTCGGCCCTGGTAATCTCGAGAACCTCCACCACCTCCACCTCCACCTCCGCCACCTCCACGTGGTCCCTGCGATATAAAATTAGTAAAAATAAATATTATAGGGGCAACTAACTGCAAAAAAAGCAAATACATAAATGAGAAAACAGTCCCCATAATAACTAATTGAAAAACACAGTTAACGGCTGGATAGAAAATGCACAAGTTTATGCAAGATAAAGTGGTCCAAAACATTATGAAAGCCTGAATCTCATCTATATAATAAAGCAAGATACATATTGTTGAAAAAAGAAACAAAAAACAAAGGGAAAAGTAGGCATGTGCGGGTGCCAATGAGAATGCAACAGAAAAGTGTTGAGAAGATTCCAAAAATACTCAGGAATTGTTATCTTCAGAATGATAAAATACTAGTAGAAGACGAGTAAATGGAATCGAACACACAAATGATGATCAAGAAATAAAAAAGAAAGATCCAGGGATCAAGCAACTTACCCCTTTCGCGAATTCCACGGTAATACGACTTCCAATGAAATCTCGACCATTTAAACTATATCTAGCATCATCAGCATCTCTGGGATCACTGAATTCCTATAGAATGTATTGCAACAAAAAGCTCATACATGCACATGGGTATAAAAATAAAAGTTTCCTAACTTGTACAACAACAAAAAAATAAAAAATAAAACCTATGTAAACACTAGAGTAGGTATACATACAACAAAGGCGAAATCATGCTTCAGATCCACATCGCGTACTCTGCGGAAATGGTTGCCAGAAATAGTAAGGCCATCATGACTTAAGTACCAAAGGGTATGAACTTCGCTTCTCAAATTTCCATAAAAACACGCAATAACAATACAGAAAGAACCGCCAAAGTCTCCTATATTTTCAGCAATACACACCAATTCCACCAAGGCCACCCTCTCACCAAAGACCTCCAGGTTAGGCAAAAGCCCAGAAACCTTCAACAATATCACTCGAGTTAAAAGCATGACACCTGGGGGTGCACCACTATCATATAGATAATATGAAAAAAAGTTTAAATCTGATCATAACCGTATGCTCAGAGAAGTGCTGACAGCTGAGTTGTCAAACAGATTTAAAAGGGAAACCATGCCCAAGAACAGACACTTGTACAACACAATTGAACTTTTAAATTACTCTTCCGTATTCATGAAAGTTCAAGGAGCTTGGGTAATGAGTTAAAAGAACCGTATGCTTAGTGAAGTGCTGACAGGTTAGTTGTCTAACAGACTTGAAAGGGACCATGCTCAATTACAGACACTTGTACAACACAACTCACTTTGCCTGCTTGGGCAAATAACCTCAGTCTCACACTTAAATAAGAGCTAACCTAGTGAACAGAAAGTAGCAGATAATTAATTGTTATTGAGAAAATTTCCAATAATTGTGCTAAATATTTAATGAAAACAAACTTGATGACAACCACTCGAATTCACCTCAACATACTTGAGAGTTCAGAAAGTGTGAATGTCTTTCTAGCGATAATAGAAAGACAAATCATTAAGTTTTCATAGACATAGCAACAAAAATTTTTGGGCCTGAACTCCCTCTCCAAATCTGGATTGGAAGGAATAAGAAAATCTTCAAAATGGAAACCAAAGACTAATTATGATTTGTGTACCTTCATCACTAAGTTCCATAGGGAAACATTATATAGCACATTTAGGAAATATTTAGTTAGTTGGGGAACAATGTACGTGGCAATTAAATATGATTGGCACTCTTAGCTAAGCCCTTTACATCACATTCCTCCTTAAGATGTAGAGGAATGTTAGCCTCATCTCCCCCAAAAGAATAGGGTTTTGACAATGAGTTGAAAGAACCTATAGCTGCAAATGCCAAAGAGATTGTAAAGAACCCATGTTCACTATGACCACATTGAAATTAAAACCATTTCAAAAGCTATTGCGTTTTACCTTCCATATCTGCTGAACAGGTCTTCCAAATCTCGTGAACGTGTCCTTGAAGACAATCGACCAACATAGAGACGCGTATTACCACGGCGATCGTCGTAACGAGGCATTTTCCACACTGCAATGAAAATGCACATAAGCATTCCATTCAGTAGGAAAACAATCTTCATAGGTTATGCAAATAGTCAGTTTCTATTTTCCAATGAAATAATTTGATTAATCTATTTCAAAGTGTCACCCCCAGGTCACTCAACAGTCCTTATGATACAATTCTAAAGTCAATACCCACACAAAACCAAACGGTGGGTCATACAATGGATTGGTTTCAGATCCACATTAGGCTTTAATATGATTGGATTTCCAGTGGCTCCAAAGTATAACTTAAACAAATACAAATAACAGGACTATGTCATTCCTTACCCAAAAGCAAATCAAATTGCAGGCATTACTATTTGCTAACCATTTAGTAGGACAACAATCTTCATAGTTCATAGTAATTTGAACTAAATCCAGTCACTACCCTAATATCACTAGACAGTCACTTTCAATGCAATTCTTAATGCCATATAATTTCCCAAATGAAAAACAAAATTCAAACATATTTTTCGGTCTTCTGATAAAAAAAAAATCATGAAATTAGCTAGGTCTAGTGACCCTTACACCATATCTCAAGTTCAATACAGCCAATTCCTGCAAAATTTGCTCAATGGCTTAAAATAACCCTAACGTTGTGTAGAACATGTTCAAAACACTCTCCAATACAATCACTTTCAATGCAATTATTAATGCCATATAATTTCCCAAAATTCAAACATATTTTTCGATCCTCCGATAATAAAAAAAATTCATGAAATGAGCTAGGTCTAGTGACCCTTACACCATATCTCAAGTTCAATACAGCCAATTCCTGCAAAAATTGCTCAATGGCGTAAAATAACCCTAACGTTGTGTAGAACATGTTCAAAACACTCTCCAAGACCTAAAAAAAACACATTTTTAAGACCTTTTCTCAACAAAATTGTATCTTGGACTTTCAGAGCACTTCAGTTTTGAGAAAAAACTATCAAATTAGCCAAATCGTGAAACAAATTTATGGGAAAGTCTACAGATCTAAAAAGGGGGAAACAGCAAAGTTGAGCTTCGAGGAACAGTGAGATCTCCTGGAGATCGATCGATGTGTAAATCCAAGAAACTATGGAGAATTTCTTACATGATGTATTGTGTAATACGGCGAGATCGTACCTGAACAATAGAGGTCGGTCGAAACGAAACCCTAATTTTTCTTTCTTTCGAGCGAGCTATAGAGAGAGAGGACTTGTTGATGAAGTTCAACGAGTCTTTATAGATCGGGTGATTTGTAAGAATCGGGTCCGATCTAAAATGAGTAATGCTGAGTTCACTCAGTAGATTAGACGTTAATGACACCGTTATTTTCGATAAAGCCGCCTCTGATGACTATCCCTTATTTGGGTTAAGCACGTGTGTAAGAAAAATGGGATCGAGGGGGGCTCCTGCGCGGGGTGTGCTGGAGCGCGTCCTGCGCACCTGTGTCAACCGTTGGATGAAATCCAACGGCTCGTAGCCATGGATTTGAAAACCCTCACTTAATTAAAATGTACGCAGGTTTTGAATCTCTTACAGCCGACGGCTGAGATTTATGGCTTGGAAAATCCATTTGCAAAAGAGAGAGAGAGTCTGCGTTTTGAAAAAAAAAAAAAAAAACATCTTCTCGATCTAGATCTGAGGGAGAGGAAGAGGAAGAGGAAGAGGAGAGGAGGAGGAAGAAGAAGAAGAAAGGGGATCTGAGGGAGCGGAAGAGGAAAGGGCATCTGAGGGTTCGCTCGAGAAGAAGAAGAAGAAAAAGAAAGGGCATCTGAGGGTTCGTATCAAAGAGAAATCGAGAGGAATCTGAAGAAGATAATGGGGTGATTGGTAGGCGAAGCAGCTGGAGATCTATACGCACAGCTGCTAATCTATATCCCATCCTCACTAGCTCTTATTTGTTTTCTTGTAAGTCTCTGATCCTTCACTTTTTTTATGAGTTTACAGATACCCATTTGGGTGAAACTTTGTTATAGTGGTTTTAAGTGTAGATTCATTTGGATGAGTTGTGATTTGCAGTTTTTGATCAATGGGTATCTGTGTTTTATACTCAATTTGTCTGGGTTGTTGTTGCTTTTGAGTGATTTTTCATGATTTCTGATCTGGGTGTTCTTGATCATGAAAAGGGTGAAATGTTGTGAAATGAAAATCAGATTTTTTTTGACATTTTTTATTGGTTTTGATTTTGCTTTATGTGTAAGCATTCATGTTTGTTATAGAATTTGGGTTAGTTTTGTTATGTGGGTTGTTGATCAAACATGTAAAAGTAGAATTTTGAGTGAAATTTTGGATTTTAGATGTTTTGTCCTGTGTTTGTTTGATGAATTGACACAATTGTTTGTGGGTTTTGAGTTTTGCGTGTCTATACTGATTATCTGATCCACTGTAGATTTAGGATAGTTTTATGTTTTGCTGGTATGCACTTGTGGGGTTAGTGATTTTTTGTGTTTTGAGATTTTTTAAGAGTTTCAATTTGGGTCTGTGTTTCATTAGGTAGTTGGATGGTGTGGAGACAGGAGTTGCGGTTGAGAAGTGAATTGCAGGCTTGATGGATATGTTCAATTATTCTGGTTTGAAGGATGAATTTTTATTGCTGTTATTTCAAATGGAGTTTGCTTAATTATCACTAGACAAAAATGGCAATGCTTTTGTATTAGGGGCCAGAGTTACAGATATAGTTGATTTATTTAGTAAGATTTTTCACAATAAAAGAATTATATGTCATTTTCTTCTTTTTGTAGTTTCTTGTGGTCATCAGTCATCACTAACCTATTGTGTATGGATGAATTGAAAATCACTATGAAAATTCCTGAGCTAACAAAAATCAATAGGTTATCTTTGTTAGTTTGACTCACTTGTTTTGGTGCCTAGATAGCTCCGTTCATTATATTGCTCCGCCTTAAGTACCAATGCCCCATTTGGCTTGGCTTAAGTCACAAATAAGTGTATTTCCCGCCTCGAGTGAGCATACACCAGAATAGATAATCTTAGTAATTGAGGTCATGTAAATACAATCCTAAATCATGATTAAAACAAAAATTGGTTTCTTTTAATTGCTTATATGATGGCCTTACTGGACCTGCTGAACAATTGTTAAATGGTTTATATTTCTTTTAACTCGTTCAGATATTTTATCCTAATAAAGTGTTCTTACAAGTTGAAGAATCATGGTTTGTGTGATGGAGTTAGAAAATTTGATAATGGGTAAGTGTTGTGTCTATTGATTCTATCATTTTGTTATTTATATTTTTTTATTACGGTTTTAGTGACGAAGCTCCAATTGCTTGATATTATATTGAAAATGAGTTATTATTGGATTATTTGATTGATCAGGTGTATACTCAAAAGCTCATGAAAAGTGACAAATTCAAAACGAGTACTTAATAGAGTACTTTAATTAGATAGAAATAAGGGAGTAGAGATATTGATTAAATGTGCCTATACTGAAATGTATATAATTTGTATGTTTGTGTCTATTATTTATTTTATGATCTTTATTATTTATTTTTGCAGCCACCAAGTTCAAGCAACGAAATGGACTTTACAACTTGGAGGAATTGATCATTTCAGTGTTGATTTGAAGATTAGGATCAATGAACTGCTGCTGCTGGAATTTAGACTCACTTATTAATCAGTTTGAAATGCAACTGATTTTGTTCAGTGAATCAGTTAAATGTTGATTTTGTTCAGTGAATTGAAATGTTGAAATTGTGAATCAGTTTTATATGATTTCAGTGAATCAGTAATTCAGTAGGTTGCATGTTGTCCCATTAACAAAATAAGCAAAGATGCAAAGTAGACAGGATGGCACTAATGCAAAGAGTTTCATGTAAGTCTGATGTTGAGCAAGTTATCCAAAACTGGATCTTGTAACTTGCAGTATCATCTGTAATAGTTTATGTTCTTGTAGTTTGCTATATTAGAAGAAACTTTGTGCGGTGTTGTTAGCTAGCTGTGGGTTGTTTCATTAAAAAGACATGAGTTTTTGTTTGGTGTAGTTCAACTTCATCGTACCAAAACAAATGAACTTGCTTGAGAGTGCGACACAGACACATGGTTAGCATAGCTTGCTTGAGTGGTGCTGAACATGTAAGAGCTCTTGACATACTTTGAAGTGTAAGCCAAATGATACAACCTAATGTTTCTTAAGTCGGAGTTTGGTAGTTTTACATAGACCGAATTTGATGTGCAACCAAGAAGCAGCGCAATAATGCTCACGAAAAATTGATTAACTTCTTTCTCTTCTTCTGTTTTCAATTTATTATTGAAGTAATCATTATATAACATCAAGTTTGTGCATACACGAACAAGTTAGCGTGCAAGTCTGACTTCTTTCAAACTGATATAGCATGTTAATTGCATGACAATCTTCAACTGAGAACTCTACAGCTAGCATGAATCTACAGTTCTACACCAATATTCAGAAAGATATTAAACAACTAAACGAGGGACGTGGGGCATTAAGCACGCAGAAACATCATTAATAGATAGTCTTCATCTTCTTCAATCTTCATGCAGATTTGTCGAAAGAAGATCAAACATGTACAAGGGGCACAGCCCGTGAGGTAAAACCAAATCAATAGAAGGTAAGGAAGGAAGGAATCACTATCCCTAACATGGTTTGCAAAACCAAATAGCTTCAAGCAATGTGAATTTAACATGGTTTGAATGTCATTCCTGCATTTAAAAAAAATTCAAAAACAAGCTAGCAAAGCAAAACAAAAGTATATTGCAGGAAGACAAATACTGTAAATTTAAAGCAAAGTCATAAGCATGAAAAACAGAGTAGAATTGAACTTTGCAAATTGAAGTCCTCCCCACCAAAAAACATAAGCAAATCGATGTTACAATTGTTCTTCTTGAACTTGAACTTTGCAAATTGAAGTACAAGCATGAAACACATAGTAGAATTGAACACCTCCCCACACCGTAGTTGCAGTGAGGATGGGATATAGATTAGCAGCTGTGCGTATAGATCTCCAGCTGCTTCGCCTACCAATCACCCCATTATCTTCTTCAGATTCCTCTCGATTTCTCTTTGATACGAACCCTCAGATGCCCTTTCTTTTTTTTCTTCTTCCTCTCGAGCGAACCCTCAGATGCCCTTTCCTCTTCCGCTCCCTCAGATCCCCTTTCTTCTTCTTCTTCTTCTTCTTCCTCCTCCTTTCCTCTTCCTCTTCCTCTTCCTCTCCCTCAGATCTAGATCGAGAAGATGTTTTTTTTTTTTTTTTCCAAAACGCAGACTCTCTCTCTCTCTTTTGCAAATGGATTTTCCAAGCCATAAATCTCAGCCGTCGGATCAGATCCGACGGCTGTAAGAGATTCAAAACCTGCGTACATTTTAATTAAGTGAGGGTTTTGAAATCCATCGCTACGAGCCGTTGGATTTCATCCAACGGTTGACACAGGTGCGCAGGACGCGCTCCAGCACACCCCGCGCAGGAGCCCCCCTCGATCCAGAAAAATGTTCATGTTGGTCTAGGAAACCAACGGCCCATTTTAAAATTCGTCCAAATGTTTAGCATCTACAATTTCGGATAATTGGACAGAGTATGTGGTCTTCTTTGCACAATATGGCCTAACTTAACTCTGTAGTTTGAAGTAGGGGTGGGCAAACGGGTCGAGGATCCGCGGGTTCAAACCGAACCGGACCGTTTTGCTCCAAACAGTCCGAATTTTAATTTTGTGTTTTTAGATACGGTTCGGATCCGTTATAAAACGGTCCGGTCCCGGTTTCTATTTTTTAAAAAGAAACGGTCCGGGTTGGACCCGTTTCAAATTGCATTTACTAAAACCAATCCAAAACCCTTCTCTCTTTCTCTGACTCTCTGTCCCGTTTCAAAGTAGTAGAAGAAAAGGAAGAGGAGGAGACGTGAAGGAGACTCTTCTCTGTCTCTCTGTCTCGATATAAACCAAAACAAAACCCCTCTCTCCCTCTCTCGCTCTCTCTCTGTAAGAAGAAGCAACAGAGAAGAGGAGAAGAAGCAGTAGCGATTGGAGATCTCCCTCTCCTCTCTATCTTTGTCTCTGTCTCGAGGAGAAGAAGCAGCAGCGAGACGCTGGGAGCCGAAGAAGAGGAGGAGCAGAAGAAAAGGAAGAGACGCTGGGAGATCTCCCTCTCCTCTCTCTGTCTTTGTCTCTGTCTCGAGAAGGGGAAGGAGATCTCCCTCTCCTCTCTCTGCCTTTGTCTCGAGAAGGAGATTTCCCTCTCCTCTCCACTCCTTTCTCTGTCGAATAAGCAGCAGAGATCAGCGAGAAGAAGCAGAAGAGATCAGAGATCAACAGAAGAAGCAGAAGAGATCAGCGAGATCAACACTCGCTGAAGAAGCAGAAGAAGCAGATCAGCGAGAATAAGCAGCAGAAGAGATCTAGATGATGGATCGATGATTTCTGGATCGATGATTTTTGGATGATGTTGATCGATGATTTCTGTTGATGGATGATTTCTGGATGTTGATCGATTTTGTATGAATATGATGGATCGAACCAAATTTATTTTTCTGTCTTTTTTTTTTTTTTTTTTTGAATGCAAATTTTTCTGTTCTTGGATCTCTTATTGTATGAATATGATCGATTTCTGGAATATGATCGATTTTCTGTTTATTGTATGAATATGATCGATTTCTGGAAGTTTGGAACCGTTTGGAACCGTGGAACCGAACCGTTCTAAACGGTTCGAGTTAGGTTCGGTTCCTATTATCAAAATGAAGGGATCCGGACCGGACCGGATCCGTTAAAATGTAAACGGTTCGAGTTAGGTTCCTTCAAATTTGGAACCGATCCGGACCGTGCCCACCCCTAGTTTGAAGGACGTGTCCATCACGTGAAGAACACACTTTTGTACCCATTACACAAAGAGCAGATTTAATTTTGAAATATTCTAACTGTCGAGGGAATGGGCGAGGAAATCAGTGAGGGGAGACCGTACATCTCCTTCGGGATGCATGCCTTCATTTTTCTTGCACACATTCCAAAGAGATGGACGGTTCTCCCCCTCGCTGTTTTCCTCTCCCATTCCCTTGACAGTTAGACAAGCTCTTTAATTTTACTCCAAAATGTCATCAATATACACTTATAGATGATAAAAAGAGGATATGATTCAGTTAAAATATGACATTACACATCTCGAGGTGAAGCTTTTGGCTTTGATAAGTTAAAATATTAATTGGATCTGTGTTTCACATTTTATACTAAATTAATCTCACTTGAAACGGTGCATAGACTTTCAAGTGAGAGACTTTTGATTTTGAAAACACTACACTCCCATTCATTACGTTTTTCATATAATAGAAAAACGTAATCAAAGGTTTTTAATTAAGCATCAAAAATGTGATCTTTTGCCTTTTTTGTGGTAGTGCATGCACTACGACAACCTTATGTCGTAGCTTCTAAACTCATAATGTCTCTTTCAAACTCGATTTTATTGCTTTATTTAAGAAAATTGAGTAAGCGTAAGTCATGATGGCCTTATCCGAAGAAAAATTATAAAAAATAACATTTAAACGGACAATAATTGAGGTGATGAAATTGAAGAGGAAAAATAAATCGCACTTTTTTATTAGGGCATTTTTTATGTATGAAAGTAGATACAAGCCATTTATCTGAACAATGAAAAATCAACGATAACTTTGATGACATATGAATACACTTGAAACTAGTGCTCCCAACCACCAAAATAAAGAATGTTTGAAGATAAAAATCGGGGCTTAAGGTATTCTTCATACACTAAGTTGTTATATTGTATTAGTAAACGTTTCTTTTTAGTTGATGTATAAGAAGAATAATTCTAGGGAGACTGGGGTGAAATTACCTTTTTGCCCCTCATTTGTTGTGGTTATATTTAAAGAGTGTTTAAAAAGGTAGGGGCAAAGGTGTAAAAATGCCGACTAGGTGTGAAATCCAGGCCGACTACCCAAGCTCCCTAGAAGCACTCGTATAATAAATGTTTTCTTATTAAATAATATATTTATTTCAAACTCAATAACAATGTTATTCTTACTTGTTAATTTTTGCTCCTATATCAATAAGGCGTTGAGAGAGGTTATAGTTTAATTTACGCATCTGAAAAATAAGCAGTAAAAGATTTTAGGGTTGTCTCCCTTGACAACAAATGAATTGAAGTGAGCTTGCCCGCGACATTTATCCCCTCTTCCCGATGCTTTTACTATTATTTTTCATTTTTCCCATAAATTTGTTTGTATAAGAACATCATGTATCACGTTCTATTTCTTTGCTTTTTTTAATAACAATGTTCACCTGAGTGTTGTTGATTATTTGTAGGTTTGATGTTAATGGTAAATCGATGTCATTATCTATGTATTTCCTGCAAAAACACCAAATTAAGCTTCAATTTTTTTACTCGATGTCACTTCAAGCGATAAATGATTCACTACCCCTTTACTTGTCTTATTTGTTTCTTTCAGCCTCCCATCCGCTAATAGTTTTTATATGTGACTATATTGTTTATACGATCACACTTTTTGAGTAGTGAAAGATTTCATTGGATTTCAGCTCAGAAAACTTGTGAAGGGGAAGAGATACTACAAAAAGCTTAAAGATAAGCAAATTAAGGGTGGATACGTAACGGGATGGACCTCATCTCTCTATCCCATCCCATTCCTTCGGGGTCGTGATGGAATAGACCTCATCCCGTCTCCAACGGGTTCGGGACAAAACTGGACGAGAATGATAATGTACTAAATTGCTAAAGGTTGTCTGCTCGTACTGATATAACATTAAATTGTCTATGTGTTATGTTGTATATCATTTTTGACAATTGAGTCCAATTTAACATAGGGTGACCAATCAAACATTTTTCAAAAACTTTCAACGAGCCACTAACTATCTAAACTAGTTTTGCAATGCCTATGACAATGGACTAGTCTTCCCAGATGCCGCAATATATTTTTGTAATTTTTTTTTTGTTAAGATAAGTGCCTCATATAGTTAAATTTCCTCATCTGATCTTTGATCCATGGGAAGCTATTGACCGTGGAGCAATAGTTGTGAAGTAGATGCAGCTTTGTTCCCCTACCAGCTCTTCACTGAAATATGGAGCAGTATTTGCCTTGAATATGCAATTGTCTCACCCTCTCTAGTGATTATTTTCCTCACTGATTTATTTATTGGCACGAGGACGGTTGTTCTATCGAAGGTGTTTTTCTTTTAATAGAATTGCATCATATTGTTTGATTGATCGGAAAAGAAATCCACAACCCATTACTAATAAGAGGGGAGGTCAAGCACTTTTGATTACACAATTGACCCATCTAGTAGTCTCATCTAGTTCTACGTGATTTAGCGTATAGAATACCAATTGGCCAGACAATCATTTTAAATTATAGAAAGGAAAAATCAATTTCAAACTAATTCTATGAAACCCTAACAATGGATGTTTATCCCAGATACCTTATTTCCCACTTTTTGAAGAATAACAAGGATCAAGTCAATAAGCAAATAGTGTGACAAATCATGATATTCATGTCGACACCAAGGAAGCATGAGCTATTCAAATAACTTGTCGTAGCTGTGTCCGACACGTATCCGACACCGTTGCTCGCTTGACATGCCTCCGATAAGCGTCATGTACGTGGTCAGCGTGTTGCCAGGTGTCAGATACATGATCAATATGGTCAACATGTTAGACTCGCCTTTTATACATCCGAAACTTGGCCAAGACTCAGTAACCGACTTCGTTGTATTTTTACCTTTAGACGTGTACAAATAATTACCTAATGTAATGGTTGTTGACCCATCTGAGGTGAATAACTATTTCAATTGAGATTCAAGATAAATAGAACAAATAACAACTATAGCATAGAGATAGTATATGTTTATTCTTAATATTTGTTATTCTTATTCACTCATTTGCTTTTTATCTATTATATTATTTACTTTCTTTTTTTTGTGACACTGAAGTTTCATCTATTATCCCCCTTTGCAACTCTTATTATTCTTTATATTTTTTTTTCTTCGTGTTTTAGTATTTGCAACGAAGTTGAAGATACTCTAGGAAGTCATTTTATTAGATTACTATTTATATGCACATGACATTAAAAAATAGTATGACGTGTTCCTGAGTCCTAGTTTTTTGAAAATTGCCGAGACGGCGTGTCATGTCAATGTCCAACACGACGTGTGTGTCCGTGTTTATGCACATTTGGCCGGCACAAAATGGTGAATGTATGTGATATTTTTGTTTTTTTGGTTGCCATCTAATGCACAAGCCTCTCTATGTGTTAGTGGATGAAATTGGTTTGCATTTTCTATTATAAAATCTTAATCTATATGTTATCATTCATTTCCTTTATAATGTATGCACTACACCAAAACAGTGTTTTTGTAACTGTTTTGAAGTGTAGCTGAAAATATTAGAATCACCTATCAAATGATACTATTCTTGGTGATCCTAAATTTAGAATCATGTTGAAAGTGATATTACTTAAAATTAGTATCATTTGGCTAATGATACTATTTTTTATTAAATGATTCAACTTTACAAATTTGCATCTCAACAAATATGATACTAATTGTAAAAGAGAATCACATACTTAAAATTAGTATCATTAGCCAAATGATACTAATTTTTACCAAATGATTCAACTTTACAAATTTGCATCTCAACAAAGATGATACTAATTGTAAAGAGAATCACATAGTGCATGATGCTGATTTTTGTTAGAATAAGCAATTGTATAAATTAGCATCACATAATAGATTATACTATTGAAAATACTGTCACAACATGATTCTTGAAAAATCTTTGAACAACACAGAAAAGTGAAGTTGATACTATGACAAAATGGAAATTTTATTCAATTTAATCTCTTACAGCTTACAAAAAAAAATGCCCAACTTACAAAAAAAACATGCTTTTACCCTTCAAGGTGTTATTCAACTAATGACTTAGCAGATATCTAATTGAAAATATTAGAATCAACTTAGTCATTACAATAACAAGACCAACATCAACAAAATTTACAGGTTCTTTCAACGTAACTGCTCATATGAAAACAGTAACATAGTCATTGCAATAACAAAATCAAAAGTACAATCAGGTCTGGTCACCAACATCTAGACAATCCAAAGCTGTTCATGCAGTGTTAGTGAAATGCTCTGACAGATTCATATCGAACATTCTCCATTGCATACTCTGAACTCCTAGGTCCTTGTACATTATTCCTTGCAAATAAAGTAAAATAAATCTCAATCAAAATGCTAAATATGAAATAGAGTGCACAATTCTACATACGATATTTATTAGCAGCTGGTCGCATAGGCAATTCAACGAAGACAAGACATAAGCTGAATTAACCTACAACACAACACAACACAACAATGTTGGATACCCTCTATCATCTGCATCTCATTTCTTTTCTTTATCACGTCTCTTGTGCATTAATTATGGTGACAATCAATATACCAAACTGCATTCCTAAAAGCAGACACAAGAAAGACTGACTGCCTAATTTTCTGAATGCACTTGAGGTTTATTTTCAACTTCTATCAGTAGATAGCAGAGGTCCAATTTGATAACAACAGTTAGAATTGAGAAAAAAGAAGCAGAACAGAGGAAGCAGAAAAATTGTAAGCAAAGACAATCCTTTCCCATAATTTCAAGTTGTTAAGCAAAGCCAATACATAAACAAGTAAATAATTCCATTTCTTAGGCAAAACCAATTCACAAACTTGTAAATAAGTGGATTTCCATACTTTACAGAAAGAGACAACATCCACAATCTAATCAAATAACTGGGTTTCCCAAAAACATCCATTATGAACATCTAAAAACAAGGATCTTTTGTGATATTTTTTAAATATTCATCTCTTCAATTGGCAAGTTGCATGTAACCATAATGATATAAATATAATGCCAAACAATCAGAAACAAGAGAATCCTGAATCTAAAGTAACCAACTGGAGTAGAAGCAAAGAATGACCGTATCCTTTCAAAAGAGAATCCTGAATCCTCTCAAAAGAATGTGCAATAAAATAGCAAGTGAACTTACAAAAATTTTCAACTTCAAGATTGCAGGTTTTTAGGATAATTAAATGAAAGCAGTTATGTATCCCCTGCAGTTCAAAGGGGAACGCTTGTGGTTCGGTAAATTAATCAAAATTTGATAAGAAAAAATTATAATCAGAATACTTGTCTGATATTGATGTTGATTCTTGAAGTTCTGATGTACTCCATAACATAAGAATCGTCTACATTCGAGAAGTGCATATCAATAGGGTTGATTTTTGAGTTTTCTTTGCTTGTGAAGATCCGGGGTACTCCTGCAAATAAACCAATATCCTTCTCTTCAGTACAACATTTTTCACTAATTAAATTATAAAGAAACTACAAAATTCATTTATTTTAATATGAAAAAATTAAACTTCAAAAGTCATACCTTTCAGGGATAATCATTTTGTTGTTTGTACGCATCATTAACTCTTCGTGGTGACACTACATTATTTGTAGCAGTAGTAGTGCTGGTCTTCTTCTCATCTCTAGCATTATTAAATATGACTGTAAATCCTTCAGCCGATGTAGGATTGTTCACATCCAAATCACCAAACTTCGGCAAAAGCGGACCTCTATCATCATTAATATTTTTGAACCAAAATCCATGAAAAATCAGGACCTCTATCATGCTGCAAATAGAAGAAGTCCACTATAAACACAGTTAATTCATGTGAATTATCTAAACTTAACAGGGAGTAATGAAAGAATAATTGTTGCTCTAAAGCCAGGTTGCATGGACACAAGTAAAGGTGAGTCAAATCGTTTAAGCTATAAACTCATAATGACCTGGCACTATATTTTGTAAATTTTGGATAGAAGGAAATGTCCATTTATACACAAGATAAAAACTAACTCTAGTCTCATAACTCAATGAAAACCTGCTGTGAAAGGTAAACGTCAGACTTTTAATTTATATCTACTTAATGGGATCAGAAAACCATATGTTCTCACCAGCAGCCCAGCTTAGTCCATGCGTATGACGAGATAGATAAGCTTAGCTGCTGGATTGAAACTTGAATCATTACATTCCTTTCACGTTTCCTAGTTAAAGTAGAGCAACATAACTATATATGATAGAATTTGTGCATAAGCAAGTCCTACTTTTTAGACAGGAGTAATGCAACAGAATCACTCTAGCTGTGATAGCTAGTATATCTTGCTATGTAGTCTCATTCTAGGAATGAAGCTTCTTGGAACAGCTGAAAGGGAGACCATTACTTGACACCAGAACCATTCAACCTCTATTACATATTCAAATGCCAAAGTGTGAGAGATTTTCCTCATTACTCATCAGGAATTCCAAGACTGATATCAATCATGATTCGCATATCAAGTTTGAGGTAAATGCATCCCCACATCAATGGACATTTACCAGATGTCAGACATGAATGTTCAATGATTAAAATGGCATTTGAAAGAAGGGGACATTACCATTATGTGAGTTAATGTGCCCTATATCAATGGAAGAACTAAAAAAATGTGGACACATACTATTAGTATTATGCATTGTAACAAAATCGCAGAAGGGCAGCATTGCAAATAATCACCAAACCCGACCTAATTTTCAGGTTAAAACACAAACGAGATGGTTCCATCAATGCTTCAATAAACAAAACATAAGCAGCAAAAGTTGAAATATGGGAGTTTGAAAATGTAAAGTTGTAAAAAACAAAATCCAACTATCTGAATAAATAATAAACTGCCTAGACTGTGATGGAACTATAACTGAAGTAACATAAAGGATATGCAAACCGGTATGACCATAAATTTTAACATTGAAATAAAGCATGCACAGGGAATTGTCAAAGATCCACAACTCTGAAGAAATGCCATGTTCTAGTGAACGAGACTGATTAATTGAGCCCTGAACTTAAACAGTTATGCTGTTAGCTGCTTCAAGAGTGAACGTATCATTTATTTTGATAATTGGCACGGAGGCAAACAAGTCCACAGACTGCTGGCTGCAAAAGAAGTGCAACATAATCGGTAGCTTAGAATTTGATAAACTCACTACATTTGAAAAAACACATCGGAGTATATGCAAAACAAGTGCTTCACTATAAGACCGAGACTGAGAGAGTTACCTACTACTATCATTACTTCTTGGCGTAAAGATTTAGTACAAATTCAAGGAGAAGTATCTTTTCCTGGAACTTGTGCTTGTTTTCCTTGAGATGAAAACATCAATCTTGAGCCTTTGCCCTGTATTTCTACCAGTTTTGTTCCAGAGCAACTTGCTCTTTTATCTGGCATTGAATCTGCACCTTCCTTACAAGCTCCAGACTGCGGATTTGGTGGCTCTTCAACCATAACCCCAATGGAGATCTTCCTGGACTAACTACCAGGAAAATAGTTGCTGCCAAAACTCCTACAGTCACCCATTTGATCCTAAACACACTTTATAGATTAGGTTTCGGGATGAGAAAGATGCATTCAAAATACCAATTCATAGTTTGTTTTCGAAATAGCATACCTAAATTGAACAAAAATATCCAGCAGCATCACATAAACGATAAAATGGAGGGGGGGGGGACTAATTGAGTATTAAAAGGATATTGTTTTGTTCCAAGTTCACTATCAACATTGTGTACATGAGGCTACTAGATGAGGAAAGTCCATTGAAAAAACCAATTTATTTACAAAAAGAAATCCAGCACTTGAGTGTGTAATATAACAAAAGTTGGGGATTAATCAAGCATAATTTATGACCCTAACAAGACAATGTTTCGTTCTGAATTTAGTAAAACATTTAAACAAATAGGGGGTTTACAATTAGGTAACAGTGAATCAATCTATCGAACAATCATAATACATGTTGTCTACCATGGTAATGAACTTGTGAAGGTGACTACTTACCTCTCTCATATGTTGATCAAATTCAATAGTAGTAGCAGTTTAACCCAGTACCAAGAACATCAAAGCCCTAGAAAACAATCTGAAACATAAGAAGGTGAAGAATGGTCAGAAGTTGTGAATCAAAGGCAAATTATCACTCCAAACATTATCTTAATTGACAAATGTTAGCAAAATCTACTTTACCCTCTCAGTTCTTCATCTTGAGTTCACTAATTTCGGGGATTTTCTCATAATCTGCCATGAATTTCACAGATGGATCAAAATTCTAACATTCAGAGTTGAAACGAACCGAAATCTACCTATGCTTGGTCGTCAAAGTCAAACACGATACAAGGAATTTGGCTTTATAACTTGTTTGAAGAGAAAACAATGAAGATGAAACGAAACGAAACGAAGCCAACTTCATGAAACCACACCAGATCTAGATCGAGTAAATGAATTTGGAAGAGATACAGAAATGGCGAAAGACGGAACAAGAGAGAGATGGCTTACATTTCTTTCTGCGAAGCTGATCATCGAGCACAATTTAGTTGAAATCTTGAACGAGCGATTCGAAACCCTAAAATCGCCTCGTTGAAGAAATTAGGATTCGGTTCTGAGAGATTTTGAACAAGGGAGAGAGACGAGCAAGTGAAAAATGATAATGGAGTGATAGATAGCTGAGCGTTTTCAAATCGGATTCCACTAATGGAGTGTAGTAGATCCAAACAATTAAACATTGATTTTGCAACAGGAAGTTCTAAGAGTTTGAAGTTTTTCATCAAACGAGGGAAGAAAGAGTTTTACATTTAAATGAAAACTCTAAACACCGAGAGCTTGGAGTCTAACGTGAGTGCTTAAGAGTTTTTCTCTCAATCAGTAACACTTTGTTTTACACGTGCATATCGCATGACAATTTAATAATGTCACAATTTTAGATAGTAACAGAAAATACATGATACAATATAATACAATGAGTATCATTAAAAATATGATGCTAATTATGGTTACAGATTGCCAATAATGGTGTAGTGATGGTTCACCTAGTAAAATGATGTTTGCAGGGTTTCATACACCGAGTTGAGGCAAATGGGGTTCTATTGAAGTTTTGTGCAGACTTGCACAATTGTCATCGCGATGGCAACCTCTACAACATTAGGTTATGTAAGCTAGTTCACTGAAAATCAACATTGAGTCACTGAAATCAACTAGAAATACTTTATGAAGGATATGTAAACTAGTTTGTCACAAGTGTAAAGCGATAAACCCATCGATTTGTGCATTACGATTCATACACAAAGATAGTAGTACATGAAGACAGTTGATAAGCCAAAACAAATGCACTTCACAGTTAAAAAAACACACCAAATATGGTATCTCATTTTTTTTTATTTTTTTTCCATATCTAGTAAACAAACATTTTCAACACAGATGCATGTTATAAGTTCCAAGTCACAGACTCTTAACTCTCCAAGTTCCAAGTAATTTCTATTTTTTCTAACCTAAGTTCGGGACGAGATGGGCAAAATTTAAATTCTTCAACCCGAACCCATCCCAGTCTAGATCTGGATAAAACAGGATCTAAATGAGTTTGATCAATCCCAAAAAGACCCGCAAAATCGAAACGGGATGGGATCAAGATTACAGGATGAGATGCCCGCCTCTAAAGCAAATGACTGAAAAGTTAGAGCGAAAATGAGAAAGAGAGAAAATAAAAAAGTAGAAAAAGGACAAACTAAAAAAGTGGAAAAAAAAGAAGATAAAAGTAAAGAGCTAAATGAATATTATTATTCACTTCAACCCCACCCAAATATTTAGTTTCAGGTTTCTGATATATGCATTAATATTTTTCCCAATTATAGAGAGCCAGGGATACCAACAAATTTTTTTTGTCAGGGTTGGGGCTATTTACACTTATACCATTTCTATAATTGATGTTTGTGGTCGTGTTTTAAAAAGAATGAGTAAAAATATAAAAGAGCTCAACCCTGACAAAAAAATGGCTGGTTGCCTAGACTTACTCTAATATTTATGACCTCAAGTCCCTCATTTGCATTAGTATGCACTGTGCATGATAGCCTACTAATTTTTTTTCAATTAAAGTCCATAAAATTGCACATGTTTTGCATCGTGTAAAACACATTTTTAATCTTATAACATTCCACTATTCCCTTTGAGCTGAAATTTTAAGGAAAATTAAATACCAATACCAGAAACAAAGATGCATCAAAGCTTCAACTCATTCCGGCACATGTGCATCGAAATCCGTACTAAGTGGGATAAATGAAACTTCTCTATAAATATCATGAAGTGAGCAAGGGCCCATCTTGGGCGGCAAAGTCTAGCCGATAAGCCGGCTAGTTCCCACTGTCCAACACCACCCGTAAGTGAGTGGTCCTTAAACACTCTTAAAGGATCGTTTATCAAGATATTTAACATGGTGACCTAAATACGTATATTGAGAAATAATGTCGAGACGGTCCAAAACTTTGACACGTTTCTATTGGTAATGTATAAAATTTTCCTTAAATTTCGGCTCAAATGGAGTCAAACGAGTTTAAAAACAAATTTTATTTAGTTTGCTAGGGATCCGAAATGTAAAATTATAAAAGGATGTACCCATGAGTCCGAATTAAAAGTTTGAGGGACTCCAAGCCGAATCTCTTTCACCTCTTCAATACATTTGTTTCTTCTTGTAGCCCACTTTTGATCCCTCCTCTATTGGCTTATAGTGGTCAATACCCTATCATATTTTTATCCCTCTTACAATTGACTTACAGTAGATGCTCTTATCATATTTTTTAAACTTTCACTAATATGCAAAATCCAACTTCATGAAATCACCCCATCCAAACAAAATCCACACAACCATCCCAACCCAAGCAACAATCTATTCCCAAACCCCCATTCTAGATTCCAAAGCAAGTGGGAATGGAAGATGACAAAGTAAAGCTAGTGGTGGTGGGTAGAGAAAGACAGGGACATGGCAGGCAGCAGCAGCATCTCTTTTACTTTTGAATACTTTCTCTCTGGGACCCATCCAACACACACGCAAAACCAGCTACACGAATCGATCGTACAAAACACTCACTCACTCCGTCATCCCGTCACGTGGCACCACTCAAGACCAACCGCATCGTTCGGTGATAACTAGTCTTCTCTCTCATATAGCTAGCTTTCGCAGAAGGAGAGACGAAACAATAGACAAACCCTAGCTGCAATTGCAAACGAACGTCAATACTTCTTTTTTTTCGCCTCCTTTCTCCTCCTTTGCTGTTTCTCTGAGATTTCCGGACGCAAAGCTTACGCCTTTTTGACCCATCTCATCAGGTAATCAGGTTGTTTATGACTGATTCGGTGTTTTCATTTGTTGGGTTGACGGTTTTGTTGGAATCAAGATCTGGGTTTTGGTCTAAATCGGATTTGAGCTTTGTTTTGACTAGATCGGTTTCATTTCTGATCTAAAGTTTGAATCTTGAGGAAACCCGCCATGGTTTCAGCTCCAAGTTTCTGTTCTGCTTTTTTGTTGTTTGTTTTCTATTGCAGGTGATGGTGTTTTGATGTGTAGTGGATCTGTAGCAAGTAATTCAGTCTGGGTTTGGTGGGAGAAGAGGAAAAATGAGTTTTTAGATTTTAACAGTTAAAAAAATGAGCTTTTTTGGATTTTGAGAAGTGATTCAGTGTTGGTTGGGGTTGAGAGTGAGGATAGGTATAAGCTTTTTGGATTTTATCAAGTAATTCAATTTTGGTTTGGATTGAGAGTTCTCCAAAGTCAACTAGTTGATAATATCAGATCTGGGTTTTCTTTGTTTACTGGGTGGAGCTTTTCGTAAGCCATCAGTAATTTTTTGTTTAATTTTTAATTTTTAATTTTAAGGCCATCTTCATAGCAGATCTGGTATTGATAGTAGCTCAAAGATTGAAATTATGAATTCGGCTGATGTAGCTTTCAAATATCGAATATTGAGTTTTAACTTTTAATGGTATTGAAACCGTTGAGTTCCAATTTTCATGTATGTAGATTTGAAAAGACTGTAAATTTACTTGCTTCGATATGCTATAACGTGGAATTCCAATTTTGGTGTATGTAGCTTTGAAAAGACGGAAAATTTAACGGCTTTGATAATAACTAAAACTTTGAATTCACGTTTTTGGTAGATAAGCTTTGATAATAGCTTAAACGTCGAATTCATGTTTTTGGTGTATCTAGCTTTGATATTAGCTAAAACGTCGAGATCATAACTTTGGTGTATGTAGCTTTGTTATTAGTGAAGATGTCAAATTCACGATTTTGGTGTATGCAGCCTTGAAGAGATTGAATTTTTATGGTATTGATATTGTTGAATTCCTAATATGAACAGATTGGATTTTGGCTGTGAATGAATTCTGAAGAACATATTTCATTTTCTGCAGGAAGTTAAGTTATTTTAAGGTTTTGTGATTGTAGGATCGGGCAGATTCATGTGTGGAAGGGACTGAATTGACTTAAGTGAAAAAGGACTGTGGACTGTTCTTCGAAATTTTGAGGCTAGTGTCCATCAAGGATTTCAGGGTCTACTCCCGTGTGTGTCGGACAAGTTTGAAGAGATGTCTGTATCAGGACACAGAGAGGTGATTATCTCCCTCTATAGGTGTATATATATTTGTTATGAAATGGCATACAAGTTTTGACTTTTACGTATCTGTTTACTTTTTAATGATTTAGTTTGGTTTCTGTTGGGATGTTGTAGCTAATTCTCTTGTGTGGCAGTCTATGGGTTCTTTTTCAGCCATACCAATCAAGAAAAGGAGGTTCCCCATGTATTATCCTCCATCACCTCCGCCACCATCTGATACTCCGTGTCCGCCTGCGAAACCTGATCCTGAAGTGAACGAAGAATCAAAACCAATCTCTCAAGTGAACGAGCAATCAAATCCGGACTCTCAGGTGAATGCGCCGTCGAAACCCGACTCCCAAGTGAATGAGCAGTTGAAACTCGACTCCCAAGTGAATGAGCAGTTGAAACCAGACTCTCAAGTGATTAACCAATCAAAACCAGACTCGCCAGTGACTGAGCAATCAGAACCAGACTCGAAAGTGATTGAGCAATCAAAACCAGACTCTCAAGTGACTGAACAATCAAAACTGGAGGACTCCCAAATGAATGAGCAATCAAAACCTGACTCTCGAGTGAATGAAACATTAAAAGCAGGGCCATGTCCTTCAGATGCAGGTAGTAGTCCTAAAGAGGTCTCTCGAGAAGCTAGTTCTTCTCAGGGGGAAAATATCGATCGTCCAGAAAATAGAGAGGTTAAATTGGTCCAAGACAATCTTGATACTCATGGGTTGAGTCTCAAGGAACCACCAATTGTCACGACTTCTGAAGTGGATATGAAGGGAAAATTTGTCCCGTCTGATAATGCTGCTTTCCAGGTAGTATCAGGAAATTCAAGATTGCAGTTAGCAGCAAATCAGGATATTCTGCGGCAAGTTAAACAGGAAGTGAGAAATGAAGAAGTTGCAAGAAATGAGACATCTAGTCTTTCAACAAAGCTACTAAGTACTGCATTGCTATTATCAGATAAGAAACCTTTGGTTCCAGCATCTGCAATTGCAAGTCGGGATAGTGGAATGATCTCCGAGGAGGAAAAATTGGATCCTTGTTCTTGGAATTTGGCCTTGACTACTGAAAATGTTACTTCAAAAATTGATTCCTTGCAACCACATACTAACAGGTCACATTGGGACTTGAACACAACGATGGAGACTTGGGATGGCTCCACGACTGATTCAGCTAGAGTCAGTGAAAGAGGTAGCAGAGATGTTACAGCAAATATGATGGTATCCAGTAGTAAATCAGGAAATACTCCTGTTGCTTTAGGTGAAAAGATTCCCGAGAAGAGTGATCACAGTACCATGTTGTCTAGGGTTCCCACAATTCCATATTTACCTGAAAGAACTGAGGATCTCTTACATTTACGCCTTAGTTCATCCAATCTTGACATACCTGAGAAGTTAGGGACAGAATCCAGCAATTTGACATCGGGCACTTCCAGGATTGTGAAATCCGAACCGTCTGATGTGAGTAATATACCAGAACCTGAGGGGACAAATTCCAGTCTTTTGAAACAACCTGTAGAGTCTAGATTAGTAAAGTCTGAACCTATTGAACAATGTCTTCAAGAACCCAATAAATCATCTACTATTGGAAATCTGAAATCAGTAAGCCAGAGAAATGTAAAATTGGAGCCATCTTCTGGAGTGGTCAATGAAACTCGTGGGCCAGTAGAATGTAACTCAACAGAAAACAAAACTGGTACTTTCAATTCTGAGATGCATATAAGCAGTGGGGCAGCTTTGCCACATTTAGTTGTTACAACTTCAACGGTTTGCTTGCCTATTACACCAGAGCCTCTGATAGTTTCTGCCGCTTCTGAGTTTTCAGATGGGGTGGAAGCGCCAACCCATTCTGAAATTACTACTTGTGTTGCTGACATGTCTTCTAGAATTGATGTAGGACATAAAGCAGGTGAGATGACAGGTACTTCAGCTTTGGTTTTGGAATCTCTTCATCAAGATGGTAACACATCCAAGGGAAACGATGATATTGCCAGTATAACAAGAGCAGCGGATAATGTTGCTGATCCACTAAGATCAAGTGACCACCCAAATTCAGATAGAGTGATGGCTGAGAGTGATGAGGAAAAGCTCAACATATTTGATGATTTGCGTGATGATTGTTCTTCGGATACTGATGATCCTGATGGTATCCCTCCTAGCGGTGATGGGTTGGACCCACAAAATGAACAACACATGAGATGTGAGGATGGTGACTGTTCTTCGGATACTGATGATCCTGATGGTATCCCTCCTAGCGGTGATGGGTTGGACCCACAAAATGAACAACACATGAGATGTGAGGATGATGACTATGAAGACGGTGAGGTAAGAGGATCATCATTACATGGTGCAATAGAAAATGGTGGACAACCAAATGAGGGAGAACGTAGTTGTGGATTATCAGATGATGACATGGATATATCCGATGAGGAGACTAATGTTCCTTTTTGTCCTAGTGCTGACTGTGTCACTACATCAGCAAACATTGAGATCAAAGATGCTAGAATTGAAGATCCCAGCGAACCAAATAATCTCTCGGCTAAAGGAGAATGTGAAGACATTTCACTTGATGCCAAAAACGTTGGTGGAATGTGTTTGCAAGAACCATTAGTTGCTGCATCTAACACTGAAATTTCACCAAATAATGTTGTTAATGCTGCTCAAGGAAGACAATTAGATCCAAGTGGTATGGAAGATGGCCTGGATGACGGTGAAAAGAAAATGGTTTCTGATGGAGCACCTGGTGCAAGCCAGGTAGCTCTGACTGGAGATGATCAGGGTAACATACCCAGCCAACCTGAAATTGACTCAAGTTCTAACCTGGAGGAGTCAAAATGTTTGGTTTTGTCAAAGTCGGAACCAGTTATTAGTGATGCCGAAGCAACTAAAGATGTTGGCAGTGGAGGTAATCGCAGTCGGATCATTAACTTGGCTCGGGCATTGAATGAACCGACATTTAATAGAACAAAATCTATTCCAGGCAGGTCATTCCCTTCAAGGATTGAGAGAGATAGAACTACTGATGATGTACTTAGTGCAGATAAGTTGCAACTTCGGGGTAGTAGGTAACATTTTTTATTCACTGGCATGTATTATATATATATATATATATATATATATTTTTTTTTTTTTAATTTTTTTTTTTTGTTTCCTGGATTCATTTGTATTTTATCCATCCTTTATTGTTTTTTTAGAGATGAGACATCAATGGATTGGGGACACAAGTTTGACAGACAGAGAACTCGTGAGCCTGTTGGAAATGTTGGATCAGAATTTATGCATGGAAGGGGAAGGACTGGCAAGCAGATGAGCTTTCGTAGCGATTGGAACTCTAATCGCAACTTTGGTGCAGATGACTTCAATAGTCCAACGGCAGGTCGATTCTCAAGGCATAAGAATATGGTTTCCAGGGATGTTACTCATGGAGGTCCACCTAGGAAGCAATTGAGTGATGATTTGCCAAGTTTCCGTCATCCACCAGCTAGGAGGCGATCACCGGGGGTGAGAGAAGGGCTTCCTGTAACACATGGAGTGCAAATGGTTCGGAGGCCTCAGAGAAACATTAGCCCAGATAGATTCATTGGTGGAGATGGTCCTAAATTGATTGGGTTGAGGCATGAGGAGAAATTCATGAGGGGGTTACCAGATGACATGATAGATCCTGCATTTTCACGTCCCCAACCTCGGTATCAGCAAGAAGATAGTGCTTTCCGCCATGGAAATCGTAGTTTTTCCCCTATTCAAAGAAGGGGCCCAATACATATGGCTCGAATGCGCTCAAAATCTCCTGGACCTGGGGCACGCTCTCCTGGCTCATGGTCATCTCCTAGAAGAAGGTCTCCAGATGGATTTGGCCGTCCAGACATTATTCGTCGCAGGTCTCCACCAGTTTATAGGATGGAGCGGGTGAGATCTCCTCGTCAACGTCCTTGTTTTACTGAAGATATAGTTGGTAGGAGGCAGAGATCCCCTCCATTCCTTTCTCGGGTGTGTAGTGACATTAGAGAGATGGATGCAGCAAGAGAACACGAGCAGCCAAGGTCTTTTATAGCCAATAGGAGTCCAACTGGTAGGGTTTTACCGAGAAGTACAAGGAGGTTCAATGTGATTGATCCCCGTGAAAGGATGGAGAATGATGAGTACTTCGTTCGCCCTATGCACCCTGGTAGGTTTCATGAGATTGAGGGTGATGAAAGTGCCGACGAAAGAAGGATTTGTAATGATGGAAGAGGACCTGTGCGGCCTTTCAGACCTCCTTATGATGTTGTTAATGAAGCTGAAAATTTTACGTTTGATGTTGAAGGTGCTCCTAGACCATACAGATTCTCTCCGGAAGAGGATGCAAGGTTTCAGGAAAGAGGCAATGTAAGGGAAGGGCAGTTTGATAGGCGGGTTAAGAATCGACCTGGCAATGTACCTAGGAGGGCCAGAAGCATTGAAGGACAAGAAGAGAATTTCAGACACGGGGAGCAGGGATGGCAGGAAGGTGCTTTTGACGATGCATCTAGAGTGAAAAGGAGGAGATTTTAATGCATGCCATTTCTGATTTCAAGAGTTTGTGCAGTGTGTAAAATAGAGTCTGCTCGCTACACTAAGAAGCATCTCAAAATCAAGTTAATAGACGTTCCGCACACAATGAAAATTTAAGAAAGGAAAATGTTCAAGCATCGTACAAAGGGGTGGTTACTTGTTTTGGTTTTTATGATGTCATTAGAAGTGACGTCGAGACTTTGATAATATCGTCATCAGTGAAATCTCTGTGCATAAGGCACTCTCAAATGTTGTTTTGCAGTGTTTTGATTATAACCCAAGCGCCTGAACAGGTAAGAAGCTCCACCTCTGACTTGCCAATCTGTGATGAAGTGGGTGTTTGTTTTTACGAGCACAAGGATGATGAAGATGCCTTGTGTTGGCGATTTAATCACTTCAGGTGTTATCTTCGGTTGAGCTGTTGTCAAATGTTATTGTTCAACTGAAATACAAGCATTGCTCGGTAACTTTGCCAATCTGGGTCTTGGGTGTTTTCTTAGTCTCCGTGACTTGAGCTTGTGACAATCCAATGAAAGTGATGCAGTGTGCTGAAGATGCTTTCTTTTGATGAAAACGTATAATTTTCATGCCCTTGGGCCATGGACTGAATAGTTGTTGACTAAATTGCGACCTTTTTTTTTTCTGGTGATAAGCCCCCTGGGGCTATCCTGGTTGGTCTGTAGTCTGTACAATAAATAATGTCGATCTTCTCTCTAAAGCCTGGTTTACTGAATCTGATCCAAGTGGTCTTGTGTAGTTAACCGTCACTTGTGTAGTCAGACGATGTGATTTGATCACGAGCAAGACAATGCATGGCGTGTGAGATCTCTGGTTCTGATTATGTTTGAAGAAGCCACGTGCATATTTGATCAATATTTCCTGCAGAGGCTAAATGTACAGCAATGGCTGTAATAATGTTCCGATGCCTGAAGCCAAACTGTTTCACTGATTACAGTTCCAAGCAAATTAGTGAATAGCGATTGGTCTTTTCTGTTATTGGACCTAATAAACTGTAAGGCTCAAATTGAATGAAAGCAATTTCACATGAAACTTGATGTGGTGGTCATCCTCACTGTTCAAGGTGGTATTTCTCTTTTTTTCCAGTGTTGAAACTGTCTGCAACCAGTGAAAATTGGTTGTCTGAAGTTGAACTGTAAGCTAACGTTGTCGGGTAGTAGCTACACAGATTTATGGATACTGAGATATCCAGACTTGCACTAAAACCAGTAGGAAGAAAGGAACCTGCATTGTTACTGTCATCTAAACCATACAAAGTACAGCTAGAGAAGATGGGGACTGACAGCTAAATTTGAACTTCTTGTTGTGAGAGTGGTTGATATTTTATGGCCTTTCAAGGGAAATCCAAAATTGGCAGGCCAGTTGTCGCAGTGGACCATTGAATACATTTCTACTTGAATTAATAATTCAAACCGAGTGGCTTTTGTCGCTGGCTTGAGTTGTGTTATTCAATATGAAAATGAGTTGGGGTCACAAAAATTGCAGAAATTGAATTTTTATAAAAGTAAAAATGTACAGAAAAACAAGATACATAAAAAATCTAGGGATTCATCATAAGAGATGTGATGATTGTTTTTTTTTAATCAATTGACTGACATTTAGGGTGTGTTTGGTTGCATGAAATTCTATGCTATGAAACATAAACAAATAAACACAGAAGACAAAGCAGAGTTAGAAACGTAGAGAGATTGGAGACTTTGTTTCTGCAAAGGGTGGGCACACAACAACACTTGGTGGTGGTTTGCAATACGCAATGGTTTCTTATATGCAAAACACTAAGGGCGTGTTTGGTTAGCCCATTGACCGTCGTAACCATTGACCATCGTAATGTAATGGTTTGACCATTACAATGTAATGGGTCAAAGGCATTCCCGCGTTTGGTATCACATAAAACCATCGTAATGGTCATTCCCATTACAAATTTGGTTGTAATGGTCATTCCTACCTCCCCCTATGAATGGCCATTACCATTTCCATTGTAATGGTCAAAGTTAAATAATGACCATTTTTATCCTCCTCACCCTCCCCCATTTTAACTAAGTGAGGGTATTTTTGGAAATAAATTTTACATTACCACCTTACCATTTTAAAAGTATACCAAACATACATATTCCCATTACCATTCTCATTTTCATTTTCATTCCCATTACCATTACTATTACTATTATCATTCTCATTTCCATTCTCATTCCATCGAGTAACCAAACGAACCCTAACTATTGAAGTAACAGACAAGGAAAGAGACCCAAAATAATTTTTGAGGAGAGATGATGAGAGAGACTTGCTTTTCCTTTTTTATATGGAAAAGTTTACTCTTTTTATATGCAAAAAGATTCCACAAATTCCAACCGTTAGATATATCCGACGGATCCCGTTAGTGCACATGAGCCCTCTCGGATCCGAAGTTTTCCATTTACCATCAAGCATGTTGAAAATGAACATGGGAATGTATTTATTTTGGAAAAACATATCCAAATCAATTTATTTTCATTAATAAGCAGGGCCTTAAATGGAAAATCACCACATAATCACTTCTACTTATGCTATAAAATAGGTAACTATTTTGGTATTAAGTTGGGTAAATGAATTTGAATGAAAGATTAAAAATGGAGAATATGCGTTGCAAAAATATGGGGATGGCATGATGGGTAATTATTTTAAAAGCAAATTATTTAATAAATCAAAGAAAACAATTTTGCTACTAACTTTTAGCAAAAAAGTAAATTGTGAAAAGTAGAAAGTATTGGTGAATCTAACTTAGGTAGTTTTCTACGGCAAATGGTCTATTGCCTGCACTAGGGAGCTTCAGTACCCTCCATCATCTTAGAGATTTTCACAATTCACCAATCGAACACAACACACACATAAAGAGCCTCCTTGACGCTAAGGCCCCGACTCTCTAAAACTTTTGTTTCTATGGTTATAAGAAAATAAATCATTGCCAAACACCCCTCATAACTTAAATCTGGACTATTATAATGCCTACAACCTAAACTCGACCTAATTTTCGAGTTCTAATTTTGTCCTCCAAACTTTATAATATTTATAAAAAGAATTAAAAGGTGGATAAAAAGTGACATGATTTTTAAAGAAAAAAACTTACAATTTTTTTTTTTACCATTTTGCACTTCACGTTTCATACTTTTTACAATCAAAATCAGCTATCTTTAAAATATTAATTAATTATACTTAAATCCCTAAAATTATTTATTTGAAACTCCCAATTATATAAGCTATAACTAGGCCCTTATGACCTTACATATAATTTTCGGATTTCTCATAAATACGTGTATTTTTATATTTTATACTCCGAACTTCAGAATTTATAATTAAAAGTCCTGTCAAACACTACTATATTAACCCAGGAAAAAAAAATCGGGTCAATGACATGCACACATGCAACACTTGTTTATTAACCAGAAATTTTTTTTTTAATCAAATCCCCTAATTTTTAAAAATATACTTATTATTAAATTTAAAATAAAATAAAAATACTAAATATACACGCACATAGAGCGCATCCACACCCTAGTAAAATAAGTCGATGTTTGAGGCTTTGAGCTAAATTCGACCGAACCAACAATCGACAACCCACCAGGCTCAAACCCAAAACCATCAGGCGACGAACTGGACTTCAAACCTAACCCTCCAGGCCTCGGTGGCATATTTAGTAATTACTTAGTTTTCTAACAGATATTATCGTCATTGACTCTGTAAATCCCAATTTCTAATAGATATTTTCTTCTTCTTCTTCTCTCCACCGTCGTCGTCTCTCAACCCTCTCTCCAATCTCAAAACCAACACACAGGCGTTCAAACTGTCCATTAAATCATCCTTTTTTGTCACCTGTAATTCGTTCTTGATTGATTTTCTTGTAAATCTATCTATCATCTTCACATCAATATAAATTCTTCGGTTCTTTTTTGAAGTATTGTTTTTGTTCTCTTTTTTTTTTGTTTTTGTTACTTTTAAATTATCTATCTGTATTGCCGGCCCGATCGATCTGTCGAAAATTTGAAGATTTAGAACAACTTTAGTTTGCAATCACAGCTTCTTAGGTCTCCGAAGGTAAATTTTTGAGTTTTAGGGTTTTGATTGAATTAGGTTGCGGATGATCTGTGTATGAAATTTTTAGTGATGATTCGATTTCATGATGAATTAATTAGGATGTCAGAATGATGAATCAAGGTGGAAGCGAAAGTGTGGTGCGGATGGACATGAATTCCTATGAGGTAATTCAAGTTCTTCCAGTGAATTTTTAGTTTGTTGGATCGCCTGGAGTTAGATTAATTTGTTGTTATCGTCGATTTTTTTTATCTCTTAATTTCATCATTATATGATTGTAGTTATTGGTAAGTTTAGCTCCATCATGGAGTTGAGGTCTCCTGCCAATTATGGAAAGGAAAAGATTATGGATAGGATTAGTTGCATTACGAGGAGCAAAGTTGTATCGTGGCAGATCGTTAGCTAGAACAGTTATTAGGATACCTAATACCTAATAGCCAATAGTGAATTGTCTTAAAAGTAATAAGATTCATGTGGTTGCTTGGGTTTAGGGTTTGGAATGAGTTTGTGTGGGGTCCATAGGTCATCCAATGGTGTGATTGTGGAATGAGGGAATTTTCCGCGACAGTTTTTAACGGTTTCATATGGGCACATGGCGAGTGCTCCTTAGTCCTTACTCTATTCGTGTATCTCCTTTTAGAGAAGATGCATACAAAGATAATGTGAATTAGGTGACCGTTTCGTGGAATTTGTCGTTTGCAAGGAATTAATTGATCTTTCTTGTGAAGGGTAGCGATGCTGGTATAGTAATGTTAATCCAATTCTTGGCATATGTAATAGATTCTTAATCAATCAAATACGGAACATAATTTATCGTTGGGCCAAGCTGGGCACTGGCATGCTTCTGAGCAGAGAAGACAACGTGGATTCAAATAATGGATTGAAGTAAACTCAAATACTCAGTGACTTATGAATTTTCCTTAAAGTTCATACATAATTAAATCTATGGAAACCCTGTCATCAGAGTAATGTTCGAAAAGGTCAGTAGCTGAAAAACCGCTGTTTCAGGCCCATAATTCTGTCTTTGAAAGAAGTCTTGCACTATCAAGTTCTCATTAAAAAAATTCCTGATGTCATAGTCTTCTATCTAATAGAACTTCTAGTGGAATACCGAAATATGCACTAGTCACAGACTGGAGAAACCTTTTTTTTTTATTTTTTATTTTTAATAGTTTTTTCATATGTGAAGCCATATTTTAGCTGGACTTGGAATTTTTTTTGTTTCACATGACATTAGAAGATATATTTGGCTTGCAAGGCTATTAAATAGAGATTATCTTCCATTGAAATGCAAAGCCTAGCAACTTGAGCACACACAATTTTGTTTCACCGTCAACATTTTGTCCGCACGGGAACTAGTTTAAAATGGCAAATAAAAAAAAAATCAATTTGGAAAAGTAGAAGACTGAAAGATTCGCAGATAAAATAAGATGATTTTTAAACCTAGAGAAAGTCAATTTGAACTGCGATGGGCTGAAAATAAGGATAGTAAAATGTTTTAGATATGAATCATCATATACGTAATGCTTAAACTTCTAGTTATTTATTCACTTTATTTCGTTTTACTGGGTTAGCTTTAAAATGGTCCCAAAAGAAGGAATTCTATGATCAAATATACCAATTTCATGATATTGTTAACAACTTTATGATTGTTGTACTTGAGTTTTTTTAAAATGATGTATTAAATGATGTCTTGATTAGGATATATTTGATAGGAGGGAGGTGCAAATGTGCAATTAATGTGTGCTTTGTGTAAGAGGGTTGGTAGTAGAGCATCCTCACTATAGTTGTCCATTTGCTCAAAAAGTGTGAAACCATTTTCTCCACCTTTTTTGGTTTTAATTATTTACGTGTTACTCTCAAACGGTTTTTTTTTTTAAATAAACAAAAATCTCGGTAACAATGTTTATTATTATTATTATTATTTATTTAAATTTTTTTTTGATTTTTTTGGCCTTTTTGCTATTATTCCTTGTTGATAACTCTAGAGACTCGTTTTTCAGTCTGTTTGAATATTTTGACCTTTTTGCTATTATTCCTTGTTGATAACTCTAGAGACTCGTTTTTCAGTCTGTTTGAATATTGGAACTATTTTTTCTTTTCCTAAAAGTTTGGTACTCCCTGGTTTTGTGACAGAAACATCAGGTTGCGGACTCAATCCAAGGAGGATCAAGTGCATATTCGTCTTTGAATATTGGAGTGCCTCCAACAACAGGGTCTAAGGCCGCATCGTGGACCATGCAGTGGACTCCTTCTGGTTCAACTGATGGTGGACTTCCGCCAAACTCTAGCTATCAGCAAGGTCAGCGGACAGAGCCTCTTCCAAGAGATGCTCCAGCAGGTTTGAATGCAGCACCACACGTCGTTGCTCCATCTAGCTTGGGGACATCACAAGTACCTCAAGAATATGCTAGTTATGCACCATACTCAAGTTCTACTGAATATAATTATGACAACACTGGGTATCAGGGATACTATTATGGATATCAGCAGCAAACCAACAATACATACCCTCAGCAAACCAACAATACATACCCTCAGCAAGCCAACAATACATACCCTCAGCAAGTAGGGTCGTATCAAAACTCAGGTGCTCCTTATCAGCCTCTTACCTCATTTCAGAATTCAGGCTCTTATGCGGGATCTACAAGTTATTCAAGCACTTACTACAATACTGGTGATTATCAGACAACTGGAAGTTACCAGAGCAGCAGCTATAGCAATCAAACGACCTCGTGGAATGATGGGAACTATGCCAACTACTCGTCTCATCAATATCCAAGTTACACTTCTTCTGATCCAAATGCTTCTCAAAGTTCTAGCACTCAATCATCTACAAACACTCCATCATTTACAACCACTCTTTCTTACGAGCAGCAGTATAATAAGCAATGGGCAGATTATTACAGTCAAACTGCATCTGATGTTGGCCGTGCCCCTGGTACCGAGAACATGCCTGTTACAAGTGCGTCCACCATGGACTCTCGAATTCCTGGTGGTGCCAGTGGTTATCCTCTTTCAGATAGCCAGCCGCCACCACCTGGTACAACATCTTGGAGACAAGAGCCCAGTTCTTCTGTACTGCCACCTATGCAGGTTTGGTTTCTTTTTTGCAACACAAAATCATTAAGAGAGTGGCTTAATCCCTTCTCTACCCTTGAGCCAAGCCGTGACACCGAAAAATAAAACACATAATTTGAAATGCCTTAAAGATCTTAATAGTTATCACTTGAGTGTTTTCTATAGCCTCTGATTTCAGCCTAAATCCTGTCTGGCCGTCTGTACTACACAGGATTTAAAAATAGTAGCTTGGCACATTTTTTTTTTAATTAGGAAAAGCAGACCCAACCCTCCTTCAGGTTTCGTTGAGCCTACTGAACCTAGTTGGCTTCCTCAAGTTCCAACCTGTAATTGATGATTTGCCTCCTTATTTTGTATGGTATCTGTTGTTGAAGTTTTGCATGACATAGGTTGAATGATGGGTTGAAGATAGCTTTTGTATCCTTAGTCTGTAGTGCATTCGATTGATAATGAACTCTTGTTGGGGCATATATATTTACCTTTTCTTTCTCATAAACTGCATTTATTTTATGTTTTGTTGCCCAACTTAACTTGTTCTATCTTTCTGGGTCGTTTATGACAGGCAGGTGTCGTAATAGGTGATACTCAAAATGGTTATTGGAGACATGGTGCTCCTGGAATCCAAAGTAACCATGTCATTCAGGCACCTTCATACAATCAGACACCATCATTCTTTCAAAAACCATTGGATTCAAATCCAGTTCAATATGAACATTCTCATGATCCACAAAAAATTGCATGTTCTCAAGGACCCAATTTACAGTTTCCTCCTATGCATCAGGTTCCTCAGACTTATAACTCACAGTTGCAAACTGTTTCATCATTTGATACACGCAGGGCTAACATAATGCAGATTCCAACAAACCCTAGAATTGCGTCAAATGTGAGTATGGGTTTGCAGAAAACTGACAAGGATGCCTCTATGACAGAAGCGACAGTAAAGCCAGCATACATTAGTGTTTCAATGCCAAAGTCTGACAACAAGGTGTCATCTAATACTGATTCCACGCTTAAGGTGGGTTTTCTGCTGTGTTATTGTTTACTCAGCAAAATACTGAAAAAATAATCTGCACAATGGCTGAAGTTGTGAAATTTCTACCCGCATGAACAGATAAGGTCATTGCATAGTTTCAAAATCGTGTATGTTGGTTATTTATGGATATTAACACATTGGGTCAAGTGTTATAAAGAAAGTTGACGGATCTATTATGATTTATTTATTTTTTATTAGTTTTGTTGCTATTTGTCAAGGCAAGTTCTTGGTGCACCCGTGCTCTAGGTGTGTTGGATGATCAAAATCTGGACTCATGTCATTTAGTCATCATCCAAGGTGACTGCCCAGGCTTGCCAGCTTAGGTGACTTGCCTGGGGTCCTAACTGACTAGAGAGACTATCTAAACTTTATTCCAAAACTTTTTTCACTCTTGAATTTTATTTTTCCCAACGATTTTCAAAACTCTTTGAGGTGAATATGGTATCTTACAATAATATCTCTCACTTTTAAACTGGTAAAAGAGAGTACGCTCTTGATTATTTCATTGTAAATTGGTGACTTTTGTTGGATTTGTAGTTTTCTTTTTGGGCTTATTTTTTTTCCCTTTCTTTTCACGTGGATTGTTGAAGAAACGACAAGATGTTTCTTCTGTCCCTTCCATGCGATTGGAAAATCAATAACTTGGATTTAGATAATATATTTGAGGAAATTGGGTGCTATCTAGTTTCTTGAAGTTGTTTATTTGTGACTGTGTGTGTTTGTGTGTTGGCAATCCAATTCCATGTATGATTGTCAATGTGGATACGCTCAGTGTTGAGTTACACCATCAACTAGCCTCCTTAATGAAGCACCAAGTAGAAGACCCAAAAGGTCCTCTGCGAACAAAAATGGGTGGCTAAATTATATAGGCAAAATACCCTTCATTTAATTGCCCGATATATGCAAGTCTTCTTATCAAGATATTTGTTTTCGTGCCTCACTGTTCTGTTTGGTTTTTTGCAGCCTGGGGCATTCCCTCCATCTCTCCGTGCTTATGTAGAAAGGGCTTTGGCTCGTTGCAACAACGATTCACAAAAAGCAGCTTGTCAGAATATAATGAAGGAGGTACCGGATCTTGATTAATGAGAGAAACTACTTTTATTAATTGTTAGCAACATAATGGTCATTCACAAACTGTACTTTTGGGATATGTACTGGAGAACTTATTTCCATATGTTTCACTGTTATGTTGAGGTTCTTGTTATTGTTGTGTGTTGTTATTATTGTTTTCATGTTCAGAGATCATGTCCGTCTAACTTGTGCATTTTGAAAGTGCTTTTGTTGCAATCTAGTTTTGTTAACCATTCTCGGAATCAGTGAGGGTCTAAAGAAATCATTCTTTTGAAACTCCATCACTATGAGCTCCATTATAGTGAGAGGATAGGACCCTCCTGCTACAATCTGCAAGATATTTCTTTGTGGATATGGCTTGGATTAATCTTTAATTATTCAAGCCCATCAAGGTTTTTGGGATTCCAATCTTTGGATTTCTTTGGGTCCATTGTATTTTTCTTCTTCTTTCATGTCTATCTTATTTATTTTTTAAATACATTCGATCTTAATTTGTATTAAGGGACTTTGTTGTACAATAGTTAAAATTTGTTTTCTTCATTGCAGATGATCACTAAGGCATCTGCTGATGGTACATTATTCACTCGCGACTGGGATATTGAGCCTCTTTTCCCATTGCCAGACACCGATCTGGTCAACGAGAAGTATGACTTACATCTTGCTTGATCTCCTAATTTATTAATGTTTTGGAGTTTATGTTCCTTGATAGTGTTCTTTTACCTAATACAACTGTAAGAAAGATATTGCTTTGGGGACTTCATTGAACTGTATTGATAATTAATTTGTCATGAAGAGGAAAATCTATTTGTTTGGGGTGCGAAGAGGGGTAGGACCCCTGGGAAGCTTATGACCATCTCGGAGGCTGCAGGGGTGTGACGGACACAAAAAGATTCTCATATCTATATTAAAATCCCCAATTGGCATAAGGTTACTTATTTTTTACTTAACTTCCTCTATTACAGTCATGAAGAGGATTAAACCCCTCTCAGTTAGCACCCCAATATCCCCTCAGCCAAAGGCGGAAAAAAGGCCCGCTTAATGTAAAAGTGGTACTCGGCAGAACATGGAGAACCAAACACCTAGAATCACTATGACCTTTGTGCGTTCAGTTGCCACACCTAACACCTAGTACCTTTATGAAGTATAAGGTCGAAATCATAGCATGTTTTGCTGCGATTGACGAATTTTGAAGGAATGTGCAGCATAATTATTTTAATTTGCTAATTTTGCCTGTAAAAGACCTTCTTCATTGTTCTATCTTATACTACAAATGTGATTACCCTCTACACATCTTTTTTTCTACAACACTGGAATGGAATAAATGTTTCTACAACTATCATTTTCTTGTTCTCCTTAAAGAACCCTTCTTCGTGATTCTGTCTTACAGTACAAATGTGATTACCCTCTACACCTCTCTTCTCTACAATATTGGAATGGAATCAACTTTTCTACAACTATCATTTTCTTGTTCTCCTTTTCGCATTCCTTGGTGGAGAAATAGCCAAGCCATCTAATCTCTCTCTGTTTGAATTTTGTTTGTGTTTTCTTACATGCAAGAAACTAGCAGTAAGTATAAACACTCCCTAAAAACCTCATTTTCTATCTAGAAATCCATGATTTTTCATCAGTTCCCTCAGAAATTGTCACACTCAAATGAATAAATAAGAGTCAAGAAATTGGATTAAAAGATAACCAAATGTGAGAGAGAGGGTTCTCAGGGTCAGAGATGTATTATTTATTTGTTTATTTATTTTTGGCAAAAGAGAGGCTTCTCAGGGTAAAGGGTATTATTTAATTATTTTTGTCGGCCTTAACCGAAGCTTGGTTCGGGCTTTGATTGAGTTTACCACCTTCCTTTACCCTCGTTAAAGCTCCTCCCCTCACCCTAATTTGGGTCAAATAGCCATCCTTATTGTGTACTGCCCCTTGAAACTTTCTTCCTTGTTGGATCGAGCTTTGTGGGTTCGGCTTAGTTGCAGTTAGTGTAGAACTCAATCTCTAGAGTCCCATCCCTGAATCAATAGATGTGGAGTTGTTTTTGCTGGATTTAGAGATTGGAGTTCCTCATCCCGCTTGTGAACATAACAATGCACCTGGAAATGCATTTTCACTATTGAATCGTTATGTTTTTTTAGGGGTTCACTATAACAATTGTCATGGTTCTATTTTTGGATGGAATCACCATGCGTGGAGCTGATTGTTTGGGCATACATTATTGTTAGTGAGCAGTGTTCTAAAAAGCGCTAGGCAGTGGGCGGGCGGCGAGCAGGTGCCTAGGCGGTCTTAGGTTTTGTATTATAACTTTAATAATTTACAAAAGTTAAATATAATCCCTTATCAATTACATCCAATTTAATGCCAAGATACATATGCAAAATTTAAAAACATAAAAAATTAACAATCTTGAATAAAATTTATTAAAACTCAAATGACTGAAGTTGGTCATGATGGGTACTTTATACAAAATTGAATTTGTGAACAAATATCCAAACCTATTCTTTTATTTTTCTTTAAATTGCATGAATGACCTCAGTCATGTTTGATAAAATCTACATTACTAAAATTGGTACCAGCAGATCCTTTGCTACATTCAGACATATACTGAATAAAAAACAATTAAATTGTTTATTTCCAAAAAAGATGAAAGAAAAATAAAATAAGAACACAATCAACCTTATTTAAAAAAAAAAAAAAAACTCGTCTAGACCACCTAGACCCCGCTCAGACCCGCCTAGACCCCGCCTAGACCGCTCAGCCATTAATGAAACGCCTAGCGCCTAGGCGCCACTTAGGCGGCCGCCTAGGCCGATTTTTAGAACATTGTTAGTGAGTGATAAAATGATTGAGAGTAATTTAATGTTTCTTATGTTCTTTGTAAAAAAAAACGTTATTATATGTAATTAGATATTGATGCCATACTGGATTTGGTTTTAAATAGTTGGGCATATGTTCTGAATGATAAATTTTCTATACAAAAAATAAAATAAGTTCTCTATACTACCAAAGAAGAACTGGTGAGAAAAATTGATTTTTATTTATTTTTTAATAAATATTTTCAGAATCTCTTTTTCTCAAATGTTGTGTCTAGAAAACAATGAAACCATATATACTACATAAAATGTTTTTGTTTATATTGAAGAAACTAAGAGGGACATGTGCTAAGATACCATATGAGACCTGACTTTTGCTTTGGTAGTATTTGAAATGGAGTTCCTGATTTATTATTTATTTATTATTATTAAATATTTTTTTGTGTGTGTGTGAGTATATGCTCGCGCGTGCATGTAAGGATGCGTGTTGTTTGTAAGCAGTGTGTTTAGATAGGTGATGTACTGTTTTGCAGCAGCTTGCAGAGTTCTAGCATAGTTTCTTCATTGTCAAACTACACAAGGACTACTACTAGACGCACCAAAAGCAGGTGGGAGCCTGTACCAGATGAAAAGTTGGTTGAGAATGTGCCAGCTATTAATAATGTGTCTGTAAAGGATTTCAATTGGGACTATACCAAAAGAGAGAAAAAGGTAACTTTTTTAGCCATTATGGATGATGGTTTACTAAAATTTGTATTTTTCTGTATTTAGTTGATTGGAGGCATATGCTTTATTTATAATCTATATTCTATTAACATATTTTGTATGGTTAGTGCTAAACTTCTCAAATTAACTGGGGTTATTGACAAAGTGCCTTTAAGTAGCCTGCCAAGTGTTGACGTGTATAACAAATCCAAATGTTTTAGTGGAGAAAGAAAAGGTTCATTCAACTATGCTCAAGATAAGAGTTTGTCATGTGCATCTGCTACTCATTGCACCTAATCCCTATACCAAACATTCTCACCTATGTCAAACAAACTTTTGAACTAATGATATCCTCAAAGAAGAGAATTTGTTCTGCACTACTCAAGACGAGAGTTCTTCATGTGCATCTACTACTCAATGCACCTATATTTACACTTTGAGTGGTCCAAATTGGATATAAATTTATATTGGAAATGTATTGTAACCAAGGATTGTGATTTTTGGAAATATGTCAAAAATTTATGAAATATTTTCTATTTTGGAGTTACTGAAATATCTTTTGAAAATTTTTTCTCTGGGAAATTCCCCTGAAAAGAATAAATATTTCAATCTCCATATGTTTTAACTTGCTATAATGTTATTTTAGTATCAAAAGTTTGTTATGTAACTTGCTATAATGTTATTTTAGTATCAAAAGTTTGTTATGTAAGTGATTCTTATGCAATATGTAGTTTGTATGACACTATAGGTTGAGATTTTTTATTTAGTATTTAAGAGTTTAAAATGTATAGCTTATATTATTAAATACAAAATTACAATAGAAATTTTTACGTTTTTATACATGAAGCGAAGTATTTCATGAGATATTTCTTTAAATACTCAAAAAATGAAACCACAATACTTGATTGTAACTCATGTCCAAAATAACTTGGTTAATGTACAACATTTTTAGAAAACATTTGACAACATACCAACAGTCCACTAGGGCTATGGTATGGCATACGAGGAAAAAAATAATTACCGTTTAGCCAGGTACATTCATTAATGAGAATTTTGCCCTCTTTATTGTATCATTCTCTCTCCTATCTTCTCTCCCCATCGTCTCCTTTTGCTTCTTTCCTCTTTCCATTTTTCTCCCAAAGTACAATTGGAACAAATCCACCCTGCCTTTTGTTCTCACCAAAGTACAACCAGAAGTGTGGACCCTACGTTTTGTTCACCTCTCTAATGTAACAAAGTCAATTTATGCTAAAAGAAGCCCTAAGTAAGAGTCTAAGCCAGTAATGGGGAAACCATCACGTTTCCAGATGCCATTGTCCATAGAACTTGACGGGGTAAGATTCACCAATTTGTTTCATTTCCTTATATGAATCTCCCTTCTATGTTATTTTTCTTCAGTTCTAGAAGTATTTCAAGATCAGATCCATGCAAATCTTAAAAAAACAACAACTTTTCAATTTTCATTTCCCTAGCTAAATTTAGTGACGAGTCAAACTCATATAAAATATACGATGCTAAAATATCAAGAGACTTTCCTTCAGCTCTTTATCTGTGACATTATAATCATTGGAAAAAAGATAGAGGTGGAGAAAAAAGCAGGGTTTATTGGTTCTATTTGTACATTGGGAGAAAAATGGAAAGAGGAGATATGAGAGAGAATGATACTATTAGGAGGATACAATGAATGTGCCATACTGTAGCCGCATATTGTCCCAAAGTGGACGATATCAGTGTGTTCGTGCATACGACACATGTTGCGCATATGTATGGTTAGTTGTGCAAATTATCTTATCTTTGTTTATTTTAGTTTGTCTAGAATTATGAAGCTACGCTAGAGAGTTATGTATAGATCAGAGTTATTGTGATATTGTGATGTAGTAAAAAAATGCATTGGGGTTGTTGGGTGTAATATGTGGAGAACCATGGTTTACAGAAAGGAAAGTTTGAGGGGAGGACGGGGTGGGGAGTTAAAGGCTAGGGCGGTGCCCTATACAATAATAAACTTCATAGAATGATGGATTGGTGGTAAGATTCCATGATGTCATTCTTTTCAGAGCTTGTTCTTTCATGGAACGTGTTTCATTGCCTCAAGTCCTAATTATATGTACCATAGAGTTGTGGTACCACTGTACAAAATCCTCTTGTCTGGAATGTGTGTCTTCATTCCCAAAGTATAATGCATTTCAGGAAATTTAACAGTATTTGATTTATATTCTTCTAGCACTGAGAATGATCTTCTACTTGTAATGGTTTGGTAGTGTATGCATGCACAATTACTAAGTAACGGGTTTCATGAAAATATGATTGTCTTTAAATTGTTAACTTTGTCAAATGAAGATGTGTTACCAGTTTGATTTGGTTAAGCTTGACCTGATCCGCGGCATAGGATTTGATTTCTGGTACTGAAAATGCTTTGAGCAGTGCAGTGCCCTTCTATATAGGTAATAGGATAAATTGAACCCCTCCCGAGAAAAACTTCTAGAAAAACAATTATTAAGATAAAAGTGATTTGCAAACAATCCATAAGGTGCTAGGATATCTGTTGGTACTCGAGCATTATGACATGAACAATGCAAGGGAAAATCCAAGAGTTCGTCTTGTCGATACGTAATTTGTGAACTTATTTCCAGGTTTCACCTGCTAAAGGTGATAGCAAGCAAGGTGGCTGGAGTAATACCAGATTCACTTATAGCCATCAACAAAGTCAAAGTAAAAACTCTCAGAGACCAGCTAAGAAGCCACGGTTTACTGATAGTGTTGCTCAAAACGGTGATGCTTCTAGTGACAGTGACAAGGAACAGGGTTTAACAGCATATTACTCAAGTGCAATAGCACTTGCGGATACCCCTGAGGAAAGAAAAAGGCGGGAAAGTCGTTCTAAGCGCTTTGATAAAGGCCAAGGACAACGTGCAGAAATTAAACATTTCAGATCCAAAGGTTCAGGTTCCAATCTGTACACTAAAAGGGCTAGTGCTCTGGTGCTTAGTAAAAGTTATGAAGATGCTGGCAGCAGGGCTGTGGAAGACATTGATTGGGATTCACTTACTATCAAGGGAACTTCCCAAGATATTGAGAAACGTTACCTGCGCCTTACTTCTGCACCTGATCCTTCCACGGTACTTACTTCCTATCTGATTCTCATATAGTTTTGGAGTTTGCAGTTGTCGCTAGCTATAATGTTTTTTATGCATGGATTTGCTGTCTTGCACACTGATTATACCTGAACTATTTTGTAAATTGGAAATCTCTTTTTTCTTGCAGGTCAGACCAGAGGAAGTTCTAGAAAAAGCTCTAGTAATGGTGTTGGGTTCCCCAAAGAATTATCTGTACAAGTGTGATCAGTTGAAATCCATTCGTCAAGATCTGACCGTGCAACGGATACGTAACGAGCTTACCATCAAGGTGTGCTTACCATCACATCCTCTGCAGGATTTAAGTGCGAGCCTTATTATTATTATTATTATTATTATTATTATTATTATTATTATTATTATTATTATTTTTCAATGGTGACATTTCACTGAAGTTGCTAAACGACTACAATGAATCCCAGGGGACCGCCATTTCTGGAGGCCCCCTAAATATGATAATCGTGCTTACGTATTGTTCAAATTCCCCAACCCCTCGTACATTCTACTGAAAGATTCTTTAAAAGTTCCAATTATGCATTTTCTCCACCAGGCAGGTTCAGTTTGATACAAGCTGAATTTCTGGTAATGTTTGAAAATAAAGAGTATGCAAATGAAAAGACAATGGACGCTACATGTGTAGGAGTAGGACAAGGTAGTAGTTGACATCATGTGACTGAGAGATAAATTGTTATACTTTAACTCTTAAACATTAAAAATGTTAGAACTCTAATCCAATATTACCACCAACATGTTTAAAAGGAAGTGTCGTTGGCCCCCCAAAATTTGCTAGTTGTCAAATGTATAAAAGTATGTTTAAAAGGAAGTGTTGTTGGCCCCCCAGAATTTGCTGGTGTCAATGCCCCCACACACATCATACCCTCCCCCCCCCCCCGAATTTGCTATATGTATTTTGCCCACACATGATATACAAATGGAGTGCGTAACCGCAGTGAAAAAGCTCTAGTTAGTCAATAGCACCAATACATCTAACTAAGACAGTTAATCCTTCTAACCCCTATAATACTAACATAAAACATTTGATATACAAATATGATGAATACAACATAAACACTGTATCATTTGTTAGGTTAGACAGTCATTGCGTTGTTATAGGTACATCATTTCATGTAAATATGTGTTTACTTAGTGCACTTATTGTGTTTCAAGCCTACAATAAAGTTTTCTAAAATTTATCCCACATTTCCTCCTTTATTCACTTTCACCCTATCACCATTTTTTCCACATGTGACCAAATTGTTCATTAAAATCAGTAATTTCACTGGACTAAAATTTGGTTGAGACTATGTTTAGGTCCTTGCTTTTGCTTCACAATGGATGTACGTCCCTCCTGTTACTGTTATCATCATATAATACTAGCTACTAGGTGGTTGGGGTAAGTGACCACCCAAAATGTTACCGGAAATTCTTTTTATATGTTGGCATTTTGGTGCTCTTTAAAATTAAAACTTCATCACACGAGAATTTGGACTAAAAAGGAACTGAATAACTGTTATTACTTCTATTAGTAAACCGTTAAGAGAAGGATAAGTTTCTTTCAGTGCCTGATTTGAAAGAAGTTCTTTGTACAACATCTTTGTCTATGCTCTTCAAGATATCTTTGTTTGTTATGATAAATTTTGCCAACTGCTTATCACATCTTTCACATTTCTTACGTCAGGTGTACGAGACTCATGCGCGATTGGCTCTAGAAGCTGGGGATTTGCCAGAGTACAATCAGGTTGGTTGCTTATGCATTGTTGTGGTTTTCATGTTCTTAGTATATTATAGCTTGCAACCTGAACGTATTCTTTGAGATCTTTTTTTTTGAGTTTCTCCTATGGTATAAAATGTGCCGCATACTACTACTGATGTTTTATAACATGAAAAAGGTTAGTTGATTGGCTTGGATTCAGGTTATAATGTTTCCAAACCAGACTTTAATTGGGACAATAATTTTCTTAAGTCTGAGAAATTCTATATAAGATAAGTTTAACTTATGTTCCATACACTGTATGGAATAGTTTTGAATGTAAGCTGAAACACAATTTTTCTACCTCATGCTGATATTCCCTACATTGATTGGTACGCCTTTTGATACTACTTGCTTTTTCTCTTTGCAGTTACTTTCTACTTATATCCTCTTTTGCCGTAAAACTTTAGATATTTATTTGTGGGTTTATTTTGTAAAGATCTTCGTCTTATGAATGCCTAACTTTCCCTTAAGCCAATAATTGGTGTTTGTGCTCAACTCATATCTGAGTTTCTTAAATTTTACGATAAAGATTTTGATTATTATGGTTCCTGGTTTTCATACTAGTAAGTGATTTGATTATGTATTAAATTTCAAGATGAAGAGTTTGATTGGCATGACATCTTGCTTTTAAACTGATTTGGCTGTATCATTTTACGAACATTTTTTTCTATTTCACTGTGTATTTGCTGATGGTTGATATTATCAGTGCTAAGCAAAGTAGAATCATGGGCATTAGGAAAAATTGGCTTATTCCCAGTCTCCCTTATTTTTCTTGCACCATTAAAACAAAAATATATTTAAAATATGAGCGATGAGAACCAATGTTTCTATTCGTATTGGTCTCCTGGACTTTGCTTGAAGTAGTGATTGCTAACTTGCTATAATGTCATCACAGTGCCAATCTCAACTAAAAAGCCTTTATGCGGATGGGATCAAGGGATGCCATATGGAATTTGCTGCTTACAACATGCTTTGTGTCATCATGCACTCCAATAACAACAGAGATCTTTTGTCATCGATGGCAAGGTACATGTTTCTATTAGAAAAATTTCATACATTCGGTTATAATGAGTTTTATGGATTGTATATGCACATGCACTTGGGGATCTTGAGTTCTTGACTCATGGAAAGGGTAGGGATTTCAGTTTACTTTCCCTATTAAACAAACAGATTGTATCTTGGAAAATTTGTTGATCTCTGACATTCCCATTATTCTTGTCCCACCTCCAACCCATATCCTTGTATCTTCCTCCTTCCTTAAAGACTTGGAAGGGATAAGAATGGACAAGTTGGCCGTCTCCAACGCATTCAAACACTCCAAGGTCAGTGATATCTCTATGAAAAATGAAAGATCCATCCTCAAAAAGATAATTAACTAGCTATCCCACCCTGTAAGGAACAAGCTCTTGAGAGTTTAGGGAACAAGGGTTTTCAAAGGTAACTCTCCCTCTCAAACATCATGTAATCATTTGTTTACAAGAGAATAGAGTCATTTGTGGTTGTGTTTGTGTGATGTGAGAAGGTTTAGTCGGTGCACATTCCAAGTGGAGAGGAAATGAATGGTCATTGTGATACACGGTTGAGGAAATTAACTGAGGTTCAGTTACACATGCAGAAAAAGGTGGATATACTACCTTGCTATCTGTTACCTCGTAATTTCAGTCTTTTAGTTCTCGACTTACTGAAAGATTTCCATAGGGCGATCGCAGAGTATCCTGACATCATGAACCTTTCTATATCATAGTGTTGTCATTAAAAAATTAAATTTAAGTTTTTAATCCATCCATTATCCTTGAACAGTATCATGCGTAAAAAATAATGCGTAAAAAATAACATTGCAACTAGGGAATAAATGTTATATTTGAAGTTTTGAACCGTCTTATCTACAAATAATGTAAATCATCACAAATTCCATCACACTGATTTCCATTGCACTCGATTTTTGCTGCCAGATTATCAAATGAAGCAAAAAGGGATGAAGCTGTAAAGCACGCTCTTGCAGTTCGTTCAGCTGTTACATCCGGGAACTATGTCTTGTTCTTTAGACTGTACAAGACTGCTCCAAACTTGAACACCTGCCTTATGGGTGAGTTTTTGGTTTGTCTTTTTTTGGTGCAAGCGGTTTATGTGGCTAAACTTTTAACTAATACTGGATGCAGATCTTTATGTTGAGAAGATGCGGTTTGAGGCTGTGAAATGCATGTCTCGTTCCTATCGTCCTACAGTCCCTCTTGCGTACATTTCTCAAGTTCTGGGGTTCACAAGTACCTCATCAACAAATGAAACGGGTGATGAGAAGGAGATCGATGGATTAGAGGAATGCGAGGAGTGGTTACGGGCTCATGGTGCTTGTCTCACTGTGGATAACAGTGGAGAGATGCAGTTTGACACAAAGGTATATTGAGATATATAATGTTCTAGTCATTTTATTAGCATCCGGAATTTCAGGATTATTGAGATATATAACGTTTTGGCCTTTGGGTTCCCTCCTTAAGCAAGTTTTGAAAGCCTTTTACTGTCTCGTCAGCCTGAAATACACTAAAATGTCATTCAGTATATATTGCGTTTCTTTTTTGGTAGACATCCTCCCTGGGAGAGAAGTTATTTGTGAATTGGTAGTCAAACATAGGCTTCCGCCTGTTTTTGTATTATGGTGTCACAAAAAGCCTTTTTTCTTTTCTTTGGATGCAGAATTCTTCTTCAAGCCTTTTCATGCCAGAGCCAGAGGATGCTGTTTCTCATGGAGACGCAGGTCTTGCTGTTAATGATTTTCTAACCCGGACATCCTAAGGCCATTTTTGTTTATAAACATAGTGTATTCATAGCCAGAGTGTTCGGTGCTTTGGCAAATGGGGTATGGGCACGGGGTAGAGATGTGTTGGCACTGGCTGAGCCATCTGATGTATGAACAAAAAGATTTTTCAGAGTGGAGACTGGTGGAAAAGCCAAATTGTCAGAAGCCACAGTGATTTCTCCTGAAAGTTCTGCACTGTGAAGTAGCTCATAGTTTTACCTTTACTGACATTTCTTTTTCCATTCATCAAATTCGTTCGTATAAGTAGTAGTCATCGACTCTCACGTTGTACATTTGACTGTCTTCTGCTCATAAGATGATCATAAGGAACAGTCTTCCCTGCTGGGAAGGACTCACATTAGTGTTGTAAATGGAAAAAAGGTTGAAACAGTTTAGTCATACAATTTACTTTAGTTGGATTGCTTCATCAAGTAGTTCTACTTCTAGTAAGGGTTTCATATGAATTGGTTTCAAGTAGAATCATCTAGTCAATTAAAAGTTGTTGACTACCCGCATTGCATAGCATAATCATTAAGATTAAACCTTAAGGCAAACCAATGACGGAGCACGCCTGTCAAGGGCGATGGTTACAGGTACTTCAGGATATTGCTATTGGAAACATTTACAGGAAACTGCAAGAATGTTTGGTTTCCATATTAAAACTTGGAATCCCATGTTTTGCTGGATTGCCAATGGAACACATTGATATGAGACAAGTTGTAACTGAATTGCATCCCTTAGTGACCATTATCAAGGTGTGACTATCAACATAGATGCAATAATGGAAGTACTAACAATTAGGGTGCTTGCAGGGGAATGCTGTGGTTATTTTTCAAAGCGTTGTTCCGATTTCACAAATGAAAATATTTGATCAATATCCAAAATATACATAGTCAATTTGCTTTTCTTTGATAAATGAATATGAAACATGAAACTCATTTCTTTGCAGAAATAGGCCAAATACTGACCTTCTCTTTCTCAAACTTCACATACAAAGCAGTAACAGAAGCAATGAAATAAACCTGAAGAAACACCACTGATGGCGTGTGATACTTTATAACACTCTTACCAGACCCAAGCTCCACCAACAACAATGCCACCATTCCCAGTATTGCCAGTCTCCCATTCAACCTCTCCGCGTAAGGGTCGAATCCCAGGTTCACCTTCAAGCCTCCGGAGACAGGTTCTTTAAGTGGAACTGGTGGAAGAAACAAATCACTACCACCACCACCAGTGCTAGAAAGTTTCTTGGATTTCTTTCCTTTTCTTTGCTCCGCTTTCTTCCCAATTCCGCTTCTATATTTAATACGTGTGAGGCGGTTTTCGAAGCTGTCTGTGGAGGTTTCTGATGCTGGAGGTGATGATGGGCTAGTGGTTGTGTCAGTGGTGGTGTTAGACTCTGGGTCTGTGGCTCTTGTGGTGGTGGTGGAGAAGGAGAGATTGGGTTTTGGGTGGAGAAGTTGCTTGCATGGAAATGAGTTGGAGAATTGGATGGAAGAAGAAGGAGATGGTGAAGAAGCCATTAGAACCACCGCCACCATTATTTGTCCTGGCTGGTTTTGAGTTTGGTTTTAGATGGATTGGAGATAAGAGGCTACTTGTCTGCACAATATGAATTGGTATGGTTGGTTGAGTGGGGCCAATCTTGAACACTCTTGTGGATGATGTTTTCTGGACTATTGAAAGGAAATGAGCCCATTGGATTTGACCCAAAATGTATTTGAATTGGTTTGATCATTTGAACGACTTTAGTAACTCATTGCCAGTTTCAGCAATGCAACCAGACTAGGGTTGATGGTAATTGAAGAATTCAGTAATTATTGCTATCGTTTCGCCTTTAAACACACACTTGAAAACTGACATGGGATTTATAGCTCTAGCAAACTATGATCCTCATCGATCAAGAATCATATTTAGAACTGGAAATGGCAATGCATGACAAAAATATGTATAAATTAGTATAACCCCTTGTTAACAACTGTCCCATAACAATCCATATTGACATTTTTAAAACTCTGTTCAAGATTTTACTACTACTATAATTTTGAAATCTTACCTTAGATAGTTCAAAAGTGTTATTATGTAAGACTAATTAGCATCATCACTAGCAATCTTGATGAAGACATCTTCCAGGGTGGTATCAGCCAAACCCCAAGCATGTATCATGAACTGCCTCTTTGCATCTTGGACAGCGCTGAAAACATCAGCTATGCTTACTTCGTTCTTTGGTAGTTCAAATTTTTGTGTCCCGGACAAGTGGTAGATCTTCTTTGCCCTAGATGAAAGGTGGTGTGCCAGAATCTCGACCTCCTCCTCATGTGCAGGTGATGTTGAGATTGTAAACACAAAAGTTTGTCCATATCGACTCTTAAGCTGTCACCAGGAAAGTGTTGGAAGAGTTATAATTTTATTTGATTTCTGTAACAAATGACGTAGATCATTACTAGTGTAGTTTGAATGATTTTATACCTCTGCTGAGTTTCCGATGCACCTGAAGTTTCCAGCAACAAATATCCCGACCCTATCACATAAGGCTTCAGCCTCTTCCATTGAATGTGCTGAAATCGTTAACATAGACATTAAGAAATTTTGAAAGGCCACTTACGCGGAACAATTATTTGACTGGTTAGTCCTATCCAAAAAGATTTAAGATACATAAACTTCATTTCCCTTGAAATGATAAACTTATGAATGAAAAATGAAAAAGAGGAATACTTGTGAGGATGATGGCACTCTTTTTCTTCGCTTCCTTCACTGCCTTCCATAACTGGCGCCTTGAAGCTGGATCCAATCCAGTAGTGGGTTCATCCATGTAGACAACCTTGGAAGATTTAAAGCACATAAGCAATAAATTCTCAATATGTCAAGTATCACAGAATGTAGGGGATTTGGAGAGTGAATGATTACATACCTTAGGATCTCCAATTAGAGAAATGGCAACACTAAGCCTCCTCTTCATACCTCCACTATACGTCCCTGCTTTCTTATCTCCCACGCCTCCATTAAACAGATTTACACTCTTGAGTGCGTCTTCCACAGCCTGAACAATAAAATAAAAGAGTAACTAAGACAAGGCTCAAAGTTGACGGAACGACTGAGAGTTCTGAAGATTGAAACTGCATTGGCAGACAATCCTAGGAAAGATATTTAGCATAGTTTGAAAATCCTAGACTATGCGAGCTAGGGAAAAAAATGCAAGAGAGATTTTACGTTGGATTGATGATTGAAAGTACGACTTACAAAACTGAATTGGGATTCAGCAAAATGCACTTACTCGTGTCAAAGCAGAACCCTTGAGGTTCTTTAATCTGCCATAAAACAGTAGGTGTTCCCTCCCCGTCAGTGTTTCCCAAAGCAGGCTGCATCATCGAAAAATATAAACGGACAATTCAGAGAGGATCATATTAGATTCCATAGTCAAGATGAAAGAACATTTGTCGCTTACTCATCCTGCGGACAGACTCCCATGCTTGTGTATATTTTGTCCATATCAGTTCTTATGTCCATGCCATGTACGTATGCTGTCCCGGAGGTTGGTGGTAAAAACCCAATCATCTGTGAGCAAAGATAACAGTCCCTTAAGTTTGAGTAAAGAACTAGATTATATTATTGTAATAACAGCATCAGCTTCTTAATAAACACATTTTCTCAAATGATCAGTTGAATGACTATGAAAGCTCTAAACTTTGAAAGAATAAAATCAGTAATTTTTTAACTTACCATACTGATAAAAGACGTTTTGCCAGCACCATTTGGACCGAGCATACCGAAGCATTCCCCAGGAGGCAAAGCAAGAGATAATCCTTTAACTGCAAATTTTGGTGTGTTTCCATCTTTCCCTGGATAAATCTTTTTCATGTCATCACAGATGATAGGATAATTTGCATTGGGTTCAAGTCGCAATTCTGTAACCTTCTCCCTCTGAAACGCAACAAAAATAAAGTTATCTATAATTTCAGAACAGATGTAATCCAATTCTAATGATTTAAAAAGGAGGGAAATCTAATGTAATTATGGTGAGCTGCTGAGAGTGATTCCGGTTGTTGACGAGCATGGGGCCAAATCAAGTGTCAATACATAACAATTAGAATTGAACTTTGATATGAATTTAATTCTACATTTTTTTTTTTTTACATAAATAAATCCACCGATTGTCATGAGCATTTCATCTAAAAGCCCGTTCATTCTTAGTGAAAAATTTGCATTTCTTCTACCAAAACTGGAATTTAAACCGAGAACAAGCCTGGTTTATCAAAGAGAACAAATACCTCTTGAGAAACATCAGGTTGGTCCATTCCAACAAGAACTTTTGAGTCTTGAGAACTTTGGCTCTGAGCAGGTGGTAAAGCTTTTTTCTGAAAATTTTTTGAGCCTTGCAAGAAAAAAAGAGGATGCTTTCTAACACCACTTCCAACTGACACAACTTGATCTAGGTAGTATGCAACAAGAAGAAAGATTAACCACTCGATACACATCACAGCGAGGACTTCTTTCATCACAGTTCTGCCATCCGTTACATCTTTCCATTTCATCCCATAGGTGGAAAACATTGCGAGTTCATATATCCCCCGATAGAGAGAAAGTCCAGGAATTATCTCCAACAAAACGATTAAGCCACCTGCCAAGAAAGAAAAAATTAAGTCCCATCACAATAGCCTTAAAATAAGTAGCTGGGGTAATTGTAGAGTGGCCTATGTTACAAGCTCTAGAGAAAAATCAGGTATGAAAACAAGGTTGGTCGAGATTTTAGAGTACATCTTAATGTGTTGCGTATGCAATCACGCGAGACAGTTTTGAACAAGATTGTTTTGCATTACCCACATCGAGATTTATACTCACCAGAAAAGGATTGGCTTTCAATAAAGGACTGGAGAAGGAACTGCCCTACGAGCCCAGAACCAAACAAGTAAAAGTACCCTATCACTGTCATCAGATTACAGTCATGGAACTTAGTCGAATGATTATATAAATTGTCAATATGTTTCTACCTTACTAACATTTGAAACAATTCAAATGAGAGGCAAACCTGAAGCAGTTCTCTCTTTGGAAAATAATATTGCGGCAAGAAAGGCAAATGCGATCTGTAGGTTGATAAACATAAAATAGAACACGAACTGAATGCCGTAATCGTTCAAGGTGAATAATCTCAACTCTGCACACAAGTTAGGTTTAGACTTTGGGTCTAGTTGTAATAATAATAAAAATTTCTTAAAAAAATGCACACAAGAAACTCAACCGAAATTATGCCACTCAAATAAAAATGAAGTAGTTCTAATACAGTCTTACTTGTTAAATATCCAAATAGGAAAAAGCACAACATGTAGGCCAACGATAAGAAGAGAAAATAAGCATAGGTTATCATCCAATAAGGGCCATCCCTCAGTCCATGCATCTTCATTATAATTCTAAGATTTTGTTGCTTCTCGTAAACCAGGTTCTTCAAGATTACCTAAACAATGAGGCAAGAGCTCGTAAGAACATAATTACATAAACTAGAAAAGTCAGTAGTGATCACATAACTACCTGCAATGATGAGAATGCTGATAACAATAATAACAAACATATCAGTATTGTTAATCATGTTAGCACTATTAGTATCATTCACGCCATCATGTATGTTTATTCAAATAAACTACGTACATCCGTTTCTAACATTCAGTTTAGGTCAAGCATCATATAGAATGCCATCAAACTCCATACTTACAGGAAAAAGTGACAGGACAACCCATGTAAAGAAGAGGGGGCCAAGTACAGGAGAGAGATCTATTATAGATTTTACTGCAAAAGGTCTTGGCGTTTCTTTGACATAGTCGATTAAGATCTTTGTATCAGCGCCTCTAAATAATTGGAGGTAAGCATTCGAGACCTGCACAGAAAATATCAGCATACTATCTCCATTTAACATCTTTTCGATACAAACTAGACAGGAAAGAAAAAGCATAAAATTGTCAAAAATAAAAATAAAAAGTAAAGAAAACCCATGGGAATTGAAAGTAAATTATAATTCGCATCTAAAGAAGTCCATAACTTCTTCAGAAACTGGGTTTTTAAGAAAAAGGGGGTCAGTATACATACTATGTTGACTAACCGTGGAACACGGTCCAAGCCGTTATCTTCTTTTGCCATCTGGTTATACCAAATATTCACCTCAAAGTTCTTTTCATCAGAGTTCAATAAATCATAAGCTGCAAAAACGTTTAGATTTTTCAATTCACCTTCTAGTATTGAACTTATCATGCCAAGTATTCAAGAAAACAATGTGAGACCACAAACCTGTCATGATTTTGTCATCCTTCTTTGGTTTACCTTGTTCGTCTGTGTCAGTTATCGGTCTACCTTGTTGGTATGTCTTTAGTAATTCAGCATTTATCACTACTGAACTCTTGCGCCATGAATATAACCCTGTCATACACCTTAGCTCTACACACACATTCAAGAAAGATTAAAGGAACAACGATAATATATCACTCTTTGAAAAATCTCCCAGCATTCAATAGTAAAACCAATCACTTTTATTATCAAAGATACCAGACCAACCGATATTCTTAGTATACCTGTTTCAATTGGACTATTAATATTTGGAACCTTCACATTAACAGTGGATGTGATATTTGCTTGGCATTGTCCTTGAATGATATCCAAAGAAACACCATCATAATCATCATCAAAAGCAACCTCAATAAAATTATCTGTGCTGGAACGCTTTTCAGACCCCTGAAAAAAAATATCGAAGGCACATTAGTATGGAAACCCGGAGAATTGAAGAAAACAACAATGAAAAACAAAGGACAACCAAGAAACACGTACAACAACGAAATTGGCAAAATCATCCAAATTCACTGAGGAGTTGTTGAAATTGAACCCCTTGGGAAACAAGTTTTCTCCCACACCTATCAATCAAAATAAGAGAGATCAATCGATATTCAAATTGCAAACCAGCAAACACAATAATTAGTGGAGATCAAAAGATGGTATTGTGGAGAGAACCCACTTGATCCAAGAGACTGATTAGCACCAGTCAATAGTACTGTGGTAGCATCTGCGATGGTGGGTAATTGCACTAATGCAGGCCACTCTGGAGGGTGATTGATCGGACATTTCGAATATTGACCAGGATCAGAATTGATATTATTACCGATAGTAGAACAATTCAGTGGTTTTGCGTTGTCCTTGTTCATAACATGGTTCGTCACACCTTGCAGTACAGCTATAATCAAGCAGAGGACGGCAGGGAAGGCAACAAGACCCAGATTGGTTTTCAAATTCCTTTTCTGCAATAATCACCAAACAATCAAATAAAATAAAGAATGCCAATCGTCGATATAGATACAGAATGTTTCAACTCGTGTTCTCGATCTAAATCAAAACTAATCAACCTTAATTATGAATAGGAATGTCTGATTAATAATAATGTATTTATACACTTGCGTTCACAAAACTAAGCCTAGAAGCCTTAACCAAAAGTGCAGAGATTGCCAAGATTGCCACTATATATATATATATCATGGAATGGAGGCACAACAAGCATTCATTACATTGGCCTAAACTCACCAACAGCTGTTGATGTTTGAGAGAATTGTATTTGATGAAATGCTCAGTTGCCGCGAGATTGTGAATTGTGATTGATTGAATGGAATTGGACCTTGCAGGATGATCACCCACAATTTCTGCAGTGTTACTAGGTATTTCTTGATTACCTTCGAGTTCCTGATGGATTATGTGGTGAATCTTGAAATAAAATTTACTTTAATAACCTACATTATTCTAAGCCTTGATTCTTGTTTGCGCCTTTACTTTTTGTCGAATCAAAAGCTAGGAAAAACTCACACGTCAAACAGATAAAAAATAGTGAAGATCGCACGTTTGCAACACAAAACACCACAAATAAGGCAACCTCATTCTCAAACATGCCTAAAATCTCATAACGGATTACCTGAAATGAAACCCATCATTTCCATACAAACTTCAAATTTTCCATATGAGCATTCATGCACAATGCTAACCAGAAAAGAACTGTTGTTACCTGCAAACAAAAACATCCCTAGAAATCCACCTTACTTTGACCTATCGAATGTTTCAACCAATTCATTGTTCAAAAATCAAAGCTTCCTCAAATTACATCAACCCTACATAGCACAATCTACTCTGCCAATCACTACAAACTCAAACTTAAATAATATACCGCTGCTTCAAAAGATTCCACACACTTCCATTAGTGACCCAAGTTATCCAATACACAACTCCCTAACTTCATGTTCTCAACTAAAAATTCTCAATACAACCATGAATTCTAAACATGGAAAGATGTATGTATCAACCACATACAAAGTGATAGCCTATCTCAACCCCAATCACAAATGAACTTGCAGTCATAAACTATTGCCCCTCAGTAATGGATACATTCAAGCAAGTACTTGTTTCATTAATATTTAAACACAATTGAGTACTAAAGACTACTAGATGGATCAATCAGTAAACAAACTATACTTTTTGAATGGATTTCATGGTTCCTAGATATAAGTCTAGTAGGAGGATTAAAAAATCTAAAACAAAATGCATAAAAATGAACATAACATAAACATACACAATCTCCAAAAAAAATTATTCCTTCAACATTCCAAAATTCAATCCAGATACAAGAAAATTAAGGAGTATTCTCAATGGATTCAATAGATCATTACCTGAAATGTAACATTCTTTCGAAGCAAAGCATTGGCTTGATTGAAAAACGAAGTCGACGCCATTATGATTCAAGTCTTTCTTCTTCCTCCTTTTCAAATCTTTGGTTGCAAAAAACAGAGGAAACAGAGAGAGAGGGTTTAACCAAAATACACTCCAAGAGTCAACAGAAATTCTAACTGGCGAAGAAACCAGCGAGGGAGGTGTGTTGCAACCCTCCATCCCTATCGGGATGCGCGTAGAAGCCAACCACACACATGGTTTTCACTCAGTGGGGCCTAGTTATGGAATGAGTCCAACGTGGCATGATCTTGCCCGTTGATCTAAAACATATCAGAGAGGATGACAATTGACAACATCTTTTTCTTGGAAATTAAGTGATAGAATTAGAAATTCATGAAATAAATAAAGGTATAAATTTGTTACCATAAATAAATTATAAAATTGACTAGTTTTGAAAAAAAAAAAAAATATGGGTGTAGAGTGTAGTGATGGACAGCTTGATTTCCAAAAATTGAATAATTATTTTTTGGCAAAAATCAAGAACTGTCACTAATAATTAGGTGATGGATTTCAAGATTTAAAGATCATTAAATGTGGCTAATGACAGTGAAAATTAGAATGTGTGTAATATGGCAATAGCATATTTTTTAAAACCTACATACACTTTTAACCTTAAGTTATTTTGGGTAAAACATTTTCTACTTGAAGGACAGCTGATGATGAAGCATTGTAAAGGTTATTTTGATAGGTTTGAAAAAGAAGAATAGAGTAGAGGAAGGTTTAAGGATAACAATTTATTCATAATCGAAATTTACAATTCATCTATTCTTGGCTTTGATCGAAAAATGACCGAAATTCTCAATTTTGTCATCAGGTTCTGCAATAAGGATGATGTGGCACCATCAGAGGATGTTTTTTATAAGCTCGAGGAGGTACAGATAAACACTTTGAAAATTTTATCATTCTTTCAAGATCATGCCACGTCACCTTGTTTCAAAACCTGATTGCAAAATACCTGATTTTCTAATATTTTCATTCCCAATTTGATGAACATGGAATCGCAGACAAATCGTTAGTCATAGAGCTACATGGTCTTTTAGTCTGTAAATACTTGGTCCTAGCCAAGATCAAGAGTTATCATTTAAACCCAAAGAGTTCTTCTATAATGTCATGTCTGATCTTTTGTGCCCGAGCTTATACTTGAGCGGTGTCATGCACATGTTTTATTGATGTGACACTTAATATCTATTTTGCCAAATCCATTATCTCATCTGTTCAAACAAATTTTAAATTTCGTTATTCCATCTCATCATCTCATCATTCCATCCCATCCCATCCATTGTCTCATTATCCCATCATTCCATCTCATCATTCCATCATCCCTAATGTTTGCGTTTTTTAGCTTTTTTTTTTCAAGCTTTGCCACACCAACTTGCACTTTGGGTTGTCCCCCACATTCTAGTGGTTAGGGCTGTGTGGATTTGTCTCCCACGTTCTAGCTTCGAATCTCACTTGCAAGGTTACTTTCTAATGGGTCGTCCAATTGATAGGTTATGAGATCCTTAAAAACCCAACTCACCTTCAAAAAAAAAAACTTGCACGTGCCTTGTACCATTCAGGTATGGAATAGGCAACGTAGAATTGTTGAAACCCAAATATATGCTGAATAGAAAAATACTAGCGCAAAATGGAGTATTGGAAGGATGACCATGCCGGAGGCTTAGTGTTCCACGGGCATTTTAGGGCTGATACCAAATTTTCGCTCATTGGTCAGCCCGTCGTGGTTTCTATTTGATAGTAGATAACGATATTTTGAACAGTGGTCTAACAGATCATATAATGTATTGCTTCCTCGTTCCATAAAAGAAGCGAGATGATGAACAACGGAAATTCTTGTATTTGAAATTTTTTTTAATTTATTATTAATTATTTGTTTATCAGGTTGGATTGATTTTGATTTGGTTTGATTTACGTTGTATTGATAAGATCAAGAATAAGGTCATCCTCATTCATTTAATTTACGCCTCTTTCATTTTCCTAAAAATATCTTTGTAAATGCCAGCGGCAACAACTGTTGATTAGCTTCCAGATGAACATGGAGTTGTTACTTTGAACTCCGGGAAGGGACCTCCCTTTAAAGCATTTTGATGAATTCCCTCTTTATCAATCTTCTTATTTATTGATCTCATTAGAAATTATATAAAGACAATTTGTATTTGATATGGTCCGAAATAATTCAAGAACACATTCGAAGAAATTCTGACTGTTAGTAGGAATGGTTTGTGGATTTCGAACAGCTATAGCCGCTGCTTGAATGTTGGGTAAAAACATATCGAAATTCATAATGATTTGGTCAATACAACATCGGACAAGGAACATTCTCAGGAAGACAGTTTCTATGGGGCGGCATAAGCCTCCCAAAAAGTATGGAGGAGTGCAAAGGTTTCCTCCGGCCGGACGGACATAGAAGTTAAGTTGTTGGTCATACATCCATTGGCCTAATTAACTCAATCATTCAATGAAAAAAATAAAACATATATCCTCAAATTTCTTTATAAATTGGTTGATAAAAACTAGCAAACATAATCATAAAATTTGATTGAAAAAAAAAGAAGTAAAACTGTATAAAAATTACATTCATCAATCCATCCTAAATCAACAATTGTTCCTTCCTTTCTGCCTAGTATACGAATATCAATTGAAACTACCTCCTCTTGTTCTTGCTTCCCAACAACAAAGCGAAGTAAAAAAGAATTCTAAAGAAAAATCCCCAAGCCAATGTAACCCATAGACAACTCCATTTATTCAAATCAGTAACCCCCTGTTGTTTCAAGATATCGACGCCAGTCGTAACGCATGTATTCTTCGATATGTTCATCCCCAAGGTCTTGCTCAATGTCTGCAATAGATTGGCTTTGAGTGCTTCCGGAACTAGCCCCAGAGGGGTGTTGTCAAAGATTTGGATGCCACGAACAAAGCATTTCGAGGGGTCGGAGAATTCGTTTTGTAAAACGCCTTCGAAGGGGTACTTGACTAGTGAAATGTAGTGGAACCAGATCCAGTAAGGAGGGATTCGATCACGGTTGATGAAGAAGCCGCTGAAGAGTAGGAAGTAGGCCAAGATTGCGACCACAACGGTGTAACCTAGCATTACATGAGTAACCACACCGGAGAGGAATGTTACGAAGGAGCTACCAGCCCAGAATGAGGCTAAAATTGTTAGGAAGTAGAACAGAAAACCGGACATGCCACCAGCTAGGCCTACTGCCCAGAATGTCGTGGCTGCGAATGCTCCTGCAAGGAAGATCAAAGCTGGGATAGCAGTGATCGAATGTGATAGAACATACGATGATCGACGATAAGCATTGTAAGCTGTCTCCCTCATGAAAATGTAGCGCTCTTGGAGGAAAACTGGGAGGGCTTCAGCACAAGTGTAGAATGTAGTAGACATGGCAAAGGCGAAAAACCCTAATCTTTCCTGGACGCCTCGGGGCGAATTGTCTAGCTGCCAGAACATAGTTGCAAGAATGAATCCAGTAATGAGCACTGCACCTGTTCGCATAGCGATAAGTTCAGGCATACGCCTGGAGTTCATGATTGTTCGCTTAGATAACACAACAATCTCAGTCCACATTGGATTCGCAAATGAAGCCATAGCTGAACTAGGCAGCGAAGAAGCATTCGTAGCACCCGAAACTAGCTTCCCACGAGAAATGCTTGCGCTTATTGCATCTTTAAGAGATAAGTCGGAGTGATTGTTATTAGTAACGCGCTTCATGTTCTGCCAGTTCTTGTTAAACTCAATCAAATTTTTGGTACCAGCAGGCGAACCTTCGAGCTCGCGAATCAAGTCAAGCGCAAACTCAGTCCGATTCTCATTCTCAGGCATAGGATTGCCAAACTCAGCAAAGAACTGTGGGAGGTGCGCTGGTGAACCACTGTAAACAGTGTGACCTCGCGAAAGGAAGATCACACGGTCCAGAAGGCTTAGAATTCGATAACTGGGTTGATGTACGGACATGATGACTATACTTCCGCTCTGTGCAATCCTCTGCAACACCTTCACCACCATGAACGCGCTCGTCGAGTCTAGCCCTGACGTCGGCTCGTCCAAGAATAATATAATAGGATCATGTATAATATCAATTCCTATTGAAACCCTCCTTCGTTCTCCTCCGGAAACTCCCCTATGTCCTTCATCTCCTATTACCGTCTTCGCTGCGTTTCTTAGCCCTAGCTGATCAATGAGAGCTTGCACTCTAGCCTTCTTCTTGGACTTAGTGAGCGAACGAGGTAAGCGAAACTCCGCCGAGAACATCAGGGTTTCCTCCACCGTCAGCATGGGGAAGAGAAGGTCATCTTGCATTACATAAGCTGAGATAACCTTGAGAAGACGAGACTCCAAAGCTTCTCCATTGAGTGTCAACGACCCCTTCAAGCTCTCGCGAGAAATCCGATTCGCAAGAGCATCAATCAACGTGGATTTCCCCGACCCACTGGCTCCAAGAACAGCAAGAATCTCTCCGTCTTTCGCCTCACCAGAGACGTCGTTAAGTAGCGTCTTCGTCCTGTCTCCGAACTCGGTCTTTGGACCGCCGATCCATTTCCGAATCGACCACTTACGCCGTGTTTTAACGCTGTAAGTGAGGTTCGTGAAAGACAGGACGAAAGGCAACGCACTAGGGTGCTCGTTCATCTCGAGCACTTGATGGTGCGAAAGCGCGTCGAGAGGTTGAGTCTCCTCGACGCGCTTCAGCAACTCTCCTAGCGTTGGTGAAGTAGCTGCTTGGAAACCGGAGAGGGAGAGCTGCTGCTCCATCTCCTTCTTTTGTTTCAAGAACCTCGCAGATATATGTGTCTCTGAACCAACACGAGACATTGTGGGGTTTTTTTAGTCCCTTCTGTATACTTTACAACGAGATTTTATAGCAGAGAATCAGATACACTTAACGGTGACAGAGATATAATGGCGGGAAGTTGGACTCAATGTACAAATGAAACAGCATATTCCGTCGTCATCTTTGACGCCGTTAGTTTAATGTGAAGTGCTGTGTTTAAATATGTGGTGGTGTCGTGTGAATATTTATTTGCAATAAAAGGGTGTTGTTTTTGGGTGATGTTTGGGGGAGTGGTGACCTACATTTCCTAATTTCTGAACTACACGAAAAAGCAAATTGACAGGAATGGAGGGTTAAGGCAGCTTGTGAAGGGGGTTAATGGGTGATTAGGTGTGGGTGTTTATCTACTGCAAACTATATGTGGTTGAAAATTTTAATCTTGATTAACTATGTGCTTTAAGTTGAGAAGAAGATGTGTAAACAAGAAAAATATGATGATAAGGTAGGAAAGTTCCAATTTTTAATATGTTGTTGTTAAGTAAGCATGTTTTTAATAATTGATAAATCAGGGTGAGAATAGCGCGGAAGTTGATCGATAGAATCCAAGTCATTTTACACATCACGCGGATTTTTCATCATAATGGTTATAAATTTTTAGCCTCCTTTGTGTTTACTGAAATACCTTGAAATCATAATGCTTTTTGGAATCTTTGATTCTAAACCAATATCCGATTGTCTATTCTAAACCAATAATCAAGTATTTGCAGTATGGCAATGCATGGATTGTGTTTTTAGTGATTAAGATTAAGATCATGCGTGTGAGATTCAAATTGTACATATTTGCAAAAAGTAATATAAAAAGTAAAAATAAATACCCCTAGTTTGATCACATTGTGTATGTAAGCAAGCATGGTTGAATGTTGAAACAATCAAAATCAATACTCATTAGGTGTATCCACATCTCAACCCCCACCAAGTTTCACATAATTAGCCATCTTCTTAGCTCTGCCTGTCTGCCAAAATCTTACCAAATACCAAAGCCTATAATAAGACTTGAAAGGTCAAACAAAACAAGAAGTGAGACAAAGAGTTGAACAATGAACACAAAATATCATGGGCAAAGGTCATCATCTACCTAAGCACATACATATTTTATACCTTAATCTTCAACTTTCTCCACTGTATCAGATTAAGGTGTTGTTTGTTTCCAGTCTCTATCCTAGTTTCTATTTTTATATGTAGCTCTTTTTCTTCAAAACAAGTTCACAGGTAAGCTCCAAACCACATGGGTATAGTTGTAACTGCCTGCCCTCAACCCACGTTTAGTAGCTCATGATTTTGCTCTTCCATATTCTTGGAACTTCTAGATTTTAATAATGAGGATCACAAGTAGGGGTTGGACTAAGAATTTTAGCTCGAGGGATAAGGAAACTCTGGACTTGATATTAGAAGTTGTATAGGCCAAGTGTAGAGCATAGGGGCATAGCTGGTTGCATGTCGATGGCCTAAAAATGTTGGTGGGAACAGAGGAACGGGTCAGATTTATCCCAATGAGAGGAACAGTAACAATACAGTCTATAATGCCATAGCCACATAGTACGCAAAGAAAATAGCAGTTTTGACATAACCATCGAGGATAACATCAATTTCTAACCATAGGATGAGTGGATGATACCCAATTCAGACCCAATGTACTACTATCTTGGAATAGAATAGATTCAAAATACAAGTAAAAACTAAAAAGTGATACTACTATCTTGGAATAGAATAGATTCAGGGATGACAGTTGAATGAACACCTGAGCCTGCAATAACTACAAAGGAATAAAGTTGTTTATGCTTCCTTCTCAATTGTTTCTCAAGGGGAAGATGCTTCCCAGTTGTAAGGAATAAAGCTTGTAATGGTGAATGCAAGAGAATAGAACTGTAAAAGGTAAAGGTCCTGGACAAACACGCTGCAAACACTACTTTAGAATAGAGACAGCATACCAAAAAGAGGGTAACATGAAATTGATGCTCATTGTCATTCAGCAAGTACTCTGATGAATGTTTCACATCACTCAACGTATCTATTAACATGCTATAACTTCGTGAGGGCTGTAAAACAAAATACCTTTGAAGAACACTCTTCAGAAACAGAAATCTTGTGCTTGTCATTGGAAGAAATAATATATAATCTCAATCTCATTACCTGGTAACAATATATAATCTCCATAGAGTTTACTAGCAGAGACTGCATTACATGAACAAAATTAGGAAGTCATGAAATCACAAGTTCACAACTTACTATCCTACTGACTCTGCTGCAAAGTTGGATGCAAAAAGATCCAGGTGTTCACTATAAATAACTGCAACAAATGCTTCTATTTTGCAGTTTTTGAGTAAGAAATGAGTTTTAAGGATTGCAAGTACAGCTAAGAAAACATAAAAACCTATTTTCTAATAAGTTCAAATTTATTTTTGCTCTTAATATATCAAGTTCTCAACATTCAAACCAATCCTCATTATCCAAAAGAATGAGGGTCACAGAGAACCAAGATACACCGTCGATTGGAAGTGCACCTGGATTCTGAACCATGTTAGTGATTTCTACTTTTGGGGGTAGCATCAGTGACTTCTTCATTCGATTCATCTTTCTTTAACAGGAGTCCGCTCACTCTGCCTTGCGTTTTGGCGATCTTCTTGAGCTTGAATATCGTAACCCACTTGTGATGCGGCCTATAAACTTGAGAACCTCATCGATAAGGATAACTGGCAATGCAACAGCTAACACCAAAAGCCATTCGTTCAGGCTGAGAGGCACAATGCCAAACACTTGAGCAAGGAAAGGTACATAAAGGATCAAGAAATGTAGTCCAAAGGACACGGACATGGCGACAAGGAGCCATGGATTGACCCAAGGAGGCATCACTAGGAGACTCCCATCCTCGGACAGAGCATTGAGTGAGTTGAACATCTCGATTGCAACTAATACGGAGAGGGAGAGGGTCATAGCTTTCACTTTGCCAGCCTGAAAGTAGTCACAGGGGTTGTCAAAAGAGAACTCCTGAGACCCAGCTGTGAAATTGGAAACTGTGAAGCCTTCCCAAGTAGGGCATTGACCCCAGTTGGAAAGTTGGGAATAGGTGACCAGGGAATGACCATCACCACTCAGGTCGATGCCCATAAAAGAGCTGTGTGTAAACCATATGATGAAAACACCAACTGTTGCTACGCCGACGTAGAGCCCAATGACCTGTTTTAGGTCAACAATCAACATATTCAGTGAATACAGAATAATATGTGAGATAAGATTGAAGGTTGTAAATGAAATCAGCTTTGAACAATTGAATGTATAAAGTACCAAGTAGCGGAATAAGATCCAAGGACTGATCAATGAGTCGTCACTTCTTCGAGGAGGTTTCTTCATTATATCTGTATCTGGTGGATTGAATCCCAGAGCAGTAGCAGGAGGGCCATCAGTAACAAGATTGACCCACAAAAGCTGAACAGGTATCAGGCCTTCTGGAATACCCAAAGCTGCAGTTAGAAAGATAGAGGCTACTTCACCGATGTTGGAGGAGATCATGTACCTGCAAAAAATCACATGACAAGATCAGAATATATGGAAGCCATGTCAATCAACCACTATAAAATAGTTGCATTCCTAGACAATAGATTGCATATAAATCACAAAAATCAAGAAGTTGTGATATGTAATCTATCAGCTCACTTTATGACAAATCAATTGAAAGCATAGATTTTACATCAGATCAGAAACTAACACCTAAGGTATAATTAAAGGTAGGTCGTTTATGTGGGAGTCCAATTCTTTGCACGAAATGAGAGGAGTGCAACTAGGAACTGTTGACCATGCTAACCTAAAGTAGGTGAGTCACCGAGACCCTTGTTTATATACCTGCTGCGACTTTTGAGCAGGCCCATTGCCTATAATTGAACAATCTGTGAATTGATAGAATTGATGCAAGTCTGGAAACGCTGGTAGTGATACTGAATCAAACTAACATCTCCCTACCTGCACACTCGAGTTTTACTGGCAGAAAAGTTCATCCTTGTACAATATATAATGCCAATTATATTGCCTCATCATCCTCAATATACTAGTGTGGAGAGATTTGCCCGCAATACTTCTATATACACATTGCATTACACAATTAATAAATTGTGGTACCATAGTAAGCTAACTTACACAATGTTGACTACGTGGCATCATGATAAGCTAATTTACATATTGTTCACTCTTGCATTATCATTTCTACGACACGAGATGTAATACCCAAATGACAGCATTTGGGAAGTTGTTTGCCTAGAGTAGCATATGTATAGATGGTTTCCCAATGTTGATACTTCAAAGTAATGGTGAGTCAGGAAATGGTGATCATCGATAGTGATGATAACACCTCATATCATAATGGAAACAGTCAAATGATTTCATTAAAAGCTAAAGAGAATCAGAAGCTAACCTGATAAATGCTTTCATATTGTTATAAATAGATCTCCCCTCACCAACTGCAGCAACTATGGTATTGAAATTATCATCTGCTAAAACCATGTCAGAGGCTTCCTTCGCAACCTGAAAGATAGGTGATAGAAGTGTTTAAAAATATATGAATCAGAAGCAAATGATTATAATAAACTTGTACACTGGGAAAAAAAAAACAGAGAGGATAGCAACAACAGGGCATTGGGTATCCCCATAAACAAAGTACGAGAATATATTCACATCGTTTATACATGTAGGATACAATGATAAAAAAAAAAGGTACAAACTGTAGCGTCCTATTGTAACTTATAAACAAATAATACAAGCAACCAAAGTGAATACAAATTGTAGGTGAAGTGGGAATGTTGAAGACTCTAAGGGTGTGTTTGGTTGCATGGAATCCTATGCCATGGGAATCCATGAGGAGACCCCTACATTTTAGGCTAAATTAATATATCACTCCACATCCACCATTTGATTTTGTGATCAATGGTGGGAATGGAAGTCCATGAACATGAGAATCTCACTCCTTGGGTAAAATATTGAGGTCCTCTCATAAATTCTCATGACATAGGATTCCATGCAACCAAACACACCCTAAGCATCACAGCTGAAGTAGTTGCAATAAAACCAAGACATATCAAGAGAAGATACATTATATTGATAGAACTTAACACAAATTCAAGTCTGCATAAGAGTCCAAGACAAAGGGAAACCAAATTATATCTCCAAAGACTAGATTCATGCAGCATCTTAATTCAGCCCTAAAACTATGTATTCCAATGGTATGACTATGAACTCAAGTACACTGAGCAACCAGCCATTGCCTTTTATAGAGATGGTTGTTCTACTAAAGGAAAGTAATTCATTTGGTAAGAGAGAAGCAGCAGGATTTTCAAAGGCACCAAGAGGGGTCTCAACACTATTTGCTAAGACATTAAAGCTTTGGGGTAACATTTGGGACCTCTATTGGGTGTGGAGTTCCACGTGTATTTGGGAGTAGACAAACCTGTTTAAACTATAAGTTTTATGATTTTATCTTGTACCCTCTGTTTATTCTTGTGATTTTCTGAATCACAAGTTTTTTTCTCTGATTAATGAAATTCTGCTGTTTTATTAATTAAAAAAAAAAAAAAAAAAGGAAGGAAATAGTCTATACATACCTCAGTTCCAGCAATTCCCATTGCAATACCAATGTCTGCTAATTTCAAAGCCGGGGCATCATTCACCCCATCACCAGTCATTGCTACTACTTCGCCGTCTTCCTTGAGCAACCTTACAATTTCTTGCTTATGTTTTGGTTCAGCCCTAGAGAAGAGAAGCCCACCACTTTGTCTTAAATGATTTTTTGGATCACGAAGTTCAAAAAACTCTCTCCCTGTTAAGCTTTTTGATGTGATATCTTCATTGGGCCCGAATACACCAACTTCACGGCAAATTGCCTCCGCTGTATTCTTGTTATCTCCTGTAATAACCATAACTCGGATGCCTGCTGCTTTACAATCCTCAATTGCTCCAAATACCTCATTTCGAGGAGGATCCTACATTTTTCATTTAGTTTGTTCCCTCATCAGAATCATAATCATTGCTTTACTGACTAACATAAAACAAAACAATGCTACAATAATAATAACTAAACACACAAGAAAAAAAAAAAAAAAAAAAAAAAAAGGTGCCTACTCAATACTCACCTTCAATCCAACCAAACCAACAAAAATAAGATCACTCTCAATCGATGAGTAGTTAGATGGAGATAGTAAAATTTCATGGGCAGGGTGATCTTCATCACCATTGTATGTTGCAAATTCAGCAAGCTCCTCCTTATATGCAAAACCCAAACAACGTAAAGCAGTTGACGACATTTTATGAAGGGAACTCAAAATATTGTCTCTTGTACTTGGATCCAAAGCAGCAACAGAGCCATCAAGTAACTGAACATATTTGCTTCTCTCCAATAGGTTCTCTACTGCACCCTGCATAATCCAGATCGTTTATCAGAAATCTAAATGCCGTTCAAACAAGAAAAGTTCAACTGCTTAAAAACAGTATATTTATTAACTAATCGGGAAATGCAAAACCAAAAAGAGAAAACAAACTTCAGAAACTGTAAGTGACCAACATTAACCGCATGAGTACGAAAAAGGAATAACCAATTTCCTTGCTCTATAAAGAGAGGGTAAAGAAAGTATCAAATCAGCATGACAAATTCACCAACAAAAAAAGTATCCAAAAACATTAAGCTCATTTAGTTTTTACAGAAAAGGAGGATATACCTTTACTAGTAAGGTGTTTTTTCCGTTGCCGGACTTCACAATAACACCCATGGACTTCCTGTCACGATCAAACTCAAGAGTTGCAATCCGATGTTCAACCTCATTCCAATATTGACAGCAACCTGAAATAACAGAAGCACGGGAAATTAACGCATTATGCTCCAAGGTGATACAGGAAAATAATGACATAAGAGTCGTGATGTATTCAACTTACGTAGCACATTGTCAGTGGAGACTGGAGAAGAATGACCAACCCCCTCAGGAAGACCCATTTTCTCAACTAACACCTGATGAAAAAAATAAGACAAACAATAGAATTCTAAGATGAACTAAACCACATCAAAACATTAAATTGCATAAACAATATTAAACAAGTTTGGTTCTTTAGAGAAAAAAAAAAAACCTGAAATATAAATCTAGAAAAGATAAATGGAAAATTGGTATGAGATGAAATGGTAATAATGAAATGCCTGTTTACTGGTAATGGTAAATGCGATATGCTGATCAAGAAACATAGTTTTCCAGCTTTAATTTAAACATCAAACTCCAAAGTACAGAATTTCAAAAGACAATTGATTTCCTTCCCTGCCTTTTTCTCTCTCTTTTATCTCAACATTGGATATTAGTACATTTTATTTTTAATACCCAATTTGAAAAAGAACATCATCAATTAAGATAAATAAAAGTGTAAATAATGCAAACATTAAGTAGTTACCTTAAGTGCTGCCTCAGTGGGCATGCCATTGGCAACACACTTGTTACCCGCACGTGTAACACCTGCATCATTGCACACGGAAGCAATCTTTGCAATCATCTGAAGATTCGCCTCCATACGACCAGCTGGCCAATCATGAATCCTCCCATCAAAAGGATCGTATGTGGTTCCTTCTACTCTAAAGCTACGAACCATATCCCTCGTAGAACCCATTGCCACAAGCTTTGCAACAGCCATCTGATTGGTGGTCAGAGTACCCGTCTTATCCGAGCAAATAACAGTTGTGCAACCTAGAGTCTCCACGCTCGGCAATTTCCTCACAAGTGCGTTCTTCTGAGCCATTTTACGTGTACCAAGAGCCAAACAAGTAGTAATCACTGCTGGCAAACCTTCTGGAATTGCAGCAACAGCCAATGCCACAGCAATCTCAAAGTAATACGCACACTTCTCAAATGAAAATTTGAAGTTTGCTGGCCATCCATTAACATACTCCCAAGTAAGGAAGTACTTAACATTAATAAGCCACACAAGTGCACAAATTGCCCCAATTATCATCGTGAGAACCTCTCCGAATTCATTAAGCTTCTTCTTCAACGGGGTATCTTCTTCACACTGCGCAGCTTCGTGAATTTGAGAATGCAACTTCCCAATCTCCGTAGCCATTCCGGTTTGAATCACCAAACAAATAAAATTCCCATTCACAACCGTAGTCCCAGCAAAAACCATACACTTCTTCCCCTGAATATCCATCTCCTCCGCAACCGGTTTGGTAGTCTTATTAACAGCCTCACTCTCCCCAGTCAATGAACTCTGCTCAACCCTAGCAGTTGAGCTAATCAAGGTCAAAACCCGCATATCTGCCGGAACCTTATCCCCCACCCTCAACTCCACAATATCACCAGGGATAAGCTCCTTAGCAGGAAGATTCGGAACCCTCTTCCCATCCCTAATCACCGTAGCCGTCTCCGACTGAATCTCCTTCAAAGCCTCCAACGCCTTCTCTGCATTAGTCTCTTGCCAAACCCCAACAATCGCATTCACAATCAAGATCAAGAAAATCACCAGAGGCTCCACGAAAGCGGTAATTTCCATCTCTCCACCCTCATCCCCATCATACCAAGCCAAAACGAACGAAATCACTGCCGCAGCCAGTAAAATCCTCACCAAAGTATCATTGAACTGATCTAAAACCAATTTCCAGATCGACACGCCCTCGTGCTTCTCCAATTCATTCAGTCCATAGATCTCTCGCCTCCTCTTCACTTCCTCACTCGTCAATCCGATCTCTATATCCACCTTCATCTCCCTCAAACACTCCGTCACGTCTCTCGCCCATGCCGGAAACTTCTCTTCCTCCTCCGAATTCCTCTCTCCTTGCCCCCCTCTCCTCATCTCACTCCCCATCTCAACTCAATTCACTCAAATTTCGATGAAATCAAACCACAAATCTGAACGGTTCGAACTCAAATCAATTTAATCCGACACTACACTTGATTCAACACAAATCTAACTACAAAACTACAAATCTGAACGGTTCGAACTCAAATCGATTTAATCCGACACTACACTTGATTCAACACAAATCTAACTACAAAACTACACAATTCTATAAAAAATTCATGTATAAGGTTTGAAAGATCAAAGATAAAGAGTTAACAAAACCTGAAGAATTTCGATCGAATGAAAATTTAGGGTTTTGATTGGACCAGATCTGTTTAGAGAGAGAGTGTGTGAGAGACTCAGTTCCGCTCTTTCCAGGTTTAGTGGAGAGAAATAGAGAGAGTGAGAGTTGAAATCTCTTGCGCGAGTCGAGTTTTTGCGCGAGAGACTCTGCAACTTTTCTTCTTGATTGCTCTCTTTTCCAACTTCAGAAATGCGAAGCAAAGATAGAACGAAAGAGAACACAACACTCAAAGAATCTCCTCTCTTATGAGGGAGAAGGTGTAACGAAACTTCCGAAAATGAATGATCCGGATTGGTAAGGATCCGATGGTGGAGATGGGATGGGAGAAGTGTAGATGGAGAGTGTATGATGTGTTAAATAACGAGAAGTATAGTACGAAAGTGATTATCTAATGATTTGGATGACTTAATTGTGTTAGAAATACATAAATACATAGAAACTAATTAGTATCAGCTCAAAATGATAATTAATTTTAGAAAATGAATTACTATATAAATTCATATTTAGGTTTAAAAATGTTTTGGTAATAAGTGCAATCAGAGTGATGTAGCGTGATTTGGAGATGATATGAAATCCTTGAAATGTTTACGTGTATCTCAATAGTTCTATCATCATCTCCTGATCATCACGAAACATCACTCTAGTTGCAAAAACCTAGTTCTGACAAAGTTGAAAAATCGATGAGCACACTGAATGTAAATATTTTTAGGTTTTCACGGTCTTTGCATTTCAATTTTCAAGCGACTTTTCACGTGATAAACAAGATAAATATGCATAGTGACGATCAATCGGAATAAAATATAACATGGAATATTCGTATACAAATTTTGGAATAAAAATTGTGAAGGCATCAATAATGTTGTAGCCTGTCATTGTTGAGATTGCCACAATTTGCCTTGGCTTATAGGTGGAGTATAATTAATTAACTACATATGGTACAAAATTATCGTACCTGACTACTCATCTTTATATGATCATAGTTGACATTGATACTGACATCTCCCCAATCCAAATTTAATTGTCGATCACTTGTACTCAATTCCAAATCTGTTTGTAAGTGTTTAGGTGCAAATTGATTATAGTTTTGTATAAATTTTGATTAAAAGTCATCGTTTATGGGGCATTGGCTTCATATAAAACTATATATATTTTTTGTTATATAAAGTTTTCAATTGCAAATGTCATTGTTATAAAGTTTTGTTCCTTAACCCTAAATACCGTTGGTAGGGTTTAAACTCTGGACATGTAATTTTATCCACCACAAAAGTCTACTACTGAACTAGTATCTCATTGGTTTGAAAGTAATTCTTGAATTAATCATCAGACTCTAATATATCGACCCATGATTTTACAATAATAATCGAATTACCTGCATAACATAGATGATATTGCGTATAATTTTACCCCATTTTTATAATCATCTACCTTGCCAAGACTATTCAGAGATCTAAAATTCACATCATGTTTGGATTGATTTTCTATGACAAGTCAAAAGCTCTTCTCAAACCAAAGGTGCCTTATCAACACTTCGAATGGCTGGGAAGTCACTATTGGACTTTGGCTAGGTTTTGCACAAATGACCTTTTTCTTGTTTTCTCTAGGGAGGAAGTAATGTGGACTTCCCATTGTTCCCACTACATGGAGCTTGTCTTTTTGGTGGAAGGTAGGTATTCTCTAGCTTCCTCACCAAACCTCCAATTCGATCTCCTAGTGCACCATTTAAATGTCAAATACTTGAAGAGATTAGGTGGGTGACACATGGTTCTTTTCCATAATTGGGGCCCATAAAATCCCAAGGAAAGATTCATATCATAGTTTGTATAATTGGGTGGACTTGTAATGGGAAAGAAGCTTCATTGACATTTACATTAGTTAGGTTTAAGTTCATGGAGCTATCATATCTTTTTTGTGGAATTTTTTGATTAAGAGTTTTCGGAGACATGTGTTTCTCTTATTGTGCTAGAGAGAACAATCTTCGCAAATTTGGTTTATGACTTGTTTGTTTGTGCATTAATAGGCAAATGTTTTGATGCCCGTGAGCAACAAGGAGGTGCTAAATTTTGATTTCTGATTCTAATAAAAAGCCAGATTTATGGCTTAATGAAAACAAACACCACCTTAGTAAAAGTACGAAAAAATGCTTAACCCTACTAAAGATCATACGTAGTAACTTGTCCTAAACAATCTTCATGTGTATTAATATGCTACTTTAAGTTACACTCATACTCCCAAATACCAATTCCTATTATGGCATGACTTCCATCTTTGCCTCTACAATAAGAAGAAAAAAATGCTATGATAGAGATCGCAACAAGATGTGTATGGTTTAATATTTTTTATTCGAGTAAGGATAGGGAATTAGGTTATGTAATCAGGATGATATGAATCATCAGAGAAGGTTTTTACAACCTAGAGATACACATATACACATTCGATATTTCATCATTCTTTCAAGATCACGCCACGTCACATTGATTGCAAAGACCTGATTTCCTAGTATTTTCATTTTCGTTTTTAAAACAAACTAGATCTATCAATCCGACACAAATTAGTGTAAATGATAAATCCGAAGTTGCCATCATGATATTGGGCTAGATTTTATTCAAAATTCAACAAATTACAAACACCAAACAGACAACAAATAATAAACATATCAAATTATAGCTGGACACTTGGGTAAGGATTCAAGATCTCAAATCCACTTGGGATCCAAAAACTTATTGCAACACTTGCCTTCTCTATAAATCCCACGAGGTACGGCCTTCCATCTCATGGAGGAAGAGGGGACAAAAGTACATATGGAATATAATTGACTACCTAACTCTTTAAATCATATATATATATATATATATCAAACCATATGAAAATAATGTGAGTCCCCACTAGTTCATGGAGATGCCTAGAATTTGCATCAAAGACTATGGAGTGTGTAGAGATTCCAAGCATATATATTCAAGACATAAGTCATAGTGCACAACTTTTTCTTGCATTGTTTATTTTCCGATTAAATTGTTTCAATATTGTTGGTATGTTTCCTCGAAGTTTCCGAGAAGAAACAAGCAAGTTGTGAGCAACCGTACCTTAATATCATAGTTATTTAATTTAATTTTTTGAGTTAAAAGATCGGAAGGATCTAGTAGCATGTGAGGTGTGCTAAAGGCATGTCACGGGAGGAGCAAAAGAGTGACTATCATGGTATTGCCTAAGTTTGAGATGCTATAATGGGACCTAAGACGAGAACATCCAAAATAAGCGAATTTAAGGGGATGACTTTGTTGGGATAAAGTTATCCCCTTCAAATGACCTGCAGGAAGCCAATTTAAAGGGGAATAAAGTGTTTAAGGGGATAGTATGGGGATAGATTTATCCCCCCATTATTCCCTGTAAGATAAGGGGTTGAGCGTCATTGAAGCAACGTTCAATAATTTTCCTTTCAAAAGACAATACTTTTGACTTTTTCAACAAAAAACAAGGTTTAAACGTCATTTTAAATACGATTCAAAACATTTGTGGTTGATCACTGGGTGGTTATGAATTGGGGTGGAATAACTCCTTCCCCAGGTTAATTGCGTACTAGAGAAGCTCTAGCAAAATACGAAAAGTTTTATAATGCATATATGCCCAAATTTACATGGAATGCATAGATGGTATCTTATTCTTCTTCTTTTTTTGCTGATAATAACCCAGTCAGACAATCACAATGAAAAGTAGATTCACTAGCTCCTTCACTTGAAAGCACAATTGCATTCATGACAAAGTGATCCCTCTCACTGATTGCTTTTTTACTTTGCTTTCTTCAACAAAAACGAATAGATGGAGATGAAAAAAATGTGTCTTCTTCATCTTTACTTGCATTGAAATTCTCCCACTTTGAGATGGAAAGAAGAAAGAAAAAAGTTTGATAACAATCAACACGTAAACCCTGTTTGGGGCACTATTAAGTAAATGGGGCCCAAATTTGATTATAGATGGATAAGTTTAAGTAGCTAATCTGATAATGATTCAACCCAAGTCAGGATATGACGATGAATAAATTGAATCCATCATTTTCAATCTATACATTGTTATCGTATTTATTTTTCGTTAAAAATATACTAAAAATGTTTACATTATCATCTCGTAACACATCGATCATTGAATTCAAGTATAATGTCAATTGTCAACTTAGAAAGCTAAGTGCTAACCCTAAACTTATAAAAATAATAATAAAAAAAACATTGAAAATTTCACAAGACACTTATCAGCGTGCATATCAATCAAAGACCACTAAGAATTTGCTTGGTAAATTGTAAAATAATGCATTTTGCGAATTAATGCAAATGCATTAGTTTGCAATTAATTACTTAATTTACGAGTACTTGGTATAATTAAATAAAATTGATGCAATTAGACAAGTGATTGTTGGTGGTGGTGATGATGGCAGTAGTTGTGGTTGTGGTCGTGTTGATGGTGATTACGAATGTGGGCGGTGATGGTGGTAGTGGTGGAAATGACGGTGATTTTAAAATGGTGGTGGTTGTGGTGGCTAAGCTATGGTGGTTCGGTGAATATAAAGGTGGTGGTGGTTGCGGCAGTGGCAGTAGTGAAAGTGGTGGTGGTTGTAGTGATTATGCTATAGTGGTGGTGATGGTGGTTGTGCAATGGTAGTTGTGGTGGTGGTACTGGTGGCAGAGAGGACGATTATGATGGTATTAATGAAGTTGGTGGTGGTTGTGGTATGTTATGGTATCGGTGATCTTAGAGGTGGTAATGGCGGTGGGATGGTGGTGACTATGGTGATTGTGGTGGTGGTGGCAATGACAGTGATTTAAAAATGGTGGTTGCTGTGGTGGCTGAGCTAATTAGTGAAGTTGGTGGTGGTTGTGGTATGTTATGGTATCGGTGATCTTAGAGGTGGTGGTGATGGTGGTAGTGGTGGTGGGATGGTGGTGGCTATGGTGATTGTGGTGGTGGTGACAATGACAGTGATTTAAAAATGGTGGTGGCTAAGCTATGGTGGTTAGGTGAATATAATGGTGGTAGTAGTAATTGTTGTGGTGGTTGCGGCAGTGGTGGTGGTTGTGGTGATTATGTTATAGTGGTGGTGATGGTGGTCGTGTGATTATGATATAGTGGTGGCGATGGTGGTTGTGCTATGTGTCACGGGCTTTCTTTTCACAAGTACTTCCTGTGCGGCACTAGCAAACTTTGCCCCGAGTTATCAAAGAAAGCTAGTCAGTCATGCCCACAAAAGACTTACTTAGACTTTGGAAAACTAAGCAAGCTAAGAACATACAAGAGAGTTTAAGAGAACTAGAACTTGTATTGCTTGAATTCTCTGATGTGCCTACAACAAATGAGGCCTTAGCCTATTTATACAACTCCACCTCCTCAATGGACGGTGGTGATCACTTTGATCTAACGGTCTACAATGAACTTCTACACACTTCCTTAGAAATATCTAAGGACTAGAATCCTATGGAATTTTATGAGAGGTTCTAGAGAACTCTCTCTAAAACAATATGGAATACTCTACATTATTTACAAGAAGATAGTTGTGACATTCTCCCCCACCTAATCAGGCAACGTCCTCGTTGCCTTCAAATCCTCGTACGCTTTGATTTGCTCCTTGAATTGCCACAAATGTTGGATTGGCTCCCAGCTAGCTTCACTTTCTGGCAATCATTTCCACTTGACGAGTATCTCACGTGTGAGAGGTTGGTTGGAATGACGCACCACACGATCTGACAAGATAATCTCTGGTTCCTTGTCATGTTGGATCCTCATGCCCATTAGTGCTCTTTGTGAAACTCCTCTATTTGGATCATCCTGATCTTCCTTATATGGTTTAGTAGGCTCACATGGAAAACTGGATGAAACTTGATCCTCGGCGGCAACTCGACCTTGTAGGCTTGTTTTCCCACTCTCTTGACTATGGGGAAAGGACCCTCATATCTCCTGATAAGGCCACGATGCAGTTCAGAAAATCTGGCATGAGCATGCATCTTGACAAGCACAAGGTCTCCAACTTGGAACTCTCGAGGTCGTCTCTTCTTGTCGGCCCACTTCTTCATCCTCTTGGATGCCTTTTCCAGGTAAGCTCGAGCTTCATCAGCTTGATCATTCCATCCTTTGGCAAACTTATAGGCTGATGGACTCACTCTAGTGTAGCCAGTGGCAATAGAGCTCGGGGTCATAGGTTGTTGTCCCATGACAATCTCAAATGGACTACGACCCGTCGCTTCACTTTCTTGCAAGTTGAAAGAGAATTGGGCAACATCTAGCAACTTAGCCCAATCTCGTTGGTTGGCACTCACATAGTGCCTAAGATATAACTCCAGCAAGGCATTCATCCTTTCCGTTTGACCATCCGTTTGAGGATGAAAGCTAGTAGAGAAATTAAGGTCGGTACCCAACAACTTGAACAACTCAGTCCAAAATTTCCCCGTGAACCGAGTATCCCGATCACTGATGATAGATTTGGGCACACCCCAATACTTCACCACGTGTTGGAGGAATAAATGTGCGGCTTGCTCGGCTGTGCACTCCTTGGGTGTGGGAATGAAGGTGGCATACTTCGAAAATCTGTCCACGACCACAAGTATCCAATTGCAATCCTCTGATGTAGGCAACCCAACTATGAAATCTAAGGAAACACTCTCCCAAGGTCTCTTTGGGATGGGGAGGGGTTCAAGTATGCCGGCAGGTGATTGTTGCTCCACTTTGTCTTGTTGGCATACAAGACAAGTCTTCACATATGCTTCGATGTCATCCCTCATATGTGGCCAATAATAGGAATCTTCCACAAGAACAAGAGTCCGATGTATACCTGGATGTCCCGCCCACTTGCTATCATGGCATTCTTTCAAGACTTCCTTCCTTAGGTTGTCATGAGGTGGAACATAGATTCGCCTTCCCTTAGAGTATATCAAGCCGTTCTCCACCCAAAACCATCTTGTCTTCCCATCTTTGACAAGAGCTATGATGGTTTGAGCCATGGAATCATGTGCCAATCCTTCCTTTATGCGTCCCTTCAAGTTGCTTTGAGGTTGACTTATGTCAGCAAGTTCTCCTTTTCTACTCAAAGCATTTGCAACAAGATTAGCTTTGCCAGGCTTGTACTCCAAAGTGTAATCGAACTCTGCCAAAAAATCTAGCCACCTAGCTTGTTTTGGTGTGAGCTTTTTCTGTGTCTGGAAGTAGCTAGTGGCAACATTGTCGATCTTGACCACAAATTTGCTCCCAAGCAAGTAATGTCGCCATGTTCGCAGGCAATGCACAACCGCAGACATTTTCTTCTCTTGAACTGTGTACCGTCTCTCAGTATCGTTGAGCTTCCTACTTTCAAAGGCAATAGGATGCCCTTCTTGCATTAATACCCCACCAATAGCAAAGTCGGAAGCATCCGTATGTACCTCAAAAGACATAGAATGGTTGGAAAGTGTCAACACCGGTTCTTCCACAATTGTCTTATTCAATCATTCGAAAGCTTGTTGGCATTTTGAATTCCAAGCCCAACTTCGTCCCTTCTTGAGCAAGTCTGTCAATGGAGCGGCTATGGAATAGTAGTCTTTGATGAACCTTCTATAATAGTTCACCAAGCCAAGGAAAGATCTTAACTCGGTGACTTTGGTCGGTGGTTCCCATTCTTGGATGGCTTGTACCTTAGACTTGTCCATACGAAGTTTGCCCTTGCTAATGATATGACCCAAGAATGTCACCTCCTCTTGGGCAAATGAGCACTTCTCCTTTTTGACATAGAGCTCGTTCTCCTTCAAGGTTTGGAACATTTGCCTCAAGTGATCCACATGTTCCTCCAATGTCTTACTATAAATCACAATGTCATCAAGGTACACAACTACGAACCGATCAAGGTAAGGAGCTAGTACCTTATTCATTAGAGTGCAAAATGTGGTCGGCGCATTTGTTAAACCAAATGGCATGACTAAGAACTCGTAAGATCTGTACCTTGTAACACATGCCGTCTTTGGTTCATCTCCTTCGGCTATGCGGACTTGATAGTATCCCGAGCGCAAGTCCAGCTTGGTAAAGTACCTTGCATCACCAAGTTGATCAAAGAGATCCACAATAAGTGTAATCGGGTATTTGTCCTTGATAGTGACATTGTTGAGTGTCCGATAGTCAATACAAAGCCGTAGGGATCCATCATGTTTCTTTTGAAATAAGACTGGCGCACCATATGGAGTTTTGGAGGGTCGGATATAACCAGCATCTAGTAAATCCTTCAATTGTCTTTTTAACTCCTCGAGCTCAGGAGGTGTCATACGATAAAGAGCAAATGCGGGTGGCTTTGCTCCAACTTCCAACTCAATAGCATGATCCACCTCTCTCATTGGTGGAAGCTTTTTAGGCAACTCGGCAAGCATAACATCCTTGTACTCCTTAAGAACATCTTGGACGACCTTAGGTACATTCACCTCTCCATCCATGGGACCTTCGTCTTCCTTGAGGGTAGCCAAGTAAGTAGGTTCATTCCTCTTTACTCCTTTAGAAAGTTGGAGAGCGGACACCATTCTTTCCTTACTTATCTCCCGTACCACGGGCACAACACAAGGTTGTCCCTTCTCCATGATGCACATGGTGTTGGCATATGGTACCAGGAAAGCCTTCACCATGTCCAAGAAATCTATACCCAAATAGAACTTGTGATCATCAATTGGAGCAATAGTTATGTCGATTTTACCTTGCCATTGTCCAAGTCGAATATCGGTGCCACGAGCTACTCCTTCAATTGTGAGACTTTTAGCATTGACTCCCTTGATATATCATTTCACCTTTGTATATGGTAGGCCAATTTCTTCAGCAAGGTCTTTGGCCATGTAGACTGTGTCGGCTCCTGTATCCACCATGGCTTTCAAAGTCTTGTCCCCGATCTCGGTCTCCACGTACATCATTCCACGTGGTTGTTCTTCGATCTTAGCTTGAATGACACTTAGGAGATTCATTGGGGCGATCATACTTTCTTCCTTTGCTTATTCCTCCATGACAAGCGCGACAAGTTTCCCCCGGTTGGGACACTCAAATGCCCGATGGGGTCCACTACATAAGAAGCAAGATATCTTCTTGGGTGATCCATCTCTTTTTTATTTTCCCTTGTCTTTGGAGTACTTGTGTTCCTTGGAGGACTTCTCTTTGTCTCCCCCACCTTTGCCATCATTACTCGGCCTTTTCCCTTGCCCCTTGGATGAGTCCTTTCTCTTGAACTCAATCAAGGATTCGGGTGCAGCCATAGCCGTTGCAAGGTCTTGCACACCTCGCCTCTTCAATTCCAACTTGGCCCAACCCGTCAGGCCATCAAGGAAGCTAAACAAAACATTTTTTTCTCCCATGTCAGAAATCTCCAAGAGCAACTATGAGAATTCCTTCACATACTCCCTTATGTGGCCTTCCTTATGTTGAAGGCGACGAAGCTTGGCCCTAGCTTCGTTTTCAGCATCCTCCGAGTAGAATTGTCTCTTGAGTTTCTTCATGAATTATTCCCAAGTGTCGATGGTGCATAATCCTTTCTTGACATCATCGGACCTTCTGCGCCACCAAACTGTAGCAACATCATTTAAATATAAGGAGACACTACGTACCTTTGATGCTTCATCTATTATGCCAACCGCATCAAAGTAGCGCTCCATGTTTCACAAGAAGTTGTCGATCTCCCTTGCACCACCATAGGCCTTAGGTTTGGGAGCTTCGACTCTGTGGGTGATTGTTCCTAGTGTAGTCCCACCATTGGCTACTGCAGCCATACACACACTGAGTTGAGTTTCTAGCTTCTCAACTCTTTCACTGTAAGCATACATCTCCACATCTTTGGCAACAATTTGGGCTTCAAGGGACTCGATCTTCTTGGACACCATGTCCACTACTGCGTTCAAGGCTCCTTGCATCTCTTCCCGGAGCTCTTGGTCCTCCCCATTGGACGCTTGCCCCTCGATGCGTTGGTCTATGTCATCGACTTTCTCCCTCAAGTCGAACATGGTGGCACACAACTTAGCCAACCTTTCATCCATCGCAGCGATCATGTCCTTCGACTTGTCCTTGCGGACTTTCCCACCTTTGTCGTTGTTGCCAGTTGCTGGGTTGTTGACCTCTGACGACATTCTCCTGTGTAGAATAATTTCACCAACCTTGCCAAACTTTGCTCTGATACCAATTGTCACGGACTTTCTTTTCACAAGTACTTCCCGTGCGGCACTAGCAAACTTTGCCCCGAGTTATCAAAGAAAGCTTGTCAGCCTTGCCCACAAAAGACTTACTTAGACTTTGAAAAACTAAGCAAACTAAAAACACACAAGAGAGCTTAAGAGAACTAGAACTTGTATTGCTTGAATTCTCTGAGGTGCCTACAACAAATGAGGCCTTAGCCTATTTATACAACTCCACCTCCTCAATGGATGGTGGTGATCACTTTGATCTAATAGTCTACAATGAACTTCTACACGCTTCCTTAGAAATATATAAGGACTAGAATCCTATGGAATTCTATGTAATTTTATGGGAGGTTCTAGAGAACTCTCTCTAAAACAATGTGGAATACTCTACATTATTTACAAGAAGATAGTTGTGACATATGGTAGTTGTAGTGGTGGCAATGGTGGCAGATGACGGTTATGATGATACTAGTAAAGTTGGTGGTGGTTGTGGTATGTTATGGTATCGGTGATCTTAGAGGTGGTGGTGATGGTAATAGTGGTGGTGGCGGTGGTGGTAATGGCAGTGGAGTGGTGGTTGTGATGGTTTTGTTATAGTAACGGCTTATTATGGTGGTAGTAGTAAATGTGGTGTTGGTTGTGGGTGATTATGCTATGGTAGTGGTATTGGTGGAGGTGATGAGAATTTTGCAAAGTAATGCGAGAGATTTTGTCCAGTAAAGTTTTACAGAATTTTATAACTACGAGATGTGAAGGTCCTGAATTCAAATTCCAATAACTTTTTTTCATAAAGTCAATCAAACACCTAAGTTTATGTAACCCCCGTAAACTTTTGCATATGCATTCTTTTACTGTATACCAAGTGAAGCCTAAATATAAGTTAAATGCTATTGTTTTCCTTCCTACTAGTATATCAGCAATGAGTATCTGAACAGTTATAACGATTTTTCTTTTCAAATGAGTATTGCAGGTTGTCTTCAATCTAATTTTACTTTTCTATTTTGCCTTCCAAAAAGTTGGTGTTTATAAGAAAAATTAAAAGTGAATAAAAAGTGAAAAGGTATTTACGTTATTCAAATAAAAAAAACTATTAGACATTTATACTATTTTACTCTCCATGTTTAAACTATTTACAATCAAAATCAGTCATATAAATATTTATTAATTATACATATGTTCTTAATGTAATTTATTTTGAGACTTTCAATTATTTACAAATTAAAAAAAAAAAGACTCTTTTATCTAATTTTTAAATTTCTTATTTTATCTTTCACATTTCATAATTTTATAATCAAAATCAATTCCTCGTACGTTAATTAATTATTCATATATTTTAACTTGAAGCTCTTGAATTATGAACAAGTCTAAAAATTTGCTGACGTTGCCCACGTGCTGCTGGATAAAGAAACGAAACAAATGTTAACATAACGTGCGCACAAGTTTCTACTTGAATTTTGAGGCCCATTCGCCCTCCACGCGTCCCTTTCCATGGGCAAGCACAATATCTTTTTTTCTTCTCAAGGGCAATTCCGTTAAAATACCCACTAATCGCGCAAATTTATGTGGCTGGCTGTGAAGCAAAACTGCCACTGTACACTTGATAGCAGAGAACTCCAACAACACTGAACGAGCAGTTGATGGCCTCCACCAACACCTTCTCTCCGTCGCCACCAGTGAACAACAACGCTCCTTCAATTGAGCTCCCCTCAAGAACCAATAACAGAACCACCACCAGTGGAGGAGGAACTCCTTTTCTTGTTCGAATCTCAATGAAAATTAGCGGCTACGAACGCACTTCCCGTTCTGCAGACCTCGTCTTTGCTATCGACGGAGGAGGACAAGGAGGAGACGGTCCTTCTTGCATCTAAGTCGGCCATATCGAGACTGCCAGTAACTAAACCCTCAAAGCTAGCTGCACGTGCGTAGCGTCACTTCTTAGCGCAAACTCTACCTGAGTCCCAGCACTCTAAACTTGTAAAATTATATTTAGAAATTTAACAATAATTTTTTCTTATTATTATAAGAAAATACATCTAGTATAAATAATATCCAAATTCAAGTACCTCAACACATACATTAAGTAAGTTTAGGGAGATTTTTTGTGTTTTTACACTTTTTATTATTTCTTTTTAAAAAATCTCAAAGTGGCTTCAAAACATAGCTTTCTAGAATCAGAAATTCTGGCTGGTTTGGGTTTGGCGGCTGATTTTCATGCTTAGCTGGGCGTAATTACCATTTTGCCTTTCATTTTGTAGTAGTTATATTTAAAGAGTGTTTAAAGAGAGAGGGGCAAAAGTATAAAAATGCCGATCAGACATGAAAACCAAGCGCTAAACCCAGGCCGGCTAGAAAGACTCTTCTAGAATTGTTGTTTGAGAACATCAATGCATCTACACAACTAGGAGTCCTGACTAGGTTTGCCCAGGACTCTTGCCATGCACATGCAACCCCCATCTACTTCAACCACTTCTCTAATTTCCATTTCTCATTTCCCTTGCACGTGCAGCCCATAAGCCGTATTTTTTGAGATTCTTCGCATTTATGAGGGAAGCGTCGTAAACCCATTTCAGGAAAAGCTAAGGAGGTTTTGAGAATCGAAATATTGCCTAAAACAAGGAGAATATTCAACCATGGGGGCTGAGATTTGAGTGAGTCGACGAAACAGAGCTCCATTGTGGGGTGAGAGATATTTTTGGATATAAGATGGGAGAGTGAATCTGAGATATGGATTTTGCTTGGAAGGATTATATAAGGAACCCCACGAATGATTGGGGGAACAATAAGGTCATTCGAGGCAGATGAAGATCCATGTTAGGTCGAACAAGATAAACAAAGATGGAAGAGAGGGGGTGATAAATATTGAATGTGTGAGGAGAGTGAGAAATGGAAATTAGAGAAGTGGTTGAAATCAATAATTCTATCTCTGCTATAAATGGTGTTTGTGATTGTGTTTTAAAAAAAAAAAAATTATAAAAATGCTCAAATCCAATAAACAAATGGTTGCCTAAACTTACTCGGATAAAGTAGATGGGCCCTCAAATTCAGGTATAGCCCATCAAGTTTGACCCGTTTACCCGAACCTACAACCCAGGTCCCAAGCTAGAAGACTGAAAGACTAGAAGATTTTGTTAGTTATAAATGCACCCAACAACTCTCATCAGTCCACCCAACCCAAAACTGACCATCCCGTCGTTATCTAGCTCACCTGTTCACCAACGGTCACTCACAAGAAGCTTTCCAAAACTATCCATACAAAAAACATCATCACCACCTTATTCCAAGGGCAACTTCGTCGCAATCGACACTTTCTTTACTTTGGTCGTCACACACTTTCCTTTGGTGGACTCCTCTTCCAAATCTTTACCAAACTTGCAATATATAAAACCATCTCCCCTCCCTAACACCTCCAATTCCAAAGCCTTTGTAATAAGTTTGTATCTCAATATCTCAAGTTTAAACTCGGGAGATCGAAAACCTGAGAAAAAATGGCATCAATATGCATAGAAAGCTGTATAAAAGACACGCGTGTCCCTGTTCGTGCAACATATGTGAACCTATACAAATGGCCAGAATCTGATGCTGAGTTTGTCAAATCAGTCACTGATGCTGCCAAAGGGCACGGTAATGGCATGAAGTGCGCCCCAGTGGTGGATAGTATTTCATGCAGGCAATTGTATCTTAGAAGCTATACTTTTTCCAAGAAGGAAAGTGTGCCTGAGAAGACCATGAAGTGTTTTGGCAAAGTGAAAGAGAAGGTTAATTATAGAGGAGGGAGGAGGAAGAGGAGGAGGAGCTTTGGGAAGAGGTGTTTGGTGATTAGGAAGGTTAAGGAGATGTCTTGTGCTGCTTTTTTCTCTGTGTTTGATAGGTTGCTGGCTTGCACTGCTAGTGTAGATGTTGTTGATAGATAAAATATGTAACTTTTTTCTTTGGAAATAATGCATTTTTTTTTGTGTGTGATAAGTGATAACTTCAAGTACTTTTGTTTGCTATTGTGTTGTGCATACAATGAAGGTTAGATAGGGAGGAAGGGATCAAAGGGTGACTATAGTATAGATTGTGTAAATTTTGATGGTTTAGTGAAGAATGTAACACTTTTGAGTTTGTATTAGTTGTTTTTGGTGTCAGTCATGATGTGTAGCTCTATTGGTGTTATCTACAAGGGATATTTTGGTCTGATGGGTGTATATGATTTTTGGATATACGTTTGGTTTTAATACGGAAATATTTTTACTGTTGCCTTGTTTCGGTGTTTCTTTGAAATATTTTGATATTTTTGTCCCTTCTGTGGATGATGTTTGTAGCTGTGTTTAAAAGAGAAAGGGTAATAAGTGTAAAACAGTCCAAAAAAGACACTGAAACAAGGAAACGTAGAATTACTCCTTAATTCGGTGTAAAGGTATTTAATTCATAAGAGATCGAGAAAATGCCAGCAAACAAGGCGTAGAATTGTTGTAGTGATGGAGATGGAAGAGTTGGCCTATATATGTTGATAGCTCCTTTGTTTTTGCTAGCTAATGTGTTATTTTTTTCTGCAAAACTAAGAGTGTGTTTGATTGCATAGAATCCAAATTAAGCAAAATGTCGGCAAACAAATAGAGTAAAGAAGAAATAAGAAAGTAAGACAGAATGGCTTTCTAATTCTCAGTTATAATTAAAGTTCTTCAAAGTTAAAATTGAGCTTTGGATTCCATCTGTTTATCCCCATAAAATAAAACTTTTTACCTGATTTTCAAATATAATGTCTGACCAAGATATTCAGCAATGTTGTTCAATTATTTAGTGTGTCATGTGTGACTTAAAAGTTAATTTGCACAGACGATCCACAAAAGATTGGCACAGAATTTGGAACCCTTCCCAGTGACACGAAGAACTCGAAATGGTCAAGGTTGCATTCATCCATTAAAATTTGAAGTCAAGATAGAAGTCATTACATGTAGCAAAGCTCTTTCCCAAAAGATTAGTGACGCAAATGATAGAAAATTATCCACAATAATCAACCATGAATTAATTAAAGAGCTAAAATTGGTAAACAACCTGTCAATTATCTCCCTACCCAAATTATTTTGAACATTGACAACTGTTTTAGCCATCATCATCCTTTGGTATAAAAGTTGAGTCACTCTGTTTTTTATAAGAGAATAAAATAAAGTAGGTTTGCTTTTGGGATGATTTGGTCTCTAATCAAACAGAGTTTTAATCATGCACGCATGGGGGAAAGATTGTTTATAGGTGTCATGATTCATGAAGCCATTATCAATGTTCATGGTTTGTGTATACGTAGTTGTATGCTTGTATGTACTTATGTTCTTCATAGACATAGATGTCAACCAGATATTTTACCTTTCCTATCTATAAAAAAACAGAGTGAATTGTGGTGAGACATCAAAAATCACTCAATCACAATCGCATCCGTGGCATGGAATAACTTGAGAACGAAAATGGCTTCAGCGAAGTCTCACACGGATTCATGCGCAAAATTATTGTTTATTCTGTAAGTCACTTGTTCAGATTTAAGACACGCCAGCCTCAGAAACATGGGTCTTCAGGCTTGGCCCAAAACAATAAGGCTCAAACAACGAATCTCAGAGCTGTCACAGGCGCGAGATCCACTCGCACGATATCAACTCTAGCTCAATCAAGCATTAAGTCCTAAATAGAGTCAAGTGTCGAACAACTCAGTCATGCACAAGTAAGATCTTATGCGAAATTTCCTTTCTACATCATGCCCTCGATCACAGGAACAGTTGGGGAGGGAACATTTACTATAAGAATCGGTAAAAGGAGGAAGAAAAATATACACGCATAACAATTTACATATTGTCTTCACTCATATTTTCATCGAGATCTAACTTAAGCATCAGAGTGTCTTCGGCCACTACAACAATGATCCCTGTTGGTCATTTTTGCATGATCAGCAAGGACAAAACTGAATACATCAGATTGTATTTGTATGGAGCTTGGTTTTGGATTGTCCTTAGTTGATGGGATTGTTATATGATTAGTGATGTCATCCTAGTTCGATAACTTGTAAAAATCTTTTCATACTTTTACCTTAAGAGCATCTCCAATGGTAAATGTTAAAATGGGGGATGAATCAAAAGCTAAATTTAGGAATTTTTCCACTTCAATCACATTCCCTATTTTAACTTTTTTATCATTATTTTAATATATCTTCAATTTTTTTATAACAATTTAATTTCAATTATACTATTATTAATTTCAATTTAATATAATTATATTAATTAGTTTCAATTATATTATTAAATATATAAGAGGGGAAAATATTATTAAATATTAACTTAAATATTATTAAATATAATATTATTAATTTCAAATTAAAGAAGGGAGAAAAGTAGTTGAGAGTTTATTTTATTATTAAATGAATTTTAGGGAATGGTTAATTTTTTTCTAAATTTAAGGGGAAGTTGAGCCAAAAACTATTATAGGAATAGTTAAAGGGATGGTTGGAGGGCTATTCTTTTCAATCATCCCCTAAAATAGTTTTTTAGCTATTTTGAAGAGATGATTGGTGATGCTCTAAGTCAGCTTATTCCAATAGGACCAATACTTGTAGCATATAGAAAAATGATTTATAAGCTGAAGCAATGTTGAGCTTCCATTTTTAGCTAGGGATCACAATATGGTCCAAATTAATCACATAGGCCAAGTAACACAGAAAACAATGAAAAAAAATCATCTTTAAAGGATAATCGTTATTCCTCTATTTGATTATGTTGTTAACACATCTCACTGTATATACTCGATCGATTCAGTCGACAGCATCAAAGCCTAGATATATAAAAAGTTTGTCTAGGGGACAATAGGGTTTTGGCTTGCAGTGATTATAAATGAGAATCAGAGAACATGCTAAACATATATGGTTACATTGATGTGGTGTGTGGACCTTACAAAAGTGGGGATAATCATATAAACAACTCACCAGAAAGAAAACATTTTCCAGTGGAACTTACAATGCAAACAATCTTTGGGTTCATCATAACGAATGTCCAAGTAATCACAACATTTGCGTTTTAGATCACAAACTAAAAAGAATTTATGATAGAAATTCATTTTTCAGGTCTTCAAGATAAATAAATATGGCATGGGATGAAAAGAAATAAAACATGCTCAATGTTGTGGCAGTCCTTGCTTTAGGATTGCGCCTTGTCTAATTTTCTTCCCTTCATCATTTCAATAATAATTACGAAGAAAAAGAAGTAGAGGGTGGGGAGGTGAGGGAGTTCACCAACAACTATATCCCATAACCATCTGCCAGAGTTGGCGATAATCAATTAATTCACTGACTATAACTTAATAGTTGTTAATGATTTGATGAGGTGGGGATTCCGTAGTATTCATCTGTATCGCATATGTTAGCTTTCATGCTTATCATTACTAAGAGTGTGTTTGGTTGTATGAAATCCTATGTCATGAGAATCCATGAGAGTATTCTTTTATTTTAGACTAAATTGATATATCACTTCACATCCACCATTTGATTTTGTGATCAATGATGAGAATGAAAGTCCCATGAACATGAGAATCCCACGATGTAGGGATCCCCTCATAGATTCCCGTAGCATAGGATTCTATGCAACAAAACACACCCTAAGTAAAAAATTATTTAATGGAATCAAAAAGCTTAATCCTTGTTTTGTTTAATGAGTATTGTTATAAAAGCCTGGTACCATCATCCACGAAGAACCAAAGTCTCTTTCTGTTCACAATCAGAGACGTTTAAATGAATCGACGTTGATTATAATTAATCAGTCTCTACTAAGTTGATGACGAGGTAGTTTTGTCTGCAAGACGTTTCTAATACCAAAAGTCATGGTGGATGAATCATCTTCCACGAGTCAGAAAAGAATAATTTTTATCTCGAGAAACTGTGAATGTCATGTCAGTTTCAACTTAGTCCAGTATCGACTTATAGCATAAGGGTTCAACAGTAGCAATGCGACTATTCCATGTAAATATCGAACGGGTAGTAATGGTTTCTATAGCTAAAACACTTTTAACCAATTGACTGTACTTGCAACTACAGTTATAACTAGCTCAAATTTACCAGGGAAGTGGTGCCTTTGCTTACGGTCTCTAAATTTCAAAGGGTTTTCTAGCAGGGAGTTAGAAGGGAGACTCAGGAATCATCTGCATTTGAGTATTAGAGATTTCTATCTGTTTGTACAGAACAAGGTCTGAAGCCAACTGGAAAAAATAAAGCCGAGTGCTGTGCATGGTAAAAGGCGTACATATTCTGGACACCTTCAGAGTCACAGAGGAACCTCCAGAGTTAATCTCAAGTTCAAAATAGCAGACAAAGAAGCCCAACATGAAGCCTTAAGACATCTTCTTATTGCTTCTAGGGTTCGGGGTTGTATTAGCTTAAACCGAAGCAGAAGTATTGTTATGAAATTGGGGATGTTGGGGACTTGAATGCGTCAGTCTCTTGAACTGAAGCATCCCATATCATATCTCCTGTTAGAAGATCGATGTTACCAGGGATAACACGAGGAGAGGTGCAAATATGGATTTAATTGTCTTACTTGTATGGTGTTGATTATGACAGTATCAGACTAGCAATCACCTCTTCTGTTTCTTTTCCTACTTTCCTCCCCACAGCTAGCTGACTTCCAGGACTTGGCAATCACTGAAGACATCAATAGTGTGAGGTGTGATCGACAACTGGGAAATCCAGGCCTTCCGGTGCAACACACAATTGGGTGGACCGGATGGGTTCATGGAAAGACAATAACACTAGAGCATTGAAGAAACTATCTTCTTTAGAATTGAAAACAGTACACCAGTACTAGACAATAGACATCTACCCATTTACTAGGCAGACGAATCAGTAAGACATGCAGTATACACAAAGCAAAATGTGTTTCTGTTACAGTAAGTAACAAATTAATATGAAGATTTTTCTGCTAATCAAACCTGAATCTATTTCCGGAATGTATCTTTCGAGCAATCTGCCGCTAATATTTTGTATTGTTCAACATAATGATCTTGATTTTATTAGCTCTCTAACCCAGAGGATTCAGAATTATCTGATCCAAAATGGTTATACAACCACCTAAGTCATTTACAACAAGAGTAGGAAGACAAACGTTTCTTATCTACCTAAGTCATATAGAACAAGAGTAGGAACAAGATTATAAACCAATGACAACTCAGATCATACATTCTAAGGAAAAGAATATTCAACAATTTAATAAAAGTAAAACAACATCAAGGAAAAGAGTACCACGCAGTCTGTAATAATTAATAAATCTAAGAAGCGAGGTAGTAATTTAACAATTTGTAGGTGTACCGATCCAAGAAAACACCAGAGAATCAAAGATACGTTGTTTGCATATAAGGCTGGCACAACTCATCTTAAAACACTCTGTACAAGAGTCTAAGGCTGTATGGCATGATTTGATTCAAGGGACATTGACTGCAGAGGTACAAGCAGCTAAGTAACATGTTACTTGATCCATTTCGCCTACCTCCCTTGAGATTTCACCAGCTGTGAGAACACCCTACTCATAGAAACACCTGATAGATCGTCCGTGCTTGTAATGCCCATTTGCGTTGCAGTAGCAGTAGTTTGAACATCATTGACTTGTGGGCCGAGCTCGCCTATCATATTAGTACTGTTTTCATTGGGATCATTTGGTAAAACTGCCTCATGAAGCTGAAGCACGTACTCCAGATTCCACAACACGTCTCCCATTGTCGGACGATCAACTCCACTGTCAGCCAAGCATTTCTCAGCTGTTTCTGCAAATTTTCTCAACGAACCTGGCTTTATCTCACCTGCTATCTTAGTATCAATGATTTTCTCCAACTGCCCACTTTTCTGCCACTTCATCGCCCATTCAGCTAAGTTCACCATCTCCCTTGGAAGGGAAGGATCAATAACAGGCCGTGCACAAAGAACTTCAAACAAAACCACCCCAAATGAGTAGACATCTGATTTCTCGGTCAGTTGTTGCCTTCTGAAATATTCTGGATCAAGATACCCGAAACTTCCCTTAACCGCTGTACTGACATGGGTCTGATCGAGCTCAGGACCTGCCTTTGAAAGCCCAAAATCAGCAACCTTGGCCATGAGATTTTCATCAAGTAAGATGTTTGCAGACTTAACGTCACGGTGAATGGTCGCCTTTGCAAAACTAGTGTGAAGGTAGTGAAGCCCTCTTGCCGATCCAATGCAAATCTCAATTCTCTGCTTCCAACTCAAGGTGGGAAATTCTGAACCATAAAGATGACTCTTGAGAGTTCCATATTCCATGTACTCGTATACCAATATCATCTCATTCTTTTCATCACAGAAGCCAACAAGTGCAACCAAATGGCGATGGCGAAACTGAGACAACATTTCTATCTCAGTACGGAACTCTGCAAGACCCTGATGCGACAGTGGGTTCCCCCTCTTCACCGCCACCTTTGTACCATCTCCAAGAACTCCTTTGTACACCTTTCCAAAACCACCAACCCCAATAACCCAACTCTCATCAAAGTTGTTTGTGGCATCTTGCATTATCGCAAAAGGAAATCTGTATGCTAGGTGTGCGGCTGTAAGAGTGGTACCATTAAATGTTTTCCCTTTTGTGCTGTGAGTATTTGCGCCATACATGGGGAAAGGAATCCATGTCTTCGAGTGCTCCTCACACGCCAGTTTTCGTCTTCTACATATCAGGAACAGAACTACAGCCAAGACTACTGCAATACACAACCCAAGAACCACACCCACAATCACAAAGATTTTCGCTTTTGAACTCTTCTTGACATGTGAAACTGCGCCTCCACCAGCAAGGCTTCCTCTGGAATTATTCATTTTCATAATCTCCAGTCCATTTAAAATTGCATTAGGGAAAATATCAGGTATAGTACTAGGACCAACACTTATACGCAACACGTTGCCATCTCTTGCATCTGCAACAAAATCAGCATAATATGGAGTGGCCAAAGCAGTTACCACATCACTAAGCTCAAGATCTCTCTTAGCAGCCCAAGTGTTTATGTAAACATTGAAGACAAGTTGGCCCTTCGATTTACTGATTATATCGCAGAAGTGAAAGCGAATTAGGTAGTCAAAACCAGGATCCACATCAAACGCCCATGTAACATTAAACTTGTTGTTTGGATCACCTGCCGAGTTCATCTGTGTAAGAGTACCATAAACAGTAGGAGGAGCAGTGTCTTGAGTAGCTCCACCCGTCTCATACTTGACAGCCGGAATGTTTGACACTGTCATTGCGAAATTATTGCCGAGTAAAAATTGATCCCCAGTAATCCAACTACGACCCAACGTGTCATTTAGAGGGGAGATTATTGGTCCGCCCATATTCACTCTCCAAACTGTCTCCAATGCTTGTGTCTTAACACCCCCAATGTTCGCAAGAGAAGGATCCACCTGTGCATCATCGGTGATAAGCTGGTTCGGGACTGAAACAATTTCCATTGCATTTATGAAGGCAAAGGAAGTATTGGATGAGGTAAAGGTGAGAACAAGATTGTTTGAAGTGACATTAATCGAGAACTCCTTCATAACAAAATCACTCTCAACTTGGAAATTGTTAAGAAGGACAAAGCGTTCAGCAGAGACAGCGAAGGTTGCTGTACTCATATTGTACTGTTGGAAGACGAATGGAAAGAAATATAGGCGAATCCAGTGTCTACCCTGCTGCTGGATTCGAAAATTGTAGGTGGAGGTTCCGGTGAGGATTCGAGCAGTGCGGTACAAAGGCAGGCCGAAGGTCTTGGAAGTCAAATTTGAATTAGTACTGGCCAAAATGTTCTGCGGAGTAGTAAGGAAGGGGGCAGCTGAGTTATCAGCTACATAAACCCGACTTCCCACTGATGTATTGGTGGAAGATCCACAATCTATCATGTAATTGTCTGGAGGAACAAATCCTTTCGAACCACATACAAAAAACATCAAGGGCAAAACCCAAACTAGCCAATCAACTTCTCTAATACCCATCACAAGAAAAACTTGAACAAACAACTACAAAGATGCAAACTTTCCTCTCTGATGGATTCAAATCTAGACTCAACAAGAAAATTTTACACTCAACAACTGCAAAATGAAACTTTGCAACTGTACTGGATTCAAATCTAGACTCAACAATTGCAAAAATGGAACTTTGCAGCTGTAGTGGATTCCAAATCTGGGATAAACAAACCCCAGACTAGCATTCAAACTAAACCAAATCAACAAATGAGAAAAAAAAATGGATTTGAGATCTAGGGTTTCACAGATGCTGACACAAAAAACACTATTGATCCATCACAAACACACAAACAATCAAATACCCATCACAGAAAACCAACTAAAGAGTGAAAAGATTTCACCTTTGAGATCATTCAAGCTTCCCAATCATCAGAAAAACAAACCCATTTCTTCATTTCAGCTCTCTTACACTTTCCCCATCAAATTGAGCACAAAAGACCACTTTTCTTTCACAAATCTCACAAATCCAGAGTTGTTTGAGCTAGAACAAAAGTGGGGTTTGGTTCTTTTATTCTTCTCAACTATCTTATTATGACTAGTTCACAGAACAGGCCAATTAGAATTTTTGAAAAGAGTCACATACACAAAGCCAGCTAAGTTCAAACTGTGAGTCTGACCTTCGCTTTTTTGTGCAAAACACAAGGAAGAAAATTTTAACCGTGTCGTTGAAGTGAGATTGGGTCTAAAAAAAGCCAGTAAATTTTTTTTTTTTTTTTTTGATGGCTAATTGGAGTTACAGCAAAAAAAAAAAAAAAAAAGGTTGATTTTGTTTTTTTTTTTTTTTAACTTCACTGCTCAATGGAAAGAAAGGAATAACAGAGTCAGCTTCATTTTTCAGTCGTTTTCTACCTTGTTCGTGATTCACAGTGTGCACCTACTTGTGTAGAAGTTTTAAGATTTTTTTTACTTATTTTATTTATCGCAGCTTATTTTAAAGACTAATCTCAAATTAGTGAGTGATAGTTCAAAAATATTAGGAAATCGGGTTTTTGCAACAAAAACAACGTGATGTGATTTGAAAAGAATGATAAAATCTCCAAAATATTTATATCTATTTCGAGATTGTAAAAAACCTCCTTTAATGATGTCACATCATCCTGATTTCCTAGCCTTAATGAATTTATTCGTAATGGAAAAATCTAGTCATTTGCTAAGTTTAAGATACTAAACATTGGCTTTAGAATATATATATATATATATATGCAAAACTTGGAATTGAGAATGGACCTTCCAATAATGTATCGGGATCATCTTAGGATAGTGTATCTAAGGGTGGCAATGGTTGCAAAACATATTTGGAAAAACATGGTTTTCTAGCATTTTTTGGTGGCAATAGGTCATGTCGTGTGGTACTTTGATGGAAGCCAAACCAAACCTAATTGGAAGAAATTCTAGGGAGTGAGGGAAGAAGCGACACCCATCCTCCTCAAGATAAACAAAACTATTTTGAGATTCGCAATGTCACTTATCTCGAAGGGGATGGATAGTTACGCCCCTTACCCTCGCTCCCTGAAATGGCTCATCTAATTGGTCACAACATAGTTTGACAGAGTTAGCTAGTAGATCAGTTTTTTGGACACGACTAACATGATCATGAACACACACGACTAACTAACGGAATTATGATTTCTTTGAGTAAATATGTTTTGATTATTTGATTCAAGTAATCATTGTAAAATCTAGAATTGGTTAAGCATTGTCCTCAATCTTCATGAAAAAGAAACCTTAATCACCCTATTCATAGACTTTACTCAAATACCGCCACACACACACACACACACATCACTTTTAAATATATATAGCGCGTTTAGTTATTATATTTCCCTTGTCGGAAGCGAAACCATAAACAAAAGAATTCAAACAATTGTTAGGTCATATTACGACGTCAACATTTCGCTTTTTCTCATCCGAAGACTTTATAAAATTAATTATTAATTAATTTTTCAAACGGGCCACTTACTTCTTTTGTTTTTTTTAGCTTTCACACACATCATCCAATCAACTACTCTTCTCCAGTTGGCCATGTTGTCTCCAAGAAAAAAAGGCACACATAGTGTTAACACTTAAAAGATTTTTTATTACAAAAACAAAAAGAAAAACCTGACTTTCCATTGTTATTGAAATTCATGCCATTGAGATGGATTATGGAAATTAACATCGGATGATTGAGATGTGACTTAAGAAAGATATCGTTAATTTTACGTTGCTTTTCTAATAATGAGAACGACTTCCACTAGTATGCGTGGGAAAAAAAAGGACCTTACGAAGCGCCTATTAGGGATTCAATTCCATAGATGGGTTTTTCCGAAAAAAGCAAATCTCGTTTCATATTAAGAGTAAGAGTTACGGGAATCAACCAATGAAGCTGTTAGTCATTCTAATCAAACAAGGCTCAATTGACCTTACACGAAATGCATATTTAGTTGTATTCTCCCAAAAAAAAAATTTAAAAATAAAAATAAATATTTAAGACTTTGGAAGGGCTATCTAGATGCTCAAGTAATGTATTCTCAAAACATGTCATCCACCAAAGAAAATAAAATGAGAGAAAAAGAGCCATTTGAAAAGACGAGCAAATTGATCAATTTTTTAAACTGATAAAAAAAAAAACCAAGCAAAAATGTCAAAATTCAACAATTCTAGGTAGCTAGGTCAGTCAATCATTTTTTTGTTAGGATTGGTTTTTTTTTTTTTTTTTACAATTTTACCCATTCTAAATGATATCTATGATTGTGTTTTAAAGAAAATCAATAAAATTATAAAAAAGCTCAACCGTGATAAAAAAAAAAAAAAAAAATGATTGGCTGACTATTACCTAGCAAAACTGGTCAAAATCATACAACAAAGAAAGGGGTTTAGAGTTTTGGACAAGCAAGAACCTAATACTACAGCTAATCCAATTTGCCAATTCCATGAACCTAATATTGTATGTTTGGTAGAAGCACCATATAAATGAATAAATAAAGGGATTGAATAATGGAAGGGTCACTCTATTATTTGTCGATATTAATTGGTTTGTTAATAATTTGTGTTCATTAATTGCACCAATAATCAATGCGTATCAGTAGTGATATTGGGGTTGTGATTTCTTGAACCAAGTGTTAATGTAATTTGAAAGAGTGAGGCTACCTGTCGAGGGAGTGGGCGAGGAAATCAGCGAGGGGGGACCGTCCATTTCACCGAGATGCGCGTATGAAATTTGACGGCAGACATTCCAGGGGATGGACGGTCCCCCCTCACTGATTTCCTTGCCCACTCCCTCAACATTTAGAATTCCCCAATTTGAAAATGATCGTTGAATTAGTATAAGTTTATAAAGAAAATACGATTGAGCTTGGCTAATTGGCGAGGAAACCAGCGAGGAAAACAGCGAGCGATGCGTGCGTCCCATCCCTTGAACGTATTGTGAGGGGGATGAAGGGTCTTCCATCCCTCCCTCACTGTTTTCCTCGACAATTAAAATTCCCCATTTTGATTATGGGAAATTCTAAATGTCAAGGGAGTAGGTGAGGAAATCAGGGAGGGGGGGACATCCATCCCCCTGGGATGCGTGCTGTCAGATTTCATGCACGCATCCCGAATGGATGGACGGTTCCCCCCTCGCTGATTTCATCGCCCACTCCCGCGATAGGTAGCCTCACTCTTTTGATTATATTGTACTTTTATAATCTTCCACCCAATAAGTAATTCTGATAACTGGTCAGCCCAATACTAAATGTTATCTATTGGGCCTGTTCATAGTGAGACACACTCATTTCATGTATCACCGATTGTGTTGGTCTTATTGGGCTTGGATTTGGATCAAACTCATGTTTAATGTCTCCCTTAGGGGTGGGCATCTCATCCCGAGATTGAGATCCTGTCTCGTTTTGATTTACTCCGAGTCTTATTGGGATTAATCAATCCAATTCCGATCACATCCTATCTCGATCTAGAGTGGAATGGAATCGAAATGGAGATTTTCAATCCCGCTCATCCCGTCCCAAATTTATTTTTTAAATATTTATTATTAATAATATTAACATTATTCATGAAAATAATAACACATGAATTCTATTCTAGTAGAAAATATTTTTCTATTGTTGTCTTATTCATGAAAATAATAACACATGTATTCTATTCTAGATAAAACACAAATTGTGTACCAAATAATGTTAAAGTTAATACAATTATTTACATTTGAAAACAAAGAATAACATCAATGTAAAATAAACAAAATGTTTTATTTTCTGCTAATCCCGTCCCGACCCCAAACAAACGGGATGGAATAGGGATGAGGTCTATTCCGTCTCGTGCCCACCCCTAGTCTCCCTCTCCCTCTCGAAATTTTATTTTTTTTCCTTTAACCCTTCCCTCCCCAAATACTGTCGGCAGGGTTCGAACCTTGTATTTGTGATTCCATCTACGATAAGTCTATCGCCGAACTGGTACCCTATTAGCTCTCACTCTCGAACTCATTCACAAATTTGATGATGTTATGATAGATACTAGCTACGTTTTTTGTGTTTAGTAACAATAATACATAAACGGATATCTGCGAGGCAGATATGGTTAAATCCGTATTAGCCTCCAATATTTGATAGATGCTCTTTGGATATCCATATTCATCCCAATATTCACTTAGACACACATCCAAAATTGCTCAAAACAAAATGAGCGACGAATATCCGTGAAAACCCGCCCCACTGCGATCCCTAATTTGCACCTTGTCTTAGTCCAAAGTGGAAGGCATTTGAGCAACGAGCCCACAGTCACTTCGTAAAAGCCCACAGCAAATGCAAAGCAAAATAACTGCTACAGAAAGGGGCAAAACCGCGAAATAAAATCTTCAATCGAAAGGCGCACTCGACTCAAAAAGCAGAAATTCTCATTTTTTTTTTGTTTTTACTTCAATTCATTCAATCAAAAACGAGTTCTTTCTCTCATCTCTCTCGAAAGCCCCTCGCTTCGTCTCCGAACAACTTCAGATCTCTTTCGCTCACTCGATCGGTCTCTGATCCATTAGGTATTCATCTAATCTCTTTCGATCGTCTCTGTTGCTTCTCTTCATCATATGCAAGTTCAATTATGCACAATTTCGATCATCCAAACGTAGTTTAGCGATTTCTAGGGTTTCTTGCTGATTGTTTGAATTTACGGTTTTTTTTAAAAAGATTTTCTTTGAATTTTTTCGTGATGTATTTTTGATCTGGCAGTTTGAATAGTTCTGATTAGTTGTTAGGTCAATGTACACTAAATTGATGAATTGTGTGATTTCTTTGTTCAATGATGAGTTGGTTTGCTGTTCGGAGATATAATTTTTGTGTAGTTAGGGTTTTAGTGTTGTGAATTACTTGGTTTTGGTGTTTCATTAAGTTACTTTATTTTAGTTGAGCGGACAACTGTTTTTGAGCGGTGTAGTGGAAATTGTGTATTTTCAAACTGTGTTGTCAATGAATTTCAATGGAAGTAGATAGAGTTGAATTCTGAACTTGAAGTGAAGTTGGGACCGCATCATTGTTTGGGTATATAACTATATATGCACAATTGTCATTTATATGCTGTAGGCTGCAGTTTGGAGTGAGGCTTATTTGTTTCTTGATGCATTTGTCTGGCTGTTTTCACTTTTATATTTCTGTGATCTGTAACCTAACAAAATTACCAACACGGGAAGTATTTCAGTAGGAGCAATTGAATTATGTTAGGTGATTACAAACCTGTGTAAGATATTGACACAGATGGCAGGTGTGTCTGTTTAAGTACTTAATTGCTATTAGTAATCACTTCTCGCAGCTTTAGCTCTTTTAATGAGCCTCCTCCGTCGATTAGGGGGTTGTTGAGGATGGATAAGTTGGGTGTTTCGTATGTTAGGATGAAGAATTAACGCCCAAGTGTTCGAGCTGAGTTATCCTTTCTTTTGTGCGTGTGTTTTTAACGGTGTTGTTATTTTGTGTGTGTTTTAACGGAGTTATGCACATGATTTTGCAAGTACTCTCAGGCAGTGTAGTAAAAAGCGCTTAGGTGCAGGGCGCAAGAGCCGCGTCCCATTGTAGCCCAGGCGTACCCATGTTCAAGAATCGCTAATTAAGTGCTATTTTTTTTTAAGTTAGTGGGCGGGCGCTAAAAAAAGCACACCTTTTGTACATGCCTATTTATTAACGTGCCAGACACAATTTAAATTTTTTTTTTTTTTTTTCCATAATGAAAACCAAACCCTAATAGGGGCAGCCATCATGGTTTTTTTTTGCTTGTGCTGCGTTGAGAAGTGGAGAAGGACTTATGCTCATAACCACAACCACAAGAGGAAGATTCCAACTTAGAGATGAAGAGTATGAAGAGAAAGAAGAACTAATGGAAATTGAACCAAATGAAATGGAACAAAAAGAAAGTGATAACCTTGGGGTGGACGAAAATGATGCAACATTTGAGTATGATTGAGAAGTTTGTATATGGAAGCTTGGGATCATGAAACTTGTTGCACTTTTTGATATGCTCGTTATTTTATTGGCTTGTTGCAATTGCAATAATTTTTATTTTATTTTTATTTTTAATTATTATTATTTTTTTAAATCTGAAAAATTTGTTACATTATCTTATATGAATTTGCGTGCTAGATATAAACTTTATTAGTGAATCTATCATTTAGGTATATTTTCAAGTGATCTAATTGGAAGTATGTTAGGTGCGCGCCTCGCCTTGTGCCTTGCGCAGTTGCACCTTCCAGGCTTCCTTCACTCTGGGAGCAAATCTAGTAGGGTTGTCAGAAATATTTAATGATGAAAATCTCCCTTTTCCTTTGTAATAAGGGGATATAGTTTATAAATATGTTCATTTTCACATGCATTTTAGTTGTTTTTATAGATGCACTCGGATGTAGGGGTAAGGTTCATTAGGTCCCCCCAAGGTTTTTATTTGATTTCGAATGTCGAAGTCTGCCTAACTCCCTTACCCTGGTGCTATTGGTATGTAAAAATGGAGACACACTGCAAGCAACTTGGTGGTGGTGAGTGTGAGTGTTGGTTGGTGGGGGGGGGGGGGGGGGGGGGGGAGTAAGGCTATGAGTTTTTGGTCAGAAGTCAAAAGATATTGGAAAGAAGAGCTACTGGAATTTAATAAACAGGTCCCTTTTCTTCTTTCAGTGATGAATTCCCCTCTGACTAAGTGTAATCTATAAAAGCTCGACTGGTCTACGGATGGGAGACAAAGAGTGGCTAAAATCTATCATATCACAATAATTAGTGAAGAGGGCTTGATGTTTGAGAGGCATTCAAAATATCATATACATAAGCAAATATTATGTGTTGGCAAAGAGAAAGCAACCAAAAAGCTACATGATTATCAGCAGATAGAGAAATTGGCAATGTGGTAGGGAGGAAAATTGCTTTACTTTGAACATTTAAAACTTGTCATAGTTATTCTACATACAATTTATGATAAAATTGGTAGTTTTTGAATATTGAAAAGCATCCACTTAGACACACATACACAAATAAAAAAAATGCAAAGGATTACCTTGGCCATCAATAAAAAAGTCATCTTCACTAACATCATCATGCTGAAGGTTTCAGTCCCTAGGTTTGGTCCGCATGCCTCAACTGTCCAAAACCACCAACTTGCCTATCGTTGGGAGTGCGATCCGTGTTGCCAATTGCCATAGAGTTGTGGAGACACTCAACGTGCATAGTTGTGGTGTTGGTGACCCGGGTCATGTCAAACATTCACAGGATTGGCATCGAGGAGTGGCTCGTGTTGTATCATCAACTTGTGAGGAGCAGAAATCCTATGAAGTTCTTGATATGTGGGTGACTATCTGTCAACTTGCTAACTCGTTAATCCCAAGTTCAATCATGTGGGACCTAAATGACTAAGGAGCGGGGGATTCCTTCGGAGTGTCATTCTCATCCACTAGGGGGGCATATTGTTGTTCAAGAAAGTCAGCAACAACTGTTTGTGCAATCTTTCTAATTAGGGGTTATAACATCCTCAAAATTTAGAGGGGGAGATCGAGGAGGGTTGCATGTAAGGAGGAACCTTGGTTGGTGTAATGGATGTGGAGGGTGTGATCAATTTGTTTCAATTGCTGTACTGATTTATCCATTTTCAATCCTGGGGAAATGCCATATTTTTCAGCTAGATGTATCATCAGTTATTGCTCTAAAGTTTTGGCCTTTAATATGAAAATAATTTCATGTTTATGCTTGAGAAAATTGACGAATAAAGTTGATTAGGCACATATTATGTATTTCTCATATTTATTTGGTGTCTTACAAAAGCTGTTTCTGCAGGAGAAACTTCCATTTCTGCAGGAGAAACTTCCATTTCTGAAGCCTATTGTCAAGCCACAAGACAGAAGACCTGCATCTTTGCTACAGATGTTCTACTGCAAGCTCTTCTGACTTTAATGCAATGTCTAGTCTACATAATGTACGTCACATTCTTGCTATACCCAATCTCAAGCTTCAGTTCGAGTTGAGATTTTATTTATTTATTTATTTGTATTTGAGTAGTTTGATTGAATTTCCACTATTCATATTCTTCATATTGGGTTTCTTTTACATATGTGCCTGTATGGACAAATACAGAGGGATGACGATAACAAATAAGTGATTCTAGTTAGGAGTGAAAAATGGTTGGCTTGCGTGTTTCGAGAAAAAAGAGAAACAAGCTTGATTTTAGGGGAAAAGAAGAGATTTTAAGTAATGAACGGCTAAAGCAAATTCAAACACTGGGGGAAGGACTGACATAAGTCAGTCTGTATTGGCCATTATAGCTGCATCTCTTTGAGCCAACAATAGCCCCATGAGTCCGGTATCATTTTCCTGAAACTTATTCCTCTACCTTGTGGCAAAACCATTTCTTTATCTCAAACTGTACTTGGTGACATGTAATTATTGTATATGATTAGTTTAAATGAACTAATTATTTTTATTATCTTTTTTTCGTGAAGGTTTTTTATGTTGTAAAATTTTGGTTTTTGTTGCATCTGGATGTTTTGCATTTTGTTTTAATGTATTTTGCTTGTTGCAGTCAGGGCTCAACGTGTCAACTTCAAATCTTCCAGATACCTCTGGGCGATCTTTTGCAACGTCCTTTTCTGCGCAGTCTGCTGCATCTGCTCCTGTTTTTCATCACACTGGTTAGGAGAGAAACTTCATGTGTTTTCAGTCATATTCATGTTTATGGTTGTCTGCTGATTCCGGTTTATATTGTTGGTAGGATCAATTCAAGGACTGCACAATATGCATGGAAGCTTCAATGTTCCAAATATGCAAGGCTCGCTTGCATCAAGAAATTCAACAATAAATGGTACCCCTTCGAGTGGTGTTCAGCAGCCCCCAGGAAGTCTTTCTGGTGGACGATTTGCATCGAACAATCTTCCCGTTGCTCTCTCTCAGGTAAGTTACGTAAATTTACATGATCTGGAACACTTGATTTTTCATTCTGATTATGATACTATTATCTTTATTTGGCCAAAATTTTCGGTCATTTTCTTTTGCTTCTTGCAGTTCTTAACCATGGCTTAATGCACATTATCCATCAATATGCAGTTATCTCATGGAGGCTCCCATGGACATTCAGCAGCTACAAATAGAGGAGGTATTAGTGTCGTAGGAAATGCTGCATATAGCGGTAGCTTGAATGGTGTGGGTGGTTCTATTCCTGGAATTCCTCCAAGCTCTGCTGCTGTTGGTAGCCGGAGCGCTGTTCCAGGATTGCAATCACCAATGTTGGGAAATGCAGGTTCAAGGATTACAAGCTCAATGGGAAACATTGGTGGGGGAAACATGGGAAGGAGCATAGGCTCTGGTGTAGGATTGTCTGGTCTTGCATCTCGGTTAAATTTAGCAACAAATAACAGTTCTGGAAGTATTGGTGCGCAAGGGACCAACCGGCTAATGAGTGGCCTCCTTCCAGGTAATGGTGATAACTGATTATGATAACATAAAGATGTTGCTTAGGTTGATATTGACTTGAGTTTTTCTCTCATCTTATTTAAAACGTCCTTATCCTCTTTAGTCTTAGTCTCTTAGATGCATTTCATCGACAGCATCTGATGCATTTTCTCGTCTTAAGCTCCATTTGATTGACAACATATCAGCATCATCACATTTGAAATCATCTTTTTGTTCTTTTGGTAAGTTGCAGATAATTAAAAATATTGAACTTTTCTCCCTGCGAGCAAGTAGGCAATGCATACTTTTCTGGAATTCTTCATAATGTTTTAATGAACACCATTTTATGTGGCTGCCGAGGAGTAAGTTTTGAACCAATATTTATTTTTGAGCCAGTTCTTAGTTTATGATATGACATTAATTTCTCGAAATTCCTCGAGCTAGTGAATATTTTATGGTAGTCATTCTTTTTCATATACCCATATAATCTTGCTCGTTATATCCCTTTGGTACATTTGATTATCTGTTACTTTTCCCATTAACTTGGCAGACTTCAACGCTGCCAGCATAAAAATAGATTTTCTTTTGTTGTTTTAGCTTTATTTATCTGCTCTCTAATGATAGGGTATACTGGATTCAGGTACACCACAAATGATGTCTATGCTTGGAAATTCTTATCCTAATGCTGGAGGACCACTTTCTCAAGGCCAACTTCAAGCAGGGAATAGTTTAAGTTCAATGGGATTTTTAAATGATATGAACTCCAATGACAGTTCCCCTTTTGACATCAACGATTTTCCTCAGTTGGGCGGGCGGCCTGGTTCTGCTGGAGGCCATCAGGGACAATTGGGTATTTACATGTTTTTTTATTGTTATTATTATTTTCATTGAAGGTGGTGTTGGGATTGGATTCTAACACTTGAATGTGCAGGTTCATTGCGAAAGCAAAGTGTTGGTGTTAGTCCTATTGTCCAACAAAACCAAGAATTTAGCATCCAAAATGAAGATTTTCCTGCGTTACCTGGATTTAAAGGTGTGTTAGCATTCTTTAGACATGGACTTGATACAAGTGTTTATTAACAAATGTATCTTGTACTTGTAGATAATATTTGTATGTGATCATTCACTATATGGTAAGTCAAGTCTATGAATATGATGTAAGCAGTATTATGGTCTAGTTATCAATATTAATATTAAGAATAATTGAGTGATTAAGTAAGATACCAAAATAGTAGTTAGGGCATTAGTAGCCAATTAGGGTTAGGTCAATTAACTTGCTAAATAAGTTAGGAATATTATAAATAAGGCAATGGTTATTCATTATTATTGTAGTAATTGATGTCTTAGTTATTTTCCATTAGTTTTTATCATAGTTATTTCAATTATTGTTCCGTAGTTCTATCAATTAGTATGAGAGCCGAAGTGCTCTTTTTGTATGACGTGAAAAAAATTAGACAAATACGCAGAAGAAAAGCTTGGAAGATGGAAGACTTCGAAAAGTACCTTTAGATGGAGAGATTGAACAAGAGAGGATCCTCAGAGAAGAAGATAGACGCCACGACTGCAATAGTGGAACCAAATTGGGACGAAAATTGAGAAATCAGTAGAGGATGGAGCTGATGATCAAAAAATCTCTCAGGCATCAAAGAGGCCTACGTACACCTGCAAGGAATGACCCCTAACCCCCAAGCAGCACTGCACAACCCCTCCTCTAGCAACGTAGGCGGCGGTGCACAATGCCACACCTGTTTGGAATTGGTTGCACAACCTTACATTGGTTTGTCCCTCTGATCGAACCACCCTCCCTCCCAGGTGGTGGCGCACTAGCTGGTGGGTTGATCTAGACACCTCCTTTCCTCTGTCTTTCCCCAACCCCCAGCCGACGTCATCCACTAGCCCGCACCACCCCCTTGATCGAACAACTCGATCGCCCCCTCCCCTCTTCTGCAGTCCCCCAAACCCCATCCGATGCCCTATCCTTCCCTGTCGTTACCCCTCAGTCGTCTTTTCCCAACCCACACCACCTCCCTTCACTTGGCCAGGTCGATCAACCCCCTCCCCCTTCGTCATCACCACCGTCCTACACAACACTGCCCCACTTCCTGCCACCTAAGCACTGTCACGCCCCGACCCGCTACGGAAATCGCAACGTGCTGATGCGTGAACTAACCCGTAATACAGGCGGATCGTAACCGGCCACAACATCATAATATAACACATTCTTGATACGAGAATGAAACGGAACTAAAAACTACGATAAAAACTTGAACAAAATAAATATATATATTTGATTTGCCCCGCCAGAGTCATAGTGACAAAACCAGTATACAAGCATCTAGTATAACAAGATAATACACCTGATAATACAGAGGAAGCAAAACATACCCGTACAGGGTGGACACGACCAAACAACACAAAACGCGCCTACAGTGAAAAACTGGGCCCAAGCGCCACGATCAGCAGGAACACTGCCTGCACTCCAACAGAAGCACACCCTTTGCGGAGTCAGCAAAGTACAAAGCTAGCAGGTGCTAGCGAACTAAATACAAATAACAGAATAATATACTAGGAAAATTCATGCCACACAACAATGGATAAGTAACAAGTTCTAAAGTCTAAATTATCCTTAGACAAACCTCCGACCTCCGTAAAACCCCTCGTCCCTTGTCATCATCGCAAGCTGCAACACCCCATCCAATTCTATTTGTGAAAAATAGTTGGGGAGCAGTTATTTGCCCGCCCCCTGATTCCCAACTGATTGGCTTTGTGTCATTTCAATTGATAACCTGCAACTTCATTTTTTAGTATCTGTTGTAGGTCTTTTCATCAACTTCGACATGGTAATTACTTTAGTTCCATAGTTATTTTGTTTCCCAATTTCACTATGTAGTGTGTAATACTTTCTTACACTCCATATATAGTATTCCTTTTTTAGAAAATTCTCCTTTAGTTTTGCAAGCTTCTTGGAAAGTTAAACTCTTAATTTAGACGAGTCTCGATACCTCCTTCAAGTGTTCATCATTAAAGGGTAGAGGATCATTTGATTGGAGTAGAAATCCCCAAGCCATCTTCCCCAATTGGTAGTAAGGAGTAGGTTGAAAGATATCTACTCAACCATTAAGGGGCAAATGAGTTTTGTCTATTCATTCATCACTTTGTCTCCATTTCCACCTTAATCCAATTCTCATCCATCATTGAATCCTCAAATTCATTAATTTAAGCGTCAGGCTTAGGGGAGTGAATATGGGCAGTGTCCGATGCTTATGTAATCGAACTTATGAAATTATAGACCATCTGATCAACTGCAGGTTTACCCAAAGAAATGTGGTTAAGTTTTCAAGCTGAGTTCATGGAGGTGAAGACCATTGCTGGAGGGTTAAATAAATTGTTAGCCTATTCGAGTTGTGAAACTCTAACCTTCCTAAAGTGGTGTGGCAGATGGGTCATTTTACCATCAGTGAAGCCATTGTAAGGAGAGAAATGTCCTAATTTTCAATGGAATGAGGTCTGAAATTCAGGTTATAGGATTATGAAAGAGAGGCTTGGGAGATGGGGTTACTCTTGGAAAATTCTCGGAAGTTTCCTTTGCTTTATTCATGTTCGGTTGGTACTTTGGTTATCTCATAGCAATAAAAAACTCTTGTTTTTCTATGTTCCAAAAAAAAAAGAATTAAAAAATCTCATCACTTTTAAGTCCTGAGACCACCAAACTTGATGCAATTCACCATTTCTTGAAACAACCCTTATCCCAAGAGATCCAGCTAAAACCTGGGTCATATCACTAGCATGCTCAAATGAGTTAACCTGCTATGCAGTAGTTTGTGTGAAACAATAATGTTATTGTTCTGATCTTTTATGGTGACTATCACCATAACATGGAACAAACAGAATGAGGAGGAAGTAAGCGTGACGAGCCCCTCAAAATGATTGTTTCCATGATTTTGGGAGAAAAATGGTCATCTTCAATCTTAAATTCTCCCTTCTCTTTCTCTCTGTATCCCCATATTCTCTTCACTATTTTCTGATTTTCAATTTTTTCCTGTAAAACAAAAGGCATTACTGCTCTATGGAATTAATACGAATGTGTAATGTCTTTGCAGGTGGCAATGCTGATTATGCCATGGATATGCACCAGAAAGACCAGTTTCATGACAATTCCGCATCAATGATGCAATCTCAGCAGTTTCCAGTGAGTACTGGTTCCCTTTCTAAATATTTATTTTCCTGAATATTTGTTTTATTGGTAAATTTTTTTGCCTTGTCCTTTGTATTTGACCTCAAATTTATATGCTGTAATGCAGATGGGCAGATCTTCTGGGTTCAACTTGGGGGGGATTTATTCACCTCATCGCCCTATGCAACAGCAACACGTTGGATCTGTAGGTGGTGGTGGGGTCTCTTTTACACCTGCAAACAATCAGGATCTTCTTCATTTGAATGGTTCTGACATGTTCCAATCTTCCCATGCAAATTATCACTCACAAGTATGGTCATTATTGCCATGATTAAATATTTCTGGTCATACAAATCAATACATCACATTTTTTGCTTAATCTGATAATTTTATCCATTGTTTTTTTAAACTTCAGACAAGTGGACCTCCTAACATTGGGTTAAGACCGCTAAACTCTCCGAATTCTATGTCTGGCATGGGGTCCTATGATCAGATCCTTCAGCAGTATCAACAGCACCAAAATCCGTCCCAATTTCGGCTACAACAAATGTCAGCTTTAAGCCAACCATATAGAGAGCAGAACACTAAGTCAATGCATGCAACTCAAGGTTCTATTGATCGGTTTGGGTTGCTTGGTTTGTTAAGTGTCATAAAGATGAATGATATGGATTTGACATCCCTTGCCCTTGGGATTGATCTGACAACACTTGGTTTAGCCTTGAACTCATCGGAGAACCTTCATAAAACATTTGGGTCGCCATGGTCGGAGGAGCCTGCCGCAGGAGAGCCTGAATTTAGAGTGCCAGAATGTTACTATGCAAAAGAACCACCTGCATTGCATGTGAGATATTCCAGCCTCTCTATGCATATGTTTGTTTTATGCTATTTTATGTTTTGCCTACTCTAAAACTTTGTCTGGACCATTGCAGCAAGGGTATTTCGCAAAGTTCCGGTTGGAGACTTTATTTTATATCTTTTACAGGTAAATGTTTCCCAAGGATCTGTTTTCCTTGTTGAGTTGTTCGTCTTATTTTCTTGATGACGTTAATGACCTGTTTCTCTGTTTCTGCAGCATGCCAAAAGATGAGGCCCAGTTGTATGCCGCCAATGAACTGTATGCTTCCCATCCAGTTAATCTTTGTCGGTTATCTGTTAATTTTAGAATGGACCAATAGGCTTGGTTGTTTTGAAACATTACGTAGCATAGTTTTAAACATTACATAGCATTTCATACAAATGTAGTAACCTTAGAAGCCCTTGATAAGCTATAATTACCTTCTCTTAACCCCCCTTTTTTTGTCAATGATATCTGCTTTTGGCTCCTTTCCACTTGTTCCTTTTCTTTTCCACTCGGTTTGTTATGGTTTTAACTTAGGTTGGCGGTCCACGGTCCCTGACTTCAATTGCTTAGCAATATGACATGGATGCATTTGATTTTATTTTCGTTTGTATAGGGAAGTGTCAGTGTGTGAGATTCTAACAATATGTAGCGTGCACTTCACATGGAGAGGAAGAATAAAATGAGACATTTAGGTTCGGAGTATTAGGTTTTATGATTGTTATGTTAGAAACTTGTGGATGCAAGGGTCATTTATATTACTTGTAAATCAATTGGTAGCGATACATTTGAGTGTCAATAACCAAGGGTGTTCACATTTTGCAGATACAATAGAGGGTGGTTCTACCATAAAGAGCTGAGAGTATGGATAACGAGAACTCCGAACACAGATCTGCTTGCAAAAACAAATACCTATGAGAGAGGGTCCTACATCTGCTTTGACATAAAGTCCTGGAAAAAAATTCAGAAGGTTTGACCTAAATTCACTTTTTCAATCCATTCTTTGCCTAAAATGACTGATATAACTATACTGAGCTCTGCATGCGATCTGTTTTGCAGGAGAACTTTGTTCTTCATTATGAAATGGTGGAAAAGAGACCAACTCTTCCCCAACATTGACATAGCTTGTGCCTTGTAGCTTTGTAAAGTATCAATCTCTAGTACAGAGTGAATATGATTTTGTTCCCATCTTCTTTTCTCCCCTTTCTAACTGTGAATAATTGTTGCGATCTTTTTAGCTGTAGAGATGGTTTAAGATAACAACAGTATCAGAATAACAGCAACTATAAACCAACATCCAACAATAGCCTTTTCTTTTTTTCCTCCCCCTTGAGATTTTCTTCCTTTTTGGCTTCGTTTTCTCGCTGCAATGATGTTTTGTTGTGATAAGACGTGAATAGTGTATTCTAGCTTTTGATGTCATTGGAAGCCACCAAGTGGTTTCCGTACATTGCAATGAGGCTTGCATTACATTGCAAAGTAGTGTTTGCTTCCCCTTTAGGGTCAGGTTCGACTGGCTTAAGAATTTCAGTCATATTCAACCTACTTAAGAGTTTCTTAAAATACCAAGATTCTGGTGGATTGGGTTCCATATTCAGGTCTAGCCTGTCAAATATGGTGTAGAAGTCAGTGGTGTAAAAAAGAGTTGGGTGGTATTTGTTTTTTTAAGTGTTTAGAAGATTCTGAGAAGCAGAATGAGAATGAGTTGCTGATTAGTAGAGGTGTTTTTTTTTTAAGTTAAGTTTTTTTTTTTTTTTTTCCTGACATTTTGCCCACCATCACAACAAGCCACTAACATTAACTATCACTCTCCACCTATTATATTTTTTCCAAACACCATGGAGGGAAGGGTAAGGCGGCGGTGGCGACGAGCATGATAAAAATGAGGTAGAGAAGAGTGGATGGTTGGTAGAGGAAAGGGGTAGTACAGTGGTCATTACATATTTATTGTAAGATTATTATTGGAATAAATTTTCATTAAGCACTAAATACCAACTAATCAGCACTTCTGTTGCTTACTCCAATTACAAGTTCAACTTTTAATTGGAACTAAAAACAAATACCTTAAACGAGTTATCTCACTTCTTATTAAGATTTCTGACGCTATTCAAAAAGAAAAAACAAACACCCGATTAGTCGTAATTACTTTTTAGTGAAGTTCACGTTTATGTCCGATGTATGATAAAGAGGTTATATTTGTTAGAAATCACACGATTTGGAGAACTTTAGTTGGGTTTAATGATCTCGACAGTGAATTGTGTTTGGATGTCAAGGCATATACGAGTAGCAGCATGGAACGAACAATTAGAAGCTCTATCTTAGTATTGCAAACATCTTTAAAACAAAAATTATAATATAGCTATAAACTCGAACAAGCCATTCTAATGTTTATTTTGTTGGCTTGATGAATCCAATCCCTTCCCTTGTTTTTGCGTCTTTGATTCATTATTTCCTTGGACTTTCAGTTCCGTCTTCAACACCTTCGTCATCCTTTCGGCCACATTCCTTTTGAGTGCAGGAGACACACCATGTTCTCCAATAATCGAGTAGAGAATTGCCTCGGACAGTTCCTTGTTTGCTATCTCTGCATTGTCCTTTGCAGGTATTGAGCCATCTTTCGAAAATGCAATCTGCAATTTCCTCAAAACTCAATACCTAGAACTGAAAATTTAAAAATGCGTCAATAGCTCATTTGCAGATTATCGATTTTACTGACCTTTAGGACCCCTTGAGGTGTTTGTGTGAATAAGATGGATGTACCAGGAGGAAGGCTTTCATTCTTGAAGATCTCCAGGAATTGTTTTGTGGCTTTCTCTTCTTCTTTACCGTACTTCTTATCAGCTTTCCAGACTGCAATGAAGTTCTGTATCACCTTCGTTGAGTACTCTTTACCCGTTAAAGGCCTTATCATGGTGATCATCGTAAATTTTTCAAAAGGACCTACAACAATGTAGATCATATAAATATCTGGTTACATTCTGTAACAAAAATTCGTATTTACGCTACATACCTGTAATGATGTCATAGAAGAATGCTTTAGAATTCGCCAACTCCTCCACAATTTGTGCTTTCCATTTACTAAGAGATCGAATTGCTGTTTCTTCCAAGTAGATGCCTATCGTCGTAAACTTGACAAACTTGCCTTTGAATTCAAGTCCTCTCACTCCTGCACCTCCCAGGAAGAAGTTTTTGGTTGATCCAGGAGGCTTCACAGATGAAGGATATACATGACCTTCTATTGTCAAACTCGGGGCATCCTTAAACACTTTCGGTGGTGGATTACAATTGATCAATGGAAATACAGACACAAAGATGAGAACAAGAACAGTTGGTATGTAAGAAAACTGCGTTTTCGCCATATTTTCCATTTTAAATTTCATAAAAGAAAAATGTAATCGAGAGCCAGAGCTATTTATAGTAGAAAATGAGCCTCATGGAGTCGACCAAGATGGTTGCTCCATAAATATAACTAGAGTCCACATTTTCCGAATTGCCTCTCCTTTCTTACCGAGAAATTCTTTTATTAACATGTGATTGCATTTGATCTGTAGATTTTTGTTTCTATTAAAAATAGTTTTCATTTTAAATCTCCATAAATATAGCTTGAGCCCACATTTTCCGAATTGCCTCTCTTTTCTTACCAAGAAATTCTTTATCTGTAGATATATATATTTTTTATCGTATTAAAAATAGATTTGAAGCTTTCAGATCTGTCTTTGTCAATTCTGATGATATCTAACCTACAAAAAAAAATAGCGGTTAAGTTCAGGACCATTGTTGTGGTGGTCGAAGACACTCCGATGCTTAATTTAGATACTGATTTGAGAAAGAGTGAAGACTGAATGTGAAATTGCAGTGTATATAATTGCATATATGTGTGCATACATTTCTTCCTCATTTCACTGACTCTTATAACGAGATTTTCCTTTTCAACTGTCCCTGCGATCAAGGGCGTGATGGTGGGGGGATATCTCACATAAGATATTACCTATTGCATGACTGAGTACTTCGTGTCACAACTATCTTCTTGCCTAGCCAAGTGAGGTTGGCAAGTGTAAATAATGTAGAGTATTCCACATTGTTCTAGAGAGAGTTCTCTAGAACCTTCCATAAATTTTCATAGAGTTCCATATGATTCTAGTCCTTAGATATATCTAAGGAAGTGTGTAGAAGTTCATTGTAGACCGTTAGATCAAATTGATCACCACTGTCCATTGAGGAGACAGAGTTGTATAAATAGGCTAAAGCTTCATTTGTTGTAATCACCTCAAATAATTCAAGCAATACAAGTTCTAGTTCTCTTAAGCTCTCTTGTGTGTTCTTAGCTTGCTTAGTTTTCCAAAGTCTAAGTAAGTCTTTTGTGGGCTAGGCAGACTAGCTTTCTTTGATAAGTCGGGACAAAGTTTGCTAGTGCCACACGGGAAATACTTGTGAAAAGAAAGCCCGTGACAGTTGGTATCAGAGCAAAGTTTGGCAAGGTTGGTGAAATCATCCTACATAAGAGAATGTCATTAGAGGTCAACAACCCAGCAATTGGCAACAACGACAAAGGTGGAAAAGTCCGCAAGGACAAGTCGAAGGACATGATCACTGCGATGGATGAAAGGTTGGCTAAATTGTGTGCTACCATGTCCGACTTGAGGGAGAAAGTCGAAGACATGGACCAACGCATCGAGGGGCAAGCGTCTAATGGGGAGGACCAAGAGCTCCGGGAAGAGATACAAGGAGCCTTGAATGCAGTAGTGGACATGGTGTCCAAGAAGATCGAGTCCCTTGAAGCCCAAATTGTTGCCAAAGATGCGGAGATGTATGCTTACAGGGAAAGAGTTGAGAAGCTAGAAACTCAACTCAGTGTGTGTATGGCTGCGGTAGCCAATGGTGGGACTACACCAGGGACAATCACCCACAGAGTCAAAGCTCCCAAACCTAAGGCCTATTGTGACGACCCCCTCCCGCACTGTACCGATACTTTTCGCTTTGGGCTACCATCCGACCCTCACAGCTTTAAAAGGCATCGATACAATGGGGAGCTGACCCCGCACATATAAGGATCATCCTCCTTCCCTACCCAGGCGATATGTGACTATGATTCCCCTTATAGCTCGTCCAACCTCTCCCGGCCTGTTGGGCCTATTGGGCCTGTTGGGCCTATTGAGCCTGTTGGGCTTCAACCCTCACCCTCACCTTAGGTCCGCCCACTTAGGGTCTCACACCTATGGTGGGGCAAGGAGTGCAAGGGAGATCGAAAATTTCTTGTGGAACATGGAACGCTACTTTGATGTAGTTGGCATAATAGATGAAGCATCAAAGGTACGTAGTGTCTCCTTATATTTAAATGATGTTGCTACAGTTTGGTGGCGCAAAAGGTCCGATGATGTCAAGAAATGATTGTGCACCATCAACACTTGGGAAGAATTCACGAAGGAACTCAAGAGACAATTCTATCGGGAGGATGTCGAAAATGAAGCTAGGGCCAAGCTTCGTTGCCTTCAACATAAGGAAGGCCACATAAGGGAGTAGTGAATGAGTTCTCGGAGTTGCTCGTGGAGATTCCTGACATGGGAGAAAATGATGCTTTGTTTAGCTTCCTTGATGGCCTAACAGGTTGGAATTGAAGAGGCGAGGTGTGCAAGACCTTGCAACGGCTATGGCTGCGGCCGAATCCTTGATTGAGTTCAAGAGAAATGACTCATCCAAGGGACAAGGGAAAAGGTCGAGTAATGATGGCAAAGGTGGGGGAGACAAAGAGAAGTCCTCCAAGGAACACAAGTACTCCAAAGACAAGGGGAAAGAGAAAAGAGATGAATCACCCAAGAAGATATCTTGCTTCTTATGTAATGGACCCCATCGGGAATTTGAGTGTCCCAACTGAGAGAAACTTGTCGCGCTTGTCATGGAGGAAGAAGCAAATGAGGAAAGGAGGATTGCCTCAATGAATCTCCTAAGTGCCATTCAAGCTAAGGTCGAAGAACAACCACGTGGAAGGATGTACATGGAGACCGAGATCGGGGACAAGACTTTGAAAGCCATGGTGGATACCGGAGCCGACATAGTCTACATGGCCAAAGACCTTGCTGAAGAAATTGGCCTATCATATACGAAGGAGAAAAGATATATCAAGGGGGTCAATGCTAAAAGTCTCCCAATTGAAGGAATAGCTCGTGGCACCGATATTCGGCTTGAACAATAGCGAGGTAAAGTCGACATAACTATTGTTCCAATTGATGCTCACAAGTTCTATTTGGGTATATATTTCTTAGACATGGTGAAAACGTTCCTGGTCCCATATGCCAACACTATGTGCATCATGGAGAAGGGACAACCTTGTGTTGTGCCCGTGGTACGGGAGATAAGTAAGGAGAGAATGGTGTCCGTTCTCCAACTTTCTAAAGGAGTAAAGAAGAATGAGCCTACTTACTTAGCTACCCTCAAGGAAGACGAAGGTCCCATGGATGGAGAGGTGAATGTACCTAAGGCCGTCCAAGATGTTCTCAAGGACTACAAAGATGTTATGCCTGCCGAGTTGCCTAAGAAGCTTCGACCAAGGAGAAAGGTGGATCATGCTATTGAGTTAGAAGTTGGAGCAAAGCCACTCGCATTTGCTCCTTATCGTATGGCACCTCCTGAGCTCGAGAAGTTAAGAAGACAATTGAAGGATTTACTAGATGTTGGTTATATCCGACCCTCCAAAGCTCCATATGGTGCACCGGTCTTATTTCAAAATAAACATTATGGATCCCTACGGCTTTGTATTGACTATCGGGCACTCAACAAGGTCACTATCAAGAACAAGTACCAACCATTCTGTTTTTTGAGGTACATACAGATGCTTTCGACTTTGCTATTGGTGGGGTATTGATGCAAGAAGGGCATCCTATTGCCTTTGAAAGTAGGAAGCTCAATGATATTGAGAGACGGTACACAGTACAAGAGAAGGAAATGTCTGCGGTTGTGCATTGCCTGCGAACATGATGACATTATTTTCTTGGGAGCAAATTTGTGGTCAAGACCGACAATGTTGCCAGTAGCTACTTCCAGACACAGAAGAAGCTCACACCAAAACAAGCTAGGTGGCAAGATTTCTTGGCAGAGTTCGATTACACTTTGGAGTACAAGCCTGACAAAGCTAATCTTGTTGCGGATGCTTTGAGTAGAAAAGGAGAACTTGCTGACATAAGTCAACCTCAAAGCAACTTGAAGAGATGCATAAAGAAAGGATTGGCGCATGATTCCATGGCTCAAACCATCATAGCTCTTGTCAAAAATGGGAAGACAAGACGGTTTTGGGTAGAGAACGACTTGATATACTCTAAGGGAAGGCGAATCTATGTTCCACCTCATGACAACCTAAGGAAGGGAGTCTTGAAAGAATGCCATGATAGCAAGTGGGCAGGACATCCAGGTATACATCGGACTCTTGCTCTTGTGGAAGATTCCTATTATTGGCCACATATGAGGGATGATATCGAAGCATATGTGAAGACTTGTCTTGTATGCCAACAAGACAAAGTGGAGCAACAGTCACCTGCCGGCTTACTTGAACCCCTCTCCATCTCAGAGAGACCTTGGGATAGTGTTTCCTTAGATTTCATAGTTGGGTTGCACGCATCGGAGGGTTGCAATTGGATGCTTGTGGTCGTGGACAGATTTTCAAAGTATGCCACCTTCATTTCCACACCCAAGGAGTGCATAGCCGAGCAAGCCGCACATTTATTCCTCAAACATGTGCTGAAGTATTGGGGTGTGCCCAAATCTATCAACAGTGATTGGGATACTCGATTCACGAGGAAATTTTGGACTGAGTTGTTCGAGTTGTTGGGTACTGACCTTAATTTTTCTACTAGCTTTCATCCTCAAACGGATGGTCAAACGGAAAGGATGAATGCCTTGCTGGAGTTATATCTTAGGCACTATGTGAGTGCCAACCAGCGAGATTGGGCTAAGTTACTAGATGTTACCCAATTCTCTTTCAACTTGCAGAAAAGTGAAGCGACGGGTCGTAGCCCATTTGAGATTGTCATGGGACAACAACCTATGACCCTGAATTCTATTGCCACTGGCTACACTGGAGTGAGTCCATCAGCCTATAAGTTTGCCAAAGGATGGAATGATCAAGCTGATGAGGCTCGAACTTACCTGAAAAAGGCATCCAAGAGGATGAAGAAGTGGGCCGACAAGAAGAGACGTCCTTGAGAGTTCCAGGTTGGAGACCTTGTGCTTATTAAGATGCATGCTCATGCCAGACTTTCTGGACTGCATCGTGGCCTTATCAGGAGATATGAGGGTCCTTTCCCCATAGTCAAGAAAGTGGAAAAGCAAGCCTACAAGGTCGAGTTGCCGCCGATGATCAAGTTTCATCCAGTCTTCTATGTGAGCCTACTGAAACCGTATAAGGAAGATCAGGATGATCCAAACAGAGGAGTTTCACAAAGAGCACCAATGGGCATGAGGATCCAATACGACAATGAACCAGAAACTATCTTGTCAGATCATGTGGTGCGTCATTCCAACCAACCTCCCACACATGACCTACTCGTCAAATGGAAAGGATTGCTAGAAAGTGAGCTAGCTGGGAGCCAATCCAACATTTGGCAATTCAAGGAGCAAATCAAAGCGTACGAGGATTTGAAGGCAACAAGGACGTCGCCTGATTAGGTGGGGGAGAATGTTAGAACTATCTTATTGCCTAGCCAAGTGAGGTTAGCAAGTGTAAATAATGTAGAGTATTCCACATTGTTCTAAAGAGAGTTCTCTATAACCTCCCATAAAATTCCATAGGATTCTAGTCCTTAGATATTTCTAAGGAAGTGTGTAGAAGTTCATTGTAGATTATTAGATCAAATTGATCACCACTGTCCATTGAGGAGGTGGAGTTGTATAAATAGGCTAAGGCCTCATTTGTTGTAATCACTTCAGAGAATTCAAACAATACAAGTTCTAGTCAATGCTTGATTGAGTTAGAGCTGATTTCGTGCGAGTGGATCTCAGGTTTGTGATAGCTCTGGGGCTAACATATCTTTGGTCTGAGCGCTTGACTTACGGGTTTAACAATAGTCTTGCGCTGGAGCCTTTTACGTGCTAAGATTAATCCATGCCATGTGTACGACTGTGATTGAGGTTGTTTGATGTTTCATCAGTTTTCATTTTAAATTATGCCATGTCACATTTGTTGCAAACCTAATTCCCTAGCATTTTCATTATCTGAACCGAGTGATCCAAAAATTAGCATCACCTTCCAATCTGGGAAAGCATAAAAATAAATGGAACGCAAGGGAAATAAATGACTACCTTCAGCTTAGTAAGAATTTTTTTTTTTTCATTTCATCAAAAAATAACTGGAGATAAAAGAAATTTTGTTTTTTTGGGTATGATCCAGCAAGGTGGAGAGCCTTAACTGCGTGTTGTCCGAACTCCGAAGACAGTTGTGGGACTATAGTCCTGCTCTTTTGATTAATTTGCCACTGCTGTTATGAAATCAAATAAACTTTTTTTTTTAATTGAATGACATCTCATCTTACCAAACACCAAACGTGGCTACGTACCAATCTTTCCACCTACCAACCTACGACTCTCTATTTTTCTTGAGCCCTTCTTATTGTCGAAGAAACGGGTGAGGGAGGGAGTGCAACCCTCCATCCCCTTTGAGATATGCAAAAACACACATTTCGAAAAAGATGGAGGGTTACACCCCCTCGCCCGTTTGTCATTTAGAATTTCTGATTTTTCTCTCTCTAATGAACTATAAAACAGAGAAACAACTCTATCTTCTCATCATCTTTTTGGAAGCTTTATTGCTGCTGTTATATAATCTCTCGAGGGTTTGGCATTTCCGTGCAGGCAGTAGAGGTGAGAAAGTTCTGCACAAGTTGTTGAAAAAATAATTGGTAGAAGATATGAAGATGTGTACATTGTGTTTCTGAAAAGTTTGGTTCGAGACTCCATGTTAGTCAAGGTGGAGTTGGGTTGTTAGTTTGAGCATGCTTTAGTATAAGGCACCTTCGGGTGTATGGCGCATATGAGCGCATTTGGAGGGGTGAGACCCTCAATCAGTATTGGTTTGCTTATGTTCGTTGGAAGTCAGTTGCTTGTTTTGTTCGTGATTGTTGTTGTCGGCTCAGATTTATGAAATCTTCACCGAGGTGGAGAATTGTTGAAATAAGAGAAGACAACAAGAGAGCTCTAGAAGAACATACCTGAAAATGTATGTCGACAGCCGAACTTGTTGAAGAAGAAATCGAAATCGTTGAAGAACAACCTGGATTTGAAATGGTGTGGCTGGATCTGAATTGAAACAGCTGGAAGAAGATAAGAGAAGGGAGAAGAAGGCGGTGGAAGGGTCTCCGCCGCCCTCCACCAACGCCTCTAGCCGCCATGAAAGGAAATGAATCCCTCCTCTTTAAATCATCTTCTTCCTTGTAAGAGAAATCAAGATCTGTGAAGTTTGAGGCTAGGGTTTATCCCTCTTGTTTGTGTGATTGTGAGAGAAAGAATAAAGAGATGAGAGAGAGTGTGTTGGGTTTTGTTTTTGTTTTTGTTTTTGTTTTTGTTTTTGTTTTTGTTTTTGTTTTTGTTTTTGTTTTTGTTTTTGTTTTTGTTTTTGTTTTTGTTTTTGTTTTTGTTTTTGTGTTATATGCAGCCTACATATTTATGTGGTGTCACTTAGACACTTGTAATTGTAACGTCTTAGACGTTTTGTAGTTCTCTCCATTTGTAATCTTTTTCTCTCATCAGTAAAGTTGGTATTTGTCGTGGACGTAGGCGTGTTTGTCAACCACGTTAAATTGGTTGTCTCCGATATTTGTTAGTATTTTGTTTGTAGCTTCGCATTTCGCCATTCGCAACGCTTCCGTCCGTAACAAAATAAACCTATATGCTCTTTTGACTAATTTGCCACTACTGTTATGAAATCAAATATACGTTTTATTATTATTTTTTAATTGAATGACATCTCATCTTACCAAAAACCAAACGTGGCTACGTACCACTTAGGGATGGCAACGGGGCGGATTGGGGCGGATTTGAGCAAATCCATCCCCAATCCGCCCCGCAAATCCGTTTGCAATTTTAAATCAAAATCCATAACCGCCCCGTGCGGATGCGCGGATATCCGCCCCGCACCGCAAATCCGCACATAATTATAACAAAACATAAAAAAAAATCTCTGATTCTCTGAATTGGTAAAAAAAAATACAAAATATTCTGAATTATACAAAGAATTATAACAAAAAATAAAAAAAAATCTCTGAATTGGTAAAAAAAATACAAAAAATTCTGAATTACAAAATATTCTGAATTATACAAAGAATTCGTACAAAAAAAATTCTTAATTACAATTTACAAAGAAATCGACAAAAAAAATACAAAAAAAAAAAAATCAATCTCTGGATCTGATTTCAGATATGAGATCCAGATCAGATAGAGATATGAGATCAGATCAGATAGATCATATCAGATCAGAGATCTCGGATCTGATCTCGGAATCGGATGAGATCTCGGATCTGATAACGGATCTGATCAGATCTGATCTCGGATCTGATCATATCTGATCTCGGATCAGATCGCAGATCAGATCGAAGATCAAATTTGATCAGATCAGTGAAAAAATTTGATCAGATCTTGATCTTAGATGTGGATCTAAGAGATCCGGATCTAAGATCTGGATCTAAGAGATCTGGATCTAAGAGATCTGGATCTAAGATCAGTCTGATCAGAGATTCAGAGAAGGAAAAGGAAATTCGGAGAAGGAGAAGGAGAACGAGAAGGGGCGATCTCTGTGAGAGGGAGATCTCTCTGCGAGGGAGGCAGATCTCTTGGACTTGCAGGGAGGCAGAATGGCAGACGAAGCGACGTGGTACGCTGCGTGAGGGAGACGACGCGACGAGGTGTGCGGTGTGAGGGAGGGCGACGCTGCTCTGTGAGTCTGTGAGAGTGAGAACGAGAGCTTGTGCTCTGTCTCTGAGAGTGAGAGGGAGCTTTTGGTGAGCGTGAGGGGAGCGTTTGGTGAATGGTGAGGGTGAGGGGAGGGGAGCGTTTGGTGAGGGAGGGACTGAGGGTGAGGGAGCGAATGAAATGACAAATGAGCAATTGTTGTTTGTGAAAAAAAGTTAATCATTTATATAGGTGAAGGGCACTTTTGTAAATTTGTTGGTTAAACGGATATCCGCGGGGCGGATATGGCCAAATCCGTATCCGCCCCGAATAGTGAACGGATATTTTTTGGATACCCGAAACCACCCGAAAACCCATTCAACCATATCCAAAACCGCCCCAAACGGATTGGGTGGGGCGGATATCCGTGAAAATCCGCCCCACTGCCATCCCTAGTACCACTTTCCTCCTACCAACCAACCATTCTCTATTTACCATTCTCCATTCTCACTCTCTGATGAGCTATTTTTCTTTCATTTCAACTATAAAACAGAGAAACAACTCTGTCTTCTCCATCAACTATAAAATAGATACACAGCTTTTTTGGGTTTTTCTTCAGGTTCTAGACTTTTGAGTTAAGGTGATCACAATTTTCTTTGTCAAACAGAGAGAAATGGGGAAATATTCAGAGCTTTTATCTGCATTGGAGGTAGAAGGTCACAAATTTTCAGCGTCTTTTAAGCCTCCTGGCTCAACCAAGACCTTCTTCCTCGGTGGGGCAGGTAATTAATCTTGGCACCTCCCGTGTAACTTGGCAACTGCAGCAAACAATCCCAGATATTTACATTTTTTTTTTCACTTAATTGACAAGGACTTGACTATTTTCTACAGGGGTGAGAGGTATGCAGATCCAAGACAAGTTCTGTCACGCCCCGATTTTCGGGAAAAACGAAAATCCTAAAATCCACGTAGGATTATCCGTTTCCCCAAAACTCGGGACGTGAAATTCAATAATGACAGAGACATTTAGCAGCAATGACAAAATATAATTTAGAAAATAGGAACAAACTAAAATTTATAATAAAGCTCTAACCATGAATAACTGACGTCGCTAGCCCCACTAGCGAAACTCCAGTAACGCTGCTCAAAGTCTCTAAACCTGAAAAGCTAATCGGCTACATTCCCAAAGGAATGTACCCAAGAAGCAAAAGCTCACTTGGGTCAGCAATATAGCTGATGTGAAAAATCTTCATCCTAAAAATCAATAAAATCACACGTGATAAACATCAAGCTAAACACAAACAACCAACCATCACACCAATAGGTAGTTCCTCAACGAGGCAAAGGTGTGATGCAAGAAAACACAGTCCAAAGAATTTAGTTCCTCAACGAGGCAATCATATCATCATCCTAATGTGTAAATATGCATTTACCTGTACTTACCCTATAGGAGTTGACTATGGCAAGTCGGACCTGCAGAAATATTAGTGGACTTGCCATCCTGCATAAAAAGGATTAGAACAATGCAACGTCATTTATTCTTTTTATTTGAATTAGGTTCATCTTTTTAACGGATTGATCACTTAGACGATACCACATTCGCACCACCTCCGTGCCGAACATACATGCCCGTATGCCTCTCTCATATAAAGGAGGACTACTCCGTCATCCATGCCTAAGTGGGGACATCACATACAGGCATGCATCGCGGATACCCATAACTATATGAGTACCAAAAGTCACTCTTGGGCTATCAATGCGCATAACTCACGTCACATTTTTGACGGATAAATATCAAAGCCTATTTTAGGCACACAATCCACCACATTTCCGCAAGACTAACCCGGAGGTTATTTTAGTTTCTCTAGTAAGAAATGGGTGCCCCAACTCCGCAAGACGACCCACTGGTCATTTAGTTTCTCTAGTAAGAGAGGGGAAAATAATAAACAACAGAGATGTGGTAGTTCTAAGTGATACAAGCCCAAGTGTTTTATATTTTCAGAAATTCAGGTGTACCAATATCATTTATTTTCCATAATTCCGAATTCTTCCATAATGACATTTTGTCATACATAAATGGATTCACCATCTATCCACCCACATTTTTGGGGAAAGCATAGCATATTCATAAATCATGTTTTATAACAACATGACGATCAAGTGACATTTTGTCATTCATAAGTAAATCAATCCATCCATCTTTTTTTTGGGAAAATGTAATCATTTCAGATGCATACATACAGAGGAACACCATTAATCTTAAATGGTCCTACATCAATAAAATCAACGAGACATCCAAACAAAACAAGTCATATTGCAAAATCAAACACTACTACACATAGTACTCTCCATATGAATGTGATTTTAGGGGTAAACACATACCTCCTAGTTTGGCAGAAAGTATCTCAAAAGCTTAAGCCAACAAAGCCACTACATGAAATCTCCGAAAAGACAATTTCAATACATAAACATGAAAGTGCGTGACAATCATGGGTGAACACTAACTTACACCAAAGCAAATAACCTTACCAACAACACCAAAATGAACAAGCTGTCCTAACCGGATAGCTTGACCAATCATCACTCAAATATACATAACTCTCACGTTAGAACCCCAAATTTCATACCGTTTGGGGCAATGAAAAGTAGACACCAAGAGGTTTCTAACCGTATAAGGCATACCCCATTAAAGCATTTTGCTGAAAAATAAATCTCTTTATAAGTTTTCAGGTTATCTTCTATTGTTTCAACTTGTACTAGTTTATTCAACATCTTTAATCACAAATACTAGGAGATGGAATGCTAAGAAAATCCCCATCTTAAAATCAACAAACAAACAACCCAAGTCAAGAAAGAGCTCACGTTGAAAAGTAAGAAGACAGTAGATTTGTTACTGACATCTGATCCTCCCATTAGACCAACAAGCATAGAGGGAATCATGATTGTTGTTCCTAAAGCCAATATGTAGTGTTGAAATCCCAAAGTTATTGCTTCCCCTGTATAGACATGCATAGAGAATCTAATAATTTTTCTGTCTCCCTGTCCATTTTTGTGGTGGCTAGTGTGAACAACTTACCAAAACTCCAAAAACATGAGATCCAAATGGTGAAGTTCCTTGCCCCATCTCCTTATGGGCATGGAATTTTGGCTCGGACTGCAAGAAGGAATTAGCAAGATGTCTTAATTTTTACCTCGGTTATGATAGGCAAATATGATGTCAGTATGAAATATTCAGACCATGAAATTGAGTATATTATACTTTTCAAATCTAATGTAGCTTAGTTGCCTCCTCTTGCAGATACACAAATAAGTTGAATTTGTAATAAAGCTAACTTATAGCTTAGTATTAGGATCATCTAGAATTAGCATTTTGTTAGATGCACGAGGGATCCAAATTCTCCCAAAAGAAACAGTTTCTCAGAGGTCATAATCACTGGACTATGGTTGATTGAAAACAAAATGGTAGGGTCATGAAGTAAAGTGTTCATAGAGCAGTGTCCTTGAGAAATTGAATATGTATGTAGGCCTTGTAAATTTGTGATGCTCCCTTGAATACAAAGTTCCATATCGTGCCAATGTGCACCAATGTCATAACCAAAACAATCAACAAAGCCACTCCAGAAATTGATTGGAATGCAATCACCGAAATGAGTCCGCTATCATCATTGACTAAACTTATTTCAAAAACAAGTTCTTTTTAAAGTAATTAGGGATTCACGCATGTTCCTTATGTAGCATCTATTTAGGAGTGTAAATATATGATGATGCAAATCAACTTGACATATCATTTTATTTTCAGTTCTATGTGTGTGCCAGCAAACAAGAAAGAGAAGACACAAAAACACTCACCTGAACACTCAAAGAAATGATATTGAAAAACTTTTGCAAAGATTTAAAAGGACAAGCTCCATCAAGGGAAAGATCACTCACCCACAGCCGCAGCAAGCCTCACTCACGAAGCCAGCCAATCTCTCTCTCATCGATACCCCGTCGCCAACGCTCGCCTGATCACAGCCATGCTCCTCGCAATCCAGCCAACGCCACAGACTATCACCATTAGCCCTTCGCAATCACACACAGTCCCATCGCCACCATTGAGAAGAAAAACACAAGGAATGAAAGGAGAAGGAGAAAAAGAGGAAAAAGAAAAATAGGTTTTCTTCCCTTTTATAGGGTGAGTGGTTATTCGCTCCCACTGGACTTCTGAAAGTATCCACCTTCTAAACTCACCAAATAAAACCCTAATTTCGAAATTAACATTCAATTAAATGTAGCCCTATTTTATTTAATTAAAAATAAAATAAATTGTCTTATGAAAGTTAGGGATGTTACATTATACACACGTTAAATGGAATCTCGTCCCGAGATTCGGAAGGTAAGAAAGTTGACTGAATTTCGAAATATACGAGTTGTCAAACAAAAGAAGATTTTAAAACACAAAATTTCAATTGAATTTTAGAAACATAAATTATTTATTGTTATTTGAAAAGTAGGGGTGTTACAAGTTCATCAAATTTACAGCCATTGGTGTCTACTTGGAAGAAGAACAAGCTGTTCCTACGCTTGCTGCTAAATGGAGTGGCAAAACTGGAGATGAACTAACAGTTTCCGCTGAGTTCTTCCGTGATGTTGTGACAGGTACATAGTTCCTCAAATGTTGTACTCAGCATTAACTGATCCCGCCTAATTCAATTCAAGTATCTGTGACACAGCATGTTATATGACTCTATCGGCTCCTAGGTCACACACTCGGTACAAACACATTTAATGGTTTTAGTACATGCTGCCTTTTACACACAATTGTTTGATGACCTGATAAACATTGTGATTGGATTGAGATCCTGTCTAGTAGATAGACCTACTCGAAAGGGATTAACATCACCATTTATGTCCTCGTAGGTCCATTTGAAACATTTACCATGATCAAGTTTATCTTACCATTAACGGGTCAGCAATATTCGTCCAAGGTAATTGAGAATTGTGTTGCACATTGGAAAGCTATCGAGATCTACACTGAAGTTGAAGAGAAAGCCGCAGAGAAGTTCCTGGATGTCTTCAAGGATGAAACCTTCCCTCCTGGTTCATCCATCCTATTCACACAATCCCCACTGGGGACTTTAACGGTCAGTCAATTTAAAGCACATCCCTATTTGTCCTTTGGGTCCTCTAGGGACATCACAACCGTTACAATAATAGAAATATATACTGTCTATGTGACATAATACACGTGTACTAATTAATGCCTTTATATTTTTGAATTGCAGATTGCGTTCTCTAAAGATGGGACTATACCAGAAGAAGGGGTTGCTGTAATAGAAAACGAACCGTTATCTGGGGCAGTTCTGTACTCCATTATCGGCGAAAATGGAGTGTCACCTGCAGCTAGAAAGAGCTTGGCTTCAAGAGTGTCTGAATTGCTCAAGGTGAAAGAGAATGGAGAGACTGCTAAAGCTTAGAAGACTTCTAATCTATGTTATTTTAGCTACTTATGATGTAGGCATCGCCCATTCTGCAAAATAATTTTGAACTTTGATGGTTGGTTCAGCTATGACCATTTTTTCCGCAAGCATGTTCTTCTCCTTCTTTATCATCTGTTTCTTGTAAGGACCAGGAACAAAACTTGGTACAAAGGGAAACATTTCAAACCTCCATGGAAGACCTAATACAATTTCAAAGCTTCCATAGTTACTTGAATCATATGTACCGATTTGACTGACAGTACAATGATCCTTGTCTCTTCCCCACACCCTCATGAAAAAATTATCTTTGCAAGGCATAGTGATAGGTTGATGACCGGAATGTAAAAATCCCTTTTTACCGAGGGGTTGTTGCACCTATAGGAATAGCTCCAAATGCCCTTCTTATTGTCTACCTGTTGCGCCTCGTGAAAGCGTAACAGATTGCTAAACACAATTGCTAGTTGCAATAGAAAGTAATAAATCAAAATTATAGATCTCCTTTAATTCACCATGTAAAAACGCAGTTTTCCGTCTAATTGAGCTAACCCAAGGTCAAATTGTGCGACCAATGCTAGCAAAATTCAAATGGAAGGGTGTTTCACAACTGGAGAAAAGACTTCATCATCGTAGTATATACCTTCCTTCTGAGCATAACCTTTCGCAACTAACCCTGCTTTGAAGCGCACACCATTACTAGGAGATCATTCTTTTTTTGTGTACACTCATTTGCATCCAATAGCTTTCTTACCTTCCGGTAAGCTACACAATTTCCATGTTTCATCTTCCATTGTTCACAGTCGGTACTTTGAATTGCTTCTTTATAGGTAGAACACACTTCATCCTCAACTACTGGAAGTACATAGGCGACATAGTCACTAAACCTTTGAGGACGTTTTATATTACTCTTTGGTCTACTTGTTGCAATTGACTCCTGAATTGGAGTCTCTGGACTGTCATCAACTTTATCTACCGCAATCTCACTATTTGTGTCTTCATCTGCACCCACTGTGGAATTAGTAGGTACTACATTTGTAGATATAAGACTAGCTGAAACACGTAGAGTAGCATCAATTTACACCTGCTGCGAATTTTCTAGGGTCCAACTCTCCACCTATTGAGAGTTTTTTGGCTTCAGCATAGAAATCTCATTAAAAGTCACACCCCTGCTAATAATAGTCTTTTTGAATTCAGGAACCCACAACTTATAGCTTTTTACACCATCCACGAAACCCAAGAAAATAAATTTCTTTGTTTGGGGATCTAACTTACTTTCTTGAACATGAAAGTAAGCAGGGCAACCAAAGATATGCAATCTATCATAATCATTAGCAGGATTTCCAGACCATACCTCCATAGGAGTTTTTCCATCAATCGTAGTCGCAGACAACCTGTTGATGAGATGGCAGGCATATATCACAGCCTCAGCCCAAAATGTTTTGCCCAATCCAGCATTGGACAACATACAATGAACTTTCTCCAGCAATGTACGGTCCATGCGTTCTGCCACCCCATTCTGTTGCGGAGTATCTCTAACCGTGAAGTATGTGAAGATTCCCTCATCCTGACATACTTGCAATAACGGATCAGCTTTGTATTCACCTCCATTATCTGAACGGAGCCTTTTGATCTTTCTGCCAGTTTGAGTTTCAATCATCTTTTTCCACTTCAGAAACACATTCAAGACCTCATCTTTATGCTTCATGGTGTAAACCCCTACACGTATCATATATTCATCTACAAAAGTGACGAAATAATGCATACCTCCCAATGATGCTTGCTTGGCATGTTCAAACGTCCGAGTGAACATAATAAAGAGTCCCACGAGTACGGTGGATAGCGGTGCCAAACTTGACTCTTGTCTTCTTGTCCATTACAAAATGTTCACATAATTAAAACTTGCAGGTCTTAGCACCTTTTAGAAAACCTTGTTTCACAAGAGTTTGCATACTCTTCATACCAACATGCCCTAAACGCATGTGCCACAATCTTGTCGTATCACAATAAGTAATTGCAGTTTCAGTAATTGCAACTTCACCCATAATTGTATTTTCGATCAAGACATACAAATTACCTCTTTTGATTGTCTTCATCACCACCATTACACTAGACACAACCTTGAGAACACCATCTAACACGATTATCTTGTAACCTTTGGTATCCAAGGAGCCTGCTGAGATGAGATTTTTCTTCAAAGTAGGAACATACCTTACTTCTTTCAAATCTCAAACTATACCATCAAACATCTTCAGCCGGATTGTACCTATATATCCCTTCTGTTTTGCATGTCTGATCATTACCCATCAAAATAGCTCCACTATCTAGCCTTTTAAAGCTAGAAAATCAGTCCCTATAGGGACACATATGATAAGTGCAACCCGAATCGACAATCTACTCGTTAGTGAAACACATCAACGTTGATATAGACAAGTAATACTCATCAGAATCTTCATCACTACACTCGGCAACATTCACATTTGTGCGTTTATTCTCTTTCTCTTTGGCTTTGATTTTCAGACAATCTTTGACCCAATGCCCTTTCTGATGACAGTAAGTGCATTCATTTATTGTCGGAGCCTTTGACCCACTTCTCGATTTGGATCGAGATTTATCTCTTTTACCACCAGATTTTCTACTTCTCGATCTTCCTCTCGCAGTCAATGCTTCAGACGCTACGTCCCTATGGTCTTTGAGGTCCATCTTCCTGTACTCATAATTGAGCAACACTGTAGCAATCTCATCATAATTTAATGATTCTTTTCCCGTTAACAAAGTTGTCACGAGATGCTCATATTCTTCTGGAAGGGAATTCAAAAGGCACAAAGCCTTATAATTATCTGGAACAATTTCTTGTAAATTCAATAGGTCGGCAATTAGCCTATTGAATTCATCCAGATACTCAGACAAAGTAATACTTTGTCTCATATTCATCCGAAAAAAAGTTGCTTCATGAGGAAGAGTTTATTTTGAATACTCTTCGTCATGTATTTGTCTTCCAACTTTTTTTCACAATACTTTAGTGGAAGTTTCCTTCATGACGAAGTATTTTGGTTCCATCGCTAAACACAGTTGGATAAACCCACATGCTTGTCGATTCAATTTGTTCCAATCTTTTTCTCCCATGGTGTCCGGCTTATCACCCAAAGCATTCTCCAAATTATGTTAGCGAGCACATCCAATACTTCACATTGCCACATGCCGAAGTTGTTCTTGCCGTTGAACTTTTCGACATCAAACTTACCGACTGTAGCGGTAATCATATTCAAACTGGAACCTGAACTCGACGTTTCTATCATGTTCCTCAATACTTTCATACAAAACTATCAATTCACACTTACACATGAACCCAAGGAAATACATTCGGCTCTGATACCAATTTGTTGCCCTTCACGAAAGCGTAACAAATTGCGGAACACAATTGATAGTTGCAATAGAAAGTAATAAATCCAAATTATATACAAGACAATGTAAAGTAAATGTAAATAAATAAAACACGTACCGCACAAAGCAATTTAATGTGGTTCGGCAAGTTTGCCTACATCCACGGGAAAAGAGAATAACTTTACTAATGTGATTGAAGAGTACAAATGGAGAGAGCTACACAATGTCAATGACGTTCAACACATATGTGTCTAAGTGACACCACGGATAACGCAGGGTGCGTATATCCTTCACAAAGAAAAAGAAAAAGAAACTCTCGTTTCTTTTTCTCTCCCTCCTCATTTTCTCTCATCTCCTTCACGTACACACAAAGAGAATGAATGGGGCTGAAGAGCCTTTTCAACTCACAAAGCCTCAATCCCTCAAGGGAAGAATTGATTATGAAGAGGTGGGGGAACCTCCCTTTATAGCCACCTAAGGCAGTGGAGAGAGACGGTGATGGAGGGTTCCATCACCTTCCACCGCCTTCTTCTTTTTTCATCCCAAATCTTTCAGCAAATTCATCAATTCAACCCAAAATCCAGCAGATTTGAGTTGTCCTCTTCATGATCCAGAAAACAACACATCAATTCAAACAAATCAATTGCCGACAGGACGAAATCCATGCCGACATGCCAAAATCCAGCCCAGGTATGCCCTGTCAATTTTTGTATTTCAACATTACCAATATCCATATACAAGTATAAAATTTACTACTTCCATATGAGGCAACTCGATAACTCAAACTTTCGGTGCAATGTCCATTCTGAGGATGTGTTTACTACAAACAGAGTCCCCTTCGACAAGCCAATGGAATGCACATTCTAGAAACACTGAATGTGATTCCGAGTGATAAGACCCATTGTTGCACTCTGGCGACATCGGAGGAAGATTTAGTGTCCGGGAACTGTAAATGGTACAGGATTACTGTCCTGACCTTATGTCTGAAGCGTGGATCCGTCTGTTACATTCCGTATGGAATCAATAGGAGTTCAATTCCATCGTCCATTAATCACTGCCTCATAAGCACCCTGCCTCACGCTTTCTGTTTTTTCATAAATTCTAAATGGCGAGGAAACCAGCGAGGGGGATGGTGTGACCGCTCATCTCCCTCGAGATGCGCGCCTGCACCCTCGATATGCGCAACATCACGAATCTTGAGGGAGATGAGTGGTGACACCCTCCCCCTAGCTAGTTTCCTCACCCCTTTCCTCGACAGTTAGAAAGGTTCCTGTTTTTTACTCACCTTTGACTGTGCACTGCTCGTGTTGCCCTGTGTTACAACCAGAAACCCTGCCTCTTTCATGCTTACCTTCTTTGAAACTCTCAGTGAGTGATCACAATTCATCAAGCTCGGGAAGGTAAACATAGCAAACGGTGCCACAATGGGATAACACAACAATAGTCATAAGCCGAACACAAAACTAAAGAACAAAACATTGAATTATCATAGTTAGATAGGCACAACATGACATGACAAAACTAAAAGTCATCACACTTAGGCTTCGCTTAGTACACGGTGAAAAAATGCATAATGCAAAAGTTTACAGCGATTATATAAAATTGGGTGCTTGGTTGACTTTACGGGAAATGGTTACTTGAATTCAAATTCAAGACCCCATTGCATCTCTTAGTTATAAAATTATGCAAAACTTTGTTTGACAAAATCTCTCGCATTATTTTGCAAAACTCTCATCATCTCTTCGAGTATTCTCAACTCCTTCATAAACGTCCAAACAAACCACCCCCACCTTCACAACTACCATCATTGCCACTATCACAACCACCATAACCACCACTGTCATCGCCAACACCATAAAAAAATCATCACAGCCATCACCAACTTCACTAGTACCACTATAATCACCGTCACAAACGCTATTACCATCACTACCACCACTAAAACTTAATCATCACAGCTAGCACCACCTTTACTACTACCACCACCACAACCACCATAGCTATTGCAACCATCACCCCAACCACCATGATCGCTACCACAACCAACATCATTTTAACCACTGCCATTGTCACAACCATCACCACCACCATCATTGCCCATATTCACAATCACCATTACCACAATCACAATAAGTGTCACCATGATCATGCCACAATACAACTACTACCATCATTAACACTACCCATAATCCACTACAAGAAATCTATCAATTACCAACAATTTGTTTTTACGAATTTCAATTTCCTTGCCAACGAAAAAAAAAATTCATTGAAAAAGTCATAAACTTGTTACTTTTTTTCAACAAAATATATTTTGTGAAAATATTTCCTTGTTGAATAGGTGGCGGGAAGCATTCCCTCCAAACCTAATTTTCGGCCGAATTGATTTAACAACGAAACATTTTTTATAATCACAAAATACTAGTTTCTTAGTAATTATGGTATCATCTGGAATGAAATATTTTGTTATTAAAGAAGACTAATTTTAACAACAAATTATTTTTCTTGTTAACAGAATATTAACATTTATTCATCTCTCTTTAATAAAGAAATATGTTTTTCTAGACAATAATTACATTATTTGTAATGATTTGGTTCGTTGATAATGATTAATAATTTTTTCCCCTAGTTTTTTTTCTTGTTAAAGCTTGTTTATTAATTTATAGCAACAAAATAATATTTCGTTGAAAATTGTTTCACTATTGGCAACGTTTTTTATTTTATTGAAAATAATATATTTTTTTAATGAAATCTTTGTAGCAAGGAAATAAGATTTTTTTGGTAATTATAACATTGTTGGTAGCAAATTGTTTTCTAGGTAAAAAGTAATAATTACTTTCATGAAAATTTGTTCTTGTTAAAGCTCACTAATTAACTATTTTATAGCGACAAATCATTATTTTGTTGGAAATTGGTATATTCACTACAAGAAATGTGTTATTTACTAACAAATTTTATTTTCCTTGTTAATATGTTATTATTTCAACAAAACAAAATTTTCATTGGAAAAGCCATAAAGTTGTCACTTTTTGTAGTAAAATCTATTTTGTTGGCAATTTTTCTTTGTTAAAGAGTTGGCAGAAAATGTTCCTTCCAAAACCAATTTTTCATCAATATTATTTAGCAACAAAATAATTATATGTCAACGAAATTTTAGTTTGTTAGTAATTATGATGTCATTTACAATAAATTGTTTCATTGCTAATAAAAATTAATATTATTAACAAACATTTTCTTGGTACATGCACTATAACACTTGCTCGTGTCTCTTCAACAATGAAACAAAATTTTCTCTAATTAATTATCATGTTATGACAATGATTTATTTCGTTACTTACAATGAAAAATTTTGCATGAAAATTATTTATGTTTATAGCTCCTAATTAACTTCTTTACAGCGGAAAAATATTAGTTCGTTGAAAATTTTTATTAGTAGAATTGATATTATGTCATCTAAAAATCGAATAAAATTTCTTTAACAATAAAATATTATTTTATTATTAACTATAATATTATAGATAAATTTATTTCGTTGCTAAAGATTGATAAAATTTTCATGAACTTTTTTTTTCTTATTAAGGCTCGTTTTCTTATTTACAATAATTTAATTTTGTTTCATTGGTGATATAACCAATTTCAATAACATATCTAGCAATGAAATGCTATTACTATTTTGTTGCTAATTATAATGGTGTTATTGTGAATTATTTTCATTGCTAAAAGTGATAAATATTTCACATAAAACTTATAGTTGTGAAAATATTTAGTCATGATTTATAGTGATGAAATATTATTTATTGGTCCCTATTATATACGTAGCAATGATTATTTTATTAAAAAATAAGAGTATTTTGATTTAAGAAGCTATAAAGTTGCTTCACACAATACAATTATTCAAATAGCGCAACTGGTAAAAATTGCAATAGATGAGTTTGATTCCCATTGAGCCTAAAAATAAATAAAATCATATACGAATTTCTATAATGTGGTCTTACCACCAAGAGTGGTGTCTTTAGAGTTTGGGAGGTTGTGGGTTGGTGTCCTAAGAGAGTTTGAGAGGTAGATTGAGTCGTATAAAAGTAGAAAATGATCGTTTTGGTATAAAAAAATTTCATTGAAAATATTTTCTTAGATAATTGTTAGCGATACCTATGATAACTTTCGCTGGTATAAATTCATTTACCAACGAAAAAGTTCTATGATAAATTCATTAAAGATATTTGATTTTTATCAACGAATTTCCTTGGTAGTTGTCAGTATTACTAGCACCATATTTCCTTGACTTATCATTTGTTTTACCAACAAAAAATTAATTTCTTGGTAAAAACATTTAGCTACGGAGATGCCTCTAGGAACCCAATAATGAATTTTTCTTTGTTAAAAGTTTTTTTAAGGAAATTTTTTCTTGAAAAATGCCTTGATTGTTGTAGTGATCATTGTCTACATAATACGCACAAGCTTGTATTAATTGCCCGTACAATAGCAAAGTGCGTGCCTATCAAACTATTTTTTGTTTGGGTCATTATCTAAGTAAGATCGTGAGACTTTACATTTGACGAGTCAATTGGAAGTTGCTTAATATTAGTACCTATTATCCAAGAAAAAGAATGCAATGTAGTACTATACATTGTATCGAAGTGTCATTGATATATCATATTTTACACGTGAATGACTGGATAAATGATACAGCTTACTTATGTGTCAGATAAGTCCCTTAACGTTTGATACTATTATATCTCATGAAACTATCACTACACCAAATTGACACTTTTGTAACAACTTTCAAAACAATAACACTTTTGAGATGTTACAATCCACCAAACAATTTCAAGTCAAAACTAAATTTAGTCAAAAAAAAAATGATACAATAAGTTGGAGCACCATGAATAGTATCACTTTTATAACCATACTCTTAATAGTGTATCATTTTGTTTGTGAAAATGTGTAAAATTGTTACACTTCAAAAGTGATACTGTTTTGAAGGTTATTACAAAAACGTCAATTTGATATAGTGCATACATTAAAAACACGGTGAGGTCTCAAGGTGATGTTGAAACCGTGCCGAGAATTCATTAAAAATGCCTTACAGATCCAAACATCATGGATTTAAACATAAAAAGAGATTATTTGCTATGAAAAATTAATATGATTCAAACATTGTGGATGTCACAACTTTTTAGTATTTTACTAACTATATCCATGTTGAATCAGTATGATTCGAATATCAAAAGATACTTGAATCATTTGTTGATTGAGTAATGCCATTGCCGTACGTGGTCGACAAGCAAATGAATGATGTTAATATTTATGAAAACCTTTTTTTTTTTTTTTGTAAAACCCTTATTAAGATTAAAAAAAAAACACTGAAATTTACCCAAACATAAGAATGTGTTTAAATAGAAAGATTGAAAAAAATTTAAAAATAATTTTTTTTATTTTTTTTTCAACTTTTATGCCCCATAGACATCAAAGGCTGAACGTGTTTGGTGAAATTTATGTTCACACAAATTTCTCCTCATATCACACACATTTTCCTATCTACAAGAAAACAATTCTAGAGTTAAAGAAATCCCCTAGTCAACCTATAATTTTCATTATTCTTTGTGGCCGGCATCAACATGCAACATGAAAATTTTCATTATTCTTTGTGACATCAACATGTAATTACAGGAAACCTTAAAAGAGAAAATTTCAATTCTTGAGGACTAAAGTACTAGAGAAACGAGGAGTTGTAGGTGCAATTTCATTATTGTTTCGGTTCAGAGACAGGGCTTCCAATTCGAATGACGATCCCATCCATATCTCGCAAGTAACCAACTTTCTGACCCCATGGTTTCTCTTCTGGCTCGTGCACTGCCACCGCCCCATTCTCCACTGCTCTCTGTTCCAAAACCAAAAGGCATCATCTTCATTGAATCAGATCGATGGTACGTGAAATCAATAGATATCCAAATCATATAGATCGAGATCAATCAACACATTACCTTGTAAGCAGCATCAACATTTGGATAAGAGAAGGCAACCTCAACTGGGGGCCTCTGATTTTGGGATTTAGGAGTCTGAACTGTGCCCGTTATATCGTCAGTTTCATGTTGGTGAGCCGGTGTGAACGCTATTGTGGTCTGTCCACTCTCAAGCTCTCCCCATCTGCAAATATTTATTTAACAACCATCAATAATTTATATGTCAAAATTGGTGCTGTATAGGAAGAGTTATATATATATATACCTGCGAGATTCATCGATACGTCGAACGTTGTAACCAAAGGCTTTTGCATAGAAATCTACAGACTTGGCTACGTCTTTCACGTATAGCACTGTGTATGCGAAGGTTGGGGTGAGATTAGAAGCCATGTTTTTGTGAGTTCTGTTTGATGAAATGAGGAATGGTTTGTTAGTTTGTATGAAAGTGAGATGTGTGGTGTGGAACAAGATTGAGAGAGTTTTGCGGTTTTATATGACACTTGGAGGTGGAGGAGGACAAAATGGTGGTGACATATATATGGTTCAATAGCACGTGTCATGCATGCAGGTGGCAAGGATTTACTACAACGATGACACCTGCTGGTCCTGTCTCTTTACACTTGTTAGTGAAGATTAGCTTGGACTTTGAAGAAGTATTAAAAATTGTACGTCGCTAGACCTTGTTTGGTTAACAAACTCACCAGAAATTTAATATGCACATATATATTAAAATTAGAATTTTGGGTGCTTGATAGTTATAAAAAAAAAAAAAAAACTAAGTTTCATTTAGTTAAAACTTGAAAGGACCTACTAAACTATTTATCAATTCGTTTTAGACGAATCTTGGTGAAAATATTTATTTATTTTTATGAATTTACACAAGTATAAAAAAGCGTACGAACTTTAGCCCTTTTTGATATACACTCTCCTCATAATTGAGTTTAAGTCAATGCCATTAAATATACTAGTGTATAAGTCATGCCTACTGCACGTTGTACACTTTTTACATAGTATGTATTCGTGCCATCAGTATGTCACCCAAGTCCTTGGGTCGTGCTTTTGAAACTCTCCAAATAAGTCACTAAATTATCAGATATGAAAACAAATTATGGGTAACCATTTAAAAAACTCATCCAAACACCTCACAACCAAACACCTCACAGCCCCAGATCTGACCTAGCACCACCACCTTCTTCCTTATCTACATCCTCAACAAAACTCATCTTCATCCACCTCCTTAACATCGCCATTAACGAATATGCCATCTCCACAAACCTCTAACCCATCAGAGCCCGAACCTCCATTTTCACAACTACCCTAACAGCACAATGAACCCATATCTCCCCGTACAACTCCCCCACTTCAATCGACTTCCCCTTCACTATGGCCACCTACTCGCCCTTCTGGCCACAACAAGCGATTATAGTGTTTAATTGTCCAAAGGAAGGAGTGTCTTTGGGCAAAGATTTGATTACAACTTCGTCTAGAAACACCTCATCTTCGGCCTAAGACCTCCTCATCCACCAACTTGGTAAACGGTTCACATCTCAACTCACGATTCCGGAGCCTTCTTTCGATGATATGGAAGAAGAACTACAAGACACAGCTGGTCTCCTAGCGATAGTGTAACGACCATAATTAATGCATATTATAATTTTTTAGAGCTTTATTAAATTTGGAGTTGAGTCATATAATGTTTCGTATGTGATGAGCATTGCTGGGGAGTTGCACATTGTTCGAGAGTTTAGGTAATTTTGTTTGTAGGTAACAGTTCAATATTTTGTAATAGAACTTTGAGTTTTATTTATTATTTATTGGGAGAGATACATCGTGATTAGTTGAACTTGTTAGAGTTGGTTTTACGAGATTTAATATATTATCCTTCATTTTGATGAATTTTTTTTTTAGATTAATTATTTTATGAGCGCTTCTACACAGCGAGGAAACGAGCGAGGGGAGGGAGGTGGCGGGGTGGGGACTGTTCACCCACCCCAGGATGCGCGCACAAAAAATGACTGCACGCATCCCGGGATGGGTGAACGGTCCCCACCCCGCCACCTCCCTCCCCTCGCTCGTTTCCTCGCCGTTTAGAATTTCTCTTATTTTATTTCCATCTACTCTGGTAAATTGTGCATTGAATTATTTATCGTTGATGCCAACTGTTACTTTTGGTGAATGACAATTCATGTCCCGAATTTTGGAGAAAAACAGATAATCCTACATGAATTTTGGAATTTTCATTTTCTTCGAAAATCGGGGCGTGACCGATAGCTAAGTTCTATTTTTCTCGATCAATTTCTTTTGGGCAGACTTCTTCGCAAAACGTATGGTTCCTCTATGGGAAACGACTCAGCCTATACAAGTAGAAATGCTTGACTCGGGAGGATTCCTCAAATCAGTATTATAAGTTTGAATTCTATAACCAAGGAGACAAAGATCGGGTCTTACACTCTGGCCATGGACTTTGATGGGTTGTTTAGTATCAGTGAAGACTGGCAGAATCAATAATTGAATGTGGAATTGGCTTGGGTACCATGTTGGATTACATTTCATGAATTTTCACCAAAGAAACTAAGTTTTCAGAGAGTGAAAGCGATTGCTGAATACTTGGGACAGCTTACAGAGATAGATTTGGATTCTATTAACAATTTAGAGTTGTCATTTATAAGATTCAAAGTGTGGATCAACACATCACAACCTTTGCCTAACAGGATGGTCACTACTTCTGGCATCATAAAGGGGAAACAATTTGAAGTATTTTTTGTGTCTGAAAATTTGCCAAAATTTTGTTTTTACTGTAGTAGAGTTGGACACAAAGTTGGTGATTGTCCTGATATAAACAAGTTTCGAGTTCTTCACAAGAGATGGAGTTTAACTCTTTTGAATTACAACGGGTTCTACTGTTCTCTACGGACTCTCGATCGGCTACGATGTAATTACCATAGAAATTCCAAAGATACATTGAGTGAAAACACTCGCCATAGTAATCCCGCAATGCAGCCTTCAGGAAGTGCTGATACAGTGACCGTTCATCAAAAAATTTGTGAACCTAGAGATACTCAACAAGACAGCTTTTGGCTCTCCAGCCTCGGGTCGGGTTTCTTCTCATCTCAATAACTCGGGTCGGTTATGGATCTAGTGCCCTTAAAGACCCCACTGGCAATTAAGAACCATGACCCAACTCCTCTCACAATAAACGAAAATTCTAGGGGTCGAGGGAGGGAGCGAGGGATGGATGGAAGCCACCCATTCGCTTTGAGATAAGCATCATTACGCATTTAAAATCCAATGCACTCATCTCGAGGCGGATGGGTGGTTACCACCCATCCCTCACTCCCTCCCTCGACCCCTAGCAAAGCTCCACAATAAAAGCCAGTACAACAAACCCCTATTCAACCACCACCACGACGTCTACTTCTCTCATTATAAATGCCTCTCCAAAAATTCTAGGGAGCGAACACTCATCTCCCTTGAGATAAATGAAATCGCCTCGAGATGCACACCATCCCTCGATCCCTAGAAGGGCTCACAACCAACTCAATGTCTCACCTTTCAATCTACCAAGTTTAGACTTCTAGGCGTCGAGGAAACCAGCGAGCAACAAATGTCATCTCCACTTCATTACCACCGACCACAAATAAACCTATATGCTCTTTTGAGTAATTTGCCACTACTGTTATGAAATCAAATAAACGTTTTATTATTATATTTTAATTGAATGACATCTCATCTTACCAAACACCAAACGTGGCTACGTACCAATCTCTCCTCCTACCAACCTACCATTCTCTATTTACCATTCTCCATTCTCACTCTCTAATAAGCTATTTTTCTTTCATTTCAACTATAAAACAGAGAAACAACTCTGTCTTCTCCATCATCTTTTTGGAGGCTTTATTGCTGCTGCTGCTGCTGTTATTACAAGTTCTAAGAGGTAAGGCTTTTAGGTTCTTTTATAAGAAATTTAAGCACCTCTCACCATTGGGTTCCTTTACTTAATTTCAATAGATTCTTGCAAACTTTCGACTTTTTATTGTTAGTTCTTTTGATCTTAGAAAAGGCTATAGTGGATTTTACTAATTTAAGCGAAGCGACGTGTTTAGGACAGTGAAAATTTTAGCGAGACAAATTTGATGTGACAGTGTAAAGTAAAATTATAGACTACTTATCATTGCTAGCTGGCCTGGGTAACCAGCCTGGGTTGACTGCCTTGGGGAGGGCCCCTTCTTTAAACCCTTTTTGGAGAAAGTGTTTAAAGAGGGAGGGGGGCAAAAATGCAATTTTACCTCTCCCCCTCCCGAAGCAGTCAACTCAGGCTGATTTTCCCAGGCCATTTAGAATTTCTGATTTTTTAGATTTACATATCCAAAAATTTTAGGACGCCTGACTCTATGCCTGGTGATGTGTCTGGTCAGACATCGTTGATCTTGCCTGGAGATGGGTGTTAGACCTATCCTGATGCAATATCAACGGTGTCTGACCCTACCAGACACAACACCAAGCACAGGGCCAGGCATCGTAATAGTGCTCTTACAAATCATAACCATAGAGTCCACGGGATTAACAAACATAGACTCTTTTGGAAGTGATAATTGCACCACTTTTCCAAATAACCATGAAAGTTTCTTAAGCGCGCTAAAATAGTTGGTTTGGTACACAGCTTTTTTGGGTTTTTCAGGTTCTAGACTTTGAGTTAAGCTAATCACAAATTTTTTTGTCAAACAGAGAGAAATGGCGAAATATTCAGAGCTTTTATCTGCATTGGAGGTAGAAGGTCACAAATTTTCTGCGTCCCTTAAGCCTCCTGGCTCAACCAAGACCTTCTTCCTCGGTGGGGCAGGTAATTAACCTTAGCACCTCTCTGTGTAACTTTTTTTTGGAGGTTAGACCACCACAATCCTAACCATCCAACCAAGCTACCATCGGCACCTAGCTTGGCAACTACAACAAACAATCTCAGATATTTACAATTTTTTTTTCACTTAATTGACAAGGACTTGACTATTTTCTACAGGGGTGAGAGGTATGCAGATCCAAGACAAATTCATCAAATTTACAGCCATTGGTGTCTACTTGGAAGAAGAACAAGCTGTTCCTACGCTTGCTGCTAAATGGAGTGGCAAAACTGGAGATGAACTAACAGTTTCCGCTGAGTTCTTCCGCGATGTTGTTACAGGTACATAGTTCCTCAAATGTTGTAATCAGCATTCACTAATCCCACCTAATTCAATTCAAGTATATGTGATACAGCATGTTATATGACTCTATCGGCTCCTAGGTCACACACTCAGTACAAACACATTTAATGGTTTTAGTACATGCTACCTTTTACATACAATTGTTTGATGACCTGATAAACATTGTGATTGGATTGAGATCCTGTCTAGTAGATAGACCTACTCGAAAGGGATTAACATCACCATTTACGTCCTTGTAGGTTGATGGAGATTTAACTAACCTAAATAAATAGGTTAATTTAACCTACTTGTAATAACTGCAAGTGCACAGTGTCTAACTGGTAGACAAGGGCAAGTACAGGTCGATCCCACAAGGACTGTAGTTGCAATTAAATTTCAAAGTGGATTTAAACTAATTTAAATGGGGTTACAGCAATTAAAATATCTAAACTAAAAATCAAATTAAAAACAATAAAATATAAAGTTTTAAAGAATATGAGAAGGGAAACCAAGGCATTGAATCCACCACAGGTTTCTTTGAGATTTGTGTAATCAAAAATATAATTTTCAAGATTTAATATGACTAATCTAAAGATTAATCTAAGTTCACAATTGATTTCAGCATAAGTATAAACCCCTAGAATTGCGTGTCTTCTTACGGCACACACAATCACAAGTTTATTTTAACTAATCCTAATCCCTAGCATTGCGTGTCTTTTTACGGCACACACAATCACAGATTTAGATCAATTTATAAAATCAGGCTTTTGAATTTCAACAAAGAGTATTTCTAACTACCGACTAGTCTAGATAATTAATCAGGATATAATCGGTGAAAGCAAATTATTAAAAGTCATAAATCAATTGTGTTTAACGTTTAAGCAAGAAAATAATAAATCTAAATACACAAACTCTAGGAAATCCTGTGGTTTCATCGTAGCCTTGGCGAAGGGTTTAGCTATCCATGGTAGTGGCGGTCATCTCCTCGTGAAGTGGTACGCCGCAACTCATCCCTGCACGAACGCGAATCCCGAGGAAAAAGCTGCTAAAGGCCCTGTGGCGGCTCTTACAGATTCTCGCGGTGCAAATGGCGAAAAAACAGATTTTTGAAAATCTCCCGCCAGATTTCGCGCGGTTGGGCTGGTTCGTCTTCTCCAGCGCGACGCCGCCCTGTTCCGCGCTGTTGCGGCTTCTTCGCGAGCTCCTCGTGGTCCTGATCCTGCAAAAGAGAGAGAGAATGAAGAATAGATGAGAAACTACTCAAGAAAAATCGAAGGAGGGAGCTCTGTCGCGAGCTCTGTCTCGCGGCAGAGGCGGTGGTGTTTGTGTGATCTGTTGGCGAGATAGGAGCAGAAAGAGAGATTCAGGAAGGAGGGAGAGACCGTGGAGAAGAGAGGAATTCAAGAAGGAGACCGAGAGAGGGGAGAAATAGGGCAGAGAGGCGAAACAGAGTCGCGGTGGTTGCGGCTCTGTTTCGCGGTAATGGCGGCTGAGGGAGAGGGGTCTGATGGCGAGGTTGGAGCAGAGAGATAGAAGTGGAGAAGGGAGGGACGAAGAGAAGAGGGGAAAACAGAAAGGAGGGAGCGAAACAGGGTGGAAAACAGGGACTTGCTCCCTGTTTTGTGCGCGCGGCGGCGGTGGTGGTGCTCGGGTGTTGGTGGCTGTGAGGGGGAGAGAGAGACGAGATGAAGGGTGATGGCGGAATTATCGCGCTGCCGGCTCTCCTATCGAGCGAGGATTGCCGGCAGGGTGGATTGGTGTGATGGCTGGAAAAGAGAGGAGGGGAGAGGGGCTGTGGAAGAAGAGAGAATAAGAGAGATTAAGAGGGATTAAATAGGGTTCTATTATCTTGGGCTTGGGTGTTTAGGTTAGCAATTTTGGATTTGGGCTTAGATTAAATTAGGTGGACCTAGGTTTATTAGGGTTAGGGTTAGATATGAGACTCTCTGCTTTGTACCACCACTAGAATCGACCAATTGTATGTCGCCTTAATACCATTTCATCGTTAACGCTCAAATTCCTGCCAAGACATGAAAACGAAATAATTATTATAAATTATAAAAATCGAAACACTAACATATATAAATTAAGGGATATATTATGTAATAATTATGTGAATATCAAATTCACATACGCTTGGAAGAAGGTATGCAGATCCAAGACAAATTCATCAAATTTACAGCCATTGGTGTCTACTTGGAAGAAGAACAAGCTGTTCCTACGCTTGCTGCTAAATGGAGTGGCAAAACTGGAGATGAACTAACAGTTTCCGCTGAGTTCTTCCGCGATGTTGTTACAGGTACATAGTTCCTCAAATGTTGTAATCAGCATTCACTAATCCCACCTAATTCAATTCAAGTATATGTGATACAGCATGTTATATGACTCTATCGGCTCCTAGGTCACACACTCAGTACAAACACATTTAATGGTTTTAGTACATGCTACCTTTTACATACAATTGTTTGATGACCTGATAAACATTGTGATTGGATTGAGATCCTGTCTAGTAGATAGACCTACTCGAAAGGGATTAACATCACCATTTACGTCCTTGTAGGTCCATTTGAAAAATTTACCATGATCACATGTATCTTACCATTAACGGGTCAGCAATATTCGTCCAAGGTAATTGAGAATTGTGTTGCATATTGGAAAGCTATTGGGATCTACACTGAAGCTGAAGAGAAAGCCGCTGAGAAGTTCCTGGATGTCTTCAAGGATGAAACCTTCCCTCCTGGTTCATCCATCCTATTCACACAATCCCCACTGGGAACTTTAACGGTCAGTCAATTTAAATCACATCCCTATTTGTCCTTTGGGTCCTCACAACCATTACAAACGATTAATAATAGAAATATATATTGGCTATGTGACATAATACACGTTTACTAATTAATGCCTTTATATTTTTGAATTGCAGATTGCGTTCTCTAAAGATGGGACTATACCAGAAGAAGGGGTTGCTGTAATAGAAAACAAACCGTTATCAGGGGCAGTTCTGTACTCCATTATCGGTGAAAATGGAGTGTCACCTGAAGCTAGAAAAAGCTTGGCTTCAAGAGTGTCTGAATTGCTCAAGGTGAAACAGAATGGAGAGACTGCTAAAGCTTAGAAGACTTCTAATCTACGTTATTTTAGCTACTCGTGAAAAAATTATCTTTGCAAGGGCATAGTGATAGGTTGATGCCCGGAATGTAAAAATCCCTTTTTACGGAGGGGTTGTTGTACCTATAGCAATAGCTCCAAAGGCACTTCTTACTGTCCACCAATATCCATATACAAGTATAAAATTTAGTACTTCCATATGAGGCAACTCGAACTTTCAGTGCAATGTCCATTCTGAGGATGTGTTTACTACATACAGAGTCCCCTTCGACAAGCCAATGGAATGCACGTTATAGAAACACTGAATGTGATTCCGAGTGATAAGACCCATTGTTGCACTCTGGCGGCATCAGAGGAGGATTTAGTGTCCTCCGCGAACTTTCACCCAAAGTGATAATGTAACACTCTTGAATAAACAACCACAATAACCATCACCATAATCAGCTCCAAAGCGAGCTACTTTACACTTCTTGGTTAGTTACATTAAAGCCTAAACAAATCTCTCTATATTTGAACTTCTCAAACTTCTTCTGGGATTTAAATACTGGAATGCTTTCCTTCGTAATTGGATTATAAACAAAGATTGAGTCATCACCTATGCTAACAAATTCATTACAGGAGCAAACAATTCTTGCAGTATCATCATTACCATCATGATTTGTATGTTTATTTCAGGTTGGGAGCTCGATTGGGATCTGAGCTGTGGCTTTTGTACCCACGGTCGGTCTTCTCGAGCAAAGTTAAACAGCTCGAGTCATACAAATCATTAGGTACCACAATAAAACTGCATGGTTTAGAATAAATCAGGTGCGAATCAAGAAAACAAGAATCTTGTGACGTGCAACCATTTCTTGCACACACTCTGAAATCAAACAAGTGACTTCATTGGAAGCCTACAAAGGATATTGTAGACAATATCATTTGCTAGATCCTGTTGCGCCTCGCGAAAGCATAACAGATTCCGGAACACAATTGATAGTTGTAATAGAAAGTAATAAATCCAAATTATAAACAAGGCAATGTAAAGTAAATGAAAATAAATAAAACACGTACCGCACACAACAATTTAACGTGGTTCGGCAAGTTTGCCTACGTCCACAGGCAAAGAGAATAGCTTTACTAATGAGATCGAGGAGTATAAATGGAGGGAGTTACACAACGTCAACGACGTTTACACACACGTGTCTGAGTGACACCACGGAGAAACGCAGGGTATGTTTATCCTTCACAAACAAAAAGAAAAAAAAATTCTCTTTTGTTTCTCTCTCATCTCTTTATCTCCTCCCTCACAAATACACAAACACAGATTAAAACCCTAATCTCACAATCTCTCAAATGAAAGAAGATGTTCTCCTAAAGAGGAGGGGAGTTCCTCTTTTATAGCCGCTTCAGGTGGTGGAGGGTGGCGGTGATGGAGGGTTCCATCACCTTCCACCATCTTTTTCTTCCAACTGTCTTCAACTCAGATCTAGCAAAGTCAGCAGATTCGAGCTGCCATCTTCATGATCCAGCCACAATTTAGGTTTGTCTTCATCTCATTTTGTCCATTTGTATTGCCGATATCAAATTTTCAACAATTCTCCACCTCGGTGAAGATTTCACAAATTTGAGCCAATTACACAAGCAATATCCGTCTTGGCCCTTCACTACCCCAAAGGGGTTCAACACACATGAAGGATGTTGATCAAGTCCAAACAATGTTGGAATTTGACCCCAAAAACTATCAGCATGATTCTCCTTGGTGTCAATCTTCTTTAGGAAGATGTCACATTCTTCTATGATTTCTCATACAAAGTGGAAACGAACATCAATGTGCTTCGTACGTGCATGATGAACTTGATTCTTCACCAAATAAATGACACTCATACTATTACAAAAGACATCTAGATGGTCTTGTATTACACCCAAGTCATCAAGCAACCCTTGAAGCCAAATTGCTTCCTTAACGGCTTCTGTAACCGCCATATACTCAGCTTCAGTTGTAGACAATGCAACTGTAGACTGCAACATAGATTTCCAAATTACTGGTCCTTTATCAAGAGTAAAGATATAATCAGTAGTTGATCGTCGCTTATCCAGATCTCCTGCATAATTTGAATCCACATAACCAACACAATGTTGACATTACTCACATCCTTCTCAAATAGTAAACCAACATCTACTGTACCCAGGATGTACCGTAGAATCCATTTTACCACTTGCCAGTGTCCTTTTCCTGGATCATGCATGTACCGACTTACCATACTGACTGCCTGTGAAATGTCAGGCCTCGTACACACCATTGCATACATTAAGCTTCCCACTACATTTGCATATGGCTTTTGAGCCATGTACTCTCGTTCCTTATCAGTGCTAGGAGACATAGAAGCTGAAAGCTTGAAGTGAGGGGCAAGAAGTGTACTAACCAATTTTGTGTTGCCGTTCATCCCAAATCGTTGTAACACCTTATTCAAATATGCTTGTTGTGACAAGCTCACAGTTCCCTTCACCCCGTCTCTTCGAATTCTATGTCAAAGATCTTCTTAGCTTCACCAAGATCCTTCATTTTAAACTAAGTTCTCATCTGTCATTTCAATTTATCAATCTCATACTTGCTCTTGGAGACTATAAGCATATCATCTACATATAAGAGCAAATATATAAAGGTACCATCACGAAGCATACGGAAGTAGACATAATGATCATAATGGCTTCGAGTGTATTTCTGCCCTAGCATAAACTGATCAAATCGCTTGTACCACTCTCTTGGAGACTGCTTCAACCCATACAAGGACTTGTTCAATTTACACACACTATCTTCTTTCTCTGCAACCTTATACCCATTTGGCTGAGTCATATAGATCTCCTCCTTTAATTCTCCATGTAAAAACGCAATTTTTACATCTAATTGAGCTAACTCAATATCAAATTGTGCAACCAAGGCTAGCAAAATTCTAATGGAAAAGTGTTTCACAACTGGAGAAAAGACTTCATCGTAGTTTATACCTTCATTCTGAGCATAACCTTTCGCAACTAACCTTGCCTTAAAGCGCACACCATTATTTGGAGATCCTTCTTTCTTTGTGTATATCCATTTGCACCCAATAGCTTTCTTACCTTTCGGTAAGCTACACATTTCCCATGTTCATTCTTATGAAGAGATTGCTTCTCTTCATCCATAGCCTTCTTCCAATGTTCACAGTCGGTACTTTGAATTGTTTCTTTATAGGTAGAAGATACTTCATCCTCAACTACTGGAAGTGCATAGGCAACACAGTCACTAAACCTTTGAGGACGTTTTACATTCCTTTTTGGTCTACTTGTTGCAATTGACTCCTGAATTGGAGTCTCTAAAACGTCATCAACTGTATCTAGCGCAGTCTCACTATTTGTGTCTTCATCTGCACCTACTGTGAAATCAGTAGGTACTACATCTGTAGATACTGGACTAGCTGGAACACATAGAGTAGCATCAATCTCCACCTGCTGCGAATTCTCTATGGTCGAATTCTCCACCTGCTGAGAGTTCTTTGGCTTTAGCATAGAAATCTCATCTAAAGTCACATCCCTGCTAATAACAATCTTCCTGGATTTAGGAACCCACAACTTATAGCCTTTTACACCATCCACGAAACCTAAGAAAATAGCTTTCTTGGCTCGAGGATCTAACTTACCTTCTTGAACATGAAAGTAAGCAGGACAACTAAAGATATGTAATCTATTATAATCATTAGCAGTATTTCCAGACCATACCTCCATAGGAGTTTTTCCATCAATCGCAGCCGCAGGCAACCTGTTGATGAGATGGCACACATATGTCACAGCCTCAGCCCAAAACGCTTTGCCCAATCCAGCATTGGACAACATATAACGAACCTTCTCCAACAATGTACAGTTCATGTGTTCTGCTACCCCATTCTGTTGCTGAGTATTTCTAACCATGAAGTGTCTGACAATTCTCTCATCCTGGAATACTTGCAAGAACGGATCAGCTTTGTATTCACTTCTATTATCTGAACGGAGTCTTCTGATCTTTCTGTCAGTCTGAGTTTCAATCATCTTTTTCCACTTCAGGAACACATTCAAGACCTCATTTTTATGCTTCATGGTGTACACCCACACACGTCTTAAATAATCATTTACAAAGTGACGAAATAGCACCTATCTCCCAATGATGCTTGCTTGGCAGGTCCCCAAACGTCCAAGTGAACATAATCAAGAGTCCCACGAGTACGGTGGATAGCGATGCCAAACTTGACTCTTGTCTTTTTGCCCATTGCACAATGTTCACAGAATTCTAACTTGCAGGTCTTAGCACCTTTTAGCAAACCTTGTTTCACAAGAGTTTGCATACTCTTCATAACAACATGCCCTAAACGCATGTGCCACAATCTGGTCGTATCACAAGAAGTACTTGCAAACTCAGTAACTGCAACTTCTCCCGTAATTGTATTCCCGATCAAGAAATACAAATTACCTTTTTTGATTGCCTTCATTGCCACCATTGCATTAGACACAACCTTGAGAACACCATTTGATACAGTTATCTTGTAACCTTTGGTATCCAAGGAACCCACTGAGATGAGATTCTTCTTCAAAGTAGGAACATACCTTACTTCTTTCAAATTCCGAACTATACCATCAAACATCTTCGGCCGGATTGTACCTATCCCTTCTGTTTTGCATGTCTGATCATTACCCATGAAAACAGTTCCACCATCTAGCCTTTTAAAGCTAGAAAACCAGTCCCTATGGGGACACATATGATAAGTGCAACCCGAATCCACAATCCACTCGTCAGTGGAACACATCAATGCTGATATAGACATGGAATACTCATCAGAATCTTCATCACTACGCTCGGCAACATTCACATTGGTGTGTTTCTTCCCTTTCTCTTTGGCTTTGATTTTCAGACAATCTTTTACCCAATTCCCTTTCTGATGACAGTAAGCGCATTCATTTATCGCCGGAGCCTTTGACCCACTTCTCGATTTGGATCGAGATTTATCTCTTTTACCACCAGATTTTCTCCTTCTTGATCTTCCCCTCGCAATCAATGCTTCAGACGCTGCATCCCTATGGATTTTAAGGTTCATCTTGCTGTACTCATAATTGAGTAGTGCTGTAGCAATCTCAACATAATTTAATGATTATTTTTCCGTTAACAAAGTTGTAACGAGATGCTCATATTCTTCTGGAAGGGAATTTAAAAGGCACAAAGCCTTATAATTCTCTGAAACAATTTCTTCTAAATTCAATAGGTCGGCAATTAGCCTATTGAATTCATCCAGATGCTCAGAAAAAGTAATACTTTCTCTCATATTCATCCAGAACAACTGTTTCATGAGGAAGAGTTTATTTTGAATACTTTTCGTCATATACTTATCTTCCAACTTTTTCCACAATGCTTTAGCGGAGGTTTCCTTTATGACGAAGTATTTTTGTTCATTCGCTAAACACAGTCGGATAGACCCACACGCTTGCCGATTCAATTTGTTCCAATCTTTTTTTTCCATGGTGTCCAGCTTATCACCTAAAGCATTTTCTAAATTCTGTTGTGCGAGCATATCCAACACTTCACATTGCCACATGCCAAAGTTGTTCTTGCCATTGAAATTTTCGACATCAAACTTACCAACTGTAGTGGTAATCATCTTCGAACTGGAACCTGAACTTGATGTCTCTATCATGTTCCTCAATACTTTCATACAAAATTATCAATTCACACTTACACAGGAACCAAGGAAATACCTTCGGCTCTGATACCAATTTGTTGCTCCTCACGAAAACGTAACAGATTGTGGAACACAATTGATAGTTGTAATAGAAAGTAATAAATCCAAATTATAAACAAGGCAATGTAAAGTAAATGGAAATAAATAAAACACGTACCACATACAACAATTTAACGTGATTCAGCAAGTTTGCCTACGTCTACGGGCAAAGAGAATAGCTTTACTAATGAGATCGAGGAGTACAAATGGAGGGAGTTACACAACGTCAACGATGTTTACACACACGTGTATGAGTGACACCACAGAGAAATGCATGGTGCTTTTATCCTTCACAAACAAAAAGAAAAAAAAAATCTTTTCTTTCGTTTCTCTCTCCTCTCTTTCTCTCCTTCCTCACAAATACACAAACACAGATTAGGATTTAACCCTAATCTGTCTCACAATCTCTCAAGATGTTCTCCTAAAGAGGAAGGGAGTTCCTCTTTTATAGCCGCTTCAGGCGGTGGAAGGTGGCGGTGATGGAGGGTTCCATCACCTTTCACCATCTTTTTCTTCCAACTGTCTTCAACTCAGATCTAGTAAAGTCAAGCACAAAGCCAGCAGATTCGAGCTGCCATCTTCATAATCCAACCACAATTCAGATTTGTCTTCATCTCCTTTTGTCCATTTGTATTGCTGACATCAAATTTTCAATAGATCCTTTGCCACAGCATCCCCTTTGCTTGCCATAAATGAATTCTAAAATCTAAGGATATTTACGTTATAAAATCACTCTTTTATATTCTTTACAATCTACACTAACTCTGAAGGAAGACGAGAACTTGAACTAATAAGCAAGACGAACAAATCATACTCTGGCCTATATCAAAATCTCATTGCAATGTGATTCAAACTTTGAAGAAGCTAACTTTCTTCTAATCTGCAGGGCAACATTGTACTACATTCTATTCTTTGTGTAAGGATAGTATTATAATAAAGGATTTAAAGCATTGAAGATGATTACAAGTATTTATTCAACTTCTTCTGCTGCTTCTTTTAAAAAGACCAAAAACAAAATTTGGTGTAAAGGGAAACAAATCAAATTTCCACGGAAGGCCCAATATGATCTCAAAGCTTCCAGAGTACCTCGAATTATAGGTCCCAATTTGGCCCGTGCTTGACTCATATCGCGTCAGTTCCCATAACCTCATCAACATGCTATGTTCACTAAGCATAAAAAGTGGTTGATGCCGTGCAAATTCCATCGGGGAGGTGTCATACTTATAGAGATGGCTCCAACTGCCCTTCTTACTATTTACCAATTTCCATATACAAGTATGGAGTTCAGTATATCCAATCAAAGCCACTGATGAACCTAAATTTGTGACCTCCATCTTGTCAAATTTCTTCTGATCTGTTTTAGGCAACTCAATAGCTCTGAAATTCTCTTTGTCAATGTCCATTGCAAGGATGTGTTTATACTCAACATTCGGTTCATACTCACAACCCTTTTTAATAAGCCAATGAAATGCACCTTCCGAGAATACTGAATGCAATCCCAAGCCTAACCTGTCCCCTGGCCACTCCCGAGGAAGATTCAATGTCCTCCATGAAGTGCCGTCCAAAGTGATAATGTCACTACTATTGAAAACAATATAACGAAAATTTTGGTAAATAAAGCTAACTACTTTATACTTCCTGGTAGATACATCAAAGCCCAAATAAATCTGTCTAGACTGGAGCTTCTCTCTAGACCGGAGCTTTTCAAGCTTCTGCAATCTTGGTAATTCAATACTTTCATTAGTAATTGGATTATAAACAAAGATCGAGTCATCAGTACTTTCTATGCAAACTAATCCATTGCAACAAGAAACAATTCTTGCTTTGTTGTCAAAGTTACGTTTCTTTGAGGTAGGGTGCTTGATTATTGGGATCGTACCGGTGGCCTTGTAACCATGGATCGTTTTCTCAATCAAAGTTAAACAATTTGCTTCATGGAAAGATCTGCTAGGTGCTACAATGAAACTGCATGGTTTATAATTCAAACAAGCCCTCAACTGCATGTCAACAAAACAAGGATCTTGTGTCATGTACAACCAATTCTTGGATACACACTGAAATCGAACTAGGGATTTCGTAGGAAGTCTACACAGGATATTGTAGATAATATCATTGGGTAGATCCATCACCACAACATCTCCATTGCTTCGCATTGCTGAATTGAAAAGCTTGATTAATCTGTCGAAAAAAAAACTCGACCCTGAACTCCAAGAATCACGAACATGAAGAGCGAGGAAAAAATTATGTGCTGAGGGGCTTGCCGTTTTCCGGGCTTTTATAGAGTAGAGGGAGAAAGATGAAGGTTTTCTACTCCCTATCAAAGCAGACTTACTACTCTTATTGCCTATTGGATTTCTATTATGGTGACTAAACAATTATATTATGTCTTCCAGCCCAAATCATGGCAATTATTATAGGAAACTTAACACTCTTATAGGATTTCTATTATGGTGACACTGTCTTCCAGCCCAAGTTATGTAAAAACATGCATGTTTCTAATTTAAATATGTTTTTTTACCTTCACAACTTCGCATCTACGTGCTTCCCTTAATAATAATAATAATAATAATAATAATAATTAATGTTCTAAAAAGCGCTAGGCGGTGGGAGGGCGGCGAACATGTGCCTAGCGCCCAGGGGCCTAGAAGGTCTTAGGTTTTGTATTATAACTTTAATAATTTACAAAAGTTAAGCATAATACCTTATCAGTTACATCCAATTTAATGCCAAGATACATATCCAAAATTTAAAAACATGAAAAATTAACAATCATGAACAAAATGTATTAAAACTCAAATGACTGAAGTTGGTCATGATGAGTACTTTATACAAAGTTGAATTTATGGACAAATATCCAAAACTACTATTTTATTTTTCTTCAAATTGCATGAATAAACTCAGTCATGTTTGATAAAATCTATATTACTAAAATTGGTATTCGACAGTCGCCATGACCTCTTATATTTTATTGAGTTGCGGGCTTGGATTTATCTAAGTATCGTTGCTAAACTGAGCAAGTATTCAGGATGAAGAGGAATCTGTTCCAGATCTGCTAAGTGACCCTATTGCCAAGGAACAATCACTACAAGAAATAGGTAAGTTTGTGGCGGTTATTTAGCGACATTTTGAAAGAACCGTCGCCAAATACTTGCTCTTTTATGTGATTTTTTAGTGATTTTGAACAACAATCCATCAAATTGATTGATTGTTTCTTTTCTTTTATGCTCAATTTGAAGGCAGGGATTCTTGTTTCTCCTCATTTTACAGAGATTCTGTGTTCTTCGAGTTTTAGGTTTTGGTGTTTCTTGGTCGAATTCGTTCGGTGTGAGAGATGCAATTAGGGTTTGTTAGATGTGATAAGTTTCTCCTCCATCTCTGTGAATGTCGACACCTCCTCTTTCATTTCGATTCTTGTTGTTGTTGGTATTGTTCATCAATTTGAGTTTGGATGTTGAGAAAATTCTCCCCTTTCTCTCTCACACTCTCTTTGTTATAGGGTTTCTACACTTTTTGAAGAATCGTTCTTCACGACTTCATTTTGGCTTCAAGAAAGGCTGAAGAAGCAGGTTTTCTCTCTTCTCTATCTTTCTTTTTGCTTGCTGCTTTGCTTTGCTTTGCTTTGCTTCCTCTGTTTATTGATTCAGCGATTCACTCATCTCTCTCTCTTCTTTGACTGTTCAACTGCTTTGAGGAGATACCAAGCTGCGGTGTGGCTCGAAACCTTTATGGGAACGCTCGGGCTACCGAACCAGCCATCAGAATCCAAATTTGTCTCCTGCTTGAGAAATGGTCTTGTTTTCTGCAATGCCATTAACAAGATCCAACCTTGATCTGTGCCCAATGTACAAATAGCTCAGATTTACTGATTCAATCGTTTTATGGTTTTTTTATTGTTCTTTTTGTGTTGTTTGATTTTGGTTTGAATTGGGGTTTTTAGGTCATAGAGAGTCATTCGCTCTCACTCACATCAGAAACCCAGCAGTCGAATGCAGGTTCCCAACAAATCAGGTCAGATTATTTCCTACAACCGAAGGTTTGGTTTTGAATGACCTTTGAAAACAATTTTTCTTTTCGCTGGAATGTTAGTGCAAAATTGAACATTGTAGTTGGCTTTGGAGTTTTGGGTTTGAGAGGAGAAACAAAGTACCCATTTTTTAGTATTGGCTTTTGATGTAACTGGTTCAGAAATTCAGTGGTTTAGTAATATGTTACACTAGTTACATAAACTCCATCCGAGTTAGAATGAAAAAAAAAAAAAAAACAAGGGTTTTGAATAGAGCATCAGGGCACAAAACATGCATAATATGTTGGCAAGTATTCTAGAAATGGGTAAATGGGAAAGTTTGTGTGGATTAGTTTTATCGTCTCTGTTTCATTTTATTGTTGTTGTTTTATTCACAACTTCCTGTTTTGTATAGACGGTGCAATACCCAGTGAAGCATCCGGAAAAATTAGAGAAGTTTGGTAAGTCACCTTCAAAAGGAGTCCCTTTCTATGGCCCTCCTGGTTGTGGGAAAACTCTCCTGACCAAGGCAATTGCCAGTGAGTGTCAAGCAAACTTCATCAGCATCAAGGGCCCTGAGTTGCTTACCATGTGGTTTGGTGAAAGTGAGGCTAACGTGAGAGAAATTTTTGACCAAGCTCGTGGACAATCTCAAAGCTCACCTCAACAATCTCAAAGCTCTTTATTTCGTTGACATGCAAGAAGATTTTAAAAGGAGAAGATTATTGGAAAGTGAAGCATGTGCCCAGGATTGTCATCAGATGATCCCCAATCCACAGCTCTACTATTGCCGGTGAGGATGTCAAATTCTTCTTGTAGCCTGTTATTCTTTCCCACCAAGAATTCTTTTCATGTTTACACTTTACATTAATCAGATTGAATATGATGCATAATTGCACATGTTAAACCACAGAAGTAACACTTTTCTTATTGGATTGAACAGGTTAAAACTATATTTCTCCCAACTGAGAAATCTATGAGTTCTGAACTTCTGAGGCATGTGCTCCATTGTTTGCTACTCTTCCTTTGGAGGTAATTCATATTTTTCATAATGTTCTTTGCGATTTTATAATTGTGTGTTTAGGTTTCTAGAAGGGAAATAGTTTTTTTGAACATTTATTTATCTATTGCATTTTCTAACATGAGGCATGCAAATCTCAAAACTTGAATTTAGGCATAGATGACAATGCTTCTTACATGAAGTGGATCCCTTCACGAGATGAGAGTTTTCATATCAACTCTATATCCCACTTTTCTTTTTAACAGTCTATTCAGAATCATAAAGATAGAGTGTTTGAAATTTTTTGAAGTGGTCATTCTTTTGGACAGTTTTGAATGATATAAAGCATTTTTTAAGTTTTAGCAGCATACTGAAAGCTTCATAAGAAAACGGCACTTGGCATGACTCATAAAAAAAGTTTGTATTCTGGAATCTAGAAACATCACATTCTTCTTTGTGCTCCAGTGTGTAAGGACTACGAAAATGTTTGGCCAGTGGTGCCTTGAACATTTGGCAACAGGCTTAACTAAAAACCAAAGTTGTTGGGTACTTAGTAGATGAGGAAAGACCAAGAGAATCAACTCGAAGATTGAACCGACTCCTGACAATGTAATCTCCATTCATATCTCAGAAGATAGGTAAGAATAAACTTCATCTCCATCCATTTTATTATGTCAAGTTGTTCTTGTGCATCATGACCAATATAATGCCTCGTAAACATATAATTCTAGCATTATTAATGAATTTTGCATTCTAATATAGGTTTCATCGCATTATACTTTGATTATTGTAAATTTTTTTCGTGTTAATTGGCAAGTATTTATTAATTATAAACAAGTGATGGTAATTATTTTTCATTTTCTGTGCTTGTTATTTATTCATTCTCTCCTCAACCTTTCTTTTTGTCTTCTCCATTGCAGGTGTCTACTGCAGTTGTTGAGCCTTACAACAGTGTGCTATACACATTCTCTGCTTGAACACACAAATGTAGTTGAGGAGCTTCACTGACTATCTCCATGGTTCAATGGACTACACTTCAGTGGTAAGAGCTTTCGACATATCGTGTTCATCTTCATCTGAACTCTTCTCTTCTATTAATCTTGTTGGTCAGCTGAAGCCAGGTGGTCCAGGAGAAACAGTTGGGTGCACTGATCACATTCCAGCCACCCCAAACTCTTCGATGTCTTCATCTTCTGCGGAGGTGGCTGCTGAAGAAGATTCAGGGAAGAGTAAGAAGGACAGGCAGGAAGAAAAGCTGGTTGGAGATGCAAGTGAAATATCCAAGAAAGTGTAGGTTGGATCTTCTTAATTAATTGGTAAACTAGGTAGCTAGCGATACAATAACTAGCTAGCAGGTTAATAAGGCTGTGTGTTTTCTTTAGATATCATTATTAGGTTTTGTTATCATTTTAATTACAAAGTAAATTTCAAACTTTGGTAAGTCTCAATTAATTCATATATTTCAGAAAGGTTAACCTAGCCAACTAACATAGTTTTATAAAGTTCAAGCAAAAAGGTTTCTCACTTCTGCACTCAGTTTGAAGAAGAAAGGGAAATGAAACATTCTCTTAATTTTATAAGATTTTAACTTTTGGTGATAACAAACTCCAAATTAAGAGTTTCCTTCAATTTATTGAAAGAATTTTCTTTTGTATATCCAATGAATAGTTTTAAAGCGCTCATCAATTGTGTTTGTGTTTTTCATGTTATAATGTATCTAGTCGTGCACCATGATCTTGTTAGATTGATGTTTATGTTGCATATGAGAAATTCATGAGTATAATGCTCAGGAACAAACCAAAGAAGAAAGCAGATAAATGGCCAAGAGAACCACGAGTTGCCTTCATGACTGAAAGCGAAGTTGATCATCTTGAAGATGGATATAGGTGGAGAAAATATGGGCAGAAAGCTGTGAAAAATAGCCCTTATCCAAGGTTTGTACATTTTTATTATGTAATTATATAGATCATTTGAAAAACAAATCTAATTTTACTGACCAGTTAAAGATATGGATTGATCCAGAAGTGCGTTCAAATCAAAGATATCGATGACTGCCTTCTTCTTTGTGTGTGTGAAACAAAGCCTAGATAAGTATTATAACATGTTTGTGTATATTCTGAGATGAATTCAACCTAAAGTAGATAAACAAAATGCTCATATTGGAAAGAAACTGCAGAAATCAGCTGATATGAGAAGATTTACAAACTATGATTTCCTGAGTTAACAAACTATGATAGTGGAATTGTCTCCTTAGTTAACAAACTATAATTTCCTGAGCTGTTTAGGTTTCTTGTGTTCATTGGTATGTAGGAAGACTGATATGTTCAAGGAACTTTGGAATAGTTTGGGATTTTGCAGTGGTGGGAATCAATCATTGAGAAGCACAGACGGGTATGTTGATTTTGACTATTTTGGTTGACTTAATGTCTTAGATTTACAGGTACATATGTATAACACCTTCCTTTGTTCAACTATGATTATCATTTTCTCTGCTTTGAATATTAGCTTATCTTTTTGCCTTTCCTCTACTTTGAATTTTGCAATCAATTTACAGGTACATATGTATAACATCTTTTTGCTTTTTCTATGCTTTGCATTTTCTCTGCTTTGAATATTAGCTTATCTTAGATTTACAGGTACATATGTATAACATCTTTTTGCTTTGAATATCCTTTTGCGTTGCAAGTCCAGTGACTAGGATGCAATCAATTTCAGTTCTCTTTTCTCACCCTAACATTCTACTTGAATAGCTTTGGTTGTTATATTGTTTTTGTTATGTTCTTTGTTTACTTGTTTTGCAGGGCTGTTCCACTATGGGGTGTTATGAAGCACTTGTATCACAAAATTCCAGACATTGCATCGAAGAAATCTCAGAAGTATGGTTACCTGTTAGAGCAAGAGAAGTAAGCAGACTTTGTTTTTTCCTACTTGAAAATGCATGGATATTTAGTAACTGGACTCTCAATTGCATGGTTTTCTGCAGAGCTCTCAATTCATTGCCTGACCTCCCAGATTTCGAGTTGTCATTGAGACCCGAGGACTACAATTTGCCAGAAATGAATCCAGCATGGGATGGTGAATAATGGGAAATCAAAGTTCATACACTTAAAGAGCACCTCAAAGACGGGGAAGGTGGAACAAAAACAGAGTGAGATCGGACTGGCTTTGTTGTGATTGTAATATTGTTTTTTTGAAAATTTGATTATGTCCATTGACAATTTGTAACAATTTTAATTTGTAATTTTCTTCTAGACCATGTATAATATTGATTTTGAAATGAAATTAAAGTTCCTCTTAATGTATGATGATGATATCATATGAGTTTAGTTTAGTGTCGTTGTTTATATTTGATTTTTGATTTGAGTCTAAAAGTTGTAGTGCATATGTTGGATAAATTATCTGCACCCAATGAAAAGAAAACACTACAGGTTGAAAAATATGATTTTTATATGGTAAAAAAAATTTGAATTATCAAAGGGAATTTAGCGGCGGTTGCAAATCGTCGCTAAAAGGCAAAAAGTTGGATTGTTCATTGAATTTTGCCGACGGTTTATAAACGTCGCTACATTAAACCGTCGCTGTATAGTATTTAGCGACGGTTATGCCAGCGGTTGCTTAAAACCGTCGCTGAATGACCTAGTGACGCCTTTATTAGCGGCGGTTTTGTAACCGTCGCTGTTTTATTTAGCGACAGTCATAACCGTCGCTGTATACCTTTGGCGACCGTCGCTAAAATACAATTTTCTTGTAGTGAATCATTTTTTCGCCTGCCCCAGCATGTGCCATCAAATGACATTGCTGCTGACATAAATGTCTTTTCTTGAATACCTTTAGATTTTCCCGTCTTCATGTAATTCTTTCTTACATAGTGAATCTGGAAGATCAATGAGAATTTTATTTTATTTTATTGTTTGTAGACAACATGTCTTTTCGTCTAACTTGTTAGACTTAGCTTTTTGCTTTCGACATTTCTGGTAGAATTCTAACTTGTTCATCCGAATTTTTACAAATGTGTTTCGATGTTCGGCGTATTAGTTGTGCAGAAGTTTTTTTATGAAATCCGACTTTTCGCGTCTGGATTTTGATGTCACACGTTATAGTCGATAGGAAAAAGCCTGGCTCGTATGTTCTGGTACTTTATCACTTCATGGTTAATCTGATCAGAGTTTAATGTTTATGCCTGACTTGTTCCTTTGCGTTGAGCTGGATTTTTTGGAATACCCAATCACCGATATTGAAAGTACAGGGTTTTATCCTTTTGTTATAGTTGTTGGCCATACGTTGTTGATAGACTACCACTTTGATAAAAGTCGTTTCTCCCTTTTCCTCGAAGGGGTCTAAAACGACTCTTAGTGCTTCGTTGTTGTCCTCTGCACATAATTCTTCGGTCTTGAATATTGGCATGCCAATTTCTACAAGTATCATTGCTTCAAACACGTATGCGAGGGCGAAGGGAGTCTCCCCTATTGTGGTTTTTTTCACCCAAAGGATGCTAGGTAGTTCGGACATTCATAATCCCTTTAATGCTTCGAGCCTCCCTTTGATTGCTTCTAGGATCGTTCTGTTGGTGACCTTGGCTTGCCCATTTGTCTGTGGATATGTGGATGCTGAGAGGTGTTGTTGGATGTTCAGGTTTTCGCACACTCTTTCACCTTCTTGCCTTCGAATTGTTTCCCATTGTCGATGGCAATTACCTTTGGGATTCCGAAACTACATATTATGTCTTTCCATAAGATCTTTCGACTTGAACTTCACTTATCTTTGCTAACGGCTCTACTTTCACCCACTTAGTGAAGTAATCTACTGCTATGATGAGGGATTTCTTTCCGTTGGATACGGGGAGCTGTCCCACGATGTCCATCCCCCATTGTGCAAATGGCCAGGAGTTGTTCATCGTGATTAGATTTTGGCCCAACATGTGAGTATATGGGGCAAATCTTTGGCATTTGTCGCAAGTAAGTTTATTCTGCTTGCATCGCATGCCAATAGTATCCCAATTCCATTGCTTTGTGGGCCAATGTTCTTCCTCCTGGGTGATTTCCACATGTACCGTGATAGATTTCTCGTAGAACATAATCAGCGTCATCAGGTGAAAGGCATCTTAATTAGCAGCGGACTGGTTGTGGACCTGCATAGAGTCTGTCATTGATCATTGTGTATCGTGCTGCTCAGAGAATTGTAAAATTTGCAAAATTGCTAAACTCATATTTCAACTCATTCTTTCTACGAAACTTTTATTTTTATCAAAATCATACAAAATAATAATAATAATAAACCTAAAAAACCTAAAAAACTATCCAAATTCATGGATTAGAGCCTTCGAAAAAATGGCAAAATCCCTAAATTTAGATTTCGATCAATTCCTTCTATGAAACATTTTATTTTTATCAAAGAGATATAAATAAATAAATAAAAAGTAAAACGGGTTTGAAGAATAAGAACAAAAGCAACAAAAAAGAAATATCCAAAAAACCTCCAGAATCGTGGATTATATAACATAATTTTATTTATTTATATAACATATGCAATTTGCAAAATCGCTAAACTCAAGTTCGACTAATTCTTTTCACAAAATTGTTTATTTATGCTAATGACATATAAAGAATAATGAAAAGGTTGAACGACTATGGAGAATAAAAGCAAAAGCAACAAAAAGATCTTAAAGAAAACCTCCAAAATCGTGGATTATATAACCTTTAAAATTTTGCAAAATTGCTATATAAACTCAGTTTTTGACTTATTCTTTCCATGGAAATGTTTATTTCTAGAATAATATATTGAAAATAATATAAGGGATAAATGGGTATGGAGAATAAAAGCAAAAGTCATGAAAGGGAAAATCGAAAAAAATAATAATTCAAAGTCGTGGATTATATAACATTTGAATAATTTGGAAAAATCACTAAATTCATATTTCGACTCATTCTAATAAAAAGGATAAACAAGTATGGAGAATAAGATAAAAGTGACATACAAAAATTCAAAAAAATCATCCCAAATTGTGGATTATATTTTTTGAAAAATTTGGCAAAATCGCTAAATTTATATTTTGATTAATTATTTCCATGAAACATTTTATTTCTATCAAAGACACATAAAGAACAATAAAATTGTTAAACGTGTATGGAGAATAAGAGAAAAAGCAAAAGCAAAAAAAAAAAAAACCTCCAAAATCATGGATTATTTAACCTTTGACAATTTGCAAAATCCAGTTTTCTACTCATTTTTTCTAGCAAATTATTTATTAATATAAAAAATATAAGGAATAATAGAATGGATCAACAAAGATATGGAAAATATGAGTAAAAGTGTCGAATAGGAGAAATTGATTTTTTTTTTTCTAAAATTGGATTATAAACTTTGAAAATTCTGTGAAATAGCTAACTTCAAATTTCGACTATTTTTTTCCATGCAACTATTTATTTCTATAAAAAAATTCAAAAATATTTAAAAGGTTAAACGAGTATGGAGAATAAGAACAAAAATGAAAAATCAAACGAAATCTTCAAAATCGTTGTTAATAGCCCTTGAATGTTTTGTAAAATCACTAACTTTAGTTTTCAACTCATTATTTTCATGGAAGTTTTTATCTCTATCAGAGCATATTAAGAACAATAAAAAGCATAAACAACTATGAAGAATAAAACTGAAAGTGGCGGAAAGGAAAAATCGAAAATAAATTCAAAATTGTGGATTATATAGCCTTTGAAAAATTTTCAAAATCGCTAAAATCAGTTTTCAATTAATTTTTTTTGATAAAATTGGTTATTTCTACCAAAAACGTTAAACACATAATAGAAACGTTAAACATGTACAGAGAATAAGAGCAAAATCAACAAAAAGGAAATATCGAAAATCACCCTCCCCCCCTCCAAAGAAAAACAACAAATTTTTTTTTTGAGTAAAACCTCCAAAATCGTGGATTATAGCCTTTGTAAAATTTGTCTATTGGCTAATTTCACTTTTAGACTCATTCTTTCGATAAAACTGTTTATTCAACACGAAATGCATAATCAAAATGATAAACGAATCTGAAGAATAAGAATAAAAGCAACAACAAAAAAACCTCCAACATTTTGGATAATCTTGGAAATTTTAAGAAATCAATAAATGCAATTTCGGTTGGAAATTATTGTATTAGAATTTTCTTGTTTTGAGAAGTGCCTTTTATTAATAATCAAATATGGGACATCTGACCTTCGTCAGTGTCATTGAACAAACAATCAAGGCCAATTTTGTACTCAATATGCAACTATGCAAAAAAATTGTACCAAATGTGAAGTACATCTAAATTATTAACAAAAATAACCCAATAAACAAACAGGTAATGAGTCGGATGGCACGTGTACTCGGAGATTAGATGTGGTGGTGAAAAGAGAAAATTGTGGATGTACATAGTGGCCACAAGAATGTCGATACCCAAGTAGTGAAGTCTCCCAAACGAGTCAGTCTAAATGGCGAGGAAACCAGCGAGGAAAACAGCGAGGGAGGGGGGAGGACCCTCCATCCCCCTCGCGATGCTTTCCTTAGCAAGCATCGCGAGGGGGATGGAGGGTCCTCCCTCCCTCGCTGGTTTCCTCGCCCATTCCCTCGACAGTCAGAATATTTGCTCCCAAATTACATAAAAACAAGTAAAAATAGTTCAAATTGAGGTAAGGAGTTAGGAGTGGGGAGAGAAGCAATTCTTGTATGAATGTTAGATCGGTAAACAAGTCGAAGAGATCGCCAAAGAAGTGATTGAGATTCACAACTTACAGTCCAAGATTCAACAGCTCCATCTCTCTCTGCAACACAGGCTTCTCAGCAACCCCAAAGGTCTCTCCTTTATCTTGTTTCATTACTGTTTTTGTTTCAAAACTCTCTGATATCTGAAACAAGTTCTAATGCTATAAAGGGTTAATGGGTTCTTTATTTTAGTTCAGATATTTTGAAGGGTATCCCATATTTTAGATATTGAGAGAAGGTCATGTACTTGTTCTGTACTGAATGTGTTTAGGGGTTTTATTGGAGTTTAGGTTTAGTTCTCACTTCTGTGATGTAAAGATTGGATCTTGATAAGTGGGTTTGGTTGGTTTCATGAAAAAAATTATGGGTTAGCTAGCAACGAAATAGATTTTTCACCCAATTGAGAATACAGAATTTTTATCATGAAAGTTCTAAAACCACATAGTTTAGTTTACTGCATGATAATCAGTTTTTTTTACATATCTGTTTAAGGTTCCGATTCTTGCTACGTGTTACGAAAATATTGTGTTAAGTTTCTAATTAGTTTGCAAGTTAAATATTAAGTTAAAAGATGAAGTAACTGGAAAGTTTTGTATGTATGTGCATGTGAGCCTGTCGGTGGGTTTTCCAGTTAGCCTGTCTGAAAACCCCATATTTGTTTGGAACATTGATACATGTGTACATTTTGTTGCATAGAATGAACTAAAACCTCCATAAGATGAACCATTCAAATGAAAATACATTATTCTACATGATCCTAATAAAAGACTCACCCCACCACCCCCCGAACTGTATGCTTGGTCTAGGCTTGCAGGTTAGCAAGATGGGAAGTCTTCACATCAACAAGACTAGAATACAACTCTCCATACTTCTTAATTTACTAGACCGTATGTTATAAATTGAATAGGCTATATGAAAATAAGAAATATCCTTTTTCAGGTATGGTTGCTTCCTAAGAGCCCCAAATACTTCAAAAAACCAATCCTTCCCATATTAGATACGTATTTGATATGATACGATGTTGATACGGCTCTATACGTGCCCTGGAAGTATTGAATAGTTAGTGGATAGGATACGAACTAGACATGGTCTTACGACTTGTGTTAGTGTAAACATTGTGACTTATGATGTTGGACGTGTTATGTTTATGAGTTGTGATGGGTTAATAAATGAACAATCAAATTACTTGGTGTTTGTTATTATTTGTTGTACTAACATGATGTGTATGATTTATGATATTGATTAATTTAGTTCTAATCATATATTTAACTATATTATTTTAATATTATATCCTACCGGTATGGAAGTTTGCAAATAGCCGTTCCTCTATTCGTGTAATCCAGGTTGCTTCACGTGTTTCCATACGACTGATGTTATGTTATAACTGAAACAACTTACCATAACATACATTGCAGGAGGTCCTTCAGATGCCGACATTGCTCTTTTGAGGTCCTTGTCTGAAGCTGAGGCTTATGCATCAAAGGTTCCATATATCCTCTTCTACATAGCCTTTGTTTGAGTTTCGGTTTTCTAACAAGATCCATAGGAACTTTTTATTATTATTATGCTTTCCTCTACTGTTTAAGTGCTCAAAGTGTCTCACTCATGGACATCTGTTGCAGTAAATCACCAAACTCCGGAAAGAAAATAATTAGTGACTAATCTACCAAGTTGGTTATCTTTCTATCATTTAATTGTTCTGTTCTGTCACAAAAGTAAATGTTAAATATCAGTTTTTTCTCACAGGACCAGGTTCTCCATAGGAGATTTTTATCACCTCATGTGTTGAGATATCATATTCAGAATATAGAAAGGGAAGCCTTGCTGAACCAATCACTAGGCTTTTCAGATTCCAATAAGCTAGAACAGCTCATTTCTGGTACTTCCACCCCCTCTTTTTGAATAATTACTAATCTTGAAAATAAATGTTTGCTTCCGGAATGTAAATTCTTTTTTTTTTCGTTGACAGTGGTATCAACTGTTTAGCCGTCTTGTTTCTTTGCTTTTCACATGTCATGTTTAGAAAAATCCTAGTTTTTAAATTTTTATTGACATTAATTTCAGTTGAACAAGTCTTACTGATATGAAGTTGGGTTTAGTACATATATCTGGAAATGAGAAATGATCTATCATCTATGCCAATGCCAGGTTCGTTGCTGCTTGTAACATAAATAGTTTTTAGTTTATGACTGCTTATACGTAAATAGTTTTTACATAACCTGTGTTATGTGAAGAGAAAGCTCCAAATCCGAGATGGTCAATTCTGATCTCAGATTTTATAGAAGCTCTAGAATGCTAAACATTTCCTATTGCACCCGGCGATCGAAATAGTTTGAGTCAGGATTCTTAAACCTTAAAACATGATATTGAGTTTTGACGAATGGAAATTAGAATTATGTTGATCTATTTCTATGCATTCCAAAATCTTGTTGGTTAGGAGAGAGGTTCAGATTTCAGAAAACAATATAGATTGATTTGCATAACACCACAAAGTATCAATGTGGTTAACAGCAAGCTGACCAAGTACAAATAGAGTGCATGTAAGTGTTTTAATTTATTCCAATCATGCAGTGGAAATCCTTGCCTTCGCCAATTTTTGAATGCTCTTAGAACGCTGGGTTACTAATATGTGTAATCACTAGACCTAACATCTGACATGTGTCTTCCTTGCCACCTTTTTTAGCTGTAAGCTTGTACCTGAATTACTTGTCTGCTTTGAGATCTCTTATGAAAAAGATCAAACTTGAACCTCCAGTTACAATTCATGATCCCATATTGCATATCATGCTAATGCACCTCCCGTTTACCCCAGTCATGGTGATTGTTACCACTTACCAGGAGTATCATGATGATCTAGTGGTGAGTGGTGACCATTGCAATTCATGGAAAAGAATAAAATAGAATTATTCCCCATTTTAAACTCAATCCCTAAACCAACTCCCCAAGTCCTTTGTGCACATAACCACCAAAATCTTAAGGTTATACACTACACAAGTCAATTTTTTTCCAAACAATATTTTAATGTTGTTCTAGTCCAATTATCCACATCTATATGTTATTCTCATCAGCCTACTTGATTTAGCACTCTCTTGTTGTTATAGACTACTTTGATGTACTTATTCGAAGACATCCCAAACTCATGGCATAAGAATTTCCAGACACACAGCTTCTGCAAGAGGACACTACCTACCTTTGGTGGGCCAGGAAAGAGCTCTAGAGAAACAAGTGTTTAATGTGATTATGTTGGTAAAAATGAAAAGACAAAGGTAATAACTAGTTCATATTTTGATTCAAACCATTTATCTTCAAAGGAAGACCACCTGAATATCTGGTCCTCTTGATAACAGATCGTACTCAAATTGCATCCACTAATATCACCTCAAACATCTCATTTGGTAAGCATGCCGTAATTATTTTTATTGCATTTTTTTTACCAGAACTATTCCATTTGATTGCTCTTGCACAGGTATTGTTTTGGCAGTATGTCAGTGTTCTTGTAGAATTGCTAGTGGTTCAGATCTCTTCTATGTTCTAACTGCTTTTGAGCTGCTTTTCTTTCATATGTTTCTCTATCGAATTTAACAGGAAAGTGATTCCATACACTGAAGGAAGACATGACACTACTCTCCCTAAAGGTCAAAAGGTATGGTCCCTGCATCCACTACCTCCATGTGTCCCCTTTGTCATCCTTGGATAGTTCATTCCATGTCTCTTATAACGTTATTTTCCCATGTCTGTTTCTTCTCCTGTTAGGATAAGATCTAGAAGACTGAAGGTGCAATATTAAACACATGATTATCGATGACTTATGAATGATAGTTAAAATCAAGTTTTTCATGTTCCTGGTGGTGATTGATCTTTGACGAGCACAAAGTTAACGCTATAGTATATTTATCTGTAACACCAACTTTAGGCTTAGATAATTTCTGATGGATTTAGGCTTGTCTGCCTCAAACTTTATAAAAAGAAAAAAAATTTAGTTATCTCTTTACATTATGTCAAGATAATATATAAATGTTTGGCATTGTCTGGACGTGCTTTACTGTGACTAATAGATTTCTTTCTCTCACAAAGATAAAGTGTTCCACACATACTGCAATAAAATGTGAGTTATTGATTCACACTTGAACAAACATGTACAATATCCTTCATGATTTTGCAGCACATGTGCTTGGGTGTAAAACTTGTATCGAACTACATGTCCAATGGTAACCTGATGAAAATTTTTAAGAGACCCAGGACATGGAATATCATTCAACTAAGTCAACTCTCACTGTACGTGATACCAATAAACTATTTTACTCTCTACTCATACGAGTAACATGTGAGCAACCCTTGCTGCATGAACGTTGAATCTGTTATAGAGGCGTTTAAAAGAACTGCAAGGCACTCTAGCCATTTTTCTTCCTTGCCTGGAAATTGTGAATGTCAATTACTGTAGGGCCAAGGAGGGTGTCTGTTTTCAATTGCCCTCCTTATTGCACCAGTACTCTATTTATGCAGACCACGATGCCTCTCCACCATTTACTACTGTACTCGGCTAAAGCCATCAATTTGTACAAAGTTTGTAATGTGCCGTTGTGCGCGAAGGGGGGTATCGGTCTTAATGACAAAAAAATCTGTATCAAGGCAAAAAAGATATGCTGGAGTTGCCAATATATCGTAATTTCCTTTATATTTTTCCAGTTTTCTGATATTTTAGGTGCATCATCAGGGACACTTTCCTAGCTTTTCATACAATCTTTTCAGGCTCATCATGAACATCTGAATAACAAAAGGAAAAGTTGATTCAATGAAAAAGGGTGTGAAAGGTTCTTTTGAGTAGATAATTGAAGGCATCATTTCCCTTCTTTCCCTTTAGGGTAAGCAAATGGAAATCAGGTAGGGAAGGGAATGGGGTGTTTGTTTTATGCTAAAAACCACTCTCATTTGCTCTCATCATTTCAAGTTCTAATCTTGTCAAGATTATGGCTAACATGTTCACTTAAGAAACTCAAAAGAATGCTAGTTTGGCACCTTGAAGTTTCTCTTGCCCTGTATATATTACTATCACTTGAGCAATCTTTAAGTGGGTGTTTATTGCCAATGGGGTACCAGTTCAATTATTTTCAACCATTTTTATCCAAGCTTTTATCGTTTAGTTACACTTCAAAAGCAACGAGCACTATTAGATTTAGGTGATGATGAGGGGAAAAATGAAAAACAATGCTTTTATCAATTTCTTATTTTTAACATTGATGGAGCCACATTACCTAGTTGTCAAATTGTCAAATGATCTTATCAGTGTGAAGAAGTTGCAGGTTTGAGTCTCACTAGTGGCAATTGTGTCCGACAGCTACTCATACAAGTTCAAAACAACCAAATCTTAAATCAAAAACGTGTTTTGATTTTTTATCCCTTAACTTTTTTCGCTAGTACCTTTCAAAGAGAGTGATCAGGAAAGGCTGAGTTACACACAGTATTGGAAAGCAAGAACTATGGTACCAAAATATCTTTTAGTTTTCACACACAATCAAACTAGAGAAAGTGATTCCAAGTTGAAGAAATGATTTTCTGTCATTCAGGAAAAGTTGAAACTTAAGTTTCAATATGTCTTGAAACTTTTAAGTGTCAATATGTCTTGAAACTTTGGAAGTATTAAAACTGTTCCAAAGTTGAAACCTAAGTGTCAATATGTCTTGAAACTTTGGAAGTATTAAAACTGTAGTTATTTAGCTGGTTTGAAGGATTCTAGCCTAGATCATCTAACTTTCTTTTCATTAACCTAGTGCAGCGCTACAACTAGGGTGGGTTCAACCTGAAATTTGGGTAGGATGGGCAAGACCTAGCTCAGGTTCGGGATGGACATATGCATCAAAATTAAATGACAGAACGAACTAAAGCATTTGAGCAACTTAAAGACTAGGACCTTAGAGACGGCTTGATCATGGCAGCATAGTGTCCAACTCGAAGTTGGGTTCTCTAACTAGTTTTTACTTGATCAACAAGAAAATTCAAACAACTTCCAATTCACAAATCAAATATAGTGTTGCCTGGAAATTTATACATGGTCAAATGCAATATGTAAAACAAGAGACTAGTTCATACAATGCAAAATTTTCATATTTTTTTCAATTATCAATAGGGAAACTTTAGTGGGATATTCAAATACACAGACAAGTACTAGAAACATTACATAGATCTACCTCTCTTGATCTTCACAAGCAGGAAATGAAAAGAACCCAACATCACTCATATTCTTTCTTGATTGAAGAACCTGTTGAGACTGTTTACAATGTGCAATAGCTCCTTGTATTGAATCTGAGTTAGCACTATTGCTTCTCTTCAACAAATATATCTCATGATATCCACTTGAATTAGCACTAGAGAATGAAGAAGAAGGTGAAGGTACAGAACAACATGAAGATGAAGAACAACACGAGCATTTACTCGCCAAATGTTGATTAATCGCCTCTGAAAACGATCTCCTATGACCATCCTCATTCATTTTCTCTTTATCCATTTGCACCCTTTGAATTTGCCCAAATGGGGCCTTCTTTGTCACCTTAACATACTTGTTCAAGCACTCCTTAGTTTTCGAAACAGACTCCTTTGCTCCAATCCTTGCTGCCTTTGTGCATGACTCATCTTTAGATCCAGATTTACAAAACAAAGACTTGAAAAAATCCTTGGAAGCCTTCAGCTTTAGTCCCAATGAAGAATTCTTGATCAAATTGATTTTTTTAGACCCAGACTTCTTCGGGTTTTCTTCAATGAATCTCCTCAACTCGGTCGAGAAATCAGAGAAGTATTCCTCCTGGGTCAGTTCAGTACTCACCCTACACGACTCTGAAGGCGAAATATTGCAAGACTCATATGGTCTACTAGTAGTAGTACTAATGAATGGGGTTCTATAGTTAGAAACAGAGTCCTCTGTTTTGGAAACAGAGTATTCTGTCTTATGCTTAAATGGTTCAGGATTTGAGCCTAGGAGGAGGTCTTGAACCATTTGCAAGCGGGGGGGAAGGTGAAGAGGAAGGAGATTTCCCTTGTAGAATAACTCATCAGCTGGAGATGTTGTGGGTTGGTCTTTATCAAGAGAGATTGAAGAGGACATTTGGAACTCAAATGGAGGAGAAGTGAAGCAAAAAAGAGTAGAAGAGTTGATCACTTCCATATCTATGTAGTCTTCTTCATCCAAATGTTGATCGCTTGAACTCAAAGTTTTGGCCATTGGGAAGGACCTTAAAGAGAAGGGAGTCTCCCTTAAAACTCTCTCACTCACTCACTCTCTGTTGGGAGGAATGGATTGGAGGGGATCCTTTAAAATGAGGATGTAGCCAAATTGGAAAGAAGAAAAATTAGACTTTGTTTTTGGAAATCTGAGTGTCACCAAAAATAAGAGGTAGAAAATCATGGGGTGGTGGTGTGGGGGCACTACTGAGTACTGACTGACAAAATATTTTTATTCTCTCATTGTTTGATGAGCAAAACTTATTGTCAAGTTTTTGCTTCATTTTGACTATTTCTCTTCTCTTCACACTATTGTAAGTTTCACTGTCATCTTCACCAACCTCCGACAAAATCAGAATCATAAAATGAAATTGAAAATTTAGAAGAGATTTTTGTAGCAATCTACTCAAAATCTTTGAAATGGTATCAAGTTTATAGTTTATGTTATCGCTATCGGTTTAAGTTAACCAACAAAATCAGCTCAACGCGAAAACTTTTCAAATGAGCTTCACTTTGGTCTTTTGAAACATTTACTTATGATTGATATTTCATCTTTGAAATGGTGAGAATAATGAAGTCTTATACAAAACATATGGTCTTTGGAAAGAAAGATTTTTACAATATTGTGAAATTTTCCATCTTCTGCTGCTTAAATTCGAATTTGAATGAGACCCCGTATCTCAATAACTTGGTTTTCTGCACTCCCACAACAGCTCAAACTCTCATGATCATCCATTAAATTGTAAAGCTTGTGGGTGCCTTTCATATTGATCAAGATTCTGTCTTCTCTTTTATGTAATGGGCATTTGGTGGAGTATAGCAATATCTATGAGAAAAATTTCTTTTAGAACCTTTGTTACCTCTTCTTTTTACTGAAATTAACACCCAAAAATCTCGATGAAGATGTGTACATTTAGGGGTGGCAATCAGTGACTCAACATGATAACTTATATGACACGACTCATTTCGCAATAGCATATTATTCATGTCGTTAGGGGTGGCAATCAGTGACTCGACATGATAACTTACATGACACGACTCATTTCGCACTACGGCACTAGCATATTATTCATGTCGTTGACACTCCATATAAATCTTTTTTGCCGTTAATTATCTTGCACTGGACACCCTCACTATCATTTCTATCGTTTCCCTCAATCAGTTCCATAAAAATATCATATTTTAGAATATAAACTAATTTTTTTTTAAAGTAAAACTTGAATAAAATTAAAATCGATTAAATGTTCAGAGTCTTGATTTGAATGTTCATTAAAATGTATGTCCGTTTATTTGAAAAATATTAAAAATACTTAAAGCATAGAAATATAAAAATACTTACATCTTTTAATAATAAAATGAATATTTTGAAACTGTAAGTATTTGTATTGATTACTGGTTTTGTTGGAAAGATCTTCAAAATTTGTATTTCAAAGATATAAGTTTACCGGATAGTTATGATAATTTTTATTTTAAAAAAAAATATACTCTCTCTATCACATGTACATTCCATCAATTTTTTTTTTCATAGTTTTTTCATTTTATTTACTCTTCTACATGTTTTATATTTACAAACATGTCATCATAAGAGTTAAATCTCAATCCTTAACTCATTTCACAACTTTCAATCCTAGCCGTCTTTTATCTCCAATCCTCAAATTTGTCCCAGTCAGTAATGAATAGTAAAACATCATCCTGAATTATAATATAGATTTGAGGTTTTGACACAGTTGACACAGGACCAACACGTTTATTATTTCATAATTATTATATGATTAAATAAGTATATTAGCATATATATGTTCTTTTGGTAACTATGTACTTTGGCATGGTTATGGGCAATCATAAAAATAAAAATGTGTTAAAATTACACTTGGAGTATGTACAAACCTTAGAAAATGACTGACACTGTTAGAAACGTTGTCTTAGGTAGTAGCAGTGATCATATGTGTTAAAGACGGGTCATTTCAACACCATCCGGCTCGAATTGGGTTTGATATCTTTGACGTAATTACTAAGAACATCTCCAATGGTAAAAGTTAAAAAAGTTAAATTTAGGGGTCTCATATTTCTTCACCACTCCAACCACATCCCATATTTTAACTTTTTATAATTATTTTAATATATCTTCAACTTTTCTATACCAATTTAATTTCAATTATACTATTATTAATTTCAACTTATTATAATAATATTAATTAGTTTCAATTATATTATTATAATATTATTAAATATAAATTTCAACTTTAATATATAATATTATTTTCAATTATACTATTATTTAGATACTTTTTAAATTATACTATTATTAATTTAAACTTTACTAATTAAAAAAATTGTGAGTTTTAAAAAAAATAGTATTAATAATTAATTTTGTATCATTATTTAAATATATCTTCCAATTTTTTACATCATTATTTAGATACATTTTTTTAATTATACTATTATTTATTAGTATTAATAATTTTATCATTATTTAAATTAGAATACATAATTACTTTTGTTTAAATTAGTATTAATTTGTTTTTAATTATTACTATTAATAAATTTTAATTAATTATTTATCATTATTTAAGTTAATATTAATAATTATTTTTTAATTATACTGTTATTTAAATAATTTTGTTTTTATTTTTAATTTAGAAAATTAAATATTTAGAATATTTTATTAATATATGAAATATAGGGGATGATTAACTTCCCATTAAATTTAGGGGGAAGTTGGAGGTGGAGCTATTTTAAGAGATTGTTTAGGGGATGATTGAAGGGAAGATTTTTTGTATGAAAAAAGCTATTTTAGGGGTTCCATTGAAAAAAAAACCCCTGCAATCGTGAATCATTCCCCTAACCCATCCCCCATAATAATTTCTCCCTCAACTTCCCCCTAAATTTAGGGAGAAGTTAACCATCCCCTATATTAATTAAAAAGTAATTATTAATACTAATTTAAATAATGATAAATAATTATTTTAAAAATATTTATAGTATAATTAAAAATAATTAATACTAATTTAAACAAAAGTAAAAAGTAATTATCTAAATAATGATATAAAAAAGTGGAAGATATATTTAAATAATGATAAAAATGTAATTATTAATATTATATTTTTAATTCCCAAATTTTTTAATTAGTCAAATTTAAATTAAGTTGAAATTAATAATAGTAAATTTAAAAAAAATCTTAATAATAGTATAATTGAAAATAATAATATTATATATTTAAGTTGAAATTAATAATAATATAATTGAAATTAAATTGGTATAGAAAAGTTGAAAATATATTAAAATAATGATGAAAAAGTTAAATAAGGGATGTAGTTGGAGTGGTGAAGAAATATAAAACCCCTAAATTTAACTTTTGGTTAAAATGAAGGATAGTTTAACTTTTATAACAATTCGGGTTGAGTGATGCTAGGCGGCGAGGAAACGGGGGAGGGAGGGGGGTGTGACCCTCCATCCCCCTCGAGATTCACACGGGCGTGCATCTCGAGGGTGATGGAGGGCCGCACCCCCCCTCCCTCGGCCGTTTCCTCACCATTTAAAATCACCGATTTGGGTTTGGGTTAACAAGTTAACATGAAATTTTATTTTGACATGGAGCTTGTCTAACTGTTGAGGGAATGGGCGAGGAAAACAGCGAGGGGAGGGACCGTCCATCCCTCCGGGATGCGCGCATGAAAAATGAAGGCACGACCCCCCCCCCCCCCCCCCCCTTTGTTTTCCTCGCCCATTCCCTCGACAGTTAGAATTTTCCTTTGACATGATAAAATGTCATGTCAGACATGAGACATTTTACTAATAAGTCGGTTTAGGTTAACAAGTTAACATGAAATTTTATTTTGACATAACATGATTATGACACGATGAAATTTTATTTTGACATGACATAGTTATGACATGATTATGACATAATTTTATTTTGCCCAACACAGCCAATTCACACTTCAACTAAGTCCTTTTATGCATCTCATACGGATCGTGATAATATTTGTATGTATCATTATAGTATTTGTTCTACGCATGTTGATAACTCACTTTGTACTTTCTAGTTATTCTTTTCATGCATAAGCTTCATCGATAAGTTGGCCTAAAGTAGCTCACTGTTTCATTTACTTTTCAGTTACCATATAACCTTAAAAGATTCAAATCTTAAAGTAATGTCAGATCCATTTTTCATTCACAATCTCACTTGGAGATTGAATTTAGTAAAAGGGGACTCAGTTTGCACCAATGTCCCCCCAAAGGGTGGCCTGCAAAGTGATAACAATAAACAATGCCCAAAGTCTCTTTACAACTAACCTCAATAGATACATGTAACACAGAAAACTATCACTTCAACAGCTTCTTTTTACAGGTTACAGTAAATTGCTAATGTACATGATATAGTTTACATCGAGAGTATATGACTATCTTTGGTTTCTTACTGATACAATGTTGCTGGTAAGAGCAAAGCGAATTGGGTTATTTTTTGTCACCTCACTCACCAGATTTTAATTCCTTTTCGAGTTCATCAAACTCCCAACCACCAATCTCCTCTGCTGAATAGTCTTTGCCAACCTTCCCAAATTCTGATTCCAGTTTTGCAAGTTCTGCTTCCGTGTCGAATGGTTGTTCTGTTTTGTGTGAAGAAGATTCAGCATCCTCATGTTTCTTGGGTGGCAGTTTCTTGTTAGTCTGCCCCGAGGATGGTGCTGGGCTTTCATCTTTCTTTGTGGGCACTGTCTTAGTGGCCTGCTCTGAGAGTTGAGTTCGACTTTTTTCAGTCTCAGTGGTCTGCTCTGAGGGTTGTGTTGGACCTTTTTGAGTCTCAGTGCTATGCTCTGAGGGTTGAGTCGGACTATTTTGAGATGTCTGACTAGATAGAGTGTCTGACTTTAACGGTGGAGTTTCCACTTCAAGAATTGGCCTCTCAATTGACTCAAACTCTTCTCTCACCTTTTCAATAGAATCGAAAAGTTCTTTGACTCTTGGGTCATCTTTCCTGCATCATCAAAAGATCATTATGCGGGAGATTTTGGTGCATCTGCATGTGCAAGTATTCGGAAAAATGGCACAAAGATCATACCCAGAAACTTTTCCCTGTAGAGCATAAAACTGCTCCTTCATGTTGTCTACTACACTTAAGGTTGTTATTATCTGACAAAAATTTAGGAAAATGTAATATCAATTCTATCTGGAGAGCTAAGAGTACCACACAGATACTAATGCATACAAAATTAAAGGAAATATGTTAAGCAGCAACTAATACGAACCTTTGTTTCATAATCAAGATATTCTTCTTCGAGAGCTTTCCGTGGATTTATCTCTTGTGACTCGTCGCCATGTGCACTTTCTGGTTTCCTACATTACACAAGACGAAGGTTTAGAGACCTTAACTTATCATTCCAAATGCCAAAGCATTACAGTTCCAACACATTCAAAATCAATTACCCTCCATCCAATTTCTTCAAGTTTTCCACAAATTTCCTGATACGAGTAACGAAAGGCCCCAACTCTTCCTATCCAAGAGATAAAATGGTAAAGTATTAGAATTTACTATGTCCATAGTAAGTACAACAAGTACAAGGGAGTTCTAATTGTTGAAGTGGCCAACCTTATAAGCAGAGAGATGTTGTATGACCAGGTTCACAAAACAGTCTCTAAATTTCTCCAACTCCTCACTTGAACATGTAAAAATCAAAAAGCAGATCGCAACCACAAAATAATCAGGATCCTTGATGGATATGCACAATACATTAGAATATGAGAGAAAAGAACAACAGTGGGATACAAGACGTCGCAGTTAGTGGATGGAAGAAAATAGTATGGCAAAATACGTACTTGGCTTGTTTATCCTTCTGTTCCGCATATGCAGACTGAATAACCCATGTATCCTCAAGGAAATTGATCCATGTACTCACAACATCAGATTCTACTCTACAAGAAGCGATAGATTTAACCAGCTCGTCCTCCTACAATTCCAAACATAATGACTGTAACAAACAAGTTACAGATCGCTTGTGTCGAGAAACAAGCTATTGAATGACAATACTGGAAAGCATAAACTAACCAAACCTTTGTTTTCAAGTGGGAAACAATTTTATCGCTTGCTTCATCAAACTGCTCTCTTTCTTCTCTGGTATTACGTAACCGTGCAAGAGCAGCATTCAAGGAGATATTAACCTACAATGATCATTAAGCCACTAACCAATCTCATCGAATATACCAGCAGCAATTGTTTATTTATCAAAAATGACGAAAACTATGTTGGAAAAAAAAAAATGTTGATTACAGATCATTCTTCACTAAATCAGCTATTTTGGGGTGTCCAGCAGAAGTTATCAATGAGAATTTATAATTTCATAATTCAGTAAGTGAGCAGGTTAATTGAGGGAGTTCAGTGATGATTATGAGACTGTACTATAGGATAATTTGCTCTTCATATCTTCAATGGTTACACTTACAGGTTCTCGAACACTGGTAAGGTAAATAACCATGTTGTAACTGTAACACATCATCCTATACCTTCAGCAATACCAACTATCCCACTTAATCATCCCCTTGCAGGTCCAGATCTTCATTGACAAGGCACACAAGTTCACAATTAACATTTTTCACTGAATGGTTTCCTAAGCGAAGTGGAAAATTGTGATACAACCATGACCTCATTTAGTTGCCTTTCCAACGCAACACCTCTTTGACTTTGGGGTGATAACTTATACTGCCACATGTTTATTTTAATTTATTGAGAAGCAAAACACACATGAGAGCATAATATATATTTAAAAAAAACTTCTTCTTAGATTAGGAATAAAATGAGGGTAACAGGTATTACAGTTTATGAAACAGAGCGTAATAAATGAGATAATGCAGGTTAGGTGAAAAAGTGAAACCGGTAGTAATAAACCATCCAAAAATTTTGATTAAACATATAAGATTGAGGGGGAAACCTTTTTCAATTCAGCTTCAAGTTCATCTCTTTGCTTTTCAAGTGCTGAAATTTCTGCTGTCAATTCCTGTAAAAGAGCCATAAATCCTTAGTTGCAGCTTCCTTTTTATCCTAAAACACAAACTTTCCACATAAGTATGTTACCTTCTCAATTTCACTAACTTCACCGGTTTTCGTAACACGAAATTTAAGCGCCTCTTCTTTCTGATGCCTGCTCAGATAATGGACTAAATCAGTGATAATTGTGTAGCTAATCTTATCCTAATCCACAAAACCTTAATTTTGACAGCAGTAACGAATGACCATTCAACCCAACAAATGATGGTGAACAGGCGAACGAATAACAACTAGTACCAGCATGGTTTCTTGCAGAATAACATAAACTAAAGATAGGTGCTAACATATGGAAATCGTTTATTTAAGTATGAAAAACATTGATTTTATCTTTTTTGTTTTGTGAAAAGGTTTTAACTTTATTGTTGGAGAACATAATAAAGAGATATAATCTCTATACGGTAAGCAAATGTTCCAAGAGTACAAAGGAAACAAAAATAAAAAAATAAAAATGAAGAAGAGAGCCTAAGATTCTGATATGAGCCCCGATGCTGCAAAAATACCAGTACCTCCCTGATCACTCTCCTCTACTCGAGAGCATGGCCTTGAAATATTCTTCCATTGCTCTCTAGCCTTAAAGCCTACAAGGTCACATATAAACACCAAATCAACTTTCCAGTTCCGTTACTAAAGGCCCTGAATTTCCAATTCATTCAAGTAAATGCCCAAATGGGTTGAACAAAACCATCCTCGTTGAAAAATTCCTGTATGCCTATGAAAGGGAGTGCGACCTCCCATTAGTTATCCGAAAAAAGATAGAATCCTACATTCCATTTCCATGCCCACCAAACATTTTCATCCTTGAAGACTACTACTATATTCAAATCGTTAAAAAACCAGTTGGCTAATTCATTTTCCAAACAAACAAGTGTCTCTGAAATAAAGCTTTCATTCTGATGACCTCTCATCCACATTACAAAAGCTGTATTGGATGCTCTTTCTGCTTTTACGCTTCAAATCATATCCAAGAGGTAGAGCACATTGAGGATTATGGATCAAGGCTCACCTAGAGTTGTATTCAAACCATAAGCCATGGTATACCCATTAGTTACGAGAGTTGAGGTAGATGAGTCTTGTTTAACTTGTTCCAAAACTAAACAACACATATAGTTAGGCTAAAACATTATCACCAATCGGAAGTAATGCAACCGGATGAAAAAAATAAGCAAAGCACTACTTGAATGATTAGACCTGTGATCGGAAATGCGCTTTTCTGCTTTTGAGGTGGAGTTTGCAAGAGAATCTGACAAAACTCGCAGCTTATCAACCTGCATAAAGAATTGAAACAAATTATATCGAATATTTGAAAAGGCTGTTATAAAAGGATAGAAATACCAAAGTGACTTTATTTAGTTGAAACAATGTGGTCGCTTAGTTGAAAAAATATGGACGCTTAGTTGAAACAGAACAATCACATGGTAAATTATATACTTTCTATTATTGGTAAGACTGTATGGGCCAAGCATGTAGGGATTAAGAAAGAAGTACAAAGACCAACGATGCCGAATCCCTGATAGACAAAACTCACTTGTGGGGCATGTTGGCACATGGGAGTGAACCACCGACTTATATTCTTAATTGACAACTATTCCATGCAAGATGTGGGGATGTTCGATCCAATACACCCACATCGTCGCCTTAGTCACTCTTCACAGTTCGAGTATTTTATTTTTATTTAGTTTGTTCCCCTTTTCAATGAAATAAGCCTTAAAAAACATATTGTAAATATAATTGATTCTTGTTTTCTTCTGAGATGATTGATTTTCTATAAAAGTTGATTAAGTTTCATGCAAACTCATTCCATATTTGAGTCAAAGCTTGACACGCAAAACAGGTGTATTTGTCACATATTCCATCAAGCCACTAAGGCATGTATATCTCATATGTCAAGGACCCCAAACAAATATGCCAAACATAAACATGGAACGACGGCGATGTCAAGAGCAGCCCATTATGTTTTGATAATCTCGTCATCCATATTATACCAGCTTACATACTTTCTGCTTAGATTTATATGATGGAAATTTCTACACTCCATTGTACTATGAATTCACATTACTACTTACTTTACTTCCATTAACTTCTGTCAAATTTAGTTTAAAAATATTCTCAGTCATTTGTCTATTCCTTCTCACAGAAGGGCTGAGAAACGAAACAGCCAAGTATTGGCTTTTCGCCAATAACGGTTAATACAACAAAAAGATTATTAATAAAGCAATAATGTGAAAATGGGTTATGCATAGAGGGGTGGTTGGGCTACAAAAAAATTAAGGTTTATAGCTTTGTATTTGTAAGTCATCATTAATAGTAGACCGAAAATATATAAAGATTCAAAGAATACAAAGAGAATGAAAACAGACCTTTTGAGAATGGATCTCAGGAGAGTCTCCATTATTTAAAGATTTTTTCTTTAGTAACAGTGCTTCCAGTCTGGAACAAAGTCGAACTTCTGCCAGCGCCCCTTTCAAAGCCTACAAATACAAGCACAACGTTGTTGGATGTTTTGAGCAAACCAGTATGCATGTCAAAATACAGATAAATGGGAACTAAACTAAGGCCATGACATCTGATCGGTCAGATACCATGAAATACTTCAGGATTAAAATTCAAAACTGGTATTGCTGCATGAGCTAGCAATTTCCTAAGACCATTTCCTGAACAGGTCAATTGATTGCAGAATATTTTGTCTTAAACATCTTTGAGGTTCGAGAATGAAAGTGGGGTATTAGAGTACTAGCTAATCTGTTTCTCAAGGTTGTTCCTTTCAGTGGATCAAACCCTACATAGGTATGTATGTATATATTCATTCACACATATTTACATACATGAACATAATTCTATATGCACCTCTATTGATGAAGTTTTCTCTAATGTTTCTCCTTGACGTTCACTTAAATGCTCCTGGGATGCTTTCATTCCATCAAGTTTTTGCTGTAGAGTCGAGACTTGAGCATCTATTCTGTGACCACAAAACACAAGGGAAAAAAGAAGAAGATTTTTCACTTTAATCGGAACAATGTAACATAAACTTCTAGCTCCAAAAAGAATAAAAACAATTGATGTGTATGTTCCAAATGAGTAATGAAGGGGTTAGAACAAATGGAATAGAAGCCTGTATTGGAAAAAAAAATTCAAGACAAATATCTCATTGATAACATTTAACTTATCTCACTGCTATTTATTAATACAACACTCAAAGCTTGACATGGAAATCAACCAGCTACACTTACTAAATAACTCCTCCAGTTGGCCACTTCAATTTCCTACAAACATCCTCTAAATATATCATATATGGATATACAAGCAACTATTTGTGGATATGTCCAACCCGGACCTTCAATACCTTCACCAACCTCCATAGTGCTATAGATCTGATAGCTCTCTCACTTCTCTCTTAGCAAATACAACATTAACTGACAGACAATCTAGACCAGTGGAGCTCCACTTGAATGTGAGTCATTGGTTCATCCATATTTTTTTTGTGTGTTATAAAATCAGGAGCTTGGATGAAGACGGTGAATGAAGATATCATTGAGCTTGGATTAGGTGAGGAAATGTGGGAAGATCGCATTGCTTGGAGAACCAAAATTCATGTAGCCGACCCCGAAAATCTCGGGAATGGGCTTTGATGATGATGATGATGATGTTATAAAATCAGGACTAATCTTTATGTAACTGTAAATTTATTGCAAATAATTAATTGTCTCTATGCTATTTGTTGATTTGCATTCACACTAATTACCACTCCCTCATCTGTGGCCAAGATTAAAGTTGGCATGCATCAGGGATTCCATTTTCTTAACATAGACAAATAGACTCAAGTATTGATGATAATCCTTGTACAACCATTTAGATACTACTAATAATTAACCAAATAGTCCTTGTAAGTTGTATCGACTATTGGGAGACTAACAAATAAACATGTTCTACATTTCATTCTGGTTGGGATATTCCCCTGTCAGTATCCAATCTGCGGTACTATCTTCTATAATTAGTCATTTGTACATGCTATTCGAATTTCCAAATAAAAAACTATAACACTAGCATTTAAATCAAGTGTACATAGATTTTTTTAAGATAAAGTTTCCCTATCACCTCACAAGATCAGCATTCTTTTTCAACCCTGAAATGGCTCCTTGTGCAAATTGAAGCAGTTCGTCCCTCTTTACCTAAAAAATTACAAATATTTTAAAATAAGCTTTCGTCTACACTGAAATTATTCAAAGTTACCATGGCTTAATCCCCGCATACAGTAAGCATTTAACCTACCTTCAGAAAAGAAAATATAACTTACAGCTAAACTAGCTCTTAAAAAAAAATTAGAAGCATTGCTTAGCGAGCACCATTTTCATAGGAAGTTCCCTCACTTGGTAAATTCTATGAAAGAAGTTCAAATAAAGTGTTCATCTGAATCCCTTACAATCTTGACAACTATAGATATATTAAAAAGTCATGACTTATTTACCAATACTTCATCTTGATAATTTGAAAATGCTTTTGCCAAATCTTGTATGCTGCTGACAATTGCATCGTGAACTTCCTTCCTTCCAGTAAGACAGAGCCTATAAAAGACAAATAACCCAAGTAGGGGTTTAGATCTTTAGATCAACATAATGTCAAAAAACAGGTAAACTGATAGATGGTAGTGTAAGCCATAGAAATGGTGATTTACTTCAGAAGTTGGGATGCACTTTAACTAATGCATTTGGAATGGTTATGAGGAATCAATAAGATGGCTGTCAATCTATCCTTTGTGAGCACATCCAGTTTGGGCTTTACCTTTTTCTTCTCGGCTAAAGTGTGGAGAAGATGTTGGTGCTTTATTTATCTTGTATTTTTTAAGCGTGAGAAGGGTTGTTTTTTTTTTTTTTTTGCTGAGAATCATTAAATGCCTATGGCGAACCCTGGAAATAATTCTCCACAGTTGGGATTTCTATGTGCATTTTGGAAATGATACTACAGTGGCAGTTTGCAGTTCAAAGGGCTTCTTGTTTTGAGAATCCCTCTAGGAAAAAGGCATTGTTAGCATCTACCCTAAATCAAGGATGGAGGAATTCTTCCCAGTTGTCGCCATGATGTCCACCTTAAAATCAAGTACCGTTTCTTAAATAGGGAAGAGTGTATTTAGATTTTAGAGTCCCTTGGTACAAGAAATATCGGAACAAAGAACAACAACTGTCTCTATTCTGGTCTGCCTCAGCAGTAAAGACTGTGCATTGGAAGACACAAGTATGTTATATCATAGCTTGACAGTGCTAACATGGATAACACATTGATGGTTGGCCAAGTCCCCTGGTAGACACACACTCGCACGCAGACATTTTTAATAATAATTTTAAAAACATCCACAAAAATATATAAAGATGAGTATTAAATACTGAACATCGCAACGACGAGTTAATATATAAAGATGAATATCGTCGAGCGATTGCAAGATAATAAAATTTATAGAAAAATAAATAAATAACTGAAAATTGTATGTGAAAGATTGTCCACTTTTGGTTTAAGGTTTAACACAATATTTTTAGAAGCTGTGAGTTCATATAAACTCACCCAAATATCTCCAGAAGTAAGGAAATTTCTTCATCATCCGGTCCTTCAATAATCTGAATCACAGAAAGAGTTGACCGGTGGTTAACCTCCAAGATCAGCAAGTAGAACCCCAAAACAGAGTTCAATTAATATAACACTAGTTTTTACTACAGATAGTTACCGCTCCAAATTAGATTTTGGATTCTCAAGACTATAACTAGAAGAAGCCAAAAACTGTTGGCCATTCACTTTTAGATGCAGTGCTAAAAATCATATGGAAAATTCAGGACTGTGACTTACTAGAAAACAACAAAAGACCTGAAAGCTAGAATGTGAAACACTAAACTCTAAAATAATTGTTCACAGAAGAATACAACTTTCAGTGGATCTGCTCATGATTGAAAGCAACTAGTCAATGAAATTGTTTTTTTGGTCAATAAGGAGCTTGTAAATCAAGGCAGTCTCATTTCTTCTTCTTATTTTTTTTTCTGTTATAATAATTATCTCTATCTTTTCCTATTTCCTTAACCGTCTTCAAGTGATTTCATAACAGTACCTCCTCAAGCATTAGCATTTCTCTGATTTTAGTTGTTGGTCAAAGATAATTTATTACCCCAACAAAGAAAATGAATAACACAAAAAGGTTGTGATAACCCATGGAAACAAAGACAAACATAAGAACAACCAAAAGGGAGAAGTTACAAATGATATTATCCAAACCCAGTAGGCAATACTTATTTAAAGCTAACTCCCTTAATCTAGAAAGCCCCATATTTTTCTTTTATTTTTTGATCATCAAAATTCAAGGCAATATAAAGAACTATCAACCCAATGCAAAGTCCCCTAAGATGTTCCATTAGCTTTTGCATGATTCATTAATAAGGTTGTAGAACATTCTTCTATATATCAGTGAGAAAAAGGCAAACATGTAACTTGAAGATGTGTTACTCGACCAACTCATGGAAAATCTATGGAAAACTTTTAGGGTCTGTTTGGTTGCACGAAAAATAGACATGGATGGAATCGGATTCCGAGGCCTTCCCTTCGGACTTGGTTTCCCATGAGTAGTGGGAAAACAATCTTATGAAGAATTGATTTCATGTCAGTAAATAGACAACTAAACAATGGAAATCTGCATAACAAATGAAATGGATTCCAGACACTTACATAATATAATGCCACAGAATAAAGATAAAAAAAATGTGTGTAATCATCAACTAACCATAGATACTGTCAAGCATTCCAGCGCTTGACTGTAAAGAAACACATCTCGAAAGTTCATTGGTTCGCCTCCCAAGTCAGAATCATAGTATAAAACCTGTCCATAACAAAGAGTAACAAACAAGACATTTAAGCAAAATACAAAGGAACGGTTTGATAGCAATCTATTTAGAGATTCCAAAGAAATCCATCAGAGAGAAAGGTTTTCCATGTTAAATATAAAATATCCCATTTCTTTTTTGTATATGTTAATATGATTACCAAGAGAAAGTGAAGTTTATCTTGGTATTGCCTCAGATTGTATCAATGACCATTTTAACATGAAAAAAAGTTTGACTCTCAGTTGGGAATATCATGTGTTGAAACAACTAAGTTGTAACATAGGACCAAATGTAATAACCACATTCAAGTTAATTAAGATGTTTAATATGAAGTTGTCGCTGAAGAAATAATGACGATAAGAAAACTACAATTTGTCACTCAAGAACTAAAAAATGGGAGGTGAAGAAAACAACTTAACTTTCAAAAAGCAAGCAAACTGAACCTTTCTTCACAAAGGGAAAATATCAAAAGTGAAGTGTTTCCACTCTTTATCGTGCAACGCTCTTTATTTATCTCACATATATTTGATGCCTCATTGGTCAACTCATTACAACCACGTAGACTTAAATGACACAGATATCAGAATTAATTAGCCACTAATTTGAACATCTGCAAGCAGATAAATAAGCCCAGTAATGACGAGCTGCACAGTAGTATGCAAATTAATCAATGTTGCAGAATCATAGGAAGACGTTATGTTGTTGGACTCTGTCAAAGTTTTTAAGAGAATGTCTTTGTTGAGAATGAAAATTTTTATAAACTTAATACGCTATTGGATTCTGTAGAATGAGCATATTACAACTCACACAGTATTAGAACATGTGACACAGTGACTGCAGAAAATTGTAATTTAAGATGCAACAATTCTCTAAAACAGAATAAGTGACTGCCATTATCAGTTGTAAACAAGAAATATTAGAGCTTTTCAAAAAAGTTAGATATATCATATACTCACCAAAGAAGGCTTTTTTAAAGAATCCTTGGACTCTTCAGACGCATGTGGTTCTTCAAGGAGTTTATCCCCATCATCTGGAGAACCTGAAGATAACCTTTCAATTTCATTTAGTGCAACCAGCCATCTTCTCATTAACTGAGTTCTTTCCAGGCCTCTGCAAGAAATAGCAACTTCTTCCAATCTCTTCACAGTTTGCCTGAAGCTTTTAAAGCTACGAGAACCCTACAATATTATACAAATCACTTGAGATAATTCAATTATTGAAAGTATTTCTTTTTCAGTATGTCAAGCTATTTTTCAAAGAAGTCAGAAGAAAAAGTGATTCATCATATAATACAGTTACTGCAAAAGAGAGAAAAAAGGAATAGATAGACATTTAAAAAGCCGTATCCTTCATAGATACAATGCAAGTAATTAGTAAATGAACAAGTTGCTCATTAATAATAACAATCCCTTCAAGTTGGCAGCTATTAATACCTATCTAATCAAGATATTAGCTTTTAGAGGATTTTCAAGTTAGACATCATGTCAACAACATCTTAGCATACTTCACAGAATCTGTAGTTCAGCATGTCTTCCACTTTCTACCTATAATAAACACCGCAATCATTTTTTTTCTTTTGGAGACGAGGTAAAATCTGTTCATTCTGTTAGTGTATAAGGAAAAAAATGAAACAAAGAGGGATTTGTACCAATAACATTTGTTGGATGCATAAAATCTTACCAACCCTTGCCAAAATAAAATACTTGAAAGCTATCTAGTTGACATATATAAACAAATAGTGGAAACAATAACATCGATCAATTAAAGAGAATCACAATAAGTTGAACGTCAAATCCCTATCCCCAATATATTAAACCCCAATTTTCAAGATTACTCTAAGAACTATTTTGAGCAATAATCTATACAGAAGTTAAAGTATTAGATTGATTAAAGACTTTAATTACAAAACAAAAAAGCCTATCAGGGTATCAATTTTAAATTCAACTAAGCATCAATCAAATTAAAACACACCGGGCTCCATCGTTGGGGCTAAAAATAGCTCAAGAGCGTAAAACTCTGTCAAGATTATCTTTCCCCTCTAGCTCGCCAGATTGAAAATGTCCTACAAACCCCTTTACAATTTCCTTCACCATTCCGTAAAATACGAACACAAGCATTATCCATCTATATTTTTTGTGACTACAAATTAAAAACCCACATAAGGTCACACAAATTAAATCCTTTATTTTTTCTAACACGTAATCTAATTCAAAGAAACAAATTAAATCCCTTGCATTAAAAAATAAAACAAATTTAGCTCCAATAAGCATGCAAAAAACACATAAAACCATAGGGTATGCAAACCCCATTTCGAAATCATGCAAATTAAAGGTTTCTAGTTCTAATTCATCAATTTTCACATGCCAAAATCAATAAATTACAAAGCTTTCTTTTAATTTTCCCAAAATTGAATGGGGGGTTTCAGCAAAATTTGATGCAGATGTAATTGAGAAAAAAAGAAAGAAAGAAAGGGGAGAAATTACAATGCGATCTTGCAAAAGCTTGGCGCCCTCAGCGACAGCTTGACCTGCTTGTTGAACGACGTTATCGGCGTAGTTGCGAATGCGGGTGAGGTTGTTCTTCCCTCCAACCTCCACCGCTTTGTTCACTGCCGTTCTCAACCACGACATCGACGATTCTTTTGCTTCTTCGGAGAATCAATTAGGGCAAAAATATCGAATCGCAGAGAGAAAAATCGAACGAACGAACGAGTGAGCCAGAGAAATGGAGAGAGAAAACTGAGAGATAGAGAGAGAAAGAGAGATTTGGGTTTGGTTGATAATTAAGAGAGTCAACTTTTGATTCTATCTATATTTCAATTCTCGTTTTGACTTTAAGTATTAGTTTTTTTTTTTTTTTTTTTTTTGTTTTTTAATTAATTGTTTCTCTAATTACCATTTGGGTATGTAACACCACTAGCCAATTTTAACAACACCGATAAATAGGCAAAGCCTCATTTTTTTTTGTTCTCTTTTCTCATCCTCTCTTCTTGCTCTTTGCGCTCCTCATACAACTTCTCCTCATGCGACCTCTTCATCCTTCTGCAACCACCTCTTCTTCGTGTGATCACTTCCTTCTCTTCATCCAACAACCATCATAATCTCTTTCCTTCACCACCCTCTCTTGCCGTTGCTGCTTCGTTCACATCTACCACCTCCCCCCTAACGATTGAAAAAAATAATGAAAACAATGAGTTTAAAATATATAAAAAAAAATTCACAATAAAATGAATTGTCAAAACTCCGATTTTGCTAATTTTATGCAAAATCTCGTAGTATAGTATGTGTTGCTAATTTCAACCATATTATTGCAGCCTATAAGGCGAGATCGGAATAAATTTCAAAAAAATATTTGAAATTTCTCAAAATTCAGATAGTGGTGGTATTACTCAGAAGATTAAGATACATTTGGAGCGGTGCTGTTAGAAAGTAACATCCTTATTATTTAGTATTTACTATACAACCAAATCGTTAATAATATTGGATTTTAAATTTTTGATCGTGAATGATAATCATCATGATGTACTACTAGCTTTTTTTTTTTTTTTTTTATTAAAAAAAATGCTCTAGCTTTCAAGACTGCACTTATCAATATCAAATATCAATCTTAGTATTTAAAAAAATTATTATAAACACAAGATGATAACTCATACCTCAACTTAAAGTTCTACATTCTACATTGGTATATCACTACTTCAATTTCAACAGTAGCTTGTGTTTCTCTGTGTGTTTTGTGTAATATAATAATTTTGCACTAATGAAGCTCCAATGAAGCATCTCTTTTATGTGATGATCTGGGCCTCGTATAAGGTCAGAGTTAGGATTGAGTAGCGCCCATAACAAGTTCTTTAAGGTTTGGCATGAGGCTTTCAAGAAACTCCCGTTTAGTCATAATTATATCCGATGAGCTGCTCTCTTCCTGCAAAAACATACAATTTCACTTATTATGATAACTTGTCCAAATTACAACGACGAATGAATACATTTCGCTTGGTTTACTTGATCTACAGAGCAATAGCTAAGCCACAAAAGTGTTGCACTCATACACAAGTAAATAGCTAATTCAGCTAATCCAAATGTTAAAACTGAAATGGCAGAACCAGTCAATGCATTACAAACAAATCACTGAAAAATATCAGATATTTCTATTGAAAAAACCTGACAGTTCTCTAAACCGTCAAAGCACTGCAAGCATATGTTGAATTGCATTTGGGGGGTTAACTTAAAACCAGCTGTAGTCAATTAGCTTCCTTGTCATTCAAGAGCACAACCTCTCAAACAAATCTTGAGACATGCTAAAATCTCTCTTTTGTCTTATAGCATGATAAACTCAGAGACCTAGAGTATCACTGTAGGATATCATTACAAGTCCTTATTACCTTACTCGACCATGAGTCAAGTCTCCACAGATTGATTCAGGAACCAAAAAATTCACAAAATCGTGCCCAGAATCAGGAAAGGCAGCAGAATTAAAACATAAAGAAAAGAACAGCAGAATCTTTACTCACATCATCTGGTGCAGCTGAAAGTAAAGCTAAAAGAGTGACAGTAGCAGCATGGTAATCACTTAAATCTTTGTATGCTGCATCTTCCAGTTTTCCCTAACAAAACAAAAAATGGAATTTCTTAAACACATAACCCATAAATTTGAAGGACAAGCAACTGAAGCACATATTACTTGAGTAAGATAACATCTTTCATTTCTATTACGTTGTTTGGTCAAAACACATCCTTTATTGCCGCCCAACTCTGCTATGGTCAATATAGAAATGTGTCACGTTGCAGCAGAGATTCAGACTTTGTGTAATAGTATTATATTGAAGTTCCTCACTCTCCTGATGTGCAATGGTATTCCCTCATTACTATTAAAGAACAGATAAAAAACAACATTAGACTCGTACCTAGGAAAGAAAAGCACGATTTCATAAAAGAAAAATGTAGAAAATAAAAGTTCCTTCTATTCATGGTGATTATATTTTTTTAAAAAAAAGACAATAAAAATAAACACAATTGAACTGACATGCAAATAAAGTAGAGAAACTACTTTTGGCAGAAGTGCAACTGGATCAGTTTCGGCAGAAACTTGAGATGTCAAATCCTGATGTATGAAAGGCAACTGGATCACTTTCAATTTCCAGACACTTTCCCAATCACTTGAATAAACATACCTTACGATAAGAATGCAAAAGCGTCCTCTCCAATTTCTTATCAAGTTTCTTCACCAGAAGCCCACTGAAGAAGTGGAAATTTTACATACAGAAGTCAATTCACAAGGGTAGATGTAGAAGCCGTCAATAATACGAGTAAAAGTTACCTTTCCTCTGCTACAGCTCCAAGTGCAGTCATAAAGGTCTCTACCCGCTGCCACGTATAAATATTAGCACATAAAAGAAGCTTTAGAAATAAACAACGAAATCATTTCAAACGAAACAAGTAAGCAAAATTAGACATATGCCTAGCCAATGAAGTTTCTAACCCAAGCAGAAAGATGGGAGTCAGTTATAAGTGAACCTATATGAGTTCTATATGCAGTTTGTCATCCACAGAAACAAGCCCACAATTGTTTTCCTTCACAGACTTATTATGCCTAAGGTTACCATGCCTCAAAGCACCAATAGGGTGGGAAGCATGGATTCTCAGCTGAAGGAACAGAGGCACTGGAAGTTATTATTTACTAAATCTTCCATTTCTCTGCTTCATAAAAATAGAAAAGCTTAAAAGAGCGATGATTTTCAGCAAAGACGAAATATTCCAAAGAACACTGAGTTACTTTCCAAGAAAATATTTAAGGCACATCTTTGAGATTGAAAATCATTGTCAATCGCTCTTTTGGAACAGGCACACAGTTTCAAGCTGTAGAAGCTGACGATAAAGGGTTAAAGTGTCCAATAACTGTTCAGTTTGAATTCGCTTCAGGAGAAAAAGGAAAATAAGTATTTACCAGATTTATAACAGTATACAGAATATAAAACAGATGAAGTTGCAATCTTGGGAATGAATAGAGTTGTTTATATCGACGGACTGACCTTTCCTTCCAAAGCCTCGACCAAAGCAAGAGCCTTAAGTGACAGAGATCCACCCAAACTCTTTGCCTGTAAAACCAAAAGCATTTGACTGCTTTCAGTTCTAGTGATTGAATAAAAGAATAATTGCATACACGTTGACAAAAATCTTGAAATAGTCGACTAAATTTAATTCCAAATTTGCAACCAAATGACATTAAACTTCAGAAGTGAAGATATCGTACAAGAGTTGTTCTATCTGCAAAGATTCTGGGTTTTGTGAGTCTTCAACTTCAACGCCATTCTTCAACTTGTTATGCATATCCTGCATATAGATGTACATGTCAAGATATGTGCTTCGTCTCATTGTGAGATTCAGGGTCGGAAATTGTCATCAGTTTTTTAAACAAACTAAAAAGTGAAATGATTACCAATGTTACTAAAAGCATATCCGCAATGGAAGTAGCTGTTGTTTTCAACAGATGTTTGTGCAAAATGACCTATCAATTCGATTAGAATCGTTTCTAATCAGTCTCATACATAATGAAAATAAACTATAACAGAGATCATAGGGTGAGAAAACTTACTGAGGTTGATGGATCATCCTCAAAGAGATCCAGTGCTTTCTCATAGAGCTGCATGTTTAAGAAAGACTGGAAGAGCACAAATGTAGATAAAGACCAAAAGCTTATAAACAAGTATACAACAAACTATAAGCCAAAATGTAGGTAGAAACTGACAAAATACGGCATATATCTATTCCCATAGGAAATAAATCTCATGAAAAAAAAATATATCCATGAGCAATGATGATAAATAAGCATAAAGTATTTATTTTGATATTTGATTGTTGTAACATAGCTTTTGCCAATGACAACACCTTCCATGCAAAGAACACAAAGAAAATCAAAAACAGATTAACCAATTATGACAAGAGACACTAACTGCACCAAATTTCTTCTGTGCATTATCGAGTAATTGCTTCATCTTCTCTGAATTTTCCATCAACAATTTCTTCCTTCTCTCCTTCAATGAAGAGATCCGCATAGGTATCAAATGGGTTGCCAAATGTCTAAGAAATGAATTTGGATCGTCCAAATCTGTCAAATCAAACTGCTAAGTCCAAGAAAGATGATATAAAGCAGTTGTCTGATTATCTATCATAGAAATTAAAAGCTCTCATAGAAGAGTAATTCTTGCTGGCCTGGCCCAGCTGTCTGATTGCTGCCTTGGGGGGCGAAAATACACTTGTGTCTCCTCTCTTTAAAAAGTGGTTAAAGGAGGGGGGGCAAAAGTGTACATTTGCCCCCCCAGACAGCAACCTCGCCCCTTTCCCAGGCCAGCTAGAATTGGGGCTCATAGAAGTATTAAAAGTATGCAGTTAACTGACCTCCATATCCCTCAAAGTCTGGGATCAGCATGACAATCTTTTCCCTAGTCCATTCTTTCGAAGGAATATTAAGGCCGTCATCTTGCATCTTATCGGAGTCTTTCTTAGCACCAGATTTTGCATTTGACACTTGTGAAGAACTCGCTTCCTTGCTTTTTCTCCAATTTTTAGAGGAAGATTTTCCTGGTCGTCATGAGCTCTGCTTGAAGCAAGGACATCAATGAGTGTAGGGATGATTTGGATGGACATTTGCTTGTTGGGTGATCCCTGCTATTGCAAAGAATGCATGGGGCAGGTGCAGATGGTCTCCACTGCCCATAGTAGTTTTGCCCTCCTTTGTTGTTATAATTTGAGTTGCTAGAGTTGGCATTCCAATTTCTGTTGGAATTCCAATTCTGGTTGGATGGCCGAGAATTGTAATTTTCTCGATTCTGACTTGAGTTTCCCCAGTTTTGGTGAGGTGATCGAGCATTCGACCCTGAGCTTGAATTGGTACTGCCAGTTCTAGCTGTGGAGTGATTGAGCGAAGTGGATCCAGCCATGGGCATATAATCGCTAAACCTTTCTGCTGCTGCAATAGCACTTGTAATATTTGTCACCTTCTGCCTTTGCAATTCTGCTTCCAGAAGCGGCTGAGCTTGTTCCATGAAGCATAAAACTTTGTCCTTCTCAGACATGTCTCAAATATCTAGCAAACAAGTTGAGAACTGTCTGACATAGTCTCGAATATTGCTTGTCTGTTTGATGGTGTAGAGCTTCTTCTTTGCTAAGAAATCAGTGTTCTCAGGCAAGAATTGATTTATGAGTTCCTTCTTGAAGTCTGCCCAAGTTCTAATAAGGATGTGACCTTCTTCCATATCTGCATATTTGGTTCTCCACCATAGTTTCGCATCACCTGCTAAGTACATGATCGCCATGGTGACCTTGGCTTCTTCTGATTCGGGGTTCACCGCGCGAAAATACTGCTCCAGATCAAGCAAGAAGTTCTCTAGCTCCTTCCCATCTCGTACCCCAGCATATGACTTTGGCTCAGACACTTTCATCTTAGGGTGATCAGTCGTCCCTGTGGCCTTGGTCAGCAAGCCAACCCTTGCAAATAAATCCTCCAATTGTAATTGAAAGTCACTCATCACCTGAGCTGTGGGGTGAGGCGACTCTTCCATAGCGACTGTCCGTCCCTCTAAATTATCGACGTGCTCAGCCAACGAATCAACTCTGTCTGCCAAGTGAAAGAGTCCATCAAACCGACTGATATGTTCTCCCAAACTGCTCAACTGATCCATTTTGTTTTCTAGTCTCTGCACTCGACTAGCTTGTCGTTCCTCTATAGCGCTAAGGCGCTCGCTTAGTTCCTGGAGCAGTATTTTCGCGCAGTGAACCCCGAATCAGAAGAAGTCAAGGTCACCATGACGACCATGTACTTAGCAGGTGATGCGAAACTATGGTGGAGAACCAAATATGCAGATATGGAAGAAGGTCGCATCCTTATTAAAACTTGGGCAGACCTCAAGAAGGAACTCAGAAATCAATTCTTGCCTGAGAACACTGATTTCTTAGCAAGGAAGAAGCTCCACACCATCAAACAGACAGGCAATATTCGAGATTATGTCAGGCAGTTTTCAACTTGCTTGCTAGATATTCGAGACATGTCTGAGAAAGACAAAGTTTTATGTTTCATGGAACAAGCTCAGCCGCTTCTGCAAGCAGAATTGCAAAGGCAGGTACCCCAGCGTATGACTTTGGCTCAGGTACTTTCATCCTAGGGTGATCAGTCGTCCCTGTGGCCTTGGTCAGCAAGCCAACCCTTGCAAATAAGTCATCCAGCTGTAATTGGAAGTCACTCATAACCTGAGCTGTGGGGTGAAGCGACTCTTCCATAGCGGCTGTCCGTCCCTCTAAATTGTCGACGTGCTCAACCAACGAATCCACTCTGTCTTTCAAGTGAAAGAGTCCATCAAGCCGACTGATCTGTTCTCCCAAACTGCTCAACTGATCCATTCTGTTTTCTAGTCTCTACATTCGACTACTAGCCTGTCGTTCCTCCATAGCGCTAAGGCGCTCGCTTAGTTCCTGCATCCTGATTTGCATTCAACAAGATCTGGCTCTGATACCAACTGTCACGGACTAGCAATCCGTGCGGCACTAGCTATCCAATTCACTAGTAAGCCTATGAGTAGTTACTTCAACGGGCACAAATATTAGCTTGAGAATACACAATATCAATCTGTAGACAATATAACAATGCACAATAGTCAGCAAAAGTTTTCATTAACATTCAATAGATTACAATGGGAAGGAACGTTCGAAAGGACGTTGCTCAAGACTAGTTCGATGCTAACGATCGATGGAAATACAAGTTTGAAGTTGAAAAACAAGGCAAAGAAAACAATAGAAATGCTAGCAGTACAGTCTGACCCGACTATGCAATGGAGGCAACACGTCCTCACAGTCAAGAGCTCAAACATTCCCCCTATAATATAGATGCTAAGCATTTGGGCACTTTTCAAAAGGAAACATTGAGTTTTGAGACCATTAGAAAAGTCTTGAAAGACCTCTGAAGTTGATTTCCCTAACCAACAGTACTAGTCTTGACACCGTGCATCCTTGATGCCTATGCAAGACACATAGACATGATGTACATGCACTCTAAGCACATCCACATTCTTATAAGAAAAAATTATCAGTCAGCACACCCGAGCACAAGTAAAAGAACATGTGCATATGCATGGATGAGCACCCAGCATACATGGTGCACTAGACACACCAAGCTCAGTCTCGGAGACAAACACACACATAACATCATGCATCTTACAGAAGTGAGTGAGGAAATTTTTAGTCAAAAGATTTTCTTCCTCATATCAAAAAACTTTTGAATTAAGATTTCTCTGAAATTCCCAATAAATAGTGCAAAGGGACAAGCTATGGATAAGATGACATGTAAACAAGAAATTGGCACATATCTATAGTAATAAGGAAGAAAATGTGGTAACCCCATTCTGGTTGGGCTCGTACCCAACATGGACAGCTCAAATATTAAAAGATGCATAAAGGAATGATCAAAATCCTCCGACCACATACACTTTTTTTCCTTCACAAAAAGGATGAGAAATTCATCAAGATGTGCAATGAAGTTTTAGTTGTCTTCGGTTACCAGTCATTGAGGTTTATCCTGAAAATAAACCCATGAGGAGCCCTGCCATCTATACAATAAATGCTAGTTAATTTGTCTTGTAAGATGAAGAGAGAGTCAAAACCTATCCTTGAAGCAAGATTCACCATAATATCCATCACTCTAGAATCGAACTCCAGTCTCAACTACTATGAAATGGGTGCTCTTTGTAAACTCCAAAGTAAAATATTGTATTTTTGTTTTCCAACTTTAAATTATAAGAGGATCTCACCAATTCAACAAAGCTCCCAAGACCATATTAAGTGCTGACCACCATACTGGTGCATTGTACTTAAAAAATGAATAACTTTCATCCTTGATAATAACCATATTTTTATCAAAAGAGACCACGTGTATTGTCAATCACCAATCCGTTTGTAATTTCGGTTAATCTAAGAGTGTATGGTACTGTTTCTAATATGGAGCTGGGAAACAAATAAGAACCAACCATTTCTAAGATATCTTGATAAGCAAAAATTCCTTGCGGTAGGCTAAGCATTACCTTGATAAAAGCAGCGCTGAATACACAAGCATCCCCCAAGATGAGCGCTTTTGAACTCTGAAAACAACATCTGGAAAGTCAATATCTGTTTAATTTTTCTAAGGGAACAATCAAGTAACTACTAGTGTAGATAAGAGCTCTTTGAACAGATGGACAAAGTGACAGAAACTTGAAAGCATATTGCATTCCAAAAAGTGCAGGCAAAACTGTAAGTGAGTCAATCCTGCAGTAGCAAAGGTAATATCAGAAAGAATAGCAGTTTCTTAGCTCCACTGCCAAAGATCTTACAGCTAATTGCATAAACGGACCACTTCTCTTACGTTGTTTTCCCTTCAAAACAAACTAATGTCATAAAATAGACAACAATAACACGAGATTAAAGAAAGCACAGATATGGAAACATCATGCTGGAACTTAGTACAAAATACTATCCAACATCTCGACCATCGAAGGATGAACAAAAACAGTATCTAGTAGAAACTCGTCCACATTTTTTGATCTCCTATACAATCTCAAGCTTCAGTTGATTCTGTTTGGTTTGAAATCAAGAAATTAGAACGGAAAAACCCTAGAAATCGATCGAATTAGGTTAGAGTTAACGAGATTACGGGAGTGATGTATTCTTTGCCGGATACGGTGTGGAGGAGATGGAAATCGATGATTTGGAGTTGTTGAAGCTTTTGGACTAATTCGACGACGTTGCGATCGGATAAGCGGATGCTTGACTTCGCTTGTTGAGCGAATTCGAATTGTCTCTGTAACTTTAAGAGCTCTGCGTCCATCGTTAAGAGAAAGAGAGCGAGAGAGACGAGAGGGGTTACATTCTTCTTTTTTTTAGAGCTCTGTGTAGAAAACTCGAAATGACGAAGAAGACGGATTTTGTGTAGCCATGTATTTGACTCGGTTCCACCACATAAGGCAAATCCCAAGTGTGTTGTATCATGTACGTGTCTTTATTCCACGCTTTTTCCACAACAAAAGAACTAGCCTCATAATCAATCAACGTTGCGAGCAAGGATTATGATTTTGTTTTTTGAGGTAATTTTGGTAAATTGATTTTAAGAAATATTTTGTTTTGTATAAAAAAATGCAAAAAAAAAAAATTCTATTGTAATTTTGAAGTTATTAATATAATTTAAGAAACTCTTATAAACTATATAAAGAGTCTTAACTCATAATGTCATACAAATTACATATTACATAAGAATCACTTATATTACAAAATATTAATACTAAACTAAGGTTATAACGGTTTAAAATATATGAAAATTGAGATTGGCCTGATGAAATAAATAAATATTTTGAATTTCGAAAGAAATTTTAGTTACTCAAAGAAAAAAATATATATTTCAATGAATTTTGACATTTTTCAAAAAATCGCATTCATTGGTTGCGAGGAATTTTTGCTTCTTGGGTTTTTTTCTCCTTGGATCATTGTTTAGAAAGAGAATGACGCATGGGTTCTCATGTTTATATTGGAGGTGGTGATTGTAAATCTTGAGTACATTTTTTTTTTTGACAATTTGCATAATTTACCTTTCAAGCATCTGCAACAATGGAGTGTTTGATGGAATAGTCTGAGCTAAAAATTATATATATATATATATATATCCACCTTAACAACAAGCTCAATTCTTATATTGGTATTCGCTATAATTCCAGATTGGTTGCTTAAAGATCAACAAGACAGCATGAAGAGTGATTTTTTCCTAAAATGTGAACTGCTAAAGTAAAACATTGTGCTGAACCATCGTATATATCTCACAATCCAACCATTGGGCCGTGCTTCAGTTTTCACATCGATAAGTAAAAAAACAACATTTCTGTCAATGATGACTATAGGAAGAGCTTCTAATCGAACAATAAATAAATAAGAGTAATTTTTTAACGACCTATGTGTTATCAACCTCATAGCCTGATTATGTGTCCCAAACAATAGAAGCAAATAATTAGATGAATTCTTTTGTACTGTCAGGAAATGAAAAAGAAAAAGTATTTTTTTATTAATAAAGTTATGAAGAATGTAAAAGAGAGGCGGAGAGTAATAGGTAGAACAAAAAGGCGCCGCCACCAAGCCGCCCCTCTCTGCCTGGCTATCAACTGGAACGACTGCTCTTTGCTTGATTTTGGTCGTAGATTGGATCAATCTGCTGCGACCAAGATTGGCTGCTCTTTGCTGCCTGGATCGACTGGATCGCCCAAGATTGGCTGCTATTTGCTGCCTGGATCGACCAAGATTGGTTGCGACCAAGTTGGATACTGCGACCAAGATTGGCTGCTCTTTGCTTGATTTTGGCTGTCGGATCTGGGACGTCGATCTGCTTGGCCGTCGATTTTGGCTGTCGTCTGAATCACTGTTGACCGTCGACTGGATTGACTGCTGCCGTCACTTTGCAGGTCTGGCTAGGTCAGGGTTTCACGTGGTATGACAGCTCCATTAGCCATCAACACTTCTTCTCCCCCAACGGGGAGTAGGGTACCTGCAGAAGAGGCTAGTAAGCCATCCTTCACCCAAATACTTGGGAAAATACTGGTTGATGAGGTTAAGGAAACACATATTGAGGGAACTAGATTCTGAAAAGAAGGAGAACCTGCCATTGGGCTTACGGCATTTGACGAAACTCGTGGGGAAGCGTTCATGGAAAAACACGTGATAGTATTAAAGTTCTCTAGTTACAGACCAACATTGGCAGATATTCGAGATTCGATACATTGAACCTGGGGGATTCTGGGTGATTTCTCGCTAGGCTTGCTAGATCACCATCACGTTCTTGTCCGGCTTCAATCTGAGGTGGAAGCAAAGAAAGTCTTGTCAAGGGACTCGTTCTTGATTCAAGGAGCTCGATTCAAAGCTTTTCGTTGGCATGATGGTTTCAGTCTGAAAGCAGATCCGACATCGGTTCCACTATGGGTAGAGTTGCCTAACTTGCCTTTACATTTATTTCATCAACCGCTTTTGAAAACAATTGTGAACTCTTTTGGTGTCTTTTTACACATGGATGATCATACTAGATGTCTGTCACGCCTGGGTTATGCTCGTGTCTGCGTGGAGATGACTTTGGCGCAAAAATTACCAAGTAGAATTTGTATAGATAGATCTAACAATAGGGGCATTTGGCAAAAAATTGAATACCCGAGCTTCAAATATTGTGATTATTGCTCATTGATAGGGCATCGGGAGGATTTTTGCAGGAAAAAGTTAGGTCTCAAGGGTAATGTGAAAGCATCCCATGTGGTAAACGACGAGAAGAATGACAAACAAATAGTGGCAGCTAAAGTTGTCAAACAACAATATGTTCCAGTGGCTCATAAAAATAAAGTTGCACAATCAGAGGTTGGCACAAATAGAGCAAAAACTAATATGGGGGAGGGAATCAAGGAGGGAGTGGGTGCTGAGAAACCAGTGGCCAAAGAGCCGGTGAATTTATTGTTGTCGAACAAGTTTGAGATGCTTACGGGGGATAATGTTGAAGATGAGAGTAATCAAACAAAGAATTTTTCGGCTAGTAAAGAAAAGGCTACCGCCAGTGACATATTCGTATAAGAAACAACAGAGGAAGGCCTTCAAGAGGCCGGATACACAACTAGTAAGATTGAAAAAGCGAAGCAAGGAGACCCAACTGATCATGATGATCTAGGCATCCCGGGGACAACAAGTCCCGCGTTTGAAAATGTGAATACAAGTATTGAAACCAGCCAAATTAAGATATTACAGAGAGAGGGACCTCGAGCCCCCCAGGCAGATGATGAGCTGATCCTTACGGTCTCTGAGACACAGTCTGGGTGTCCAAATGGTGAGCATGAATTGCTCAACTCTGATAAGATACGCTTTGCCTCTCCCATCACAAATCAGCTGGTAAGCGTGGAACTAGGGGTAGCTATCCCAAAGATAACCGAGCAAAGGGGCCAAGACTAACTAAAAGAAAGTGAGGAAAGATGCGGTGAAGAGGTTGATGCAACCTCAGAATCAGCTACTACACTTCCTGATTGGATAACACCCCAAGTCATCAATGATTTGAATTCCGAAATTGCAAGAATAGGCAGAGATGCATTTGCCACCGGAATCAAAAGCTTACTTGAAACGAAAACAGCAAATGTGGGGCAAAACTCTATTGAAGAAGACCATGAGGTCACTACAATACAGCCTCCCACAAAATGTGTTCATCGAAGGTCTTCTCGAAGCAAGAAGACAAATCCTAAATTCAGGTAACTGATGATGATAATACATGTAGAATGCAAATGCTTATTAGAACCTTGTAGGGATGCTAGATTAGTGCTAGCATTCAATGGTTTCTATATCATGATTCATTGTGTTTCGATTCTTTACGACGACTTCTTATACATCTTGGGGCCCACATTAGGTATAAATCAGGTCATGAAAGTGCTTAAAGGATTGATTGGTACTTACAAGAAAGAAAAGTTATGGCAGGTCTATCATGCAACCATTTTAGTAGCAAAACACTTTGCAATGTTACTCCCTAGCCTGGAGACGGCGAATCTAGAACTAATTAGGTTTTTTGTTGAAGATTTGAAGCAAATTTATTGTTTTGTCGATGATAAAACGAGTGAACGTATGAGCGATTGTAAACTTTATCATCACTTTTTGTTTTTCATATAAGGTTCGGGAATCCTAAAAACCCCAACTCACTTTCCAAAAAAATAAAAATAAATAAAGAAATCACAATGGCCCATCCAACGTTGCTCAAGTTTTTCATTATGAACACTATTCAACTACACTTGTTTTTCATACTTTTTTCGTAATCATCATTATTCTGTTACCCCAAAGAGTAATCGAACAAAAGCCATCATTGGATATAGAGAAAAATGGCACAAGGTCGTACACCAGCCATCGACGGAATGATAAACCTTTGTTTCCATTACATAGAATGGGAGAAACTGGTATCAACATGTTGGGAAGCTTAAAATGAATAGAAAGGATTTGTCAACCAAGCATGAAAACAAAATTATACCTGACATGGAAATATGTCTCATATCGCATACATCTTTTTAAACTCAATCTCAGCATCTGATGGTACTGAGGCAGGCCATGAGTGAGACCTACTTCCCATAGATGACATCCGAATGCTCCTCAAGTTTGAAGCCTCAATTCGATGCATGATGACCCAATAACACATTGTCCCCAATGTTGTTGCCATGATTATTGTTCCCACAACTGTAACGCTAATTGCCAGCCACCTCCCAGGCTTCCCAACGACTATATAAGCTAACGAGACAAAAGCAACTGATATAAGCACGCAAGCTAACCACATTAGCTTATTGATGACTCCTATCATTTGCTGCTTTCTTTTGCTCTCTATGGCTACAACTGAAGTTTGCACAACCACAACAGCCAGAGATATGAAGAGAGCAAGTGAGTCGAATATGAAGAAGATCATGAATGGGGCCTGCGGGGCAATGTTAGCTTCTCCCAGTGATAAACTAGGAGAAATGTCGGTTGGGTCATCAGCAAACTGGCCAGGGACAGTGAAGATGGCAGCAAAGGCTACTGTTGCAATGAGGACAGCTACTACGGTTGTTGAGTTGATCGCATTGTTGAGTCCCTCAACATGCATTTTCTTCAGACGTTTGGAAATCTCTTGAACTTGCTTCCTAGTTTGGTGGGTGTGCTCAAGCTGGTAGTGAACATTGTGCTTTATGTCACTCACTGTCTGCTTTAGCTCTCGGGCTGCACCTTGGGGCTGTGGCTTCATATTTTTGCTAGATTCAACTCCATATTCTTGTAGAATGGCCACAACTGCAGAATTCCCAAATTTCTCAGCAGTGTCAAGAGCAGTTTCCCCTGACTTATTAATGACCCTAGTATCAATATCCCTATGATCTAGTAGCCTCTTCGATATCTGCATGAAAAAGGGTAATTTAGTTCACAAACCTCTTCCACCTGAAATAAATAGAGGGATTTTTTCTTGCTGTATGCTATGACAACATGAATAAATTAGATTTTTTTTTTCTATATCACCAAAGTGCAGGGTCTTAGCAAGGAGATTTGTGTCAACAATGCCAAAAAATGGTGAAGATTTGTATATACAATTTGACAGACAATATAAGGGACCCAAAACAAGACCTCGTCCCCCAAATACAGAAACAGCCATCTCTGAAAACCAAGTATGAAGTATCTATATGACATTTTACGGATTAAAATTTCAATGCTCACTTGCTCAAGAAGTAAATTGAGAGTTCCCACATGGAAATCCTTCATTCTGAATCTGTAGGCTGAGCAACAATGTAAAACATAATTTAAGTTCGTTATTTGATACCTCTCCATTCATTGTGACTAGTAAGGAAACAAAATCTAGGATCATAACCAATCATAATCTGATTTTAAATGAATCACAGTTGTTGCTTTTGCCATTTCCAAATTTAAGAAACTTCGATCTTAAAGCAAAACCAGATATGACTTGATGCCTTTTGTATGTGTGTATTTTCAATATGGATAAGAGAGAAGATGAGGAGAAAGGGGATTTTACCTCAGCCCGGCCCTTGCGAGCAGCTATATGCAAAGCTGTATTGCCCTTGGTGTCAACCATGTTGACCAAAGCTGGTTCCACCTCGATCAACTCGCCCACCAATTCAGTACTCTGTCCTTTCGCTGCCATATGGAGGGCTGTCTGCCCCTTCTTATCAACCCGTGTTGCAATACTTGGTTCCTTGCTTAAAAGAGCCTTCACAACCAACAAGTGTCCATTCCTTGCTGCCGAATGCAGGGCAGTTTTACAGTTGTTCTTTGCAATCTTAGCTATGCTCCCATCCAGCCCCAACAGGAAATTCACCACCTCAATAAATCCCTGTGTCGCAGCAGTGTGCATTGCAGTTGTGTTTGATTGATCAACAGTCATAGAGAGCACCGGATGAGCCTCATGGAGAACCTTCAAAACCTCTGAACATGTCCAAGCAAAAGCTAATATTCAGTAAGGGGAAACACTGAAAAGCCTATGCAACAAGAACACATTTTGATAGGGGTTTTGATGTCGAATTCACAGAAATGAATGTCCTGGGTAAAGCAATGAAACATATGTTTATGTTGTTAATAAGTATGAAAACGAGTAAATCTTAAGACACAAAACATACCCAAGTCTCCTTGTTTGGCTGCAATGTGAAAGGCATCGTACCCATTCCTGGCTCTAATGCCAGCAGATACTGGGTCATAGTGCTTAACCATCTCCTCAACCAAATCAACATACCCATATTCAGCAGCAACATACAGAGCCGTTTCACCTGATTGGTTCTGCTTCAATAGCATTTCCTTCACTTCCTCCTCCTTAGTCTTTGCAAAATTTTTCTTCAGCTCTTCTAAATTTCCTGCCCGTGCAGCCGAATGCAGGGGAGTATCCCCGCGTTTCCCTGTCAATTGCTTTGTCATCGTCTTCCGCCGGAAGCTCATTTGCCTAGAAGTCTCATCCATGGAATCCAATTTTCAAAACCCCCCCAAAACTTTCCTAACCACCAAACCCCAATCTTTATGCCAAAATCAATTCTCCTATTAACAAAGCAAGATCAGTAAACACCTAAACTCCCCAATACGCGTCTTCTAGCCACCTCGATGAAAAACACAGATCAGAAAACACTGTTAAATCCCTAATAGATCAATTTTAAATCACCCCCATATCAATAAAACTTCAAAAATTGCACCTTTTGATATTAAACCTCTTGTTCATTTTTTGTACCACCAATATCATCTTATACCACCACAATAACACACAACAGGTTCATAAGAAGAAGCAAACAAAAGAGATCAGGAAAAAAGATCTGAAGACAAGTAGAAACTCATCTTTCCATCTGTAATTCCATTGGAGAAGAAAAGGAAGTTGAGCAAGGACATAAAGCACACCATCCCAAAAGCCTATATCTAAAAAAAAAAAAAAAAAAAAAAATCTCAACAAAACATACAGAGTTTAGAGACAACAAAAAGCAGACGCAAAGATAAGGACAAAGACATACTGAGAATAGCAGATAAAAATAACTTAGCAGTGGTGCAAAGCACCACACATGTTCACAACAGTAGAGTCATTGACTATAGGTTCTTACTGTTAATGTAATAATCATATTTTATTTCCCATTAGTTGTTCTTAATTAATAAAGTTTTTGATTTTGGCATATTTTTATAATGTGATTCCATTAATTTCAACATGTTTTTAACTGAATCAATCCAAAGTGATTATTGGTGAATTCCTAGCTTCAATATCACATCACTTTTTTTCATTTTTATTTTTAAATTTTTTTTATGCTTCGTATCTAACCACTCGTTTTGCCGGTATCTTTGGAAAATTTGATGACGAAATAATATTAACGAATAAGAATAAATAAATAATTTGGTCTTAGGTCTTTTTCTATCTCTTAATGATAATGTATAATGGGGACGTCATTCTATGAAATTAGTAGGGAAAATCAGTATTTAATAACTCATTCATTATACATCCAAACATCAAGTCTTAATCAAAACCGAAATTTTATTATGAAATGCACGACAAATTTTCTTCCTAAGTCTTATTTATTTATTTATTTATTTCTTTAAGAAATTTGACTTTTGAAAAGCAAAAGCTTAATTTCTAGATATAATGATTTGATGATTGAAAGCCAAATCAATTTTGAAATGGTGTCATGAGTCATCAAATGGAAGTCAATTGAAACTTTTATTTTTGCTTTTTTGTTTTGATGAACAAAAGAAGATAAGGGATATAGCTTGGGCCAATAATTGGGGCTGGCTGCCTAATAATGGGGGCCCACATTTTGCGGAGCTTTGAGTGCTACTTTGGAAGCACTAGAAATTGACATGTACACTATACACCTATTATTGGCTTGACTCAGTAGAGCTTTAAATTCCACTCATATCACTCTCTTACGCACTCATCAAGGGACCATTAAAAAAGGGTTTGGGATGACAAATGGTAGTTGGATATATATTTTTTTTTTGGAAGGTGAGCTGGGTTTTTAAGGAATTTATAACTTATCAAGTGGACGACCTATAGGTCAACACCCATTAGAAAGTAACCATGCTGCAGGTGGGATTCGAAGCTAGGACGTGGGGGACAAACCCACACAGCCCTAACGACTAGGCCATAACACCATTGACAGGGGTAGTTGGAGATGCTCTTAAATAAAGTATTTTTCATCCAAAATGTGCACATATATCATCAAGTTATTGTATTGTGGTTTGTATCGTAAAATCTGTCGTGTATAACAATTTAAAAAGTTTTAGAGCATCTAACCAAAATAAAAATAATAAATAAATAAATTAATTAAGTGATCTAGTCTAGAATCCCAGCAAAGAAAATAAAATTTTAAGGTTCCACATGATCCGTGCCTAGAGTTTTTTTAGGGTTAAATATATGTTTTTAGGGTGTCATCGTGTCGGCTTGACTCAGGCTAAGTAGAGCGTTAAATGTCACTCGTATCGCTCTTTTTGGCACTCATCAAGGGACCATTAAAAAAGGATTTTGGATGACAAACGAAGCAGTTGGAGATGCTAAAAAAAAAAATATAGCGTTTTTCATGCAGTATATCTACATATATCATCAATGTATTGTGGTGTTTATCCTAAAATCGGGTGACAGTTTCATCAATATTTGCAATATATCTTCAAGTATAATAACCTGACAACATATCCTGATTTTCATTCTCAAATCATGGGTATTTATACCAACAATATCTATATGATATTTTACACTCCGACAGACCATCTCTTAGGTCAGATTGGATTGGGTCTTCCCTCACATTCCGGATATAAGATCTATTTGTCCTGCTACAGAAGAAATTGTTCTTTCCTCGAACGAAAAAGAAGGAAAGGGGATCAAGCCACAAAACTTCACACTGAACAAATTTTGAAGTCATCGACCATATTTTCTTTGCCAGTAGCCAACTGATCAGCTTGAAACATAGCACTGGCATGGCACATACACACCGATACGTGGAAACTCCCTAACTGTACATGAATGGCTTGAACTGTCAGGAAGATGGTTTGAGAGGATTAATTTCGACTCTCTGGAATAAAAAAAACTCTGCAAATACAAGGACCAAGCAGGTGCACAACCATTTGATCTATTGATGCATTTACATCTGTTCGGCTGTTCCTATCATGCTGAGAGCTCCAGAATTCCAGTTGACGTCACTAGCAATTGAAACAGTCTATTGCAACACAGTAAAAATGGTAACTGCATAAGGTCGTTGTACACTAATACATACCTTCCAAACCCTAGCCTATCGTATTTCTTCAATTAGTCTAAGCTACTTCTATGCGGACAAAAATCACATGATGATCACATATACCCATGGCTTTTCACCTGCTTCATGGTGATTCTAAAGTAACAGAGGGAGGAGTTGCTTACCCTATGCATATTACCTATATATATAACTTATATTATCTTTTACCGTAAGAGATAAGACAGATTTGAAGGCTCCACCTTATGCATGTTTCTGGTCCCAGAATTTCTATATATGTAGCAAAATTATACAACAAAACAAGGTTTTTTTTTTTGTTTCTACATAAATAAGGGGAAGAGACGAAAACCTGTCCAATTGGAGAGCCCCTCTCTAAATGGCATAAATAGGATTAACTTCTGAATCAGAAAACTCAGAATGGTGCCATGAGTTTGACCCACTTCTCCTAGAGTACTTCTTCTCCTTCTTTCTGATGGATCTGCTTCGTTTAGATTTCATTACGTAATAGGTCATGGTTCCAAGAACAGCTGCCATTATCAACCCTCCAATGAGTGTCACCAGTATTGCTGCCCATCGATGATGCCTACCCACCACTATATACGAGGATGCAATAAAGGCCACCGACGTGCATACAGATGCCAACCACATCAACTTGTTGATCACCCCCACAACCCGCCTCTCAGATTTTGTTTCTCCTCTAACAAGAGTAATCTGAACCACCACCACTGCCAAGGATGTGAATAGTGCAATGGCATTGAATATGAAGAAGATCTTGAAAGAAGCGTAGCCTACCGAAACTGCTTTACCAGAGACATCATCTCCACCAGGTACAGTGAAGATAGCTGCGAAAGCAACAGTAGCAAAGAGAACTGCGACCACAGTAACTGAGTTGGTAGCATTGTTGATTCCTTCCCTATGCAACTTTCTTAACTCCTTGGCTATCCCACTGACATTCTTGTTCGTTCTCCTAGTCTGCTCGAGTTGGGTATGGACATCTTTCTTGATCTCCGTCACAGTTTTCCTGAGTTCATCCCTCGGTTGGTTCAGTTCATTTGCCCGGACTGCACCATATCGAGACAAACACTCTCTTATCTCTGACGATTCTTCAGAGAGAGGGAGACCTTCAGCTATGTCTAGAGCGGTCTTGTGGTCTCTGTTCAGAGCATTAACGTTGCTGTCTGGGAGGAGGAGAAGTTCATTCACTATCTGCAAACGAGAGTGCCTACACTCAATATACGTACAACTATGCTAATTTCATGACTAGGAATAATTTTATATGGCATTAAGATAAACAAAACAAGAGAGTGCTTCCTAGTCCATTTTCATTTCTTTTTCTTTCCTACTAGTATATGTATGTTTGTTTGTTCCATTAAATCCTATCATAGTCACTTGCCAAGATTGATAAAGATGGCATTATGATAAGCAAAACAAGTTATGAATATGTCAATTCCTAAAGAAGCGTGAACAAACCTCCGCTCGCTTTTTCCTGGTGGCTACATGCAATGCTGTATTTCCGAATTTGTCAGGGAGCATGACTATAGCTGCATCTGCATTGAGGAGCAATCTCACTGATTCACAGCTGACCCCTTTTACAGACATATGCAATGCAGTCTGGCCTTTCTTGTCGGGCCTTCGAGCCAACTGTGGATCCTTGTTAAGTAACGCTTTTACAATATCTACATGTCCTTGACGAGCAGCCAAATGTAATGCATTTTTCCCATTGGATCGAGAAATCTCTACCAAGCTAGAATCCATTGACAACAGTTCGTTGACTACGGCTGTATGCCCTCTAGTAGCTGCAGATATAAGAGGAGTCGCATTTGATGGACCTAGTGTTTTGCTCAATCCAGGATCATGATCTAACAACACCTGAACAACAGCTGTATAAAAACAGTCAGTACTAGTGCATTCCGCAGTTTCCATTTTCATTAATATTGAATACTTAAAAAATAAATTAGTAGTTAAAGAAATTTATCTGAGAGAATGAGAAAGAGATTCACAAATTTCACCATCACCAACAAAATGCAGAGAACTAAACATATTAGCCATGCAGGAGCAACAAAAGCTTTCATAGTACCATTTGTTGCACAATATAAACAACCTTTCTTACGCGCATGTGTAGTTTGAAATCAGAAACAATGATAATTGAAGAGGAACCAAGACTTGAAGTTGATTATTCTCAAAATAGAGTACCCAAACGACAATAAGCCCTAGTGTGATACAAATATGATATCTGTCTGTCTATACCATTGGACCCCAAGATCCGAGGAAGCAAATCCAATGCTGCACCACCTCACCCCAATGAAAAGTTTGATGCCCCAAAACTTCCAACTTGTGCTCTTAAACTCTCTCAAGCTGATATCCCAGCACAAAAGCTACTTGATACACAAGTTGATGATCCAAGGACTAGATATATAATAGGATATATAGAAATTTGATTTATGTCAATTTTAGGACACAGAGAAGTCTCTATCCTCCCACATACTTTTCTTTGACACCTATTCTGTAAGATTAATCTGGCTCACTAGACCAAAGTATGTTTGAAAATTGAAATCATGCATTTCTCAGACTGTGATTGGCTTCTTCAAATATACCTTATATATCTGATTATCTCCTGGTTTCATATTTTTGGTCGAGGTGTAAGCCTTGAAGCACCCTCAAGGTGAAGCGAATTAGCAAAGGCGTCAATTCTCAATGTTATAGCCTCATGGTCTCTAAGACTAAAACTTCCCAATTTGAAGAACAAAGATAGATTCTTTTTACATATCACTATAAAGTTTTCACTCACTCATTCAGTGATCACTACAAAGAGAAAATCAACCTATAATTCTACTAAAATATCATGCGAAACCAAGTGCAAACAAGTTACTCTATAGCAAACAATTCAATCAAAAAATAACAGAAAACTTGTCAAATTAACAATGAATTATCACCTTGGTGGCCTTGTCTAGCAGCTATATGCAATGCATCAAACCCGGATACATTCTTCCTAGCAATACTATCCTTAGTAGTATACTTCAACAACTCCTTTACCACATCCAGATACCCCTTATCTGCTGCAGTAAACAACGCAGTCTGTCCCAACTCATTCACCTCATTAACCACAGCCGATCGAATCTCCGCCACCTCCGCATCAAACTCAGTTCCACTTCCACTCAAAGTCCCAGTCATCTGATCATCTATATCCTGCAGAATCTGCTTCACAGCCATCAGATCTCCTCTCTGAGCTGCCAAATGAAGCTCGGTATCATTATGCCGCCCCGTCACCTGCTTCACATACCTCTTCTTCCCAGACTGATCCATCTTCTTCCCTGAATTCGACAAAACCAACGCTGGAGCAGTAACCGAAGCTGACGGAGAAGCCGTCCCCGTCGGTGACTGATCCCCCAGCGAGCTCTTGCTCACCTGATCTATTCTCTTCCCTGAATTCGACAAAACTAAAGCTGGAACCGTCGCTGCTGACGGAGACGGTATTGGCGACCCCTCCGCCATCGGCTTCTTCCCCATAGCCTGATCAAGCCTTTTCCCGGAATTTTCCTGTTCAAGCTTCTTTCCGGAATTCGCCTGATCAAGCTTTTTGTCCGAATTGGATTTCATAATTGATTGTGTTTTAATATTCGCTGGCTTCAGTGATTCTACTCCTTTCTCCAAATCCCTCTCATCACCTTTAATCCAATTACAAACAAATATTTTAATTTTACAAAAAAAAAAAACAATAATGAAATAATAATTTAGATGATAAATCTAAGACCAACTAAATAAGTTCAGAGAATTCCGACAACAAATTAGATACTTAGTATATAACATAGATATGGCGAATAAACTTGACCTGGTTCCATGAGTGAAGAAAAAGAAAGTCTAATGAAGGAGTGATTCTAGAAACGAGAAGAGGGATAGGGTTTTTGTAAAGCGAGGGAATGAGAGAGGGAAGGAGGAAGGAGGACGTAAGAAAAAGTTTGGATATTTTTTTTTTATTTGATTTTTTTCTTTTTTTCTTTTTTCTGGTTTGATGAGTTTTCACTTTTCATAGCGTTTCAAGTTGAAAAGTGTTTTTTTTTCTTCGTCAAAGACAAGCCTAACTTACCATTACGAAAGCTGACCCTACATTACAAGGCTTGATTACTAATTATAGTAAACAAGTATCTTAGATAACAAGTATCTTAGATAATTAAGCACTAAACTATAAAATTAAGCACTATAATTTTGTGAAAAAAATTAAAATAAACTAGATTCCTAACTCAAAGAACTCTAACCAGTGAAATTTGGATATGGTTTTGTCGAACTTTAGTTCGAGCAAATATTCAGTCTAAGTCAATATATGAGTTCAAATAATTGAATTTTGCAATGCATACATTAGGAGATATTTAGGTGTTGCATCTATAGAGCATAAAATCCGAGAGAGGCGTTTAAATGTGGTTTGGTCGCGTGCTGAGGAAATCAAGTATGGTGTCAATTAAAAAATATCCAAATTGACAAGTTAATAGATGGTGTAAACGGAGGAGACAATCGTTAAATTCTTAGATGAAGACGGTGAAGGAAAACATCAATACACTCGAAAGTACTAGTGAGGATAGTGATGAAGTCAACTCAGAATCTGAGATTGATCCACTGGCAGCGAGCAGTGATTTGGATTTAGGGGCTATGTCAAACGAAAAGATGAATAAGAGAAGACACACCAAAGATGTTAGTTTTTGTCCTCAAAAATCCAATAGAACTAAGTAAGCAAACAAAAGGTATAAAGACTGAGTTTGTTTCGGTATATTGGTGAATCATTTCTCTTGTGAGAGTTTGTTTCGGTTTTTTAATTAACCCTATAGGATCAGTTATGTAACATTCGAGCTTGAATTTTTAAATGAATAAAATGAGACAACAACCCCAATTTAAAAAAAAAAGAAAAGGAAAACATCATTGAGTTTTGATTAAGTGAAGACATATGAAAAAACCCGCATTGCTTGTAGAATCAAAATACATGTAATCAAGAGTATCGAAAATGAACTTTGATGACCACTACACACTTATTTTTAAATAAAAAAAATAATATGATTACATCATAGAGTACTGTTGGATAACGGCTGATTTTTCAGGTGACAACAAGGAAGTATGATTAGAAGGATGTAGCTTCATTTTCACTACAACTCTTGACCTTGGTGCAGACAATTTGGACTCCTAGAATACCTGAAAATGGATGTCGTAAAAACTTTAGATGTCATCCTCCTTCCTATACATGATTTATCAAGAGTGACAGATGATTAATTTACGATTTACAAAGTCATATGAACACTAATTATTTTATACACACTGAAATAGTGGGAAACATTAACAAACTTTATAGCAAAACATGTATTAAAAAATGGTATTAATCATAACAATCACCATGTTTTTTAATATGTATGTATATTGAATGAAAGAATAATTTGGTGGGGAATAAAGAAAGGTTGAACAGTGATGGTCTGAACAATTTTGTTTGATTCAATGTTTATGGACTGTAATAAGATGCATGTCTCTGTTGATGTCTTAGATATTTCCAAAGTCCAAACCTTTTTACTCCATTTTTAATGTCTTAATCTTTGACCATAAGCTACTACCAAATCACTGGCATCACATTTGGCTCTGTTCCAATGTTATTTCTCATTAACAAGGATCAATACGGGAATGTGAGCAGTTTTTGGTCTAGCAGCAACTCTTGGGATCTTTCCTTTCGCAGAAACCTCAACACTGGGGAACTAGATGCGTTAGCAAATCTTATTCTCCTGTTGGATAGACAAATGCTCTCAGATGGACCAGATAGTTTGGTGTGGAAGGGTAAAGGTGTAGGCTTCTCGGTGAAAGAATTTTCGGATATGTTGGCTGCATCTCATTATGAGACCTACTCTAACCCATTCATTTCCTCCCACAAACATCTGGTATGGGTGAAAAATCTTCTTCCTCGGATTAATTTCTTTACTTGGTCAGTTTTGCATGAGAAGATCTTGACTAAGGATAGGTTAAGAAAAATGGGAATCCTCACTGGGAGTCTCTGTGTGCTTTGCAACGAATCTGAAGAGACACTGGACCATTTGATGCTTCATTGCAGTTTCTCCAAATCCATTTGGCGCAATTTCTTGGTGGAATTCGGTTTGAGTTTGATATTTGAAGGTTCCATTCTAAATTGGCTAAGTTGGTGGTCTAAAGCTAATCCTTCTCGTCGGGGGGAATGGTTATGGCGTAGGGTCCCTCACGTTCTTATGTGGTGTGTGTGGAAAGAAAGAAATAAAAGGGTTTTTGAAGGACTAAACAGATCAGAACACTCTATCTTTATCGAGATTAGAGAATTGTTGTGGAAAATGGGTACGGCATGTAATTTATTTACGGGTTTGGGTTTTGACACTTTCATAGTGTCTTGGCATTCCTTGATATAGGAATGTTTCTTATTGTAACTTGTTTCCCTTTCTTTCATTAATAAAAATCTTCATGTTTGACCGGAAAAAAAAAAAAAAAAAACATTTGGCTCTGTTCCTCATCTAATGATCTTGTACTCTCCATCACACGTTCATTCTTTGCAACATTTTTTTTCTTCTTTTTTTTGAATCCAAATCTTGTGATGATGGCAGTGGTTATAAGTGTTAATGTGTTGAGAGCTTCTACCTATCGAGGAAGCCAGCGAGGAAATCAGCGAGGGAGGGATAGAGGGAAGGAGGGGATCGTCCATTTTCTTCGAGATGCGTATTATCATTTTTCATGCACATATTCTGAGGGGATGGACGGTCCCCTCCTTTCCTCACTCCCTCTCTCGCTGGCTTCCTCGACATTTAGAATTCCTGTAATGTGTTTGAAGAAATCTATTGTACGTGGGTGATGGTATGCAAAGTGCATTTAGTGGTTTCAAACAAATTTTTTTCCTCTTAATCTCTCTCACCCCAAATATCGAGCAAATTTTGAATTTTAGACCTGTGATTCCATCTGTTACAGGCATATCACTGAGTTTGTTTTCATTTTTTTTTCACTAATCCCTCCCACTCCAAATGCATTACATCCGCCATAAGCATTCAAAGCATACCACTGAGTTATTAAAACATTTATTTTTTTTAAATCTTAAGCCCTCCCATCCCAAATGCTGTTGATAAGGTTTGAATCCTGAATTTGTGATTCCATCTATTTGGTGCCCCATTGACATGTTTCAAACAATTTTAAACTTGCAAGTTGATGGTAGACACTAAATTTACATGTATCTCAAAGTACATCTATGGTACGTCGTGAATTCCATGTGCATTAAATTCGTGGCTATCACAACTAGTATGATAGGAATTTATATGAAAACTTGAAACCCTTAAGTGGATGATTGGCAATAAATACCAAATAGTTTTTATTAATTTAGATGGTCTTTTAGTTTTCATTGTAAATTAATAACCCTGTTAAATTAAAAAAAATCAATTTTGCTTTGCCAATACCTAAATAAATGAAAAAAAGAAATAACCACAGTTACACTTAGGTGGCAACCTAGGGATGCTCCTAATCACCATCACATACAATCCCCCAATCTCAAACTTGATGAACTGAAACCCCCGCCAGAAATGGTTGACACACACACTTCAACAGTTTTATCTCCAACGTTCCCCTTTTTCAAAACACAGAGTGAGACCAAAAATGGATTCTATTGCTACTTCTCCACTCTTCACCTTCCCATCTCTCCTTCCAACCCTTCACCCCACTCTAAAATACGCCTCCCCCCCTCCCTCGCTATCCTTCACACCCAATCTCCCAAACCTTCACACTCTCCCAAAGAACCTACACTTCCCCCTCACATCTACGCCCACCCCACCGCAATTCTCCTCGAGCTATGTTCCGACGTCAACGAGCTCCACTAAATCCTCTCACTTGTTGTGAACAATGGTTTCTACTCCGAGCATTTGTTCCAAACAAAACTTGTTAGTTTGTATGCAAACTTTGGGCATTTACGGGAAGCAGCACTTGTTTTCGACCTTATTGAGGAGTTATATTACACAGTGATGAAAGGGTACGCGAGAAAAGGTCGTTTGAAGAGGCGTTAGGGTTTTTTTTTTTTGGAGGATGGGGTTAGGTCAGTGATTTATAATTTTACGCATGTGTTGAAGAGTTGTGGGGATAGTGAGGAGCTTTGGAGGGGAAAGGAGATTCATGGGCATTTGATTGTGAGTAGGTTTGTTTTGAATGTGTTTGCAAGGACTGCGATGATGAATTTGTATGCAAAGGGTGCGGGTCGAGGAGGCGCAGAAGATTTTTGATAGAATGCCTGAGGGGGATTTGGTTGCTTGGAATGCGATTATTGCTGGGTTGGTGAGGAGGGGGTTGGAGTTAGTTTTGAGGATGCAGGAGGATGGGAACCGGCCTGATTTGGTTACGATTGTGGCTGTTTGCCCTGCGTGAGGGGATCCTGCATCGTTGAAGATTGGGAAGGGGATTCATGCATATGTTATTAGAGCTGTTTGGGGCCATTTGTGAATATTTCGACTGCCTTAATGAATATGTACTCCAAATGCGGGGTGATTGAGAATGCAAGATTGGTTTTTGATAAGATGAGGTCAATGAATGTGGTTTCGTGGAATTCTATGATCGATGGGGTATGCTGAGCATGGATATTCTGGGGAAGCAATAGAAATTTTTGAGAAGTTGATGGGTGAAGGTGTGGAACCTGCTGATGTTAGTATAATCGGTGCGCTGCAAGCTTGTGCTGACTTGGGTGCTCTTGAATGAAGGAGGTATCTTCATGAATTAGCTAATAAAATTAGACTTGGGTCGGATAATTTCATTGCTAACTCTCTAATTGCCATGTACTCTTAGTGTAAGAAAGTAGACATGGCTGCGGAGTTATTCAAAAACTTGAAGGGTAAAACACTTGTACCATGGAATGCTATGATCTTGGGTTATTTCCAGAATGGTCGTATAAATGAGGCTTTAAGTCACTTCTTAAAGATGCAAAGGGAGAATGTAAAGCCAGATTCTTTCACAATGGTGAGTGCCATTTCTGCACTTGAGGAGTTATCGGTTTTACGTCAAGCAAAGTGGATACATGGGGTCACTATTAGCTCTTGCTTTGTAATGTTTTTGTGATGACGGCTATGGGACATGTATGCAAAGTGTGGGGGTGTCCACATTGCTCGAAAACTCTTCGACATGATGGATGTGCGGCATGTGATGACATGGAATGCGATGATAGATGGATATGGGACTCATGGAGATGGAAAGGCTGCCGTTGAATTGTTTGAGAAGATGAAAAGTGGGATTGTAAAGCCTAACAATGTAACCTTTTTGTGTGTTCTCTCAACTTGTAGTCACTCAGGTTTCGTGGAAGAGGGAAAGTGCTATTTCACCAGCATGAAACAAGATTACGGTTAAGAACCTGCGACGGATCACTATGTAACCGTGGTAGATCTTCTTGGTAATGGAGATGCGTAGAGAAGAATCCCCAAGTCTCAAAGACGCAGTAATGGAGATGGAGGAGCTCTTCTATGACACCCTTGATAATCTCTTTGCAAAGACAGGTATTTCTCCATCGGATATCGATGTACTTGTCGTAAATGTATCCTTGTTTGCTACTTTACCTTCTCTAGCTGCAAGGATAATCAACCATTACAAGATGAGAGAGGACATCAAGGTGTTCAATCTCTCTGGAATGGGTTGTAGTGCAAGTTTGGTCTCCATCAATATAGTCCAAAATGTTTTTAAAACCTATAAAAACGCTTTTGCTATAGTTGTCACCACGGAATCCATCGCCCCAAGTTGGTATTCAGGTACCAACAAGTCCATGATGCTCCCAAACTGCTTGTTTCGATCGGGTGGATGTTCAATTCTCTTGACAAACAAGCATAGTCTTAAACACCAAGCCATGTTCAAATTGAAGTACCTAGTTCGAACTCACCTCGGCGCAAATGATGAAGCATACAACTACGCAGTGCGGAAAGAGGATGAAAATGGGAACCTGGGCATCCACTTAAGCAAGAGCCTTCCCAAAGGTGCAACTCAAGGTCTCACCATAAACCTACGAGAATTGGCACCAAAAGTACTTCCCTTAAGGGAACTACTTCGCGCTTTAATAGTAATGGTGTTTCGTCATTTCAAGAACAACTCCATAGGTGGTGGAGAGAGTGCAATAATAAACTTCAAGGCTGGTGTAGACCATTTTGTCATCCATGCAGGTGGAACCGCAGTTATCAATGGCATCGGAAGAGGCCTAGGTCTAAACGAGTATGATCTTGAGCCAGCTAGGATGACACTTCATCGATTCGGTAACACGTCTGCTAGTACTCTATGGTATGTTTTAGCATACATGGATGGTAAAAGGAGACTTAAGAAGGGTGAGAGAGTTCTGATGATAGGGTTTGGTGCAGGGTTCAAGTGTAACAGTTGTTTGTGGGAGGTGGTTAGAGATTTAGAAGATGGGACTGCTTGGAAGGATTGCATTACTAAGTACCCTCCTAAAACCCTAGAAAACCCTTACATGGAGAAGTACAGGTGGTTCAATGACAAGGACGCAACAAAATTCAAACTTGAATATGAACGGTATCATAACTCCAATTTGGAGAAATAGGCGAGGATTATTAATTACTCTTGTTCTTCATATTACTCTAGCTGTTTTTTTTTTCTTTCTGTATGAGGTAAATTTTATGAAGAAGCAATATATCCAATGTTTTCTTTCCATTAATTGTTTTTATTACAAAAACATAATTATTTTGTATTTTTCCACCGAGCCTTTTTTTAATGTGTTTGTTCCTAGTCATTTTTCATCAAAAGATGAAAACCTTTGAAGACTGACAATAAGGTGAAAACCAACTAGAATTCTAAGCAAAAACATTAGTGAATGGTAGTTAAAGTGTTAATTAAGTTTCTTCAAAGAAATAGTGCAGGCTCATTATTACTATTTAATTTGTGGTATATACCTAAAAATGGATGTCGTAAAAAGTTTAGATGTCATCCTCCTTCCTATACATGATTTATCAAGAGTGACAGATGATTAATTTACGATTTACAAAGTCCTACGAACACTAATTATTTTATACACACTGAAATAGTGGGAAACATTAACAAACTTTATAGCAAAACATGTATTAAAAAATGGTATTAATCATATCAATCACCATGTTTTTTAATATGTATGTATATTGAATGAAAGAATAATTTGGTGGGGAATAAAGAAAGGTTGAACAGTGATGGTCTGGACGATTTTGTTTGATTCAATGTTTATGGACTGTAATAAGATGCATGTCTCTGTTGATGTCTGAGATACTCCATTTTTAATGTCTTAATCTTTGACCATAAGCTACCAAATCACATGCATCACATTTGGCTCTGTTCCTCATGTAATGATCTTGTACTCTCCATCACACGTTCATTCTTTGCAACATTTTTTTTTCTTTTTGTTGAATCCAACTCTTGTGATGATGGCAGTGGTTATAAGTGTTAATGTGTCAAAATCGTGTCCGATTTTGAAGAAATCTATTGTACGTGGGTGATGGTATGCAAAATGCATAGTGGTTTCAAACAATTATTTTCCCTATTTTCTTTCCCTTTAATCTCTCCCACCCCAAATATCGAGCAGAATTTGAATTCTAGACATGTGATTCCATTTGTTACAAGCATATCACTGAGTTTGTTTTCATTTTTTTTTTCACTAATCCCTCCCACCCCAAATGCATTACATCCACCATAAGCATTCAGAGCATACCATTGAGTTGTTATTTCATTTTTTTTTTTTTTAAATCTTAAGTCTTCTCATCCCAAATGCTGTTGATAATGTTTAAATCCTGAATTTGTGATTCCATCTGTTTGGTGCCCTATTGGCAGGTTTCAAACAACTTTAAACTTGCAAGTTGATGGTAGACACTAAATTTACATGTATCTCAAAGTACATCTATGGTACGTCGTGAATTTCATGTGCATTAAATGAGTGGCTATCACAACCAGTATGGTAGGAATTTATATGAAAACCTGAAACCCTTAAGTGGATGGTTGGCAATAAATACTAAATAGTTTTTATTAATTCAGCTGATTTCTTAGTTTTCATTGTAAATTAATAACCCTGTTAAATTAAAAAAAAATCAATTTTGCGCTGCCAATACCTAAATAAATGAAAATAAATAAATAACCACAGTTACACTTAGGTGGCAACCTAGGGATGCTCCTAATCACCATCACATAAAATCCCCCAATCTCAAAAACTTGATGAACTGAAACCCCCGCCAGAAATGGTTGACACACACACACACTCCAACGGTTTTATCTCCAACGTTCCCTTTTCAAAACACAGAGCGAGACCAAAAATGGATTCTATTGCTACTTCTCCACTCTTCACCTTCCCATCTCTCCTTCCAACCCCTTCACCCCACTCTAAAATACGCCTCCCTCGCTATCCTTCACACCCAATCTCCCAAACCTTCACACACTTTCCCAAAGAACATACACTCCCCCCTCACATCTACGCCCACTCCACCGCAATTATCCTCGAGCTATGTTCCGACGTCAATGAGCTCCACTAAATCCTCTCACTTGTTGTGAAAAAATGGTTTCTACTCCGAGCATCTGTTCCAAACAAAACTTGTTAGTTTGTATGCAAACTTTGGGCATTTACGGGAAGCAGCACTTGTTTTCGACCTTATTGAGGAGTTATATTACACAGTGATGAAAGGGTACGCGAGAAAAGGTCGTTTGAAGAGGCGTTAGGGTTTTTTTTTTGGGAGGATGGGGTTAGGTCGGTGATTTATAATTTTACGCATGTGTTGAAGAGTTGTGGGGATAGTGGGGAGCTTTGGAGGGGAAAGGAGATTCATGGGCATTTGATTGTGAGTAGGTTTGTTTTGAATGTGTTTGCAAGGACTGCGATGATGAATTTGTATGCAAAGTGTAGGCGGGTCGAGGAGGCGCAGAAGATTTTTGATAGAATGCCTGAGAGGGATTTGGTTGCTTGGAATGCGATTATTGCTGGGTTGGTGAGGAGGGCGTTGGAGTTGGTTTTGAGGATGCAGGAGGATGAGAAACGGCCTGATTTGGTTACGATTGTGGCTGTTTTCCCTGCGTGAGGGGATCCTGCATCGTTGAAGATTGGGAAGGGGATTCATGCGTATGTTATTAGAGCTGTTTGGGGCCATATGTGAATGTTTCGACTGCCTTGATGAATATGCACTCCAAATGCTGGGTGATTGAGAATGCAAGATTGGTTTTTGATAAGATGAGGTCAATGAATGTGGTTTCGTGGAATTCTATGATCGATGGGGTATGCTGAGCATGGATATTCTGGGGAAGCAATAGAAATTTTTGAGAAGTTGATGGGTGAAGGTGTGGAACCTGCTGATGTTAGTATAATCGGTGCGCTGCAAGCTTGTGCTGACTTGGGTGCTCTTGAATGAAGGAGGTATCTTCATGAATTAGCTAATAAAATTAGACTTGGGTCGGATAATTTCATTGCTAACTCTCTAATTGCCATGTACTCTAAGTGTAAGAAAGTAGACATGGCTGTGGAGTTATTCAAAAACTAGAAGGGTAAAACACTTGTGCCATGGAATGCTATGATCTTGGGTTATTCGCAGAATGGTCGTATAAATGAGGCTTTAAGTCACTTCTTAAAGATGCAAAGGGAGAATGTAAAGTCAGATTCTTTCACAATGGTAAGCGCCATTTCTGCACTTGAGGAGTTATTGGTTTTACGTCAAGCAAAGTGGATACATGGGGTCACTATTAGCTCTTGCTTTGTAATGTTTTTGTGATGACGGCTATGGGACATGTATGCAAAGTGTGGGGGTGTCCACATTGCTCGAAAACTCTTCGACATGATGGATGTGTGGCATGTGATGACATGGAATGCGATGATAGATGGATATGGGACTCATGGAGATGGAAAGGCTGCCGTTGAATTGTTTGAGAAGATGAAAAGTGGGATTGTAAAGCCTAACAATGTAACCTTTTTGTGTGTTCTCTCAACTTGTAGTCACTCAGGTTTCGTGGAAGAGGGAAAGTGCTATTTCACCAGCATGAAACAAGATTACGGTTAAGAACCTGCGACAGATCACTATGTAACCGTGGTAGTATGCCAATTGAACCTGGGATTAGTGTATATGTTGCAATGTTGGGTGCTTGCAAGATTCACAAAAACGTTGAGTTAGGGGGATGGCAGCAAAAAGATTGTTTGAGCTCTAACCAAATGAGGGAGGATACCACGTGTTGTAGGCCAACATATATGCTGCTGCTTCAAGGTGGAAGGATGTAGCCAATGTTCGAACGCTGATGAAGAAGAAAGGGCTTCAAAAGATCCCTGATTACAGTTTGGTTGAGCTGAGGGACGAGGTGCACGTTTTTTTTTCTGGAAACACAACACTTCTACAATCTGAGAGGATATATATAAAGCTAGAGGCATTAATAGATGAGATCAAAGCTGCTGGTTATGTACCGGATACCACTTCAATACACGATGTGGAAGATAACGTTCAGGAACAGCTCCTTACCAGCCATAGTGAGAAGCTCTCTATCACATTTGGACTCGTAAATACTAGCCCAGGCACCACCATCCACACACGAAAGAACCTCCTTGTATGTGGTGATTGTCATAATGCTACAAAGTACATTTTCCTTGGTAACTGGGAGAGAGATGATTGTGAGGGATATGCACCGCTTCCACCATTTCAAAGAAGGGAAATGTTCATGTGGGGATTATTGGTGATTCTGGCATTCTGCCTTTGTACTGTGTCATCCATACGATTATGTTGTTGTATCATCAGCATACTCGACTGCATAGCCAGGACTTGCTCTTAAATTTATGTGGCTTGGGAATTAGTTGTGGCCATGGTACTAAATGGGATATCAAGGTGCCAGTTTTCTCTTTGTTAAATTATCCTGATTAATTTTCTGGACTTTTGTTTGACCAAATCTCATTTCTATCTGCATATGAATTTAAGTTGATAATCGCAGTTTTCTTTATATGAGATCATAGTTTACTTATTCCCTGTTCTACTTTCTTGTCGAGATTGTTGAATAGTTGCTTTGTTTTACTTTCAGTTTGATATTCACATTTTATTCAATCCTAATAATGGTTGAATGGTAAACATAAGTTATTCAATATGTGTTTGATCCTTCAGATGTTTTAGAGTTCAAAGGCGCTCATTTTAATAGAGGAGCTCGATTAGAAATTGGAGAGGATGCTTTTGCATTCTTATCGTAAGGTATGTATATTCCAGTTATTCAAAAAATGTCAATGAAAGACTCCTTATCACCTTCCCCACATGCATAGACACATCTTTTTGGGTAATGCAAAAATAGATAAATATAGGATGGAGCTTTCTATTTGTCTAGTGCCTCATTAAGCTATGCCTTCATACATCAGGATTTGACATCTCAAGAAAACTGATCCAGTTGCCAGAGTAGCTTCTCTATTTTATTTGCAGGCCAGTTTGTTGAGATTGTTATTGATTTGGTTTTATGAAATGCTTTTGAACAAATTATGAATAAAGAACAGTTTCATGAATAATATTAATAATAAATGTTTCTCTATGAATAATAATAAAAAAAAAGGTATGCGTTTGCCGGGAGTCGAACCCGGGTCTATTGCTTGGAAGGCAATTATCCTAACCGTTGGACTACAAACGCTTGATGTGAAATTTGGCATGCAACACTACACATGCTAACAAGACACAAGGCCTAAATTTTGTTAGCGTCCAGCACATTCCACCTTCCACATTTTGGGTGGGTTAGAGCTGAGATTTTAAAGTTCGATAGAAATACTGTTCATAGAAATACTGTTCACTTCATCTGTTCACAATAACATTTATTGCTAATCTATCACACAAAGGATTGTGATTACTGGTGACCTCCTTCGGAGAGGCCAGGCTTCATCAAGGTTTGAAGCTTGTTGGGTCGTTGTCATTTATCCATCCATACTTTTCCCTGAAAGGGTTTGCTACGATTTTGGGTAATGAACAATGGAGTCCTTCCACATATTTTCATCGTCGACATCCCTAATCGCCTCCAACAAACAGCTATTACACTTCAAATCTGAGCCAAGGCTAATTATAAGCAATGTATTTCCCTTCTTAAGCATCTTTTTAGGCTCTCTATACCCCAACACATACCAAATACTACTAGCAGACTTGTTACCAAATTTATGAAATGTCATCCTAGACGGCTGGAGATCACGTTTAGGAAGACCTAAACTCCTTCCAATACCTTCAATAGTTGTCTTTCCACCTACATATATAACCAAATGGCCGACACCAGTCTTGAAGTTTAAAGTTGCATCCTGTACAACTATGGAGCTCTTGTAGTTCTTCAACCGTTGAAAGGACAATAGTTTTAAGTACCGAAGTAATTCCCTTAAAGGAAGTACCTTTGGAGCCAAGTTTCTTAGGTTCATGGTTACAACTTGAGTTATAAGTTTGGCAAGACCCTTGTTTAGTTGAATCCTGTAACACTCTTGTATGGGTGGTTGGTAAAGCTGACATGCTACAAAGGAGGGTAATGGTTATAGTCCCACATCACTTGGGTAAGAGAAGGGGAGAGAAGGGGTTGAACTAAATAGGTGCGAGCTTGCATCCCTTTGGTATGACGTGTTTTAAAGCCATGAGGGTAGTTAGGCAAAAAACAGACAATATCATATCGTGTGGATTGAGTTGTTATAGAATGATATTAGAATCAAATCTAACTTGAAGTGTGGTAATGGTCATAGTCCCACATTGTCTGGGTGAGGAAGATGATGAACTGTATATGTGCGAGCTTGTACCCTTAGTATGACGCATTTTAAAGCCCAAAGTGGACAATATCAGACCAAGTGGATGGGGTCGTTACAAATCTCTATATACACATTCTCATCTTCCTGTTGCATTGCGACGTGTTAAGCTTCATTATCAGCACTAGTGTGAGTTAGAAGTAGAATTTTCAATTTGCACATGGCTTGATGTTTGAGACTTGCACATCCACGCGATCGAAACAAGCAATTTGTGATGATCATGGACTTGCTGGTGCCAGAACAGCAAAGTGTTGCATTAGATCTGTTGTCATAACAAGGGCAAATGCTTTATTGTGAGACTTGGAGACATTTTGAACAATTTTGATGGAGATCAAACTTGCACTACGTTCCATCCCAGAGAGATTGTACACCTTGATGTCCTCCCTCATCTTGTAATGGTTGATCATCCTTACAGCTAGAGAAGGTGATGGAGAAAACAGGGAAACATTAACGATGAGTAAATCAGTATAGGATGGAGAGATTCTCGACTTAGCAAATAGTTTATCGAGTGTGCTGTTAAAAAAAGCTCTTCTATGTCCATGATTCCATCCAAGATGGAGGCATTTTCTTTGCCTTTTATGGTACTTCTAGGCCCATACGTCTTTTCATCATGCAGAACCAGCAATGAGTTTCTAGGAAAATTTGAATTACGCAAGGCCTAAGTTCTTGTTTCTCTTGATGATATTTCCACAGAGCCATTATGTAGCATGTTTGGTTTCTCCATTAACGAAACAACTTCAAAGCAAGAAAGCACAAATTGAACATAGTAAAATGAAGAGCTCCATTAGTGTGAGAGGGAGAAGGGACTTTGAGGAGGACTGAAGACCATCCACAATATAATTCTACCCTAAATTTGTCGTCACATTTACTAGTGATGGATTTCAAGAAATAGGAGTGTGATAATGAGTTTTTTTCTCTTGATTATACCTACCTAATTTTTTCCCATAATTGTCTCACTAATCAAATTAAGGGCACGAGCATGAGCCTGTCAGTGGTTATAGCTCATGTACTTTACCATAGTTGTTCTACTTATCAAATTAAGATCTGACAACGAGATTAATCAAACTGCCACCCTCCAAATTTGGTTATCCCACTCTCAATGTCGTGAAAGGCTACGTGTGACTAGAACTAACGAAGAAGTAGAGCATACATAAGACAAGCTTCGCATGATCCAACAATTAAGCTGAGATTGGTTAGCTTGTAGCGTTAAATTTCTGCACTATATCTCACAATCCAACTGATGTTGGGTCCATTTAAACTAGGTCTTATTGCCTGAAGAAGCAATCGTTGACAGGCTCGTCTATTTAAGCCCAAATCAGCCGATTCTGGGCCACCTTTCTCACTGTTGGCACACAACTGTCAACATGCCTCCTTGTGAATGGTTGTTGGGTATTTTCTGCTCTGCTGACAGCATTTCTCAAGGGTATTTTGTTTTCGAATGGTCCCTTTATATGCAAGCGCCCCTAATTAGACATCAAATGTTGACTTCACCGTATAACCTTCAATAAGATACATGAACGAAATAAACAACTACCAACTGAAAGAACTCACAAGTATGAAAAATCAATCCATTGAAACTTTTTGACATTTGTAACACACCCTACCACCACCTTGACATAATATTAAGCTAAAAATATTTTCTACTCAACCTAAACACAAACTATACAATCCAGGCCCAAGTCCAATATATGATCCAATTGAACTTGTGTTTATTTATACTAGGGGTGGAAGCGCAATACTAGTGCATAAATGAAGGAGGCGGGGAGGAGGATGCTGGAGGGAGTCGATCGGCGTGGTGTGGCTGAGATTTGGCAGCGATCGGTGATTGAGAAAGCGATAGAGACGGTGAGAGAAGCTGGGGCTAAGGAGGACGTAGAGGTATAGAGAGGAGGGAGAGGAATTCTCTAATATGGGCGAGGGGGTTTTCGGGAGTTCGAAACGGACACACGCATATACAACCCACTTTTCAAGTTTCGTTGTAGATAGAGATAGGGGACACCCTATTTAAGATGATGGGATTTAATAGACATATTCCGTGACTTACTTTAATTGGCTTGTAGACATATGCAACATGATTATTGTCTTTGTAACCAATTCTTCACTAACTATCGTGTCAGTCATTCACATATTTTAAAAACTTGCATCAAACTAAAATTTTCTACTTCAGGTAATTATCATTGGTGGTTAGAGAAGCCCTCCCTTTTTGATTGAGAACTTCCTGTGAGACCTAAATAGGCTTGTCCTTCGGTAGCTGCGGCAACTTCCCAGTATAGGCACTCCCACTTCTGCTCTCCTTATAATCTGGATATGTTTTTGCTTAGAATTCTGGTTGGTTTTGATCTTATGTCACTCTTTCAATCAATAATCCACATAGGTTTTCATTTTTGACAAAAAATGACTTGGAACAAACACGTTAAAAAAGGCTTGTGGTAAAATACAAAAAAAAAATGGAAAGAAAACATTGGATATCCTGCATAAAATTTACCTGATACATGAAAAACAAAGAAACTACAGCTAGAGTTATATGAAGAACAATAGTAATCCTACTGAGGCTGAAAAAGGGATCAATCTCCCTTGCCTATTTCTCCGAATTAGAGGAGTTATGAAACCGTTCAAATTCAAGTTTGAATTTTGTTGTGTCCTTGTCATTGATCCACCCATACTTCTCCATGAAAGGGTTTTCTAGGGTTTTAGGAGGGTACTTAGCAATGCAATCCTTCCAAGCAGCCCCATCATCTAAATCTCTAATCACCTCCCACAAGCAACTGTTACACTTGAACCCTGCACCAAACCCTATCATAAGAACTCTGTCACCCTTCTTAAGTCTCCTTTTAGCATCCATGTATGCTAACACATACCATAGAGTACCAGCAGACGTGTTACCGAATCGATGAAGTGTCATCCTAGCTGGCTCAAGATCATAATCGTTTAGCCCTAGGCTCCTTCCAACGCCATTGATAACTGCGGTTCCGCCTGCATGGATGACAAAATGGTCTACACCAGCCTTGAAGTTTATTATTGCACTCTCCCCACCACCTATGGAGCTTTTTTTGTTCTTGAAACGACGAAACAACATTACTATTAAAGCGCGAAGTAGTTCCCTTAAGGGAAGTATTTTTGGTGCCAGTTCTCTTAGGTTCATGGTGAAAGCTTGAGTTGCACCTTTGGGAAGGCTCTTGCTTAAGTGGATCCCTAGGTTCCCATTTTCATCCTCTTTCCGCACTGCGTAGTTGTATGCTTCATCATCTGCGCCGAGGTGAGTTCGAACTAGGTACTTCAATTTGAACATGGCTTGGTGTTTAAGACTATGCTTGTTTGTCAAGAGAATTGAACATCCACCCGATCGAAACAAGCAGTTTGGGAGCATCATGGACTTGTTGGTACCTGAATACCAACTTGGGGCGATAGATTCGGAGGTGACAACTATAGCAAAAGCGTTTTTATAGGTTTTAAAAACATTTTGGACTATATTGATGGAGACCAAACTTGCACTACAGCCCATTCCAGAGAGATTGAACACCTTGATGTTCTCTCTCATCTTGTAATGGTTGATTATCCTTGCAGCTAGAGAAGGTAAAGTAGCAAACAGGGATACATTTACAACCAGTATATCGATATCCGATGGTGAAATTCCTGATTTAGCAAACAGTTTATCAAGGGTGTCAAAGAAGAACTCATCCATTTCTGAAAGTGCATCCATGAGAGTTGCACAATGTTCTCTGCCATCAATGATGTTTCTAGGCCCATAAGTTTCTTCGCCAATACCTGAACCAACGATGGCTTTCAGGGCAAACTTAAGTTCTTCAAGACCCAAATTCTTGGTTCTCTTGATGATGTTGCCACAGAGTTCACTGTTGAGCTTTCTATCATCGGTGGGCTTATGACACTCGTAAGCCATTATGTAGCATGTTTGGTTTCTCGATTGATGGAACAGTTTCCCAAGGAAAAAGAGAAGGAAAAGAAGACAAATCAAAGTTACCAACATAAAGAGCTCCATGAATGCGATGGCACTCTGACTGAAAAAATTTAGAGAGTGTAAAGGAAATGGGTGTGAGCTAAATTTGTTTGGAGAGACTCCACATTTATAGTTCCCTCTGCCTTGCAATTGCAATAACAACTCTAACTGGCTTGTCACCCACCGCAACATAAACTGTCTTAATCATATCTTCAGAATAGATGTAATTTAATGGGAAAGAACAGTTGAATTTTGTGTGTTTAGCCATTTATTCAAAATTTTGTTGGAAAAAAACAGAGGTTGTTCTGTAAGGCTACCCGACACAAGGACTTCTTATTGTGGAACATTAACAAGCCTTATTTTCAGAAAGACAAAGTACCTTATAAGTACATCATGTTTATAATCACCCAACAATTACTGCTACAGTTAACGATATTGCCAGACTAACATGTTTTTTTTTTCCAGATGACCTGAATTGTTTTCATTTCTCAACCAGGAGATGGTGACGAGCAAAAAAAAGGTATGTTCACGAATCATTTTACATTTGTCAGTGCCTTGTATATGCACTCTGGTGAACATGTGAAAGTTTTCTCAAGGAAGTTCTATTATTACAATCAAAGACAGCTTAACATACCCTTGAATTGTGATAGAAAGTTAACTACTTAAAAATTTACAGAAATGTTGGAAAAAACATTTTTCTCTCTTCTCCAACTTCATGGTATGAACAATAATCATTTGATAATCAATCAAATCACACAAACCTTGTTAGTCAATGAGAGGAGTTTTAGTTAACCAAGTAATCCATTTTTTGTGATCCAAATCAGGATCGCAATTATAGTTGTGGACCAGATGATCTTATGTTTGGCCCAAAATAAGTAGCTATCAACCTACCACACCAAATTCTATGCTTGGATGAGGCTTTAATTACGACCCATCAATTAGTGCAGGTTGTTGTCAGTTGGCAAACCTTTTCATTCTTGTGCTGCTGGCCTTAGAGTTTTATTTTTCTTATTTTAATAGAAATGAGCAATAATTTCAGTATGCATTAAATGGAGTCTATGATTCATACTGATTTCTCTAGGGAAAAAGCCATTAATTTTTTTCCTCAGTGTTCGTATCACATACTTACTTTTTCTCCCATTTCAGACTTTTTCTCCCATTTCAGATGCAGCCGGCTGGATTTGACCCCATGACTTAGTGATATTATCCGTCACTGCTGATTGAGCCATCACAACTTTGGCACACATGCTTACTTATCGTTCATATCACATGCTTAGTTATCCTTCGTATCACATGCTTACTTTTGCAAAAAAAAAAAAATATTGTTAGTATCGCACCGTAGTTATCAATTTATGATCCCCCCAAAAAAAAACTCAGGAACAGTGATTTTGATTATAAATAAATAGTAGCATTAGGTTATGTCGTAATCTTCCACGCGTAAAAGAACCATGTCGTTACTTATGTCTAACACCGAAGACCTAATTACAGTTGTGTTTATTATGAAATTGGGAAATTCTAAAGTGCACTGGTGGCCACCAGACACCGTCCATCTGTCTCAAAATGTGAATTATTTCATATCTCTAGACATATAGACGGTGCCTATGACCATAGGCACTGTAGTAGTCCTCTATTAAATTAGATTGATTGCTATGTTGATATTATCTAAACAGAGATTAGGTTTGACATCCAACATCCTTCCTAATAATTGATCATAGAGTAATGAGGCGGCACTACATTTGTTCGGGTCTTGTCTGGGACCATAAGGAGTTTTAATTATCTAACAACTCTATAAAATAAGGAATTCTGATTTGTGGCCCAAAAGGACTTTGTGGGCCCGTGAGGGTTATGAGTTATGGGGCACCTCCTTGATAAGATCTGTGTTCCCTCCACATAATGGGGTTGAATCTTTGAGCTATTCGGGTATCCTAAACCCTAACCCATTCAGAAGTATGTCATAAACATAATGTGGACACAACAACTTTAGGAAAATTTTCATTAAGGCTGTTTTTGGTTTTAAAAAAATGGTTTTAGAGAAAATCGCCCAAGTACGGGAACTCCTCGTTAAGGCTGTTTTTGGTTGCACGGAAAATAGAAATTGAAACTGTTTCTGTGAATTTGATTCCGAGGCCTCCCTTGGGATTTGGATTCTTATGAGTAGTGGAAAAACTGTCTTATGAAGAAATTATTTCTTGTCAGTAAATAAATAACCAAACAGTGAAAATCTCCATAACAAGGGAATTATTAAACCTACCATTAAAGAAAAAACGCTCATTTTTGGTGATGACAATGTCCTCACCCTATAAATGTCTCCCACGCTCCTCTCAATATTGAAGAAATTTTCATCCTTGAGAAAGTTGGAAAACTGTTAACAGTTGAATTTCATCTGTAAAATTGACAAGTGAAATTTTTTTTTTTTATAGTAATCTGCATAGCTTGGGCGAGGAGATCAGCCCCAGTGCCCTACTAAAAATCAACTCGTTTTGAATAAATTTGAGTCCAAACTTTTGTGAAAAGGAGTCGAAGGCCTAAGTCACCTTAGCCCGATGGGCCAAGGATTTCTCTTCAAATTGGGGGCCTTGTCCAGGAATGTGGCTCTAAAGTACTTTGTGGGTAGGGGTGATGTGGTTGGCCAAAGGCCCATGTGCATGTCTATCTACTATTATAAATGCAGAGCTCCAAATCTACAGAGTCCTCGTCATCACCATTTTTCAAATTTCTCAAAATGACTTCAGTAAAAATAGATAATTACAATGAAAAGCTATAATTATGTAATACCCATTCAAATATTTCATACTATAAATAGCTCTAATTATTTATTTATTGATGTACATATTCGACAATTCATTTATAATTTTTTGTTAAGGTTATTAGTTGTAATATTTGCGCGTGCAAAACACTAGTATTGAATAAACTCGTTGAAGAAAACAAGACTCAAATAATATAATTTTCATCTTCAATAACATGATGGGTGGCTTGGAGAAACAGTAATTAAAAATCATTATTTACTTCAAGCCCAAGACTTAGCCCTTCACACTCCCCTTCAACATTTGTCAAGATACAATTGGGTGATCTTCGTAAACCCATTTGTACTTTTCCATGTAAGGGTTGGATAGGTTTTTGGGAGGGTACTTAGCAATGCAATCCTCCCAAACATTTTCATCCCCTAAATCTTTCACCACCTCCCATAAGCAACTATTACACTTGAAACCAGCCCCAAAGCTTATCATAAGCACCTTATCTCCCTTCTTGAGCCTCTTCTTAGCTTCCATGTACCCTAATACATACCAAAGACTGCTAGCACTTGTGTTGCCAAATCTATGGAGTGTCATCATAGCTGGCTCTGTATCATGATCACTAAGCTCTAAACTCTTTCCAATACCCTTGATCACAGTTGTTCCTCCGGCGTGGATGCAAAAATGATTGACCCCAGTTTTGAAGTTCACCCCACTTTTCATATTATGTCCATTTTTCTTTCGTTGGAAGCTTGATACTATTGCATATCGTACTAGTTCTCGTAGGGGAAGAACCTTTGGTGCCAACTCCCTTAGGTTTGCAACAAAGGCTCTTGTAGCCGCCTTTGGGAGATTCTTGCCCAGACGGACACCTAATCGTCCTCCGTCGTCTTCCACTTGCATGGCACATGTGTAGGCTTCATCATCCGCACCAAGGTGTGTTCGGACTAGGCATTTCAACTTAAACATGGCTAGATGCTTAAGATTTGGCCTATTTGTTAACAAAATCGCACTGCCCCCTGACCTAAACAGAATATTAGGCAACATCATCGACTTATTGGTCCCCGAATACCAATTAGATCCAATACATTCAGTGCTAACAACTAGGGCTAATGCATTCTTGTGTGATTTAAATATGCTTTGAACCACATTGATGGATATTAGGGTTGCACTACACCCCATCCCTGATAGAAAATACACCTTTGTGTCTTCTCTCATCTTGTAATGGTGGATGATCCATGCTGCAGGAGAGGGTGATGATGTAAACATAGATATGTTCACAACAAGTATATCAATATCTGACGGAGAAATATCTGTCTTTGCAAAGAGATTATCAAGAGTTTCATAGAAGAACTCCTCTATCTCCATGACTGCATCTTTGAGACTTGGGGATTCTTCTCTGCGCTCAAGGATGTTACGGGGCACATAGGTTTCCTCACCCATTCCCGAGCCAACAGTCGCCTTTAGGATGAACTTTAATTCTTCTCTACCAAGGTTTTTCTTTTGCAAGACAACGTCGCCTGCAAATTCACTACTTAGCTTTCTATCATCACTTGGTTTATAGCATTCATAGTGAACTATGTAGCAAGGTTGTCCTCCCCATTCATGGATGAGTTTTAGTAGGAGGAAGAATGAGTAGAGAACAAAACAAAGAGACAATAGGAGGAGCAGACCCATTGTCAAGAGTGGGAAAAAAAATGTATGATGGTTAAGGTTGCAACTTTCTTGTTAGGGCGCCTATTTATAAACTTAAAGGTTGCTTGAAATTTCTTTTACATATTAATGAATATGTTTTTTTAGGGATCCTTAAAACTCTACCTAGTTTCCAGGAAAATAAATAAAAATAGTAACACGTAATGGATGTCCTTGTCATGCATTATAGTTGATTGAAGCCATCTTAATTGAATGCTCAATTTTTTGGTTGAGATCATAGAATGAATCAGATCCGGAAAAGCAAAAAGCGCTTCATGAATTAGAATCCAATAATTAGGTGAGAAATAATCGATGTGAAAAAACAACATAAAAATTTATGTAAAAGATAATCAATTAAGTCATGTTGTTAATCAAATATTTCAAAATAGTTACATAAATGTGCCTATTTAAATCGAACAATTACTTTGCATAGATAATCTATGGATGTGGATTTTATTTTATTTCTGGTCAGTTCCATATTTATATTGGTGGTTGAACTATAGCTTTTCCTTTGAATTTGACTATTTATTTTATTTTGACTGAGCCTACTGATTTAGTGTAGTATTCATTTTGTTTTATTTTTTTAGGGGAATTCTAATTGGCAAGGAAACCAGAGATGTGTCCAGCCACTCATTTCGAGGGGGATGGAGGGTTCCACCCCCCTCCCTCGCGCGTTTCCTCGCTAGTTTCCTCGCCAGTTAGACAATCCCATTTTTTTGTTCACAATTTCAATACCACTGGGTGGGGAGTGCTTTTTTGGCAAAGTTCCATTCCCATTAATAAATAAATAAATAAAATCTATTTCTTGGTGCTAGCACATTTGAAGCAAATGCTATCAGCAATTAATTAGGTGTGTTGTACTTGCCAATTCGTTACGTCTCTAATCCAAGAATTTATATAGTGTGAAGCCAGAGAAGACAGATGTACGGATCCTAATTAAATGTTAATATCAGAGTCAATAACATCTATTAGGTTTAAATACAGAAACACAGACATTCCAAGTTTATCATATAAATGTGATGTTTGATGTATCAACAACAAATTGTTAAGGAGTCCACATATAGTTTGTTCCGCAACCAGGTTGTCTAAACTAAAGAAATCCTTATGTATAAACAAGTTGCACCAGTAAGGGATAAAAATCCTGTCGTAAGTGAAATTCAGCAAAAGAAGAAGAAAACACTATTAGAGTGTTTTCCAATAACATAGACATTTTATAGGGTTTCTTATCGTCATTGACTAGAGACTCTCATCCAAAAAGAAAAATATTCCTATTTTGAAAAAGAGTATTGTTTGAAAATTTCGTACATTTAATGTGAACCTCCAAGCATTATTTGACCTTGTCTTAATTCAAGGTCACATGGTCTAAGTAATCTACACTGTTATATTGGTTGATCAATCCATCTGGCCTTGTCATTGTACAATGAGCCCTTCTTCTAGGGAGCGAGGGAGGGAGAGTGAGGTGGGGGTGAGGGCCACTCACCACCATCCATCATTCTCCAAATGCTACTCATGAGCGCATTTCGAGGATGATGGATGGTGGTGGACGGGCCTCGCCCCCACCTCGCTCTCTAGAATCAGGGTTGTACAATTTAGTAGTTGTAAATTAAAAGAAAATGTAGTCTGAAGTACAATCCTTTTATTTTCTCTTCATTTTTTTTTTTTGAGTTATTTACTCGTGGTATCCTAAAGTGAAAAATATTTACAAATCATACTCTGTAGTTTGAAAAACTACCCTTCATACCATATTTTATAAATTCATTTTTACTCCTGATATCTTAAAGTGGAAGATATTTACAAATCATACTCTGGAGTTTGAAAAACTACTCTTTATACCTTATTTATAAATTCATTTACACATTATATCCTGAGTTCACACACAATTTATAAAATAGCCAAAACTTCCTTTTGTTTTACCTCTTTAACCCTAAAATTACTAACCTATGTTCTTCTCCCCTACTATGTGTATACAAGGAACGAATTTTCCAATCGTCTTCACTGTGTTCTCCTAGGCTTCAAAGTTTCAAACCGCTGATTCGGGTATTCACCTCAAAAAAGTACTTATCTTCATGATAAAAAAGGAACGGATTTTTCAATTGTATTCACTATTTGGGGTTGAGGATGTCGATGTAGAGATCTCCAAACTCATTATTGTCATCCATTAGAGAGAGAGGTTTCTGTGAGGGTTATTGTGTTCTCAGTGAAGAAAAAGAAGAAAAAAAGAATGTGAGAGAAAATGGAGAGAGCGATTGAGAATCCGAGGGGGAGAGGTTGGATTTATACCCCTTCCGGTCACAAATCCTTCCATTAATTTGACAAATCCATCAAAATTCACTATTTTTTAATACTCCTTTGATTTTGGTGAACTTTTGAAAATCATGAATTAAATACCCTATGATTTTGATGAATTTTAAAACAATCATTCATAATTTATATTGAATACCCCTGAATGTAGATGTATTCTTTTAAATTCTTAATTGAATACACCCCTAGACTATTAGTATACTACCAATAATTAATTTTATTTCACATTTACTTCAACAAATTGAAGAAAACATAAATACCATCGACGAAATGATTGAGAACTACGACGGGTCAAAATGCATTTTGTTCTTTGTATTCAATAAGTATTGTACCACCGTCAAATTTTGGTGATTGCAAATTTTTTTATTTTTTTATTTTTGAACGCTGAGAATAAAATGAGGGGAAAGATGGAGTTCAATTGTTCACATAAGGGGTGAGAGATTTTGCATTTTTTCCTTTTGTGTAGAGAAAACAACAGAAAATTCTACACTGCCTTGTTTCGGTGTCTCTTTGGGTTATTTTTGACACTTCTACTTCTTCTATGGATGATATTTTGTGGTTGTATTAAAAAAAAAAAAGGCTAAAAAAAATGTATAAAAAAAACCCCAAAATAGACACAAAAGTGTCACCAAAACAAGGTAGTATAGAATTGCTCAAAATATATAAGCGAGATAGAAGATGGAGGGAAGAAAGTGGGAGAGAAAAATAGAGGGAAGCTGTGGTTAAGGTGAGATAGATTGATCAAACAATTTAGCGGTCTAGATTACTATAGGGTTAACAAAATTATACTCACCCTTGTGACCTTGATTTACCACAGGGTCAACAAAATGGGACTCCCAAGCCCTTGAGGGTTCACATCCAGGAGAAAGTAATATACAACTATAAGCTATAATGTACGGAATGCCAACTAGAAGCAGCAAAGAGCCATAGATCACTAAGATCATTTACTTTGGAAGAATAATATTTCCATGGATATGGGAACTCTAAATGCACGAAAATTCTAGGGGGCGAGGGAGGGGTGTAACCACCCGTCCTTTCGAGATGCATGGCGTCACTTATCTTGAGGGGAATGGGTGGTTACACCCTTCCCTCGCGCCCTCCCCCTCGCTCCCTAAAAGGCTCCTAAATGCATCAATAAATATGACCACACATATGGGGTTGGTATCCATCATCGATGGATTCAACAAGAAGTATTGTTCCCAAAAAATATTAGAATATTTTTCATTGCCACATTAACTGTACTTTTTATACAAATTTAATTTCAATGAAAGGATACTTATAGTTTATGTCAAATTTATTAACATAGGCCATTGTCAAGTGTGTTAATAATTTTAAATGAAAAAACCTTATCTCCTTCCTTTTGCATCACTAATTCTTGTCTATTTATGTAATACCAAACAAAACCACCTTATATTATATAATGAATCAAACATGTTATCTTCGATTTAAATTTGGTTTTATAATTCTTCGACCACTGTGAGTTGTATGTTTCAAAAACCTTATTTATGGACTAAACAAAACATTTACTAAACCTAGTTTTATCCAAAAAAAAAAAAAAACTAAACTTAGTCGCATGCCCAAGTATAAGGTGTGGCCATAATCCAATCTCATGAATGTTCCTTGTAGGTAGGGTTGATAAGCTGTGTTGTGTCCCCATCTTCTCTATTCTAAGGTTCTTATGTTATGTCTCCCCATCTCAAATTTATTTGCCTCACCTACTGCATGTTATGTCTCCCTCTCACAAATTTATTTGCCTCACCTACCACAGTGAGCTCTCAGAGCATTACAAGCACAACTACATGTTGGGTCTCAATGAACTCAGCAGAAGCTAAACATGAAATTGTAATCCACATTAAGTTTGATAAAAATGTTGGATATTTGTTTAGGCCATCTCTGGGGCTGTCATTCTGTAGTTGAACTATAATGAACTTGTCGTTCATTTTCGGAAGATCTAAATATCATTTTTCGAGATTCTAATGGTCCACTTTGATTTATTATCAAAAAAAGTTGGACAGTCCTTACGGGCATCTCCAATAGCCAAGGCATACATGTATGTCTATCAGCTAAGCTAGTACCCTATTTGTCATAGAACGAGTTTTACAGAGCAAACCATAAGAATTAGCGACTTTTTTTATTTTAATATTCCAAGGACCGTATACTAACCTCAAATTCTTCTGATTTTAATGGCTGTTTTTTCTTTGGACAACTTTTTATCGTCACTTGATTAACAACTTCATGTATTGTATAAGTTAGACGTTCTGTTATTTGTTCTAGGTACAGGACTGCCGCATGGATAGCTCCACCAAAACAACCACCAACAAGTTTATCCTATTAATGAGACGAGGACAAACTTAATTCATGTATCGGAGAGCATGATAAGAGCTTAACCTCAAACCAGAAGGCTGTAAAATGGGCGAACCCGTTTTTGATCTAATAGGAAGTCTTAACTTACTTGCATAATTCTATGGAATTTTATAATGACACAAGATCAAAATCGAAATTTTGAGTGTAAACATGTTCTTGCGATGGACATGTACAAAGAGAACTTCAAAGATATCAGGTTGCTTCATATGGTTGTGGAATTTGAAAACATGTAGATAGTTATTTTAGGCACCTCAATCGGTTTAGTTGGATATACTGAACTTCATACTTGTATATGGAAATTAGTAGACAGTAAAAAGGGCACTAGGAGCTTTCGCTATAACACCTCACGGTACAAAGATTTTGTCTATTAATGGATTCACATCAATATTGTCATGCCCAGCGACAATAACCTGTTGATGAGGGTGTATCAAATCAGTATATGTGATTCAAGTGATTATGGAAGCTTTGAAATCATATTGGGTCTTCCTGGGAGAGATATATATTATACGTGTTTCCCTTCATACCAGATTTTGAGTTTTATAAAAGCATTGGTTTGGGTTGGTGCAGTCCATTGGAATTTTCAAGATCAAATTTTGAGTATAAACATATTCTGGCAATGGACATTGACAACGAGAACTTTAAGGTGTGTTTGGTTGGATGGAATCCTATATTATGGGAATCTATGAGGGAATTTCTATATTTTAGGTTAAATTGATATATCACTTCACATCCACCATTTGATTTTGTGATCAATGGTGAGAATGAAAGTCATATGAACATGAGAATCTCACTCCTTGGTCCCTCAAGGCATGTGATTATCATGTTTATGGGATTTTCATTTCTCACATTGATCACAAAATCAAATGGTGGATGTGGAGTGATACTTCAAATTAGCATAAAATATAGAGGTCCCCTCATGGATTTCCATGCCATAAGATTCCATGCAACCAAACACACCCTTAGAGTTATCAGATTGCCTCGTGCGTATATGGAAATTGGTAGACAGTAAGAAGGGCCTCTGGAGCTATTGCTATAAAAGTACGACAACCCACCGGTAGGAAGATTTTGTCCATTGATGTGTTTGAGGCATCAACCTATTGTCATGCCTAGAGGCGATAAATTTGGTTACGAAGCTATGGGGAAGTGTCACAAGTCTAATTGGTACCTAGTGATAATGGAAGCTTTGAAATCATATTAGGTCTTTCAGGAGGAAAATTTCATTTGTTTCCCTTCATACCACATTTTGCTGGCGGTCTTTACAAGAAAAAGAAGAGGAAGAAGAATATGTGTGCAAATAAAGTTTTTTTTTTTAAATTGGAATGTTGACCCATTTTATTCATATAAAAATCCACGCCCGAAGGCTACATGACTGACCCAATAGGGTTAACTAAAAAGCCGAAACAAAATCTCTCAAAAGATAGGATGCACCAATACAAGCCTAGACAAAATCAGTCTTTGTACCTTTTGTTTTCTGTCCTAGTTCTATTGGATTTTCGGGGACAAATGCTGATATCTTTGGTGTGGCGCCTCTTATTCATCTTTCTACAAATAAAGTTACCGGGCTGAACCCACCATTAAAACTCAAAATTCTTTTGTGGCATTGACAAATAATTGAGCTGATAATGAAATACTTTTATTTATTTATTTATTTTATCTTTTTGATTCTTAATATCATTTCTTACAATATTCTTGTATTATATATGTTTGTGGGAGCCAAAAATAACCTTTAGCCCAATTAGATAAAGAAGTCCAAAGATTTGGTCATTTTTCAAGAAGCTCGAAGATTATTCACGGAAGTTACAAGTATAGAAGGCCCGAGCCTAGACCCAATACAAACTCAGTAGAACACTATTTATTCAGCAGGGGAGTATTGTTCAGCGTCAACCACCATGCTCAGCTGAGCACATGGGCTTGCAAGAGAAATGTCTCCAAATAGGAAGTTACAATCACCAACGAGAGGTTATAACCAACCACAGAAGTTACAACTACCTGAAGGAAGTTGCAGTCGCTTGCAAAAAGATGACTCACTCGTCTGCCACGCATCTTACTCATGTGCCACGTGTCTCACTCATCAGCCAACAGTTGAATCTTTCAACCTCTATAAATAGCCAAACACAAAAGCCTTCTAGGGGTAACACTTTCCTGACTTATAACTTTGACACCGGAACAATGTTCTAAAAATCGCTAGGCGCTGGGCGGGCAGCGAGCAGATGCCTAGTGCCCAGGGGCCTAGGCGGGCTTAGGTTTTGTATTATAACTTTAATAATTTACAAAAGTTAAGCATAATACTTTATCAATTACATCCAATTTAATGCCAATATACATATGCAAAATTTAAAAACATAAAAATTGAACAATCATGAACAAAATTTATTAAAACTCAAATGACTGAAGTTGGTCATGATGGGTACTTTATATAAAATTGAATTTGTGGACAAATATCCAAACTTAATCTTTTATTTTTCTTCAAATTGCATGAATAACCTCAGTCATGTTTGATAAAATCTACATTAGTAAAATTGGTACCGGCAGATCCTTTGAGAATTCCATTAAGTAATCATCATTTGCTACATTTAGACATATACTGAATAAAAAATAATTAAATAGTTTATTTCTAAAAAGAGGAAAAAAAAATAAAATAAGAACACAATCAACCTTATTAAAAAATAAAAAAATAAAAATCGCCCAAACCGCCTAGAGCCCGCCTAGGCTGCCCAGACTGCCCAGAACCGCCCAGCCATTAATCTGGGCGCTTTTCCACCTTCTAGCGCCTAGGCCGATTTTTAGAGCACTGCATCGGAGTCCCCGTGGCAGGCACCACACCGATGTCAAGAATTAATTTCTATTTTATGCAGATTGCTATGCATGATCCGGTGGAAATTTGCATCCACAAATTGGTGTTTTCAATTAGAGCTTGAATCAAACTCATTGCATGCTCTCTTCCATTCATTAAAAACTTTCATTCATTCAGTTTAAAATTTCCTTTCACAAACACTTTTACTTTCAAAGTTCTTTTCAATACAATGGTGAGAACTCGTAAACAAACTAGCAAAAATAATGTTACAAGGTCCACTGCTTGTACTAGGCCGCCATCGTCACCACGGGTTCAACCGATACCAGTCGGACAACCACTGGTAGGTCTGCCACTGCCTACTGACCATCAATTGCAATCTGCCCAACAACCAAGCCAAATGGAGATAACACAACAAGAAAATCTTGCAGGTCAGATCGCCAATCTGACTAAAATATTGGAAGAAAAAACTCGGGTGGTAGAGCGAACAACCAAGGCAGACGACACATTGTCATCTACCAGCAGATCATGCACATGGGAGTGGAAGTAGTCATCCGTCAAAGGAAAATAATCCATCTGGAAGCATTCATTCAAGATTAGGGCCACGAGTAAATGTGCACTCTAGGCTCGGGTCTCAAACAAGAGTCTTCTAAAGGTTGGGCTCCCAAGCAACTGTGCACTCAAGCCTGGACCGTAGACTACACCCGATATAAGTGGTCGGCGCAGAAGACAAAATCTCAATGGATGTGAACAACGCAGAGGACCAGATCTAGATCACTACACTAATTTGTCCCACATACCACATTCAGAGGCTTGTCAAATCAAAAGGAGCCTCCAGATGAATCCTATTGAGACTCTACCTCACTCACATGCAGGTAAGTCACAATCAAATTTGGAATATGAGGAGTCATCTACCGCAGATAATCTGAACCGAAACCACAATACAACCGATCAGTGGGATACACCCAAGCCCTTGGGGGCAAATGATGTGGCACGAATGGTCAAGGAACAATTGAGGAACTTACAAGTTATGGGAAATCTAGATGATACTCTGCGCGGAGAGGTAGCCTGGGTGAACACTTCACATTTTACAGACAACATCGAAGGGGCTCCTCCACTAGCAAGGTTTACCACACCAACCTTTACCTCTTTCAAAGGAGATTATGATCCTGAGAGACACTTGAAGCATTTCCGAAGCGACATGATTCTGCACAAAAATGATGACTCGCTTATGTGCAAAATATTTGCTGTCTTTATAGGGAGTAGCCCAAGATTGGTTTCTCACTTTGACCCCCAGTCGATCAACAACTTTGGAGATCTCTCCCCTGTCTTCACAAAATAATATTCATTCTACCGAATTGTCAAAAAGCATGCTGACCACCTCTTCAACATAAGAAGAAGTCAAATGAATCGCTCAGAGACCTCATTAAAAGATTCAATGCAGAAAAAACGAGCATAGTTGGGTGTGATGATCAAATTGCGTCTTCAACTTTCAGGAAGGGTCTGCCGCAGATCACCCGTTGTATGGCGTGTTGACTATGAAACCAGGTAAAACTCTTGCAGAAGTCTTCGCCATGGCAGAACATTGAGCATTGTGGGATGATGAAAAACATAGTGCTAAAGTATCTGATGTGTTCAAGAAAGATAGCCAACTTACACAAAAGAATGCAGATCAAAATGAAAGTAAAAAAACAGGGGTAACAAGTGTAGAGCACGCTCTCCAACAAAAGACTCCCCTACCAGTAGAACATGCACAGAGTTTTCGGTTCCAATAAATCAAATTCCCCACGAGATAAAGAATCAACTTTGGCTGAAGAGACCGCCACCCATGAAGGGAGGTCCAAAAAAAGGATATCGGAATAAATATTGTGCGTTCCATGGAGCCACTGAAAGGACCACCTTGGGGAGTTAGTCAAAGCAAGACATTGCACAGAGGATGTAGCCAAAAAAACCATTCAACAAATTGAGGAAAGAGATGCAGCCAATGAACCCCCAAAGAAAGTCATAAGAATGAATGGAATTTTCGTTGAATCTGAACTCTTTGGTTTCACAAATAATGAAAGGAAACGAAAGATCAAACAAGAAACTCCGATTGCTCAAATGCTAATCGCCTCAGTCGATGGCCCTCAACTAGTTCCTCAACCGAAAATCAAATGATCGGCTACATTAAAAGTGACCTGCAGGGCCTTGATCTACCACATGAAGACGTACTTGTCATCAGCATTCATATCGCACATGCAATGATTGAAAAAATTCATGTAGATAAGGGAAGTGCAACCAATATACTTATACTTTCGGCTGTAAAATAGATGAATTTAGAATCACTTATCACCAAAACGACAAAAGTCTTGACTACCTTCAATGGGAGCAATATCAGTAACAATTGGCACTATGATTCTAAACGTCTACTCACCACCAGTCATCTGCTCGCAGACCTTTACGATAATAGATGAGCCATCTCCCTACAACGGACTTTTGGGGAGGTCATGAATAACTAAAATTGATTCCGTCACGTCTTGTCTACACAAAAAAAATCAGATATCCAATCCCAGGGGGTGGAGTTGGAGAAATAAAGAATGATCAAGTCATTGCAAGGAAGTGTGCAACCCGAGTCTTGAAGGAAACAAAACAGAAAGAATTTATTTCCGTCACTTCAACCGAAGTGGAAGGGAAAAAGCCTTCTACTTTCCAATAGCAATTACAGCACCTGGATCAAGAAGGAGAAGTTCAATTCGAATCCTCAGTTGAGGAGGGATGGAAACTATAAGAAGATGCAAAACTTGTGATTATTGATCCTGATCTGCCTGAAAGAAAGACAAAAATTGGCTCTCGCCTTAGCACAGATGAGAAGGCAGAGCTCACTAGTTTCCTTCAAAGCAACAAAGATGTGTTCGCTTGGTTAGCCTCAGACATGCCCGAAATTGATCCAATTGTGATCTGCCATAAACTGCATGTAGACTCGACCTTTAGACCTACTTTGTAGAAGAGGTAAAACTTTGCCCCAGAAAGAGTAGCAATCATTAAAGCTGAGATAGACAAGCTCTTAGCAGCCGGTTTCATCGAGAAGGTATCCTACACCAAATGGTTGACAAATGTGGTATTAGTCAAGAAAAAAGAAAAAAAGAAAATGGAGAGTTTGTGTAGATTACACTGACCTCAATAAAGCATGTCCCAAAGACAATTATCATTTACCACGCATTGATCAGTTAGTAGATTCTACATCTGGTAACCAGTTGCTCAGTTTTCTGGATGCATATTCAGGTTATAATCAGATTATGATGTATGAACTTGACAAACCTAAAACTTCATTCATCATCAAAAGGGGGACTTACTGTTACAAGGTAATGCCTTTTGGTTTAAAAAATGCTAGAGTGACTTATCAAAGATTAATGAATAGAATCTTCAAGCATTTAATTGGAAAAATCATGGAGGTTTACGTAAAAGACATGCTAATCAAGGGTCCTCAGCGGGCATATCACATCAGATCATCTTGAAGAAACATTTGGACTTCTAAGGAAATATCGATGAAATTAAATCCAGAGAAGTGCACTTTTGGAGTTTCATCAGGAAGATTTTTGGGATACCTAATCACCTAGAAGGGAATTGAAGCTCATCTAAATCAAATCAAAGCTATCATTGACATGAAGTCACCATTAACTCTAAATGAAACTCAAAGTCTCACGGGTAAAACAACCGCTTTGAATCGATTCCTGGGCAGATTAATAGACAAATATAAATCATTTTTTAAAGCATTGAAAAAAGGACAGAGAGACAAATGGGATAAAGAGTGAAACTGCATTTAAAAATTTGAAAACTTACTTATCTTCTCCTCCTTTACTGTCGAAACCTCAGCCAGGAAATGACCTGTATCTCTACTTGGCAGTTTTAAATGCAGCAGTGAATTCAACTTTCATCAAAGAAGAATTGGGGGCACAACTTCCCGTATTTTATATATCTAAAGCTCTTCTCGAAGTTGAGACCAGACACCAAAAATGGAAAAAATAATTTTGGCACTTTTGGTTTCAGCAAAGAAGTTAAGGCCATACTTTCAAGCCCATCGAGTGATTATCATGACAGAATATCCTTTATGATCAATTCTCCACAGCCTGGATGCTTCTCAAAGACTCATGAAATGGGCTATCGAGTTAAGCCAATACGATTTGATCTACCGGCCGAGGACAAAAGGCTCAAACCTTGGCAGATTTCATAGCAGAATTCACACCTTCCTTAACCGATGAGACAAAGTCAGCTAGCAGAGCAGTGCAACACCCCTCAACATCAGAAGATTCCTCAGTTAATGCTAGAACAAGGGCATGTCAACCCAAAGATATGTGGCACTTATATGTAGATGGGTCGTCAAATCACAAGGTGTCGGAGCGGGACTTGTTTTATTCACGCTCGATGGAACCATGGTAGAAAGCCATTACCCTTGGTTTCAAAGCCTCCAATAATGAAGCAGAGTATGAGGCCTTGCTTGCTGGTCTACGCTTAACGAGTTGTCCATTAAAAGGCTAGCCATCTATCCAAATTCTCAGTTTATAACCAGTCAAGTATCTGGTGAATACATTGCAAAACACCTAAGGATGATCCTCTACCTAGACAAAATCCAAGAATTTTTGAAGGTTTTTCCAATTTTCACAATTAAGCAGGTCCCTAGAGCAAAAAACTCACATGCATATGCATTAGCGAAGTTGGGGTCAGCCTTAGATTATCAATTCTAGCGCTCCATCCTGGTATAGCACTTGGAAACGCAAAGTATTGAAGAAGAAGAAGCGAGATGATGATGATCGATATTAGTCCAACTTGGCAACGTCTTATTATTGATTTTCTATTGAATGATAATCTGCCAGCAGATAAGATACTAGCCAAGAAACTCCAACAGAAGGCTGCAAGATATTATGTGAATATAGAAAAGCTATGCTCTATCAAGGCTTTAAGTTTCACTGAAGTGTTTTCGCCAGCCTTTGTTTCATCTGAATTACTATGATCCTGTAAGCTTTCTGAACTACTATCACCAACGAAAGGCACAATCCATAGTGAAGCAACACTTGATGTTTCTGAAACTGATTTTGAATTACTTTCATTGGTATCCAGTGCCCTTTTCGTTTCGCTAACGGTATAGCCAACCTCCCTTAATCATTCCTGAGTAGTTTCCACACGTTGGTTTCCTTCTTCCGCTACTCTTTCCCCTTCCAATGGTTTTCTTTAGAAACCGAGATATCAACTTCTTGATTTTGTACTGAGTCTTCTTCATCACCCATATTCTCATCTTCCGTTAAAGCATCAACTAAAACCGCAAATTTGTTTGCCAAATTTAATTGGTCATATTCTTCACTCGAAGATTTTTTCTTACCTTCTCCTGCGAATTACTAATTTCTACTCCTTGACTATCTTTCGCCCTACTCGTCCCTATATTCTCTTTTGTTTATTTCAATTTTTTAGTAACATGAACATAAAATTGCTTCACCACGTTTTGAACTTGTTTGACCTTATCTGATTTCTTCTCTTCTCTAAGCTTATCCCCTTCAGAATTTGGATTTTCCTTCTTCCCACCCGAGAGTTTTCTACAAAAGTCTTTTTCATGACCAATTAGTGTGCAGTGCTCGCAATACTTGAAGCTTGGGTACTCCAGTTTTTGCCAATATCCACCACACCCAGGACTCTCAAGCCAAATCCTGGACGGTAAAGGTTTAGTAACCTCCATCTCGACGCACATGCGTGTGACCTTTGGTCGCGCAAAATATCGCGTACCATCACTGATCCTTAGAAAACTACCAAAAGAGTTCCCTATCGCCTTCATGATTGCAGGAAGAAAGAGTGCAAAAAGAAGATTTGGGAGTTTAACCCAGATTGAAGCCAACTCCGAATCTGCCCGTAGGCTAAAACTCGGATGCCAACGAAAGATTTTGTATCGTACGTCCCGAATAGTGAAGGAATCCTTAGAAATAACTTTTTTGACTTCAACCTCCGATTATAAGTAAACAAGCACATGTCTTTGATCTGAGAGTCCCATAATGAACTCACCCGAAATACCCCAAGATCTGTGAATAGAATCCCTGATCGAATCTAGGGATGGCCGAAAGATTGAAAACTTCAACACCACCACGTTATTAGACACATGGGATTTTCCCCTTGAAACATCCGAGTCGGATAGCAATAAAGCCAGACTGCCATCCTTTCCATAACTCATAGAGCCCGTCGGTATGTCCTCCATATCGTTTTTCATTTCCTTGCCAAGTACTTGGGCAAAGCTCCGCTTAATCTGCCCGTCCTCCTCCTTGCCAGCCACAAGGGAATCTCCCTTGGACGGCATTACGACCTCCATAAAACCCTAGCCACCTCCCAAATCCACGATCAAGATTTATTCCTACTCAATAGGAACGGCTGAGATTAGATTAGAACCCTGAAAATATTAATCCCCAGAGTGCCCCCCAAAATCGCCTCAGAGCCTTCTAATTTACCTGACCAGGCCAATTCATAAAGCCCAACGAGGATGAACCAGTAAGGAAAGCCCAAACAAGCGTCTATCAGAATAAATCATAATCAGAGGCGCAAATCCAGGCCTGATAAAGTTTTCCCTCAAGGGGGAGGAACGTTACATAGAAAAAATTCGTGGAAGGAGTTACGCCTCCGAGGACGACCATTCATAAAGGAGGAGACTGCTACAGAAAACGTCTCCCCTCGTTGCGCCTCACATGTTTAAGTCACGCATGAAATTAACAACGATCGTTATAAAAGGTAAAAGGAACATTCGACAAAGATATGCAATTTTAACTAAGTTCTGTCCAGCTTTATCTCCATCTCCAACTGAGTTACTGACTTAAACATCAGAGTGTCTTAGGCCACTAAAAAGGTGGTCTTTGGCAATCTAACATTTGTTTTGCAGGTTTTACTTATTGGAGACGGATTTTAAGCGCATCAGAAGTAAAGTGAATCTACAGGATGACATTATATACAATATCATGTGTGGACGCCCTACAAAATCCCTCATTCGGTTTCAGAGTGTATTCAGTAATCGGTTGCGCATGAAACAAGATCATCATTTCCTACACTCAGAGTGGGCTACTTGTTCCATTGTATTACCTAATTAAGCTTTTGGATGAGTCAAGTTATTTTACTTTGATAGAGAAGACAATCTTTGGGTACGGGGTCACTGCTCGATCCAAGTCAAGCACACTATCAGAAATAAATTATATGTATTTTATTTTGGAGTTGTTATGTGTACCATACTATTTGGTTTGGTTGCAAAAACTCTTTGTTGCATCGGTATTTTGGGATGTTTCAACTTTGTTTTACCAACCTAAAGTAATTAACACTAACTTATCATTTTTTATTAATAAAAATTATTTGGTGGTTTTTTTCATTTAGGGGCGTTAATTGACTCTTGAATGAAAAAAAATCATTATCTATAAAACTAAAATTCATTCATGTATGTGTTATATTTCAGTGTGTTCATCACCCATTGTCGGGCTAACAAAACTAATAGTATTAAAAATAAAAATAAAAAAAACATGTAAATCAATACATCAATTTCAAAATTATTGTAGCAATTGTATCATACTCGGAACAAACGCATTTAAAACCTAAAAAATGTGACATCAAAAATTTTACATTAGGAATCCTTCAAAGTCTCCAATCAACAACATGACTAATCTTCTTTTCCAGTGTTTAATTTGTTTTAGGGTTAACAAAATGTGGTTGAGTAAAAAAATAATTTTTAAAAATTAAATCTGAAAGACACATCGAACCAAACAGTCGGGTAAACGTAGTATCTTTATTTTTTATTGAATGTTATATATATATATACATATAGTAATGAATGTAAAGTAGAGCCCATAATGAGTGGTGATTCAATGAGGTTAACCTCACGACCACTCGGTGCGGGTATACCTTTCAACCATCGAATTAAATAGATCTAGATGAAGTTGATGATAAACAAAAAAAAAAATGAAAATATTTAATTTCCTAATATATAGATATAATGGCGGGAAGAAACTCCTCAAATATAGAAACTACATTACTCTCTTCTTCCTTTTTCTTTTCTTTTGATCACATAAATGAGTTCAATGAAGCAACAAAGAAACTACAACTGGAGTTTTATACATGAAGAACAAGAGTTATAATCCTACTGATGCTGACAAAGGGATCAATCTCCTTTTGCCTATTTCTCCAAATTAGAGGAGTTATGATACCGTACGTTCAAGTTCAACTTTGAATTTTGTTGTGTCCTTGTCATTGAAAGGGTTTTCTAGGGTTTTAGGAGGGTACTTATTAATGCAATCCTTCCAAGCAGTCCCATCATCTAAATCTCTAACCACCTCCCATAAACAACTGTTACACTTGAACCCTGCACCAAACCCTATCATAAGAACTCTCTCACCCTTCTTAAGTCTCCTTTTACCATCCATGTATGCTAACACATACCATGGAGTACTAGCAGACGTGTTACCGAATCGATGAAGTGTCATCCTAGCTGGCTCAAGATCATATTCGTTTAGCCCGAGGCTCCTTCCAACGCCATTGATAACTGCGGTTCCACCTGCATGGATGACAAAATGGTCTACACCAGCCTTAAAGTTTATTATTGCATTCTCTCCGCCACCTATGGATTTGTTCTTGAAATGACGAAACACCATTACTATTAAAGCGCGAAGTAGTTCCCTTAAGGGAAGTACTTTTGGTGCCAATTCTCTTAGGTTCATGGTTAAAGCTTGAGTTGCACCTTTGGCCAGGTTCTTGCTTAAGTGGATCCCTAGATTCCCATTTTCATCCTCTTTCTGCACTGCATAGTTGTATGCTTCATCATCTGCACCGAGGTGAGTTCGAACTAGGTACTTCAATTTGAACATGGCTTGGTGTTTAAGACTATGCTTGTTTGTCAAGAGAATTGAACATCCACCTGATCGAAACAAGTAGTTTGGGAGCATCATGGACTTGTTGGTACCTGAATACCAACTTGGGGCGATAGATTCGGAGGTGACAACTATAGCAAAAGCGTTTTTATAGGTTTTAAAAACATTTTGGACTATATTGATGGAGACCAAACTTGCACTACAGCCCATTCCAGAGAGATTGAACACCTTTATGTCTTCTCTCATTTTGTAATGGTTGATTATCCTTGCAGCTAGAGAAGGTAAAGTAGTAAACAAGGATACATTTGCGACCAGTATATCGATATCTGAAGGAGAAATACCTGTCTGTGCAAAGAGGTTATCAAGAGTTTCATAGAAGAACTCTTCTATCTCCATTATTGCGTCTTTGAGACTAGGGGATTCTTCTCTACGCTCAACGATGTTTCGTGACACGTAGGTTTCATCACCTATGCCTGAGCCGACAGTCACCTTTAGGATGAATTTTAATTCTTCTCTACCAAGGTTTTTCTTTTGCAAGACAATGTCGCCTAGAAGTTCACTGCTTAGCTTTCTATCATCACTTGGTTTATAGCATTCATAATGAACTATATAGCAAGCTTGTTCTCCCCATTCATGGATGAGTTTTAGTAGGAGGAAGAATGAATAGAGAACTAAACAAAGAGACAACAGAACGAGGAGACCCATTGTCAAATGGGTGGAGAAAAGGTGTTAGGGTTAGGTTGCAACTTTCTTGTTAGGGTGTGTGCCTATTAATAAACCTAAAGGTTGCTAGGGTCCTTAAAACTCTACTTACTTTTCAGGAAAATAAAAACTCAATTAGCACTTTAACTACCTTCACTAATGTCCTCGTCATGCATTATAGTTGATTGAAGCCATCTTAATTGATGAATGTTCAATTTTTTGGTTGAGATCGTAGAATGAATCAGATCCGGAAAAGCAAAAAGCGCCTAATGAATTAGAATCCAATAATTAGGTGAGAAATGATCGATATGAGAAATCAACATAAATCAACATGTGTGGAGGAGTAAATTGAACAATTACTTTGCATAGATAAGCTATGGATGTGGATTTGATTTTATTCCTTGTCAGTTCCATATTTATATTGGTGGTTGAGGTATAGCTTTTCCTTTGAATTTGACTATTTATTTTATTCTGATTGAGCCTACTGATTTAGTGTAATATTCATTTTTTTTTATTCAAAATTTCAATTCAACTGGATGGGGAGTGCTTTTTTTGGCAAAGTTCCATTCCCATTAATAAAAATATAAAAAATCTATTTCTTGGTGCTAGCACATTTGAAGCAAATGCTATCAGCAATTAATTAGGTGTGTTGTAACTGCCAATACGTTATGTCTCTAATCCAAGAATTTATATAGTGTGAAGCCAGAGAAGACAGATGTACGGATCCTAATCAAATGTTAATATCAAAGTCAATAATATCTATTAGGTTTAAATAAAGAAACACAGACATTCCATGTTTATCATATAAATGTGATGTTTGATGTATCAACAACAAATTGTTAAGGAGTCCACATATAGTTTGTTCCGCAACCAGGTTGTCTAAACTAAAGAAATTCTTATGTATAAACAAGTTGCACCAGTAAGGGATAAAAATCTTGTCGCAAGTGAAATTCCGCAAAAGAAGAAGAAAACACAATTAGAGTTTTTCTAATAACATAGACATTTTATAGGATTTCTTATCGTCATCAACTAGAGACTCTTACCCAAGAAGAGAACTATTCCTATTTTGAGAAAGAGTATTGCTTGAAAATTCCGTACACTTTAGTGCGACCATCCAAGCCCCGAGTCTGATTTTTTTTTTAATCTTGTCTTAATTCAGGATCACATGGTCTAGTAATCTAGACTGTTATATTGGTTGATCAATCCATCTCGCCTTAACTACCCCGAGTTCACACACAATTTATAAAATAGCCAAAACTTCCTTTTGTTTTACCATGTGTATACAAGGAACAGGTTTTCCAATCATCTTCACTATTTTCTCATAGGCTTCAAAGTTTCAAATCGCTGATTCGGGTTTTCACATCAAGGAAGGTACTTATCCTCATTCTTTATGATTTCTTTAAATCCAATCCATGGTGATACTAATGTTGTTATTTTTATCATCGAAAATCAAAAGTAAGATTGGTTTTTCTTCATTGAGTACCAAAGATAAAGTTTGCAACTACAGACACTGTGGTGTTGCACTATTGTTACTTGTATTTTTTAAAATTTGTAACCAATTTTATCATCTCAATTTATAAATACAAGTAACTTCTTTCAAGTTGTAAAATAATCTAACAATTTTGGCTATTTTATAAATTGGTGCAATGAGTATAATTTTATAAATACAAGTAACTTCTTTCAAGTTGCAACTTCTAACAATCTAACAAGGTTAAAAAATGATTTAATTGTTTATTAGCTAGAGCTAGGTAAAGCAAAAGGGTACTTTGGGTATTTTATAAATTGGTGCAATGAGTATAATTTTTAAATCAATTTACAAAGTAGGTACGGAAATTCTAAATGGCGAGGAAAAAGGTGAGGGGGAGGGGTGTGACCGCTCATCCCCCTCCCCCACGCCCAATTCCTCGCCCATTTCCTCGTCGCCTAAAAGGGCTCAAGTAGGTATGAGGAGGAAAAACTTTCGGAGTATGATTTGTAAATATCTTTCACTTTAGGGTACTGATAGTAAATAATAATAAAATTTCTCTGCGCAAAAGAAAAAACACAAAAGTTTTTTCCCCCTTTTTTTTACAAAAAAACTTTCACCCCTTTAATTCAACCTCTGAAAAATAGAGCCTTAAATGTTTAGTTGAATAGCTCTCCTTAGCCTACATATACATGTATATTGCAACTATTATATTGATTTCAATCATGAAGTAGAGGGAGGATTCACCCCCAATACTTAAAGGGGGTGTATTCAAGTAGGATTTTTTTTTTATGGATTGTCAAGAATTTTAAAATTTTCATAGATTTTAAAGGATTGTAATGAATTTTACAAAATCCACATAGATTTTACAGGATTTTTGTGGATTTTCTCTAGTCAGATTGTCCCATCTTCTTCTTTCACAAATCCTAACCCTTACCCTAGAAGAAGTTGCAGAGTAGGGAAGGAAAGAGAGAGAGATCAAACGATCAATCTACAACAAAAATGAAATATCGATTGGTTTGGTGAGGTTCGGGTGGGGTTTTGCAGTGGTGGTTGGCGGTTGGGTCAGAGCCGTTGAAAATGGGTCGAGGACGTTGGTGTAGAGATCTCCAAACTCATAATCGTCATCTATTAGTGAGAGAGGTTTCTATGAGGGTTATTTGTGTTATCAGCGAAGAAAAAGAAGAATGAGAAAGAAAATGGAGAGAGCAATTGAGAATCCGAGAGGGAGAGGTTGGATTTTGATTTGGTTTTGTTATTTATACCTCACACTCACAAATCCTTCAAATTCCATTAATTTGACAAATCCATCAAAATTCACTATATATTAGTACCCATTTGATTTTGGTGGACTTTTGAAAAAAATCATGAATTAAATACCCTATGATTTTGATTAATTTTAAAACAATTCATATTGAATACCCCTGAATTTAGATGTATTCTTTTAAATTCTTAATTGAATACCCATGGATTTTAAAATCCTTCGCAATCCTTAATTGAATACACCCCCTTAGACTATTAGTACACTACCAATAATTAATTTTATTTCACATTTACTTGAACAAATTGAAGAAAACATAAATACCGTCGACGAAATGATTGAGAACTACGACGGGTCAAAATGCATTTTTTTTTTCTTTTTGTTCTTTGTATTCAGTAAGTATTGTAACACCGTCAAATTTTGGTGATTGCAAATTTTTTTTTTGAACATTGAGAATAAAATGAGAGGGGAAAGATGGAGTTCAATTGTTCACATAAGGGGTGAGAGTTTTTGCATTTTTTTCTTTTGCAAAGAGAAAAAAAGAAAATTTTTTAGCTGCCTTGTTTCAGCGCCTCTTTGGGGTTTTTTGACACTTCTACCCCTTTTGTGGATGATGTTTTGTGTTTGTGTTTGTGTTTTAAGGAGAAAGGGTAAAAAGTGTAAAATTTTCCCAAAGAGGCACCGAAACAAGGCATCTAGAATTACTAAAAAAAAAGAAAAGAGATAGAAGATGGAGGGAGGAAATTTAGTAGGAGGCCAAATGTGTGATGGCTCAGTGGTTGAGCAGTGGCGGATGGCATCACTAGGTCACTGGGTTGATCCCAACCGGCGGCATCTAGGGTGGGATGAATTAAGGGATTAAAAAAAAAGTAGGAGAGAAAAATTAAGGGATTGTATTTCATATTGTATTTCCTTTTGATTTTCAAAGATAATTTACTTTGGAAGTGTAATATTTCCATGCATATGGGAACTCTAAATGCATCAATGAATATGACCACACATATGGGGTTGATATCCATCATCGATGGATTCAACAAGAAGTATTGTTCCCAAAAATATTACAATATTTTTCATTTCTATATTAACTGTACTTTTTGTACAAATTTAATTTCAATGAAAGGATATATATAGTTTATGTCGAATTTATTAACATAGGTCATTGTTAAGTGTGTTAATAATTTAAAAAAAAACCTTATGTCCCTCCTTTTGCATCACTAATTCTTGTCTACCTATGTAATACCGAAGAAAACCACCTTATATTATATTATGAATCAAACCCGTTATCTTCGATTTTGATTTGGTTTTATAATTTTTCGACCACTGTGAATTGTATGTTTCAAAAACCTTATTTATGGACTTAAAAAAACATTTAGTAAGTTTGAAGAAACTAAACCTACTGCATGCCCAAGTATAAGGTGTGGCCATAATCCAATCTCATGAATGTTCCTTGTAAGTAGGGTTGATAAGCTGTGTTGTGTCCGGTGTCCCCATTCTCTATTCTAAGGCTCTTATGTTATGTCTCCCCATCACAAATTTATTTGCCTCACCTACCGCATGTTATGTCTCCCTGTCAAAATTTATTTGCCTCACCTACCACAGTGAGCTCTCAGAGCATTACAAGCACAACTACATGTTGGGTCTCAATGAACTCAGCAGAAGATAAACATGAAATTGTACTGCACATTAAGTTTGATAAAAATGTTGGATATTTGTTTAGGCCATCTCTGGGGCTGTCATTCTGTAGTTGAACTATAATGAACTTAGTCGTTCATTTTCGGAAGATCTAATAATATCATTTTTTGCAGGAGCAAAAGTGGTTACAAAAGATTCTAATGGTCCACTTTGATTTGTTATCAAAAAAAGTTGCGACAGTCCTTACGAGCATCTTCAATAGGCAAGGCATACATGTATGTCTATCAGCTAAGCTAATACCCTATTTGACCATAGAACGAGTTTTACAGAGCAAACCATAAGAATTAGCGACTTTTTTTTAATATTCCAAGGACCGTATACTAACCTCAAATTCTTCTGATTTTAATGGTTGTTTTTTCTTTGGAGAACTTTTTATCATCACTTAATTAACAATTTCATGTATTGTATAAGTTAGACGTTCTGTTATTTGTTCTAGGTACAGGACTGCCGCATGGATAGCTCCATTAAAACAACCACCAACAAGTTTATCCTATTATTGAGACGAGGACAAACTTAATTCATGTATCGGAGAGCATGATCAGAGCTTAACCTCAAACCAGAAGGCTGTAAAATGGGCGAACCAGTTTTTGATCTAATAGGAAGTCTTAACTTACTTGCATAATTCTATGGAATTTTATAATGACACAAGATCCTCGGTTTGTATCTTCTTTGAAAGATAAACCAAGCAGTTTCACTGTAGCACATACGTGGAGGATACTGAATTTTCCTCAGGATTTTCCAGAGGATGATTATGCGCCTCTTATCACATTCAGTGCAAAACAATCATATCCCCTTGAAGTGCCCCCCCCCAAAAAAAAAAAAAAAAAAAAACAAACAAACTGTGGTCCTTTAAGCTTAGATCCCATCTTAATAAAGGATTGATTGCGGCATGATCATATCTCCTTACCTAGAGGTTAATCACTTAGTAAGTTTGTGTTGCGACTTATTGCGGAAGCAGGTAGACACCAACAATTGCACACAAGTACCACAAGGATCCAATAAATTAAATAGAGCAACTAGCAATGAAAGTAATTAGAGAAAACCAAGAACGTACATACCACAAAAGACACAAAGTTTACGTAGTTCGGCGAATTGCGCCTACGTCCACGGTGAGGTGATTCCACTATATTCAAGAACAAGGTACAAGAAGATGACAATTCTCATACAATCTCTCAACAAGAGATGAAACAATTCCAGCAATTATCTTTTTCTATTCCCTGTGCTTCACAGTTATTCTACATCCAAAAAACAGCTACATTTTCTAGTATATATAGCGTCTTGTTTCCTGTTATACAACAATTCTTTCACAGCAGTTTCCTGTTTCACAGTTGATGTTTCCTGAATCTGTTCCAGTTCAAAATCAGTTTCCTGTTCAAAAAATAGTTGTCTGTTTCCTGTTCAAAAAATAGTTTCCTGTTTCACAAAACAATTTCATGTTCCTGTTCAAAAAACAGTTATGTTTCCTGTTTCACAATTCTCCACCTCAGTGAATTTTTTTTAAAGGAAAAAATGAGCCGAAACAAGGCAAAAGAATAAACTGATCAACACTCCACCATAGCTTTGTCACCTCACGAAACCACCCCGAAGGGAAAAGCCCCAAAGGGCCCTCAATCAACATGAGTCAATGTGGAGTAAGTCCAAACAATGTTAGAACTTAACTTCAGGAACAACCTTTGTCAACATATCAGCAGGGTTGTCTTTTGTGTGTACTTTCACCAAAGACACATCACCATCCTCAATTACATCTCGAACAAAGTGATATCGGACGTCAATATGCTTAGTCCTTGCGTGATGAACCTGATTTTTAGCCAAGTGGATGGCACTCTGACTGTCACGGAGAACCTCAACACTATCTTGTTCCACACCCAAGTCATTTACAAGTCCTTGAAACCAGAATGCTTCTTTTACAACTTCTGTCAATGCCATATACCCTGCCTCTGTAGTAGAGAGATCCACTGTATCCTGAAGCATAGATCTCCAACTAACCGGAGCACCGTATATCTGAAATACGTAACCAGTAGTAGATCTTCGTCTATCTAGATCATCAGCATAATCAGAATCAACAAACCCACGAACCTGACATGTATCTCCACCAAAGTCCAAACCCACATCCAAGGTACCTTTTAAGTACCTAAGCATCCATTTCACTGCCTCCCAATGTTTCTTCCCAGAGGTTTCCATATACCTGCTCACAACACTAATAGCCTGTGAAATGTCAGGGCGTGTACACACCATAGCATACATTAAACTGCCAACTGCACTAGCATAAGGAGCATGTGACATGTATTCCTTTTCTTCCACTGTGACTGGAGATAACTTTCGAGAAAGTCTAAAATGTGAAGCCAAAGGAGTAATAACCGGCTTTGCGTTTTCCATGCCAAACCGTGATATGACCTTGTCAAGGTACCCCTTTTGTGAAAGAAATAATTTTTTATTCTCCCTTTCTCTTCTTATCTTCAAACTCAGATGCAAGTTGAGACTTCAATTTATTTATCTCCACCATACTCTTACAGGCAATGAGCATATCGTCAACATAGAGCAAAAGATAGATAAAATCGCCACTACGAAGTTTTTTCAAGTAAACACAACAATCATACTTACTTCGTGTGAACCCATGTTTCAACATAAAAGTGTCAAACCGTTTGTACCACTGCCTAGGTGACTGCTTTAACCCATAAAGTGATCTCCTCAAACGACAAACATGGTCTTCTTTTCCAACAACCTTAAAACCATCCGGCTGATGCATAAAAATTTTCTCTTCTTAGTCTCCATGCAAGAAAGTTGTTTTCACATCAAGTTGTTCAAGCTTAAGGTCACCATGAGCTACCAAGCTCAACAACACACGTATAGAAGTGTGTTTTATCACAGGCGAAAATATCTCATTGTAGTCAATGTCTTCCCTCTGAGCAAAACCCTTAGCTACTAATCTTGCCTTGAACTGAGTACCAGACTCTAGAGTAGCCTGTTTCTTCTTAAACACCCACTTGCAGCCAATTGCTTTCCTTCCATTAGGCAACGACACTAGATCCCAAGTATGGTTCTTCTGGAGAGACTCCATCTCACCCTGCATAGCTACTAACCAACTCTGACTATCTGAATGACGAGCGGCCTGCTTGCAAGTAGTTGGCTCATCGTCTTCCACAGAGAGTGCATATGCAACCAAATCAACTGTATTCAACTGACCATAGTGCTTCAACGGTTCTTCAAAGCCAAAATTTTGAACTTGCTTAACCGATCGTTTTGACCTAGTTAAGGCCAAAGGTTGCTGCTGGGATTGATTATCTTCAACTGGTTGTTGTTCCTCATGGTCTTCAGGCTCATAACTCAGATCATGTGTGCCTGCTTCAACCACTTGTTCATCAACTGCATCCACAGACGCTTCAACTTCCACTTTCTGAGTGTTACTAGATTCACCACCACTATCAACCAACTCCTTAGCTTTAGTACAAGCTAACAAGGAATTCTCATAAAATGTAACATCTCGACTGATCACAAATTTATTATGCTCTAAACACCATAGACGATAACCCTTCACGCCTTTTGCATACCCCAAGAAAATGACCTTCTTAGCCCTAGCATCAAGCTTATTTTCTTTCACATGATAGTAGGCAATACAACCAAAAACTTTCAGTATATTGTAATCAGCATGTTCACCTGACCACACCTCATAAGGTGTTTTGCAGTCTAATGTAGAATGTGGCGATCTATTAATCAAGAAACACGCGGTGGCTATTGATTCAGCCCACCATTCTCTGCCAAGACAAGCATTGGAGCGCATACACCTAGCTCTTTCAAGCATAGTACGATTCAATCTCTCAGCAAATCCATTTTGTTGTGGCGTGTCTCTAATAGTCCAATGTCGAACAATTCCTTCCTGATCACAAAACGGTACAATTATTAGACCTCAAAGTCTTCACCTTTCTTCCAGTTCTATTCTCAACCATTGCTTTGCACCTTTTAAATGTCTCAAATACTTCATTCTTAGACTTCAAAAAATTTACCCATGTGTAACGGGAATAATCATCAATGAAGGAGACAAAGTACCTGGAACCTCCCTTAGAGGCGACCTTCGCTGGCCCCCACACATCTATATGCACATAGTCTAGAATACCTCTGCTCATGTGCTTAATTGTACTGAATTTTACCCTGCATTGTTTTCCATATACACAATGCTCGCAAAACTCCATAGTCGGTTTCTGCATACCCTTCAGTAACCCTTGCTTGCTCAGTGGAGACAATCTTTTTTCTGTCATATGCCCAAGTCGCATGTGCCATAACCTAGTGCTTTCCGATGAAGAAGTTCCCACTGCCACATTTTCTGTTACCGTGTTACCCATCAAGGTGTACAAGTTACCTTGTTTGATCCCTTTCATGACAACCAAAGACCCACGGACAACCTTTAAAACTCCACCTACCGCTGTAAACTTACAACCATTGGAGTCTAAAACACCAAGCGAGATAAGGTTCTTTTTCAAGGCTGGGACATGCCTCACATCAGTTAAGGTTCTCACAACACCATCATGCATCTTAATCCTCATTGTTCCAATTCCAACTGTCTTGCAAGCGTAATCATTACCCATCAGAACAGTACCACCATCAATGTGCTCATAGGTAGTGAACCACTCCCTGTTTGGGCACCTATGGTAAGAACACCCAGAGTCAAGGATCCATCTCCCTTATATATTTGTGTTTTCACCCGCAGCTAAATAACATTCTTCATCCTTTTTCGTACTAGATGCATAACTTGCTTCTTCGTACTAGATGCATAACTTGCTTCACTAGTATCACCCTTATCTTGTTTTTTCTTGCCCTTCCAACTGTTATCATGATTACTGATTTGGACAATTTTTTCTAATATGCCCCCACTCTCTACATTTGTGACATTGTGGACCTCTAGACTTTGATCTAGATTTTTCACTCTTTGAAGATGATTTCACTTGAGACCTTCCTCTAGCAACCAACCCTTCAGCTTGATCTTTCCCACTACCACTTGATGAAGTTTTCTTCCGAATCTCATTGGACAAGAGTGCACCGGTAGTTTCATCAAATGTAAGTTCATCTTTCCCAAACAAAATTGTTTGTACAAGATTTTCATATGACTACGGCATGGAGTAAAGCAATATAATTGTTTGGTCTTCATCCTCAATATTCACATCCACATCTCTCAAATTTGAGATAATCCGTGTAAACTTGGCGATATGGTCACCAATTGGAGTGCCCTCATCCATTGCTAGTCTGTACAATTGGGTTTTCAAGTATAACATGTTTGATAATGTCTTAGTCATAAACTGTGACTCAAGCTTCAACCAAACATCAGCTGCCGTAGTCTCTTCATTAACTAAAAAAAACTATGTCGCTATCCAGACACAAGCAAATAGCAGCACGAGCCTCCAAATCCAATTTTTCCTATTCATCATCTGACATGGTTTCAGCCTTTTTATCCTTCCCTAGTAATGCCTTGTATAATTTCTGAGAAATAAGCAAATTCCTAATTTGTATTCTCCAATATCCGAAATCGTTCTTACCATTAAATTTCTCGATTTCATACTTCCCAACATGGGCCTTGCTCACCTTGGATGCCATTGCAAACAAAACCTGTGACTTTCTAGACAAGAAGTTTCACTACGGTTTTTCTTCAAACAACTTGTGCACAAACAAACCCTAGCACTTTTGAATCTTCACAATCTTGAGTAGAACAATTCAAGATCAATTTCCCTTAGTGCTCTGATACCAATTGTTGCGATTTATTGCGGAAGCGGGTAGACACCAACCACTACACCAAAAGGCCTATTTAGCTACGCGGAGCTGGCCACGGTTCTAAACCGTTGGTTTATTTGCCACGGCAAAAAATCGTGGCTATAATGACCAACAGCTTAAAACCGTGGCTAAAAAAAAAATGGTCACGGCCCACAACCGTTGGTTTATTTGCCACGGCCTAAAACCGTGGCTAAAAAAATGGCCACGGCTCAAAACCGTTGGTGTATTTGCCACGGCCAAAAACTGTGGCTATAATGATCAACGGCCTAAAAGCGTGGCTAAAAAAATGGTCACGGCTCAAAACCGTGGCTATAATGACCAATGGCTAAAAATCGTGGCTACCCTAAAAACGCTGAAAAAAAATTGGGCGGGCTTTTTGGCGCTCGATTCTTTCCTCCCTCCTTTTCCTTGGCGCTCGAAGGTCCTCCTTCCCTACTCCCTCTACTCGACTTCCACCTTCCCTGCTCCCTCCACTCGACATCGACCCTCCCTGCTCCACTCGAAGCTCCTCCTTCCCTGCTCCCCTCCACTCGACTTCCCTGCTCCCTCCACTCGACATCGACCCTCCTTCCTCCCTCGACTTCCCTGCTCCTCCCTCGACTTCCCTCCTCCCTCGACTTCCCTGCTCCTCCCTCGACTTCCCTCCTCCCCTCCTTCCTTGCTCTTCCCTCCTTGCTCGGCATCTTCAACCTCCAAACCATTTTGCAAAAATTCATTAAGCGACTGCAGATTCTCTCGTACAGGTACTCTCTCTCTCTCTCTGCTTTCTTTTTGTGTCTTCTATCTTAGTTTTTATGGGATGCTAAGTGTTTGATTAAATTTTTGAAGAGTGAATTGAAATGTGTTTGTATTTTTCACATCTTATGCTTTTTGCTCTCCTACTCATATGTTCATAGATGAAGTGTATCTGAAGCGAGAATTGTTTGATGAAATTAGGGTTTCTGAATCTAGAGTTTCTTTATTTAGAGGTTTTGAATCTCTAGGGTTCGAATTGAAACTGTATGTTTTTTGAAATCTGGATTCGTTTATTGATGAAGATAGAGAAGATGTTTCACTGTCTTAGAACCTAATTTGTTTCAATATCTGGAAGCTGAGTTGCATTATTACATTCCTGAATTTGGGTTCGTTTATTCTTTGAAGATTGTTATAGGGTCATTGTAAAACTATACATGCACAAGTGTTCCATTCAAACAGTAACCAAAAGCAAATCAGAACTTCATTTTAATGATCAAAGCGCGAGTAAATATCTATATATCAAAAAATTTCAGTATTCTTTGAATTTACATATCAAATCTTACTAGTATTTGTGTTTCTATATATCAAGCTTTCCCTATAAAGGTGGAGTGAGGAAACAAAGAGTACAATATATCCATTATATGTGCCGATGGGAAGGGAACATAATAAGAAATTTATGCGACTACAGTGTACAAAAAGAGCTAGTGATGAGTAGCGACCACGTGAAGAGAGCAATTTGCAAAAACTGGGATATGACTAATATCTTGGCATATTGTTATGTCATGGCAATATATCGTGAATCAACTGTATATCAAACCATCTGTGATTGTGATGTCAGGTGTTGAAACCCATTGCAGAAGTTGTGTTCTGTACTTAACAAACTCTTACCACATCTAATATAATTGTTACTTCGAACCTTTGAATCTTGATTTCATCATAATTACCTTACATGGATACTCGTAACCATTACGGATTAGACCAGTGTGGCAGCAGTTAGTAACTGAAAAACGCTTTCGGTTTATCTCAAATGATAAAGAATGACTAATTATTGAGATTGTTATAGACTTTGTCAATGCTAGTTGTTATCTGCTTTACTCTTTTGTTAGTTGATAAGATAAGTCTATTTTGCATGTTTATTCCTCTTATAAGCATGCTCCTTGTCAATCTTGTTTTTACTACTTTTACCTTCAAATGCAACTTGACCATGACATGGGATTTCTGCATTTCTAGTAGCAAATATGACATGAATTTTTAATTAACAGTATGTTAGAACTTAGAATGATGCCTTGTACACGAAATTGTTGTTCTAATTCCACTCCATACAGTGAAGTCTTTGGTAGGCTAAGGCTCGGGATGCCTGGTTGAAGAAAAAAATTCATTATATTCATCTCTTTTTTATTCCAGTCAACCATTACGAAGGCTGCTTTTGGATAAAGCTTTCTACCTATTTAGGAAGAGGAAACAATAAAATGTATCTCATGTTGGATACCAACTTGTGGTTCTAATGAATGGAGTTTTCTTCTTTAGATCTTCACCTAACAGTCCAACCGATAGCTACTAATTAACTCAATGTATGAAACAAAAAGAATCAAAGTCTTCATGAAAAAAATCAAAGTCTTAATGAAACCATTTTATTCGAAATTTCTAAACACGTTTTGAAATTGAAAATAAAAGCCAAGACAATGTCATTCCGTGTTACTTACAAGTTAGCTTGTCCTGACTATTCTTTCTACGTTTAATTCAATGCTCTATAAATACCAATAATCATTCTAAAATCTTACAAACCTCACACCTGAAATACAATACTCAAAAGCGTACCTATTAAGACCCAAACTGCTTGAATATGTCTGCCTTAACATCATCAGGAAGCAGCACCACCAGCACCATAAGAAGCAAAACATTTCAAGGCCTAGGAAACCTAGTTAAACTTCTCCCTAGTGGTACTGTCTTCGTATTCGAGTTCCCGAATCCTGTTATGACCAACAACGACCAATGTCACACTAGTAACAAGTACCTCACTAGTATCCTCATTGCACTTTGTGGAATCTCTTGTATAGTCTCATCCTTTACAGATAGTTCCACCGATGATGAAGGTGTTACTCAAGTTGGGTTCGTATCATGCAAAGGTGTTAAGTCCACTTCATCCAGTTCAACCAGTTCATCAGCCAATAAACTCCAAATGATGGACTTTGTCCATGCTCTTCTATCAGTGATTGTATTTGCAGTGATTGCACTGCTGGATCCTAATACAGTTGATTGCTTCTACCCATCTTTAGAGAAAACTGAGAAGAACGTTGTCATGATCTTGCCTATTGCTATAGGGGCTGCCCATAGTGTCATATATGTTATGTTTCCTTCGAAGCGGAATGGTGTAGGCTACTCTACTACTGGTACTACCACAAGCCAGAGCTCATCATAGAAATCATTGTGTGGTAGATGTTAAATATATAAGGACCAATATTATTTGATTAATTGCTTACTGGAGTTGCTCAAATTATGTAAGTTGAATGATAAGATGTATACTACACCAAAAGGCCTATTTAGCTACGCGGAGATGGCCACGGTTCTAAACCGTTGGTTTATTTGCCATGGCAAAAAACCGTGGCTATAATGACCAACGGCTTAAAACCGTGGCTAAAAAAAAATGGCCACGGCCCAAAACCGTTGGTTTATTTGCCACGACAAAAAACCGTGGCTATAATGACCAACGACCTAAAACGTGGCTAAAAAAAATGGCCACGGCTCAAAACCGTTGGTGTATTTGGCACCGTTTTCTTGAACTGTTCAAAGAATTATCTTCAAATGATTATTGTTATTCTTGTCTATTTTTATCTGTGTGTTTTACTATTTCTGTATGTTCTTTCTCCTGTGTTCAACTATCTGTTCTAGACTGTAAGTTTAGTTTGCTTTTTGAAACTTAGTAGTCCCGGGTGCAAAATTGGTATCAGATGAACTGAAATTGATTGGAAAGATGGAGGTAGTGTCAATAAAAGCATATCTTTATTTCTATTTGTTTTCTCAAAACAATTCTTGGATGAACACCTCGTTATACTAGCGGTAACCTAGTATCGGCACCGTTCTCTTGAACTGTTCAAAGAATTATCTTCAAATGATTATTGTTATTCTTGTCTATTTTTATCTGTGTGTTTTACTATTTCTGTATGTTATTTATCTTGTGTTCAACTATCTGTTCTAGACTGTAAGTTTAGTTTGCTTTCTGAAACCTAGTAGTCCTGGGTGCAAAAATGGTATCAGATGAACTGAAACTGATTGGAAAGATGGAGGTAGTGTCAATAAAAGCATATCTTTATTTCTATTTGTTTTGTCAAAACAATTCTAAGAACAATTCTTGGATGAACACCTCGTTATACTAGTGGTAACCTAGTATCGGCACCGTTCTCTTGAACTGTTTAAAGAATTATCTTCAAATGATTATTGTTATTCTTGTCTATTTTTATCTGTGTGTTTTACTATTTCTGTATGTTATTTCTCTTGTGTTCAACTATCTGTTCTAGACTGTAAGTTTAGTTTGCTTTCTGAAACCTAGTAGTCCTGGGTGCAAAATTGGTATCAGATGAACTGAAACTGATTGGAAAGATGGAGGTATTAGGGTACTCCCATGTATTCCATGTCTATTGAATACTAGTTGATTAAGCAGACACTCTTAGATATTATTCTAGTAAACTAATTTGCTTCTTATGCCAATTCATGGGCCTCAAAGGGAGATGATTAAGGGGAAAGACAACCCCAACCTGAAGGGCTTACTGGAATTTTAATTGACTATGCTACAATATTTTTTGATGCATTTCTAATGCTAGTTTAGTCATCCTCTTTGGTTGAGACCAATTATTTTGTCTTTGTTTCTTATTTTGACTTTTGAGTTGGGAAAGGGAAGCTTTGTAGCTAAGTATTCAGATTGGCTTTTCCAATGCTTTATAAAAATCTAATTGTGGTGATATGTTGTGGAAGGAAACTATCTATAAATGTAGTGTATATAGTTGTTTCTTATTTCTTTTTGTTTGATAATGGTTAATATCTATAATGTCATTGATAGAAATGGGTAGTACTCGCGGCAATCTCTCCACCAATGATGTCACTACATCTACAAATGATGACAGTGAAGTTAAAAAGACCATACAGTTCAATGTCCATGGTTTAGCAGTTGGACCTGGAGCTAGAAATTTCAATAAACACATTGGAAAGCTTGTTGAACCCTTGTGCCCATCAAATTCAAGGGTTGGCACCATGTTACTGACAACTACAAAGAGGATGTGTGGAATGACCTCAAGGTGAGATTTTACATCATTGATTTTCATAATGTCTTATTTTATTGTCAACTTATATCTCAATGGCTTATTTGTAGCGTGAATACGACATCCCAAATTATGTGAAAAGGAGTGTGCATTTGAAAATGCCAGAATATTTCAGAAGGTTCAAGGCAGATCTTAGGAAGGACTATTTGGATAAGTATCCTAGCATTGAGGAACAAGAGAAGCATGTTCCAAATGGTGTAAGAGAGGAGGATTGGAAGGAGTTTGTTTGCTATGAGAGCACCCCTGAAGCGAAGGCAATTAGAGCCCAAAATGCCAAAAACAAAAAGGGTTCAAAGTATGTATGGGGGGGTGGCCAAAAGAGTGCTGCAGAAGTGGAGTATGAAATGGTAATTGAGTTTCTAGCTACTAGTACAATAATAACCATTTAACTATATAGGCTGAGACTAATCTTTCAAGTATATAGGTTGAGAAGAACCCTGATGGGGAACCAGTCACACGCACTGATATATGGATTGCTTGTCACACGGGAAAGGATGGAAAACCCACGCATGGTACAGAACTATATATGGTATGTGCCCAATGATGTCTTTTATACACAATTCTTAATTTACTTTGTAGTTTGAATATTATTTGTGTCCTGATTTATTTTATTTTTTTCATTCTTTTGAAGGAACAAGTTAAAGCAAAAAAGGCCGCCTTGCAAGAATCTTCAACCCAGGGTACCACTGACCTCACTATTGATAATGATCCTCTAAGCCAAGTGTTTGGCCAAGAAGAAAGGGGACGTGTTCGTTGTGTTGGAACCATCGTCTCTAAAACGAAGTATGATGCTTCACTTCCCATTCGTTCATTGCTTTTCGATAAAACATTGGAAGTAAAAAAAATTTAGCGAAAAATATGATAGATTGGAAGAAAATGTTCAATGGATACGAGAGAGACTTGAAAATGGAACTTATGTGAGGCCATCAACAAGTGAGGGAACACAATGAGGGACACAAAGAACTAAAGATACATTACCTCCATCGACAAGGCAACCAGAAAATCCATTACCTCCATCTCCATTACCACCATCTTCTCAAGGTGTTGCGAGGTTTCCTTCTCCAAGCAATCTTGTTCCTTCAGTGTCAAGGACTTACAAAGTTTGTGATTGGCATAAGAATGTCATTGCGATAGAAATAGAGGTTGTAGATCCTATCCATCGATTCTCTTGCGATTGCCATGGATCATTGAACCCTGCAACAGAGATCAGACTTTCCTTATGCTTCAAATATATGACTGAGGTGAAACTTTACCAGAGTGATCCAAAAGGAGACATGATGGGGGATTTGGACGTTGGTGATTTCTTCGTATGGTGTAAAAATCATGTGGAACTTGATGATTGATAGTTACAACTATGTTGGAAGCAATGTAATGGTGGCAGCAAAAGAGGAGCTGAGTAAAATACACTACGGGCACGTGATTGTTCATTTTAAGGTAAATTGCCCCCTTCTTTCATGGAGTCTACGCTCTGAATAAAAAAACAAACTTCTTCAGGACGCGCGTATGTGGTACGCGCGTATGTGAATTCTTTCTTCCTTCCTTCACTTTGGTTTTGGATAGATAAGTTATCATGCATGAATTTGCTACAAATCAATTTGTCATGTTGGTTTATGGAACTGGTACTTATAACATTATTCTGCTGCTCTAGTTGCTTACTACTGCTACTTATACTACTACTTTTGGTTTAGTAAATGGATTGACATTTTGATTGAAAGAGTTTCTTCATTCAATTAAAAAAACTAACTTGTTGTATAATGGATTTTGGATCAGATGAGTGTTCATACAGCTGAACCATTGCCCTAGTTGCCTTCCATCTTTCTTTAATGATTTATTTTTATGGTTGTTGCAGGTTCACATTGTACAGAGAGGAGTTGTTCGCCCTTTAATTGAGATGCTCCAGTCTCCAGACGTGCAACTCAGGGAAATGCACATGTTAGTTATTTCCTTGACATTTTGTACAATGATCTTTATTTTAGTAGGGTTGATACTATTACAATGATTCTCGCAATGAACCTCTTTTCTTGTAAAGCAGTTTCTAGTTTGCAAAAAAAATAAAAATAACGCTCAGTATGTAATCTCCTGTTTTGAGTTTTAGATTAACATTTTGTTAAGGAATTGCTAAGGTGCATGTTTGCTGGGAAAAACAAAAAAAACTCAAGTAGGTAAATGTGTTGTTCTTGGTTTCTGTTTTCCAGGATTCACATAACCAAGCTGGCATTTGCTCACAATAGTGGTCTAGTGCCATTACTGAAGCTTCTTGACTCAAAGAATGGTTCTCTGCAGCACAATCCTGCCATGTTTTTCCGATGATATAATTGAACATATCTTCAAATTTTTACCAATAAAGACGGCAATCTGTGCTGGAGCCAAGTCCATTAGACTCTCAGCATCATGGAAACAATACCTTAATTTAGATTTTGGTAAGGCCATGACCAGAAATGTCATACTTCGAACAGATTACATTTCTGCAATTAAAAAGGTCCTAGAAAGTCATTTGGGACCAAAGGTACGTTATTTTCGCTTGTGCTGTGATCCATATGAAGTGCAATATAAAGTTTATGATTGGATCAAAATTGTTGTATCAAAAGACGTGGAAGAGTTGGATCTGGACTTCTCAGAGTCATATGGATATTTTCAATTCCCATCTGATTATTTGTTGGGTTGTGTTTATCAATAGTGACATTGAAATTATCAGGTTCTACGTTAATATTTTCTAGTAGTTTCACTGGTTTTGTTGAAATAGAAAGTACTTTCACTGGTTTTCTGGACTTCCTATTTTCTAGTACTTTCACTGGTTTTTTGGACTTCTCAGTAAGTAGAAAGTCATTGGTTTTGTTTATCAATAGTGACGTTGAAATTATCTGATTATTTGTTTGGTTGATGCTTTTGTTGTACAGTTTGACTGTGTTTATATGTTTTATCAGGAAATGAAATTTTGTATGCTAAGACATGACAAATTAGGCCAAATTAGGAGCTCCATCTTTTACATTAGTCAGATTTAGTATATTTTGTTGTTCTTTTTGTTCCCCTCAACTAGTTGGACCATCTCAATCTCTAGCTTGTATTTTCTTCTATTTGGTTTTTAATGCATTTGTGTTTTGTTGATAGAAAAATCATATAGTTGAAAAAATTATTATGTTGGAATCTGCAGTGTTGGTCGGCAGCTTCTTTGTTGAAGCACAAGAGTGATCACAGGGAATCATTTTCACTGGCAAAGCAGCACTTGAATTTTGAGTGCACAGAAGAAGAGACGCAACCTATGTACAAAAAATAGCGAACGCTGAAGAGAAAATTTTGTCATGCAGAAAACGTTAATTTCAGTTCTTCAGGTAGCTCTGCCCCAGAAACTAAAGAAGCTCAGAAGCAGCCTTCACAGGCAAGGCATACAATACCAACTGCTTTTGTCCAAGAGGAGTTGGAGGAAGGAGAGATCAGAATGAGCGCTCAAAGTATCAGCTGCTTCAATCAACAAGACTCTACAAAGCAGGGGCAAGCATCTGACTCTGAAAAGGCCCAAGAATCCCCAAGAAATGAGTCTGGCAAGGCCATTACTCAAGTTAAGAGGTTTTACAGCGAGAGGATGCGGAGGATTGGAGCAAGGCAAATGAAAGAATACAATGCATTGAATAAAAAATGGAAGAAGCAAAAGTTTGGTTGGAACGCGAGCACAAGATTGAGTCAGCTGTAATACGTACTCTACATAATCAAATGTCGGTAAGATTAGAAAAGCTAAAAGTGGTAGATCAGAACTTCGAGAAGAAAATAAAGGAATTCAAACTTCACAAGGAGACCGAACACAAGAAACTTGAGGACATGCAACAAGCAGAAAGGGATGAAGAAAAATGGTTGAAATCTCAGTGGATGAAGGAAGCAAAACATGGGTCATTCGTGGATCCTTATGTCATGCTCCCATTGCCAGATTCTGGGGCTAGCATGGAGGGTTTTGATGAAGATGGAATATGTCATGAGAAGGGTGTTGTTCCAACATTCACTACAACCTCTGTACAGACACTGGAACCTACTGGAGTTACAATGAGAGGCATGTAGCCCTTGCTCTAGACTTTGCGGTTTCATCAGTTCAGATACATCTTTTTCTATTCGAATTGCATGTATACATGTGAAAATGCTCCATTTTTAGAATTTTTTTTCTCTTTCTAAACTATTCATTTGATGTTTGCACTTAACTATGGCCTGTCGCCATACAGTCTAGTGAAATGGGTGAATGTAATACTGGGTTAGATTCTTGTGAAAATGGTGTAGCACCATCCTTGGAGCAAAATCAGAGAGGCTCACCTTTTGTTGAGCAGCATGCTGTGCCTGCCGAAGATGATGGAATTTCATCAATTCAGGTACAATTTTTATTTGTTGAGACTCCTATGTGACAAAATGGCCCTTTTAAAGTTTCTCTTTTACAGTCTGATCAGGTGGATGAAAACAATACTAGGGTAGATTGTCTCGAAAATAGGGACTCCTGTGTGTGGCTGTTTGCTGTATGAACAAGCTTGAATTAGTCAAGCTTCTCCTCACACTTGTTTGTCCCACCTGAGTCTTGAATGTCTCTACACACAAGTTATTTGTTACTACTTGCTAAAGGTTCTAATTTGGATATGTATCAGTTTATGAGCCTGAATGAGTGTTTTTTATGTATAAGTTCTTCCAAGTCTTATCTTCCTAAACCAAACAAATTGAGGTCCCTCTTATTCTTCTTATTCTTCCTTATTTTACTATACTCCCTTATTTTAATCTATGTTTCCCCCAACACTGCTGCCAGCCGTATGACTTTTTATACTCTGGGATGCTTGTCACTCATTGAAAACCATTTGAGAGCTTGCATCTTGCTATTTGGAGCCCGAGTAGTGGTTTATGGATTCTGCAAGGGAATGCTTTTACTTCATTCATGATATCAAAATTCTTCCATAAGATGTTTTAATCTACAATAAGGGTTAAACTTCAGTCACCATCACTTATGGCATCTGCAGCTCTATGATGAATTGATAGAGACAGTGAAACAAAATACAGATGATGCATATTGTTGTTCCTACTGTTCTTAATTTATTCAAATAACAAATTTTGCTTCACTTTGAAAATAATATTTTGATGTTATTGGTTTTTGCAGGAAAAATGGCTTCCAACTTTAAGAAATCTTGTTTCTCATATCAATGACACTTTCAGTCACAACTTCCAAGAGATGGTTGTTGCGGGAGAGGTACTTCATATGCATATTTAATTGAATTCTGATTGCTAAGACTAAATAGGGATTGAGTTTCATCCACTATGACAAGCTCCAGTCACATACCAATGCTAAATCGTTTGTGTTCATATGGGATATAGGTGAAAGTTCCATTATATGCCTGTGACTATTATGCTTATGCTCTTCTAGCCTCTGGTTTTGTGGACCTTGTTGTTGAATCCGGCCTCAAGGTTAGACATTGATTTCTTTCCTTTCTATAATAATGATAGGATTCATATCATAACAGTCAGGATTTCCCTGTGTAACCTAATACATTGAAGCATCATTGCTTTGCACTGTTGATTTCAAAATTCTTGGCAATTGTTCTAAACTTGGGAGTTAATCTTGTTTCCTGCATTTCAGCCATATGATTTCTTGTCATTGGTTCCGGTCATAGAAGGTGCTGGTGGATTAATTACTGATTGGAAGGGGAATCAACTTTACTGGGATGTATCTTCAGAGTCATCAGCACCAAGTATGATTTCTTTCAGTGAACTTTCAGAAGAATTTTTCTAAACTCTATTATGTAAAATCTTCTTTCCTGTCCACTTACTGCGAGAGGACCAAGCACTCATATCCAAATTAAAAAATTGGGCCCTGACTAATTCGTTTTAAATTTGGAAGCAACTTCAATTTCAAGCTTTCATAATTTTGGGTTCTTAAATGTGATTTTGTAGGTTTTAACGTGTTGGCAGCAGATGATAAACAACTTCACCAGCAGGCTTTGGATTCATTAGAGTGGAAGTGAAGACAATGGGGAGGATGAGATGAAATAATTGAATGCTTGTTCCGGCCTTGATAGTATTTGACAGGAAAAGTGGAAAGGGTAGATAATAGTTGATGAATTCTGTGTTAATTACTTTCTTTAATATGGTAGCAAGGCATATTTTTGGGCAGCATGACATTTTCTGAGTAAATTATGAAGGATGATTTTGTGATCATGTTGTTTCTTTAACTACAGATTTTTGTTAAATAAATAAATGATTTTGTTGCTATCACTGTGTCCAGGATGTGTCAAAATTTTCCAACAAAACCAAAAAGCAATAATGCGCATCCAGAGAATCAAACCATGGTCAGTACTGTGGGGCTGTGATTTTGCTGCAGCAGCAAAAAAAATGTAATTTTTTTCGATTAAATTAATTTGCAACGGTTTCAAACCCTCGCAACAAACCAGATTTCTTTTTTTTTTGAATTTTGTTTTGACTGGCCACGGCTTAAAACCGTGGCCATCATGCTTGCAACGGCTTAAAACCGTGGCCAGTTTGCCACGGCTTAAAACCGTGGCCATCATGCTTGCAATGGCTTAAAACCGTGGCCAGCTTGCAACGGCTTAAAACTGTGGCCATCTTTGCCACGGCTTAAAACCGTGGCTAAATCATCAAGCGTCCCGAACATAAAATCGTTGCTAACATGTGTTGCCACGGTTTATAGCCGTTAATGATGATTTCGCAACGCCTCTACTGCCCACGCCTCTAAGCCGTGGCAATTGGTTACCCCCACGGTCCCAAACCGTAGCTGATGGGTATTTTTGGTGTAGTGAACAATTGCACACAAGTACCACAAGGATCCAATCAATTAAATAGAGCAACTAGCAATGAAAGTAATAAGAGAAAACCAAGAACATACCACAAGAGACAGAGTTTACGTGGTTCGGCGAATTGCGCCTACGTCCACGGTGAGGTGATTCCACTATATTCAAGAACAAGGTACAAGAAGAAGACAATTCTCACACAATCTCTCAACAAGAGATGAAACAATTCCAGCAATTATCTTTTTCTATTCTCTGTGCTTCACAGTTTTTCTACATCCAAATAACAGCTACAGTTTCTAGTATATATAGCGTCTTGTTTCCTGTTATACAACAATTCTTTCACAGCAGTTTCCTGTTTCACAGTTATTGTTTCTTGAATCTGTTCCTGTTCAAAATCTGTTTCCTGTTTCCTGAATTTGTTTCCTGTTCAAAAAACAGTTTCCTGTTTCACAAAACAGTTTCATGTTCCTGTTAAAAAAATAGTTATGTTTCCTGTTTATACCAATTGTTGCGACTTATTGCGGAAGCGGATAGACACCAAGAATTGCACACAAGTACCACAAGGATCCAATCAATTAAATAGAGCAACTAGCAATGAAAGTAATTAGAGAAAACCAAGAATATACCACAAGAGACACAAAGTTTACAAAACCAAAGGGGATGAATAGTTTGTGAGTCTCATAATTGAGCTATCACTGATAAATTTACAAAACCAAAGGGGATGAATAGTAAGTAGTTGTCACATGATGCTGATGAGGAGATGTCATACTCAGTCCATGTCCACCAAAGGGTGCCGCAAATCCTCATACAAATTGGAAATAAGTTTTTCTGAGTCTCCCAACAAAATACATGTTCTCCACTGCCGTGCTTGGATGAAAAGGAGAGTTGCCTCAGCTGCATGACATTCAACCATCGTACTATCAGTTACCTTTCCTTCAATAGGGCATGCCACCTAAGCAATGATCTCGCCTTGGAGATTGACCACATAAACACCAATAGCCTTATTGTGATGAGACAAATAAGCTAGTATCATAAGTAACAACAATTGTATCTGGATGCTGGTGGTGTGGAATGTGTCTGAGCTGAAGGGATCTAGAATTTATAGGGTGATTTCTGGTTGTTTGGATTTGAACATGAATAAGTTGTATCCTGGTTGTGGCTAACTTGGTAAAATGACCATACGAGGAGGGTCGGTTCGACTAAGAGGGTGTAATAGGCGCGTGGTTTGACCGAGAGTCGGTAACTGCTGTGGTAAGAAAATGGTGAATGGAATCCAATTTGTCAGTATCTTGGCTGGTCAAAAGACATTGATGACTCGGGGAGTTGATGCTCGTGGAAAACCATTGGTGTTTTCAAGTTTTCCAAATACGGTAAAAAGAAGATAGGAACTGCTAAGGGCATAATTTGGTGTTGTTGAAAACCCAATTGTTCTGAGTCTGCCAAATCATTAGGAAAAAGGTAGTGAATTGGGCAAGCATTCCATTCTTGATATCTTTGTGCATGTTTGCAGTATCCCACATGAAATTGAGAAAAAAAAGTGGTATTTAGCATCATAAAGTTATCATTGCGTCAATCAATCGAGATAGGAAGATCTGCCACAATTGGAAAATGACTAGTTAAAGGAAGAAGATATGGGTAGTATCCTCTGTGTGGTTATTACAGAAAATACAACAATCTTCGATAGGAGTGTGAAGCCGTTGCAGATTGATCATTGTAGGAATGATGTTTTGACTGATCTTTCAAAGTAGGAAAAGGGCGCATGGAGGCGCTTTAATTCTCCATAATTCTCTGAGAATCTTGGGATTTAACATGTTAGCCGCAGAAGAAGAGATGGAGCAGTCAAAATGTTCATTTATGAACATGTTAGCCGCAGAAGAAGAGGTGGAGCAGTCAAACTGTTCATTTATGAATGCCTTGGTTGCATTTTTACTAAAAATATTTCTTTTTTGGCTGGTAGCCAGATGAGCTTATCAAGACTTTCAAAGGGCCTAATCAGGATGTCCTGAATGTCTTTAGCAACCAGGGGAGGAAAAAGATAGGTAATGAGAATAGAGTCCAAATGATGGTGATGATTAGAGGAGGCAATCTAAAGATTCGGGATCCTAGCAGACATGCTCTGGTCCTGGAAATTAGGAATGCAATCAGCCAGTACCAATCCGGAATGCAATCAGCCAAATTTGAAAATCGGTTCGGTCGGTTAACCGAATTTAAATCGGTTTTTGCCCACCCCTACCAATCCCCACAGTATTTTCATAGGTCAATAGTTTCACCAGACAACACTTGCCAAACAAAATGACGCTTCATTTTGGGAAATGCTGAGAGATTGTCTCTCCGAGAGAAGGAGACAATTGAAGGGAATTTAGAGAATTGAGAGAGGCTTTTGGTATGAAAGTACAAAGCTTTGAGTTGTTAGACTCGCGCATTAGTAGGAGAGGAGAGCACTTGCTATATACTCTTAGCCATTAGAGCCATATTTTTGTTTATGGTGGGAGAAATGTTAAGACCAACCAGGTTACGAGGCTTTGAGATGCGATCCCAGGTGCACACATGTTTTGCTTTATTGTCTGTTGTCTCATTATTCCACCAAAATTACGGGCAATGTTATCAATTTTAGTGAAAATAGAGATATGGAGAAGGAAAGTTTACATGTTGAAAATTGGGATAGAGTTAAGGACCGCTTTGATCATAATCGTACAACTAGCCTGGGAGAACACTTTAGATGCATTATAGTTGATTGAAGCCTATCTTAATTGAATACTCAGCTTTTTGGTTGAGATCATATAATGAATAAAAATAGGAAAAGCAAAAAACGCCTAATGAATTAAAATCCAAAAATTAGGTGAGAAAATAATTGATATGAGGAATCAACAAAAAAATTTACGTAAATAATGATCAATTAAGTCATGTTGTTAATGAAAATTTTCAAAATAGTCACATAACCTTAACCAAAAAAAATTGGTGATTTTTGGTGGAAAGGTGTGGAGGAGTAAATTGAACAACTACATTGCATAGATAAGCTATGGATGTGGATTTGATTTTATTCCTGGTTAGTTCCATATTTATATTGTCAATGGTAGTCTAGTTTGATGGTTAAGGTTGTGGTGGTTTAACTCCATGTCTTGAGTTCTATACCTGCCGGTGGAACGCTTGCCTTCAAATTTTTTTTGGATGAGCTATAGCTTTTACTTTGAATTTGACTATTTATTTTATTCTGAACTCGTGTTTATTTATATATAGGGGACACCCTATTTAAGATGAGGGGATTTAGTAGACATATGCTTAGGATATGCACCATAATTATTGTCTTTGTAATCATTCTTCCCTAACTATAGTGTCGGTAGTTTCTAACTGTCAATGGTTAGTTGTGATTTGTCCATCGACGACGTCACTCCGTCCCACCCCTTTTTCTCGCCCTCTGTTTTCTGAGACGCTAACGATCTCGCTCCTCCATTTTTTTCCTTTCTGCTCATTCTTTCTGTTTACTGCGAGACCAACAACTGCCCCACCTCCTCCTCTCTTCCTCCCTATCTATTTGATTTATTTTCCTTTCCCACCGTCGCCGCCAGCCACCAGCCACCAGCAACCCCAACCTTTCTTGTCTGCTTTGAGGAAGAAGAAAGTTTTTTAAGTATTTTCTTGAGATGAATTTTTATATCGAGATTTAGTTTTGTATTTTATTCATAGGTTGCCTTAATGGTTGAAGATCTGTGTTTCTCGAGATAGTTGAAGATCAGTCCGGTGTTCCTCGAGATAGTTGGTTATCAGATGGATTGTAAGATGTGAGGTGGAGATTGTTGGGATAGAGTTGGCTTGAATAGTCTCATATCAACTAAGGTGGAGTCATCACTGAGGTTTATAAGGAAGTGATCCACTCCCTATAGCAATGAAGACAATATCATTCCTATATTTAGTGGACCCAGGTGCGCGCACACGCTCTCCATTTCAAAGGTTTTCATTTTTGATGAAAAATGACTTGGAGCAAACCCATTAAAAAAAGGCACGGTGGTAAAATGCAATAATTATGTTTTTGTAACAAAAACAATGGAAAGAAAACATTGGAATTGGATATTCTGCTCAACAATGTGCCTAGTTGGAATGTACGCTTGGTTAAAGTGATACAGGGAAGGTTATTATATCTTCAACAATTAATAGTCACCTAACCGCAACTACAGAGAAAATGTAATTTCTGAAAAACTATATCTGCCGACTTCAAAGTACCGAGTACAGCATTATTCATAACTCTGTATTAACATCCATGTCCTAGCTAGTTATAAATGTACCGTTAATTTTGGTCATGTGAAATGTCGATGAAGGCTTCCCACAACAGTGTGAATCACTCACATTTTGAGAGTAATATTGATTGAACTACCACGATCCTTTCGCTTGGAGGACCTCCCTGAATCTGGATCATGGAACATGGGTAGAGGTGTGTCTCTGGATAAACCCTAAGACAAGTCATTTTACGAGAGTCAATATATCGCATATGAGTTTGATTTTGGTCAGGGCCAAGAGCAATTTAGAAAAAAGTGCTATGAAAAATTCTCCGTATTATAAAACACTAGGAGACACATTGGACATGCCTTTATCCTTGTTCAAAGAAACTAGGCGACTTCAACGGAAGAAATTGAATATCAATACACTCGAGAGTGCTAGTGATGACAGTGATGAAGTCGACTCAGAATCTGAGGTTGGTCCACAAACAGTGAGCAGAGATTTTGATCTAGGCGCTACGTCAGAAGGAGAGAATAAGAGGAGAAGTATAAAAGTAAGGTTGGCGTTCCCCCCGAGCATGCGTCGTTAGTGTATTAGGACAGTTTCTTTCATGGTTTTGTTTAGCTATGTCGAATGTCCACTAATTTTCTTTTCCTCGGATAAAGTCGTCATGTGCCCCCAAAAGGTGTATCAAATTTTTATCAAGTAATAAAAATTTTATTTAAAAAAATAATAAAAATAAAAAATAGACATGCAAAGATTCAATAATTTCTATATAGTAAGTAACATATTCAAATCCCCGCAACAGAATTCTTTTCTTTTTTTTTCTTCTTCTTTATACTCTCTATTTGGATCAAATGTGAGCCTTTAAATGCCATCGGCAAGGTTCGAGATAATGAATTTTTCTTAACTGCACCAAATATAAACAAATTGATTGAATCACTCACATTTTAAGGCTACATATTGATTGAATTACCACATTAATCTTCTTTAGCTTAGAAGACCTCCTGAATCCTGAATTGATCTAGATCATGTACATGGGTGGGGATGTATTAGTTAGATCTAAGTAATTTTCATGAGTTGGTGTCATGGATCACGACCAATTTGTTTGCCAGTATTTTTTTCTGCATTTAATGTACTGTCCATTGATTTGTGATAATTGAGACACATTACTGGCAAAGTAAGTAACAAAGAATTCTAGAATGCCTGTGAAAAGATTGATTCACAGCTTCTAGTACTCTAAAATGGAATATATTTACAAAGGCAACGATTACTTCGCACCATCAATTTCTCTCTCTCACACCATTTTACTCTCTTACACCACCTACTTACTTTCTCACACCACCTATATAAATCCAAACCATTAATTTTAGTAAAGTCACGAGCAAAAAAAAAAAAAAAAAATTGTTCGCAAAGTGCACTCCAAGCAGAAAAAAAATATTTGTTCGCAGTGCACTCTGCGAACAGAAATTTGTTTTCAGTTTTGCGCAACTTTACTAAAATGACCATAACTTGCTCATTTTAAAACATTTTCAAGTGATTCAAGTTGAGTTTATTAGATAACTAAGAGTACTAAAACTTTTGTGGTTGGAGAAACTTGAAAATGGGTCTCGATCGAGCACATAAGTTGGTCGAAAGTCAGGAACACTATCTCATTTTTATTTTTCGGACAGATTTGCGCGACTTTAGTAAAATGACCATAATTTTCTTATTTCAAAACATTTTTAAGTGATTCAAGTTGTATTTATTAGATAACTAAAATTAATACAACTTTCACGTTTTGATGAGCTTGAAAATAAAAGATGGCTATGATCGAAAATTGGGAAATGTGTAAGGGTTGAGATTCATTTCCTGCGTTGTCATGTTTGTAAATATTAAACATTTTGAAGGGCATTGAGAATGAAAAGATTGTGAAAATTTTGGTGGAATATAAATGTGGCAGAGAGAGAAAGTATTGAGTTTTATTTTTTCTTAAAATGAAAACTATCACAACTATACAAGATCTAAAATTTCAAAAATATATATTTTTATTCTTGAAAAAAGTCTAATACATTTCACGCCGTTAGTATTTTTCAAGTTTTTTAGAGAAATGAACTGAGTTTTTCAAGGCATATTCAAACAAAGAACTTGAATTCTAACAAAACAATGATCAATGCAAGCACTATTATTAAAGAATGTCTAATGAATTTCACGTCGTTAGTATTTTTCAATATCATACCAGGAAAAAAAATTGAGAGGGGCATCTTAATGTATAATTAAAAAAAAAAACCCTAAACTTTGTGTTTTGACGAATTGAAAGTTTGGGAGAGAACTCACTATTGACGTTTAAATTTTTTTCTCCAACTGATTCAAATTTTGAGTGATTCTAACCCTAAATTTTATATTATATATTTTTACCTTAGAACAGACTTGAATTTCAAAACTGATTGAGGGCAAAAGTGAAAATGGTGGCGGGGATGTTTAGGACATGATATTTCAAAGAGCAGTTCTACTTGGCGAGGAAATGAGCGATGGGAGGGAGGTGGCGGGGTGGGGACCGTTCACCTCCCTCGAGATGCGCGCGCAAAAATCGATGGCACACATCCAGAGGGAGGTGAACGGTCCCCACCCCGCCACCTCCCTCCCCTCGCTCGTTTCCTCGCCCACTTCCTCAACATTTAGAATTTCTGTATTTCAAAATATGTATTTTATTATTAAAACATGCAAGTAATTTTAATATTTTCAAAAAAAGTACAAACATTTTAACCAAACATTCAGTCGATTCAAAATAATTGATTGATGGCAATGGTGGTGAGGGTGTCCGGTGCATGATAATTAGCAGAAAAAAAGAGTGTATGTGAAGTGCCAACGACACGAGTAATATACTAATTCATTTACAAATTATACCTTAAGATCACACCAATTTATAAAATACCTATCACATACACAAAGTTGGCCACGGTATTTTACACTCTATGGCGAACTTGGCAACAAACTCCAAGTGAATATCAACTGTAGATCAAAGATCAAAAGTTTCTTTGCTCAACCGGAGCACCTGGTATGAATGTAACCTCAATGAACCAAATTGAGCCCAAGGGTAGTTAGATTACCTGAATGTCGTGTTGGGCGATCCTTCTGCTCAACAATGTGCCTAGTTGGAATGTATGCTTGGTTAACAATTAATAGTTACCTAACCGCAACTACAGAGAAAATGTAATTTTTGAAAAACTAAATCTGCTGAATTCAAAGTACCGATTACGGCATTATTCATAACTCTGTATTAACATCCATGTCCTAGCTAGTTATAAATGTACCATTAATTTTGGTCACGTGAAATGTCGATGAAGGCTTCCCACAACAGTGTGAATCACTCACATTTTGAGAGTAATATTGATTGAACCACCACGATCGTTTCGCTTGGAGGACCTCCTTGAATCTGGATCATGGAACATGGGCAAGGGTGTGTGTCTGAATAAACCCTAAGACAAGTCATTTTAGGAGAGTCAATATATCGCATATGAGTTTGTTTACTCAAAGTTAGATAGCAATAATTGATGATGAGTTGTACTATCATGTATACAAACCTACGCACCAGACACAATATAAAACCAATAAACCTTTTGGGCCTAGCCTTAAGGAGGCCGTATGTATGATAGACCTCATGGAAAAAAATCATTTTATAGACTACCAAACTTTCGCCAAATTAGTAAACCAAAATTAAAACTAAACATATGGTGGCTTTTCAACAATTTTATGCAAATTTACCATAAACTTCATATAAAGACCTAGATTATTTATGAAAAAAAACCAAGTTGACATTCCTCCCTAGCTCCCCTGTTTTGCTTACCCTCCAACATGAAACTTTGAGATGATTGTGGTTAGTAAGTTTGACATCCAACACCTAATTATGGTTGCAAATTAGTATATACCACAAATTAAATAGTAATAATGAGCCTGCACTATTTCTTGAAGAAACTTAATTAACAATTTAACTACCTTTCAGTAATGTTTTTGCTTAGAATTCTAGTTGGTTTTGACCTCTTTGTCAGTCTTTCAATCAATAATTCTTGTCCACCCATGTATTTCAAAGGTTTTCATTTTTGATGAAAAATATGAATTGGAACAAACACATTAAAAAAGGCTCGGTGGTAAAATACATAATAATTACGTTTTTGTAGCAAAAACAATGGAAATAAAACATTGAATATATTGCTTCTTGATAAAATTTACCTCATACATTAAAAAAAAAAAAAAAAAAAGGCTAGAGTTATATGAAGAACAAGAGTAATTAATAATCCTCCATTGCTTGCTTATTTCTCCAAATTAGAGGAGTTATGATACCGTTCAAGTTCAAGTTTGAATTTTGTTGCGTCCTTGTCATTGAACCACCCATACTTCTCCATGTAAGGGTTTTCCAGGGTTTTAGGAGGGTACTTAGTAATGCAATCCTTCCAAGCAGTCCCATCTTCTAAATCTCTAACCACCTCCCACAAACAACTATTACACTTGAACCCTGCACCAAACCCTATCATAAGAACTCTGTCACCCTTCTTAAGTCTCCCTTTAGCATCCATGTATGCTAACACATACCATAGAGTACTAGCAGACATGTTACCAAATCGACAAAGTGTCATCCTAGCTGGCTCAAGATCATATTCATTTAGCCCTAGGCTCCTTCCGACGCCATTGATAACTGCGGTTCCACCTGCATGAATGACAAAATGGTCTACACCAGCCTTGAGGTTTATTATTTCACTCTCTCCACCACCTGTGGAGCTTTTCTTGTTCTTGAAATGATGAAACACCATTACTATTAAAGCGCGAAGTAGTTCCCTTAAGGGAAGTACTTTTGGTGCCAATTCTCTTAGGTTCATGGAGAAACCTTGAGTTGCACCTTTGGGAAGGCTCTTGCTTAAGTGAATCCCCAGGTTCCCATTTTCATCCTCTTTCCGCACTGCGTAGTTGTATGCTTCATCATTTGCACCGAGGTGAGTTCGAACTAGGTACTTCAATTTGAACATGGCTTGGTGTTTATGACTATGCTTGTTTGTCAAGAGAATTGAACATCCACCCGATCGAAACAAGAAGTTTGGGAGCATCATTGACTTGTTGGTACCTGAATACCAACTTGGGGCGATAGATTCCGTGGTGACAACTATAGCAAAAGCGTTTTTATAGGTTTTAAAAACATTTTGGACTATATTGATGGAGACCAAACTTGCACTACAGCCCATTCCAGAGAGATTGAACACCTTGATGTCCTCTCTCATCTTGTAATGGTTGATTATCCTTGCAGCTAGAGAAGGTAAAGTAGCAAACAAGGATACATTTACGACAAGTATATCGACATCCGATGGAGAAATACCTGTCTTTGCAAAGAGATTATCAAGGGTGTCATAGAAGAACTCCTCCATCTCCATTACTGCATCTTTGAGACTTGGGGATTCTTCTCTACGCTCAACGATGTTTCGTGGCACGTAGGTTTCCTCACCTATGCCCGAGCCGACAATCACCTTCAGGAAGAATTTTAATTCTTCTCTACCAAGGTTTTTCTTTTGCAAGGCCATGTCGCCTACAAGTTCACTGCTTAGCTTTCTATCATCACTTGGTTTATAGCATTCATAATGAACTATATAGCAAGCTTGTTCTCCCCATTCATGGATGAGTTTTAGTAGGAGGAAGAATGAATAGAGAACTAAACAAAGAGACAACAGAACGAGGAGACCCATTGTCAAATGGGCGGAAAAAAGGTGTGAGGGTTAGGTTGCAAGTTGCAACTTTCTTGTTAGGATGCGTGCCTATTTATAAACCTAAAGGATGCTTAGTGAATATGTCTTTTTAGGGGTCCTATGGTCGTCTGTGATATTCTTTATGCAGTAGAGTAAAAATGTTTTTTTTTTCTTAATCCCTTAACTCCTCCCATCGCAAATGTCACTACTCAACCACTGAGCCATCACACATTTGATCATAAAAATGCTTAAATTATATTGATAACTTCAAAATTTCTATCAAAATTCTTATGGTTTTTCTGCACATAACAAAATATTTCTTAAAATTTACTTACCAAAATTACTTTGAAAAACGAAATCCCCCCTTACTGTTAATACATCATGTCTCTAATCCAAGAGAAGACAGATTTATGGATCCTAATTAAGTGTTAAATAGCAAAGTCAGTAACATCAATTAGGTTTAAATAAAGAGTGTTTATTGATCAATTAAGCCATGTGTTATATACCCTATACCTGTATGCTATTAATAGAAACATCACACATCAATCAATAGGGATTTCCTTATTGTCATCGATTGGAGAATCTCATCCAAAAAGAAAACTATTCCTATTTTGAGAAAGAGTGCCATTTGAATATTTCGTACACTTTGGTGCGACCCTCCAAGCTATCCGAGCCTGACGGTATAATTTATAAATCTATGTTACAAATTACCTTGGTGTTTTACTATTCATAAGAGTTTTATCTTATAAATCAGCTAGGTATTTTACTATTCATAGGGTTTGAAGATAAAAGAGAAGTAGAATTGAAAGTTGGGAAGATGATGGTAGAGATTAATTATCAACAATGACATATTTGCAAATAAGATACATGTAGAAAATTTAGTAAAAACTAAAATTATCATAACTATCTATTTAGTTATCGAATTTTGATAAACTTGGTATCGTTGGAATGTATTTTTAAGAAGTTTCTTATGAAACTAATGATAAATACAAACACTTAAAATTTTAAAATATTCATTTTATACTAATTAATCCAACCTTTAAAAAAAAGCGTTAATAAAATTTCAACTGTTAAATAGGCCTTTAGATCTAAATCTATTTAATGGTTGAGATTATGTAGTGAGTTTGCTTGAAATATTTTTCTAAATAAATTGGTTCAAATCTGGATATAGATTCCCAACTAAAATGGGAATTAAATCTTAGAAATCTTCATTTAAATTCCTCTTCTTTTTCGATTGTGCTTTCTTCCCCCATTCTACGAGATTTCATTGTGAAAAAAACTTTAATATTAGAGAACTTTGGTTCGCATAGTATAATAATACAATAGAGTTTTAAGAGTCACACAATAGATTTTTAAAAGTCACCAAGGTTAGTATGTTCAAGGCTCACAATCATGTAAACACAAGCTCACACAATTTAATTAACTATTCATGATTGAAAAATGCAGGAAGAACTTATTTGTGGTGTGAAGAAAATAGTTAAGATAATCAAAGAAGAATAATATCTCAAGCCAAGTTGAGATTTTGTAATAACTTCGGTTTTCATTTTAGTGGAAAGATTGTATCTAAATTGAATCAATATATTTAGCAAAATATCTAAAGCCAAGTTATTACGAAACCTTGACCATTAAATAGATTTAAATCTAAAGACTTATAAATTAGGGGTAGATTTGGATCATGAATTTGTATCTCCGGATCCCAACCCCTCTAAGAAATAATGCGTTAATGTTCAATAATTAATTTTATTTCACATTTACTTGAACAAATTGAAGAAACATAAATACTGTCGAGACCACCACTGGGTGTTTGATTCGAATTTTGGTGATTGCAACTTTTTTTTGAACGCTGAGAATAAAGAAAGAGGGGGAAATGGAGTTCGATTGTTCACGTACGGTGTGAGAGTGTTTGTGTTTGTGTTTTTTTTTTTCTTTTATGCGGAGAATTAAAAAATAATAAGGGGAGAAGAGGGAGGGAAGAAAGTGGGAGAGAAAAATAAAGGGATTGTATTTCAGATTGTATATCCTTTTTATTTATAACTACTAAATTGTACAATGACAACTAAATGTGGTTAAAGTGAGATGGATTGATCAAACAATCTAACGATCTAAATTACTAGATCCTGTGACCTTGATTTACCATATAGTCAACAAAATCGAAGTCGCTCTTGTGACCCTGATTTACCACAGGGTCAACAAACAGACTCCCAAGCTGAGCAGGGTGAGGTGTCACATCTAAGAGAAAGCAATATACAACTATAAGTTATAAGCTTAACCAAAAAAAAGTAAAAAAACTATAAGCTATAATTGTAGTGAATGCCAACCAGAAAATGTACAACTATAAGCTATAATGTATGAAATGCCGACTGTTTTTTGTCAAAGAGGCCAAAAAATCTAGAGAGACGGGATAGCTATAGGTCGGATCTCTGTCTGTGTAATTGTGTTCGATTGAGCCATTATAAGCATCTCTAGGATGATGGATGGTATTGGGCTTGGCCTAACTCTCTAGAAAAGCAAAGAGGTATAGTACTCACAAAGATCATTTACTTTGTAACAATACTATTTCCGTGACTATAAATGCATAGATCGAGCTATAGTACTCACAAAGATCATTTACTTTGTAACAATACTATTTCCGTGACCACAGCCATCAATGAATATGACCACAAGCCATCAATGGATACAACAAGAAGTATAGTTCCAAAAAATATGACAATATTTTTCATGCCGACATTAATTGTATTTTTTATACAGATTTAATTTCATGTAAATTTAGTAACATAGGCCATTGTCAAGTGTCTTAATAATTAAAATAAATAAATAAGACAAACAAACTTATGTCCCTCCTTTTGCATCACTAATTTTTTTTTATTGCACCCTTAACCTTCCCTACCCCATGCCGCTGGTCGAGTTCGAGCTTGTGACGTGTAGTTCCATCCATCACACCTTTACCAACTCAATTGATACATCTTTGACATCACTAATTCTTGTCTAAGAAAACCACATTATATTATATTCAGAATCAAATCCGTTATCTTCGTTTTTTATTTGGTTTTATAATCCTTGGATCACTGTGAGGTGTAAGTTTCAAAAACACTTTTTATATACTAAAAAAAAACATTTAGTAAGTTTGAAGAAATTGTAAATATATTAGGAGATTACTTCTTTTGATCCCAAATTGTAAATATATTAACAGGGAACTCAATGAAGAGCCTAATAAGCTGGTTCATATATATTGCCGGACACTATATGTAATAGATAATTTGGTTTTTGGTTAATGCATTCCAGATTTCTTATTAAAAAAAAAGTTTGAAGAAATTAAACCTAGTCGCATGCCCAATAATAAGGAGTGGCCAAAGAATCCAATCTCATGAATGTTCCTTGTAGGTAGGTTTGATAAGCTGTACTTGAACAATCCATCTTTTGTATTATTCCAAGATTGTTATGTCTCCCTATCACAAATTCATTTGCCTCACCTGCCACGGTGTGTCCTCATAGCATTACAAGCACAAGTACATATTGTTGGATATTTGTTGAAGGCCTCTACTAAATAACATCACAATTTTCACTGTGGAACACCATCAACATCCTCTTTTTTAAAGGACACCATCACCTACTGAAGGACACCACCAATATAAGTTTTTAACAAAAAAAATTTCATTCTCTCCCACATCAAAAATGTCTCCACATGGTTGGTGGAGTTTTGTTGCGGTGGTGTTTAGACATGATCGAATTTTCAGGAGACCAGATTTGGACGCATCATTTTGACATCGTCTGTGAGAATCAAACCACGTGGTTGTGGGTTCGATTCCCACAGATGGCGTCAAACTGATACGTCCAAATCTGATCTCCTAGAAATTAATTCTACAAAACAAAGGGTAGATTGCCAAAAAGACCACATGTTTGGTGGCCGAAGGTACTCTAATGCTTTAAGTAAGTAAATATGTTGGAGATGGAGATTTATCTGGACAAAGCTCGGTTAAAATTGCATACTTTTGTCGAATGTTCTCTTTACCTTATATAATGGTCGTTATCAATTCTCTGCGTGACTTAAGTATGTGAGACTCAACAAGGGGAGATGTTCTCTGTAACAATCTCCTTCTTTATGAAGATACGTCATTGGAGGAATAACTACCTCCACAATTCTTTTTCTTTGTAATGTTCATCCTCTTTAAGTGAGAGCTTTGTTGAGTCTGGATTTGGGCATCTAACTATGATTTGTTCTGACAGACTCTTTTTGGGCTTTAATGATTAGATCCACCCTTTTTAGGCTTTGCCAATTGGCCTGGACTTGGAATACTTAGTCCTCGTGATAGGTGATCTCTGCCACGAGTATGGTTGTGATAACAACATTATTTGATGTATCATTAGATCTAACACGACCCACTGACTACTAGCATCTATTGATAACAAGAGAAAGATTAATTTGGTGATGACAAGATTGACTTAGGGATGACTCGGGAGTGATTTACAAGGTGTTGGTTTGGTTAAAGAGTCACTAGGCAGCTTACTATGCACTCAGTTTGCAGAGTAAAATTATAATTCTTTTAATGGGGCATTGACTGGAAAAGCATTGATTGAACATTTAATGGGGCTAAAGAATTCATTTTGTTACACTAAAAGTGATGAACACAAATTATCTTTCAAAATGCCTACTGTGCATGGAGATTTTCTTCAAATTAGCATCGATGCATGCAGATCACGAAGAGGGACATGAACACCTGAATTGTGTTCATAATGGCTCATATTTCGTTTTCATCAGGTGCATTGTTGGTGGAGTAGGTTCGGTTGCTATTGAATGCAATAATACTCGACAAGCGCATGTTTCATGGAAAAAAAAATTCAAAAGGAAAAAAAAAAGTTTATCCGGCATGAAGAGGTGTGAGTTGAAAACGTACATATGTGTGTGTGAGAAGTATGTGATGTCTGAGAAATATGTGTAATTATCAGTTGTAATGTAATTGTGTGTTTATAATCGCTTTAAGGGGTCGAAATCATCAATAATTTGGTATCAGAGCTGGCGAAATTCCCAACAATCTAGTATTAGAGCAATATCACAAGTGTTTGCTTGGAAGACGACACTGTTTATTGGGAAAAAAAACACTATTCATTTATACAGGTATTATACACTGTTCACACGTATGATATTGTTCGTAGAATATATGTAAGTTTTCTACCCCATCCTTGCAGACCAGCTTGAAGGGCTTAAATGAGTGTGTGAGAGAAAATTGAGAATTTCTGTGTTGTAATATGTTGGTGTAATTGTTGTTGTAACGTAATTGTTTGTTGTAATCAATCCTAAAGGCTGGAATGCTCAACAATTCGGTATCAAAGCTGCCGAATTTCTCAACATGGTAAACTAATAAATATTAATTGATTAAAAAAATATGAAAATACTAGAAAATCAAGTTTTTGCACTCAGGGTGACATGGCATGATCTTGAATGAATGATGAAATTCCCAAAATATTTATACGTATCTGAAGATTGTAAAATCACATCATCCTAATTACAAAACATGATTCCTTAGCAATAATCTTTCAATAGGGCTAATACTATGAATGAGTGTTTCAATAGAATGTGATGAGCTTATGCTAACACAAATTTCGTTCATCAACTTTGGACTCCCCCTGCCTTCGAACCCTGCTACACTTAACATCAAAAGCTACAAAACAGGTTATTTCTTATTTTTTTATCAGGGATTCTGCTAACAAAAGAGAATGTGAAGGAAAATATATTTCTTAATTCTCATGCTCGCACAAATTCTCACTTGCTATGCCCATTGTGCTTTAATCGATCAACTTTTGGCTTGCATTCAGACCAGTTAAGTTGCTATATATATTGTGATCGGAGGCTAATTTGGTTCTGGGACACTAATTAATAGCAGGTTTTAATTCATGCGAGGCGCAAGTAAGTCCTTCCATAGATGCCACTTGACAATGAAATATGAGACATTCGATAACCACAGTTCAGGTGTGCATGTCACTTATTGGGATCTGTATCGACAATGATTTTGAACAAAACCTCAATGCACTGTGGGTACTGTGAGTGAGAAACTCACTCTCGTCTAATCACCGTCTGTTTTCATGCACTGATTTACAATTCTATAGAGTTACTAAAATTCAAGATTAGTTCTTAGGTTTCAATTGACTCTTTTGTTGCAAAAATTGAATCGCGATATAACAAAAAAAAATAAAAAAATCTCAGGTCCAATACTGGCTTATATAGGCCAGACATGAGACAATATTTACAACATGAAAACAGACAACGATGATTCGAACCCGCCAAAACTAATTACATAGGTCTCTGAGCTGAAATAGGTTAATGGGAATGAATAGACTAATGATCTTAAGCCTGAGACGAGAGTCTTCGGACCCGAGATTATTTATTTCCTTTTTTGAAATTGAACTAGACAGTCAAAATTTATCCCACCATATGAGGAAACTGCAGATTTTTACTAAGAACCAAAAAAAAAAAAAAAAAAAAAAAAAAAAAAAAAAAAAAAAATTTTGCAAAGTTGGAATAAATGTTGGCAGATAATCTGATTCTGTATACAATGTAATGGAAATGGAAAACCCAAATCCAATTCATTACTAAACCTACTATAGGCCTCAAATCAGATGATTTGCTTTCCCAACTACCTCCTGCTTCATCTCATTCCTACCTACTATTATTCCACTTGATTTGCTTCTTGTGTACACGCACGATTCAAATTAATATTACGTTTGAACTATGAGTAATACTTCATTTGTACTGTGTATGAGTTTTCCACACATATCAGTCTAATGGTAGTGCTACCAATAATATCAAATGAAGTAATTAAAATGTACAAATAAGTACAAACACGAAATACAGATTTGATTTATTTCACACACAATAAGAACATGAGAAGGAAACATACTACTTTAGGAATACAAACTCAACTTGCATAAACATCACAAGCGAACAATAGTTGTCTATCCGTGACTATAGACGAATTGCAACACCCTAATAATAGTCTCTTATATGATGCAATTCAGTGACGACTTCTGCAATTTTCATCCGTTCAACAGGGGATTCAGCAGAACATGCAACTCCCAGTCTTATCACTGAAACCAAACATTTGTGTACTCGGGTCCCTTGATTACTATGGTTGGCAATGTTGATAGCTTCGTTAGTGCTTTCTAAAAGCATATCTGCATCCACAATATTCATAACTTGTTCAGGCAAAGCCATTTTGGCAAAACGGTGAAGATTTTGTCCATTCTGAAACATATCATCTATTGGTTTCTTCCCAATAAACATCTCGAGTAAGACTATTCCATAACTGTAAACATCTCCTTGTATGGACACCTCACCGCCCACTCCATATTCTGCAAATTATAAACCTTACTTTGGTGAACTTACAATAAAAGCTTGTTATGTGAAAAGAATTAGAAATAAAAATTTGACCATAGAATACTTCTTGTAATCATATAATGACATTATATATGTTGATTACAACTTTTTTCAAGTAATCCCTAATGGCAAAATGATTTTGTTACAAAATGTAAAATTTGCTGAGCATGAAATTTAGGTATAAAATACAAGTTCGTTAGAGGCAAGTGGAAATTTGATAATGCAATGCAATATTATTTTAATAGAATAATATCATATCCCGGTTTTTTGTTTGTGTCACAACATGCATAGACCAAAACTAAAAAAATACCAATACATGAAAACTTGTTCAAGAATTTACCTGGAGCAACATAACCAATTGATCCCTTTATTGCAATAGAACTACCTTGACTTTGTGAAGATTTGTAACTATTGGTGGAGAAAATCTTTGCTAAACCAAAATCAGCCACATGAGCCGTCATATCATCATCAAGGAGAATATTACTTGGCTTTAGATCACAATGGACAATTGCATTTTGGCAATGGTTGTGAAGATAATCGAGTGCAGAAGCAACGTCAATAGCTATGTTTAGCCTTTGCAAGAAGTTCAGCTTCAAAACATGTTGTTTACTTCTTTCAGGATGTAACCACTCTTCTAAACTTCCATTGGGCATGAATTCAAAAACCAATGCTTTGAAATCATTCCCTTGAAAATCGACCCCTGAACAAGCTGTGATGATTTTGAGGAGATTTCGGTGTCGAAGATTTTTCAAGGCATTGCATTCAGACAAGAAACTCTTAAAAGCTCCACGTTGTTGAAGATTTATTACCTTTACCGCAACCACTGTGTCTACTTGGGAAAGAATTGCTTTATACACTGAGCCAAAGCTTCCAATACCAATTAAATTGTCAACTGAAAATCTGTTAGTTGCCTCGAGAAGCTCCGCATAAGTAATCCTTGTGAATTGTTTAATGGATAACGACTCCGAAGTAGGCTTTGCTTTCGATACTCTTCTTTGGTAGCACACAAAAAATAAGCACAATAGTACAACCAAGCAGATGCTTACAACAATTACAGGCATAACCACTTTGCGAATTTGTGACTTTCCCGCCTTCTTGTGATTCCGGCATGGTGGCAACTTGAGTTCAACAACGCCTCCACAAAGCTTACTATTTCCTGTAAGTGATAACGCAGTAGCATTGGCAAAGACACCACCCTTTGGAACCAAACCCTCCAAGTCATTATAAGACAAATCCAACTGAATTAGAGAAGTGAAATTCTCCATATATCGTGGAATCTCCCCGGATAACTTGTTGTGAGAAAGATCGAGTTTCTGTATACCTTTCAAAGCACTCAATGACTGAGGAATACTTCCCGTGAACAAGTTTTGGCTGATTATAAGGGACTCCAAAGCCAAACATTTGCCAAGCGTGGTTGGTATACTTGCAGAAAATTTGTTACCCGAGAGGAACAATTGCACAAGATTGGTTAAGTTACCTACTTCGGATGGTAAGGGACCACTAAGAAAATTGTTAGATAACTCGAGCACGATAAGGGATGAAAGATGAAAAAATGTTTTGGGAATGGTACCTTTGAGTTTGTTATCAGAAAGATCAAGTCTCATTAAACTTTGACAGGTTCCAAGACTTGGAGGTATTTTTCCATGTAGCTTGCTTCCAAACAAGGATAAAGTGGCTAATTGAGTTGAATTATGATAGAAGGAATCTGGAATTTGTCCAGATAATTCATTCTCGTACAAATACAGTTCAACCATTTGGGGAAATACTCCAATGACTTTGGAGATATCACCTGTAATATGGGTGTGTGCAATATCAAGGAGGCTCAAGTTCACAAGGTTCCCAATTGAAGCTGGGATGTTTCCATATATTTGATTTTCTGTTAATTTTAGAACTATAAGTTTGGTGGAGAGATTTCCTATTGAGTTAGGTATTGGCCCTTTGAGATAATTATTGCGAACATTTAACACTTTTAAGTTGGTGCAATTGGTTAAAGAAGTGATAAAGTCCAAGTCACCTCCTAGTCTATTTCTATTAAGAAATAGTTGACTAAGACCTTGAAGCATTCCTAGGTTCCTTGGAACATGCCCTTTGAATTGGTTGAAAGCAAAGGTTAAAACCTTAAGTTGTGAAGCATTGGGAAATGATAATGGGATGAAACCTTGGAGTTTATTGTCTGACAATAAAAGATAATTGAGATTAGGAAGTGTAAGGCCGATATCTGAAGGAAGGCTTCCCTCTAGGTGGTTATAAGCTATTGAGAATTCTATGATATGTGACAGATTATAAAGACAAGAAGGAATTGTGCCTGTTAGTTTATTCAAACCAACAGTAAAACCTTCTAAGCTTTGGATGTGGCATAGATCTTCGGGGATGCTTCCAGTTAAACTGTTGGAACTAATATCAAATTGAGTAAGAGCAGTGAGATTTCCAAACATTGATGGAATGCGACCTTCTAAATGATTACTTGAAAGATACAACCAAGAAAGGTCTAATAGAGAGGCGAACTGGATTGGAATCCTCCCGGTGAGATAATTGCGTGTTAAAATGACTACTTGAAGTTTGGAACAGTAAGTGAGATTGGTAGGGATTTCATGATCAAAAGAATTGTCAGCTAAAGAAAGGACCTTTAATCGGGACAATCGACCTATTTCTTGGGGTATTGGACCATGGAAATAGTTTCTACCAAGCTTGATTTCTCGAAGAAATGAGAGGTTTCCTATGTGAGGAGAGAATGTACCTTCAAGTTTTTGTGATTCCAAGTTTAGGACTGTGACCCTATCACGATGGCGACGACTACATGTAATCCCATTCCAGTTACAGTAGTGGATGGAATCATTCCACGAACTCAATACTTGAAGTGGATCATCATTAATCCTTGCTTTCAAGGCTAGTAACGCCAGATGATCTGGTGCAGCATTGACATCGGAGAATGCAATTGTGGTAAGTGAGTTGATGCTGCTCCATAGCAACACTATGAGTACTAAGATTGGAAAACAAGACCCACTCAACATTATTCTTCAGGAAAATCAATTTACAACCAAGGGGAGACTTGAAGAAAGACATAAATTAGTTGATATATATACTGAAAGAAGTGTAATTTAGAAAGAGCCCTTCTAGGGAGCGAGGAAAGAGGCAAGAGATGAGTGTATCGGCTTTGAGATATATGATAGTGCTTATCTCGAGGCAGATGGGTGGCTTTCACCCATCCCTCGTTCCCTCCCTCAACCCCTAGAATTTTCAATTTAGAAAACTTAGGCGAGTCATTAATTTTGTCAAGTTGTCTAGGTAGTAGGTTGTTGTTTGTTGATTGCTTTCAATGAAGTGAATGGATGTAAGCAAATGACTTTAAGACTTTCCAGCCTTTGCAAGGTTGATGAATAACTTGAACAATTACTTTGCATAGATAAGCTATGGATGTGGATATGATTTTATTACCGGTCAGTTCCATATTTATATTGGTGGTTGAGCTATAGCTTTTCATTTGAATTTGACTATATAAATAAATGTGATGTTTGATTTATCAACAACAAATTGTTAATGAGTTCATATATAGTTTGTTCCACAACCAGGTTGTCTAAACTAAAGAAATTTTTGTGTATAAACAAGTTGCACTAGTAAGGGATAAAAATCTTTTTGTAAGTGTGAAATTCCAAAAAAGAAAACACAATTAGAGTTTTTCCAATAACATAGATATATATATAGGATTTCTTATTGGAAAAAGAGTTGGCTCGAATAATCTCACATCAAGTAAGGAAGAATTGTCACAAATGTTTATAAGAAGATAGTCCACTCCCTAATAGCAATGAGGCATTTTGGGAAAAACTCTACACCACCTAGGCCCGAATGGAAGGTCCGATAGGTGGTATTTAAGTTGGGGACAAAATCATTGCAAATTGAAAATTTTGTACACTTTGACACGACCTTCCAAGCCCCGAGTAATCTAGTAATCTAGACCATCAGATTGTTTGAACAATCCATCTCACCTTAACCACAACTAGTTGTCATTGCACAATTTAATAGTTGTAAATAAAATTTGAAATACAATCCTTTTTTTTTTTTCTCTCCAACCATCTTCTCCTTTTTTTTAAGTTATTTACTCAAAGTGTCCTAAAGTGAAAGATATTTACAAATCATACCCTACCCTCATACCCTATTTTATAAATTTATTTACAAATTATACCCTAAGATCACACACAATTTATAAAATACCCAAAACACATTTTTGTTTTACCTCTTTAACCCTAAAAATTACTAACAAAAAGAATTACTTAAAAATTTTTTTTTACCTATCTTCTTATTCCCTACCGTGTGTAGACCCACGAAGGGCTTTCAAGTAATCTTCACTGTTTTCTCCTAGGCTTCAAAGTTTCAAATACTTAGACTATTATTACACTCCAGTAATTAATTTTATTTAACATTTACTTGAACAAATTGAAGAAAACATAAGTACCGTCGAGACCACCCACTACACCAAATTAGCATATTTGTAACAACTGTCAAAACAACAACAATTTTGAGCTGTTACAATTCACCAAACAATTTCAAGTCAAAACTAAATTTAGTAAAAAAAATGAAAAAAAGTGATACAATAAATTAGATCACCATGAATAGTATCACTTGTAGGACCATACTATTCATGGTGATACAATTATTATATCACTTTGTTTGTGAAAATGTGTAAAATTGCTTTGTAAATTGTTATAGCTTAAAAATGTTACTGTTTTAAGGGTTGTTACAAAAATGCTAATTTGATATAGTGACCACTAGGTGTTTGAGTCAAATTTTGGTGATTGCAACTTGTTTTTTTAATGCTGGAATAGGGAAAAGATGGAGCTTGGGGTGAGAGTCATTGCATTTTTTCTTTTTCTTTTTATGCAAATAAAAAACAAAATAATTAGAGAGGGAGAAGATGGAGGAAGAAGGCAGGAGATCTGTATTTCCTTTTTATTTACAACTACTAAATTGTACAATGACAATTAACTGCGGTTAAGGTGAGATGGATTAATCAAACAATCTAACGGTCTAATTACTAGATTCATTGACCCTGATTTAACACAGGATCAATAAAACTGGACCCCCAAGCCCATGAGGGAAATCTAAGAGAGAGCAATATATACCTATAACCTATAATAAATAATAATAATAAAAACAAACAAACTATAACATAGGGAATGCCAACTTTTTGGATCACTATGAGGTGTATGTTTCAAAAACTCTTTTATAGACTAGAAAAAAACATTTAGTAAGTTTTGAAGAAATTAAACCTACTCGCATGCCCAAGTATAAGGTGTGGCCAAATAATCCAATCTCATAAATGTTATTTTTAGGTAGGCTTGATAAGCTGTGTTGCGTCCCCATATCTTTTCTACTCTGAGGTTGTTATGTCTCCCTATCACAAATTTAATTGCCTCACCTGCCTTTTTAGGTAGGCTTGATAAGCTGTGTTGTGTCCCCATATCTTTTCTACTCTGAGGTTGTTATGTCTCCCTATCACAAATTTAATTGCCTCACCTGCCACGGGGCGCCCTCATAGTCAGAGCATTACAAGCACAACTACATGTTGTTGGGTATTTGTTAAAGGGCAGGGGGCTGAGTCGTATTTAATTAATGATAATGTAATATAATAATTAATTATTTTAATATATTTTTTATTTGAATAATACATAAATAACTATATGAAACATCGATCGCTAAACAAAACTCCATCTAATTTATGGGAAAAGAAAGTGGATCTAACAAACTACTTAGTAGGAGCTCAAAAGATAAACATATAGCACGGATGAACCTCGAGATAAAAATATAAAATTAAGAGATAAAAATTAATTTCAAATGTAAAATTATATTTGGACAAAAAAAATTGGGCTAATGTTCGTTGACTATCAAAAGCCTCATGTTGATTACCAAAATTCCCTTCAAAACAATAGCACGGATGAACCTCGAGATACAAACATGTATCTTGAGGAAAAATTAATGGATAAAAATTTTCATGTATCCCAAAAAAAATCTTATGAATAAAATGCAAAACTAGATCTCGAAATACAAATTCATATCGAAAAAATACTAAAAAAAAATTTTCACTTCTAATTTTTATTTTTTGACTGACCCTATAGGGTTAACTAAAAATACTGAAACAAACTCTCACAAGAGAGAGGATTCACCAATACAAGCCTAGATAATAAAACAAACTCAGCCTTTGTACCTTTTGTTTGTTTTCTTAGTTCTAGTGGATTTCCAGGGACAAAGGCTAAAATCTTTGGTGTGGGTGTTAGAGAACGTCTTTGCAGCCGATTCTGTAATCACATTATCATTACTAGAGAGGCCTGACTCATGCTCTTCTTCAGGAACCTGATAATTTTCTTGTCTCAATCTATTGCGTGTGCAGTTCTTATCCGCTTCCCATACATTTTTTAACCAAACGTAGACTGTCTTCACTTCTTCTTTACCACGTATATTCAATCTCAGGAAGAGTGAGGATACCTTTCGCTTCATTTAGTTCTGCTACGGTGAGTTGTTTCACACTGTGATGCCCGGATTTCTCACCATCATTGACATTCTGGGAGCTGTTGTCTTCCTTTGCACTTGAAATATTGGTTGTCGACTTCTCCTACTTCAATATCATGCAACTGATCAGAGGCTATTTACGAAGCAATAATGGCCTCTCTAGCATCCTGCACAATCGCCATAATTGGCTCCACAACAACCTCCCCTGCACTGTCATCTAACACATCCCCTGCTCCCAAAGAATTCACGTAACCTGCAGCATCAGAGACCACCGCACCTGCAGCATCCGAGACCACGCAGCCTACACCATCAGAGATCGCCCCTACAGCAACAGAGATCTCGCAACCTGCAGCATCAGTGTTCGCACCAACATTCGAGATCATGCAACCTGCAGCATCAGTGTTCACACCAGCATCCGAGATCACGCAACCTGCAGCATCAGTGTTCGCACCAGCGTGCACAACACTCGAAACAGGAGCCATCATTAACTTGTTTACATTTTCAATTTTCCTGTTATCAGCTACATTCCTAGAACCAGGCCCTTCACTCGATCCAGGAGCCATCTTACCAGCCGAAACCTTGCCCATCAGCGTGGAAGAAGTCGTAAGCTTATTCATATCGTCCTCAAAATTTGCTTGAAGAGTTTTTTCAACTTCAATCGGAGTGTACCCAACATCTCTACAATCTGTTCTGAACTTGGACACTAACTTCTCCTTCAAACTATAAATGGAAGCTTCCTCCCAAGCCGAAGAATTCGACTTAGAGACATCATTACTTTCCTTTGCCAAAACCCAACCACCCAGGACCTTATTAGCTGAACCACATTCAGTGCAAATTATTCCTCGCCATTAACCAACACCACTTCGTCATCATGAACTAGAATAGCATTGCTATTCAGCTTATTTCCAATCTTGGAGGATGTTACTCCTTCTAAACTATGAACCTTAGCAAGATCTTTATTTCCCTGAACTTCTATATTATTTTCCAAGTTCACTATTGAATTAGAAACCATGTTATCATTGTCCAAACCGACTTCATCCTACAGATCAAAACTTGCTAAAGCTGCAAAAGGGTTTTTTAATGTAGTATTTTCAATGCCTACTTTCATAGAAACAGTATCAACTCCCTCGCCCCCTGTTCGCTTACCACTCGGACCACCCTCATCTATCACGCCTCCTACTACAACAGCATTGTTAGGATTTTTCTTGACTGGTTTATAGACTTGCTTAAATTCCTTATCTATCGCAAGTGACCCAAGCTCCTTCTCCTTAGCGGTTTGGTTTTTTGTGGATTCCTCTTTCAACTTATTCATATCGACTTTATCATCCTCCTTCTATTTAGCCTTAGGAATCCCTAATCTTTTCCTACAAGCTTCAAAAGTATGCCCGATCATAGAGCACTTTTCACAATATTTAAATCCCGGATATTCAATTTTTTGCCAAAATCCGACGGATCCAAAAAACTCCAACCATATTCTTCTAGGGAGCTCCTATGAGAGATCCATCTCTACGCACATCCTAGCCACCCCGAGGTGAGTGAAACCAAGAGTGCTATCATCAATTCTAAGAAAGGAACCAATGGATTCTCCAACTTCTTTTAAAAACAATGGGTGAAAAAATTGTAAAGGAAGATTGGGAAGATCCACCCACAAAGGGGCTAGCACCGGATCTTCCCTAAGGCTAAATCCTTGATGCCAACGGAAGGCTTTGAATCTAACCCCCCTGGATCATAAAAGAATCCCGCTACAAAGCCTTACTAACTTCCTCTTCCGATTGAAATCTAACAATCACATGTCTAGGATCTAGCAAGCCCATGGTGAAATCACTCATAACTCCCCAAGATCTATGGATGGTTTCACGGATAGCCTCTAGTGAAGGACGATAGCTAGAGAACTTAAGAACTAGAACAAACTTTTCCACATACCTTTCACATCTTAAAACTTCAGAGACATTCATTGAAAGAGCCGGGCAACCATCTTTGCGAAAACGGTTCCCCTTCATAGGTTCTTCATCAATGATAGCCTTCTTCACAACCCCCAAAGCTTGGAGGAAACTACGTTGCTTGACCTCGATTGGAGCACCTCCACCCCCCAATGGCGGCTCTCCTCCCATGGCAGCTTGAGGAGCCACCATAAAGAAGATGATGAAGCCCTAGGAATTAACGATCCAGATTTGAAAAAAAGATAGATGTAATGGTGAAGATAGAATCACCTTGAAAAAGACCGAGTTGCCCTTGGATAAATGAAATCACCACACTCTCTCCCTCTTCCTCTCTTCTAATTCAACAACACTTTCTTCAACTTTTGTTTCAAGTTTGTTCCATGTAAATTTTCTAAAAAAAATAAAAAATAAATGAAATCAGTATTCCTCAAAATAGACAAAAAAATGTTGGGGTTGCTGGTGGCAATGATGGAAAGGGAAACTAAATCAAGAAGAGGAGAGAGAGAGAAAGGAGGTGAGGCGGTTGAGGGGTAGGCAAATCGAAAAATGATTTTTTTTATCAAAAGCCAGTGGGTGATAAACAAGAAGGGTATACATGTACCTTTGTGATACCATCTATCACAAGTCTACCAACTGAGATAGTACCCTATTTGACTATAGAACAAATTTTACGGAGCCAACCATAAGAAATAATGACTTTTTTATATTCTAAGGATTAGCTCATGGAGTGTGAAACTCATAACCATGCGAAAGAAGAATCCAGTGAACAAAACGATTAGTCCTGAGAAAAAAACTATATGCGCTGTCAGAAAATGCACCACAAACCAACCTCTTCATCACTTTCTTCTGCCTGTTTTTCTGTTCTTGGTAGAATGTCTTGAGAAAATCATGAAGCAGTATATTTTCCTGTAATAAAAAAGCGGAGAATTTGTTCACGAACCATAATCAACAGATGGAGATTCATAAGTAAATGAAAGTTTGACAATATATCTTGAAGAAGTTGACTACAAACTGTCCGCAACAATGCATACCTGAGCATGCTTGATAAATCCACCTCCCAGAAAATGCTTAAGAAAAATCACCTATTGAAGAGAGATTTGAGAAATATAGATGAATTGGAACTTACGAAACCAAAATATCTATCTATTCAAGAGTCCACAAAGGTGTTACCTGAATTCTTTGAGACCATGTTGATACCTTCAGCAGATTGCGACCAATCTATACAGTAGTCTCTGGACAACAACCACCCTGTATTCATACTGGTGTTAGATCATCATAATGGATTAAAATTAAATGCACTTAGAGAAAGAGCATACCAAGGGAAAATCAATACCTTAAGAAGACTAGAAAAATCATGAAATAAAACCCAATGGCTATTAATAAGAACCACCTCTACCGAAACTTTATCTTCTGCTTTAATGGATAGGTTCTTGACTTGTTCTATGATTGTTTCCTTTAATACTTCTACGGATGCATATTTTTCACTTCCACTATAGAATTTATCTACACTTCCAAGATAAAAAATAAGAGCCAATGCTTCACCAGCTGCTATGTCACTACACCATATTGGCAATTTTGTAACAACCCCCAAAACAGTATCACTTTTGAAGTGTAACAATTCACCTAACAATTTTACACATTTTTCACAAACAAAATGATACAATAATAGTATCACCATGAAGAGTATGATTATAAAAGTGATACTATTCATGGTGATCCAACTTATTGTATCATTTTTTTTGTGTTACTGTTTTTTATTTTTTTGACTAAATTTAGTTTTGATTTGAAATTGTTTGGTGGATTATAACATTTCAAAAGTGATACTATTTTGAGAGTTGTTACAAAAGTGTCAATTTGGTGTAGTGTGTGCACATATATACTATCACTTTCTAATTCACTTGTTAGATGACAAATTGACCTGCATTAGTATGGAAACCATGAAAAGAGGGGAAGTCATTTAAGCACTATAGGCAAATAGAACATGCATCAACAGAAAGGAATGCGCACACCTTTTCCAGAATTTGGAACTAACGTTCCAGGCCTCCATGGTTGTTAGAAGGAATGACCAAGCAGATAATGCCGTTTTAAATAGCTGGGGAGTAGGTCTACTGGCTACTACCTGAGAAACAAATAAGCATATAATACGTAATTATTCATTGGGGAGACGAATTTTACAGCACAACTGTTGGTATTTGTAGAGCCGATTGGTACTGGTTAGATATATATTCATCAATGTGCACATCAGGCATTGAACCGAGGGCTAGCTTTTTCTCAAGTCCTTTCTAATCAGCTAAGTAATATTCAAACAGAAGTTATTTTGGGACAACTGCCGATAACTAATTGACAGAGTGCAAGGCTGTGATGATTGGCTGACAAATCGTACAACATTATAAAATACCCATGCTAAAAGAGATAATAATTAATTCTAGAAACAAAGAGTAGGTGCACACACAGAGGAACCGGGATTTGGATGAACAAACTTCCAGATAAGTTGCATCGATCTTTCTGTGTAAACAACACCGCATCCCCCGACAAAAGTTACAATGACCAAACAATCCAATGAATACGAAGGAACATCCAGAATACACCCAACAGAAGTGTGAAAAAGCAACTTTATCAGCAATAAAAATCATTTGTTTGAAGTTAATAAAGAAAGAATCTGATTGTTTTCCAATCCTATACTCACAGATGATATGACCACTGGCTCAACACCAGATTGAAGGGCTTGAGATAGAGGAGAAAATGATTTTTCTAGAATTTCATGTGCCAAATCATCCTCCCGGCCAGCAGAGATTGACAATAGTCCTGTCACCGAGATAGAAAAACGATTGATAACCTAACATAAACAAAAGATGGAGAAGAATGCTCTTTTGAGGGAGGGTAAAGATTACCAATAACGTGAGATGCTAAACAAATTTCTTTTATTGATCCTTTCTTGATGGAGTGAGGCACACATATAATAAAGTGATAGCTCGGCAAGAAATCAAGTAAAAACATTAACAATGGAAAAATGACGCCATTTATTACAGATACAGAGTGCTTAGATGTACTAGCAGAATGGCAAGATACCAGGGAGTTGCATAAACTATTTGGCTCGGTTGTATAAACTCTTTGTTGCACCGGTATTTTGAAATGTTTCAAATATTGCACCAACCTAAAGTAATTAATATTGACTTATCATTTTTATTAATAATAATTATTTGGTGATTTTTCCCATTTAGGAGCTTTTTTTTAAAGACCAAACACGAAGATATTTATTAAATATAAGAAAGAAAATAAAATACAAGTCTCTATAATAATCTATAAAAAAAAATTGACTATTGAATAAGAAATTGAGTATAATTAAAAAAATTGACTATGACAAATTTATTTGCCACACTTGCCACGGCGAGCCCTTAGAGCATTACAAACACAACTGCATATTGTTGGATGCTAGAGTATGCCCCGTGCCATTGGCACTCCACATAATTTTATTTTTGCTAAATATTTTGTACTGAATACTTCCGCCACTATCCTCATTTTCGCTCTCAATCAGTATTGAAGTGTAAAATCTTAATCTAAGGTAAAAATATATATTATAAATTTTAGGGTTAAACTCAGTCAAATTTGAATCAATTTAAAACCCCGAGAATTAATTCTCCTCCAATCTTTGAATTAGTCAAAATATGAAGTTCATAATTTTTTTTAAATGTGCATTAAGATGCTCGACTCATTTGTTCTGATATGATCGGCCCGTCTCATTGTTTTGAAAAATATAAAAAATATTAAAGACCTGAAATACATTATGTATTTTTTAATTATAAAATATATATTTAAAACTTAGCACTTGTATTGATCTTTGATTTTGTTGTAGAGATCTTTAAAATTTCATTTCAACGATATTAAGTTTACCAAAATCCAACAACGATGTAGATAGTTATGATAATTTTCATTTTGCTAAAAGAAATTCTCAATGTTTTCTCTATCCACCACATGTAAATTCCACCAACTTTTTTTAAAAAAATTTCATTATTTTTGCCATTTTAAATGTTTTATATTTACAAATATGTTATCATAGGAAATGAATCTCAACCCTAAAATTCAATACATTTCCCAAGTTTTAATCATAACCATCTTTTATCTCTAATCCTTTCAACTTGACTTTGTCCCAGTCAATAATGAATAGTAAAACACCATTTTGAATTGTAATATAGATTTGTTAAAGGGGCAGCAGAGACTGAGTCATAGTTAATTAATGATAATGTAATATAATAATTGATTATTTTAACATAATTTTTTAATTTGAATAATACATAAATAATTATATAAAGCATCAATCGTTAAACAAAACTCCATCTAATCTACGGGTGAAGAAAATGAATCTAACAAGATTCTATGTAGGAACTCAAAAGATAAATATACGAGGGAAAATTAAATTGGTATATAAAGTTAATGGGAAAATTTAATTTCAAATGTAAAATTATACGTGGACAAAAAAAATTGGACTAACGTCTATGACTATCAAAAGCCTCACTTCGATTACCAAAATTAATTTCAAATGTAAAATTATATGATTATAAAGTTTAAAAGGTTAATAAAACTTGGAAAAAACATGTTTCAGTAACTTGGGCCTAAGAAATTTCCTTATTTCCTTAACTTAAGCCGGAAGAAACTGGTTTGCTATTTTAGTCATTCTCTTCACCCTATTACCTCTCTTCAATATTTACAGTTCTTTTACAGTTGAATAGGGCGCGCACGCGCTCAGCGGGTGCCAACAAGTGGTATCAAAGCCGATGGTTCGATGGGGACTTGGCAAGTGGTGTAAGACAACACATTGTTCAGGGGATCCGACGGGAGGTAGCGAGCCAGGTAGAGCATCACATGTGCGCGGTTCGAGGTGGAGGTGCAGACGACACATTGTTCTGGGGATCAAGTGCGAGGTAGCGAGCCAGGTAGAGCGTCGCATGTGCGTGGTCCGCCAGATGAATGGATCCAGATCAGGTTCTAGATCCTTGCCAAGAGAAGGTATCATACAAGTCCGGACGAGGTGGAGTTAGTGCGGTGGTTGCGATTAAGGTGGAACCAATAACGTCGGGATAGCAGCCCGTACTATCCATAGGATCGTGGTCGCACATGAGACTCGAGGAGGATGTGTACTTCGAGATGTTGCAAACTAGTGGATGGATTGTAGGATGTGTGACGATTCGCACCAAAGGTGAAAATTGTTGTGATAGAGTTGGCTTGAATAGTTACACATCAAGTAAGGAGGAGTCGTCATTAAGGTTTATAAGGGAGTGATCCACTCCCTAATAGTAAGGAGACATTTTAAGATAAAAACCCCACACCCATGGCCCAGATGGTAGGCCAAAGTTACGGTGTTAAAGTTAGGGACAATATCGTTGCTATGTATAGTGAAACTAGGTGTGCCGATCGATCTACGAAATCCCTCGTTCGGTTTCAGAGTGTATTCAAGTGCATCACAGAAGATCATCATTTCTTAGATTCGCGGTGGGGTAATTGTTTCATTGTAGCACCTAAATGTTTGGATTCATCAAGAACAAATTACTTTACTTTGATTGAGAAGACGGCAGATGGGTACACGGTCACTGCTCCGATCCCAATCAAGCACACTATCATAAATAATCCCCCTCCTAGAAAGTTTTTCATGGAGTACCACAGTGATGAAGACTACTACGTACAGCAGTGATGTCAATGATTATGAAATCTATGAAGCAGCGATGAAGACAACTACAGCAGTGATGGAGACGATGATTACTACTACGACAAGGATGCAAGAATTGTTTCTTATTGCAATGGACTATTTTGCATAGATGATCACGACATCTCTGTCTATAATCCAATCACTACGGAAAGCAAGAAATTGCCTGGACCCCAGAAGAAGAAGAAATGCGAGAATGCTAGAGAGATTTACTTAGGCTTTGATGCAACTATTAGGAAGGACAAAGTAGTTCGCATTAGTCTTGGATTTGATTATGCCCATCGATCATTTTTCAAGAGTGGTGACATTATCACTTTGGGTGACAGTTCATGGAGGACATTGAATCTTCCTAAGGAGTTTGATTTCCAGGAGCACAGTTATTATGAAACTTCTTCTGACTTGAAATCAGATTCAGTATTCCTGGAAGGTGCATTCCATTGGCTTATTCAAGGCAAATACTGCATGGATTACTATAACTATATTGTCCCGAAATACTATAAACATATTGTGGCAATGGACATCGACAAGGAGAGCTTTAGAGTTATTAGGTTGCCTCATATGGAGAGGGAATTTCATGGAGATAGTTAATTTAGATACATCAGTGGGTTTAGTTGGATATACTGATATTCATACTTGTATATGGAAATTAGTAGACGATAAGAAGGGCACTTGGAGCTATCACTACAAGTACGACATCTCATCGGTAAAAAGATTTTATCCATTTTCTTTGGAATCACATCAACCCATTGCCATGCCCAGCGACGTCAGTAACGTGTTGATGAAGGTATGCGGATATAATCGTCTGTGTCAAATTGGTAGCTATGATTCAAGTGATTGTGGAAACTATGAAATCATATTTGGTATTAGCTATGATTCAAGTGATTGTAGAAACTATGGTCTTCAGGAAAATAGCTTTTACGTGTTTCCCTTCGTACCAAATTTTGTTTGTGGCTTTTATGAGGAAAAGAAGAAGAAGAAGAAGCATATGTGTGCAAAGAGAATGTTTACGGCTGAAACCGCCATCAAAACTCAGAATTCTTTTGCAGCATTGACAATAGTCGAGTGATCAGCTGAATGAAATATTTTTATCTGTATCGATTCTTAAAATCTCATGTCATCAATCAGAATTAATTATCCTTTACTAATTCTTCAAAATCTCGTCTGACATTAGTTCAATAACATAGTAAAATATAGCATTTGATTTTATCAATTCTATAGAAAACCACGCACTCAACAACAGCAGTTTTTCCAGCTCTATTTGAATCTTTGCATTATTAATTCTTGTGTTGGCATTTGCTTGGAGCAGTTTAGTTTTGAGCATGTTCACATCTTCCTAAATCCGATAGAGAACGTACAGCGAAAAAGCAATTCAAAATGCTGACATGTTACCAAAATGGTACTAGATAACACTTATTGAAATTAAAATACAAAATGGAATACAAATGCTTAAAGTTTTCTATCTGCATGTATAGAAGCAAATCGAACATCCATAATGCACACTACAATGTTGTCACCGAGATGAAAGTATTGCATGTAATTACTATTTGTATTTCACATACTACATTATGCAAAGAGGGGATTATGAAAGCATCCGAGACTAGCTTGTAGCTTATCTAGAGCATATTGGGCTCATTTGTGGTTGTGATCCACATCCTAAGCTCAATCCAATGGAATACCAAAACCTTTATAAACCTCCAACTTCATAAACCCTCCTCCAAAATTCACCCAACACTCTCTGACCATGAACTCATGCCATAAGAATTTCCGGACTAGGAAATCCTGCAAAAGGATGCTACTCAGCATTGTTACATGGGTAAAAAGGTTAAGAGAAACAAGCGTTTTTGTGATTATGTTGGTAATACTGAAAAGACAGAGGTAATTCTAGTTTACAATTGTCAATGGCATGACAGCTCAACGGTTAGAGCTTGGTGGATGGTACCACTAGGTCATGGGTTCAAATCCAGCTTGCGGCATCTTTATGGGTTCTGGAATCCTATAAAAACCCTGCTTGCCTTTCAAAAAAAAAAAATTTCTAGTTCACAATTTAATTCAAACCATTTATCCTCTTAAGGAATACCTCTTGAATATCTGAACATCTTGATGACAAATCTAACTCTGCAAGTAGTAGTTTAGTTTAGTAATAATTTTTTTCACCCATGACTATTCCATTGAATTGTTCTTTGTATAGAATCGTTTTGGCAGCATGTTGGTGTTTCTTATATAATGTCCAGTGGTTCGGATCTGCTATGAATTGCTTTTCCTTAGTACTTTTCTTATTGAATTTAACAGGATAGAGATTCCAGTACATTGAGGAAAGACACAAGCACGACTCATCACATATCCAGACTAAGCTGTTAACATAAGAATTGACATGCAAACATTCAATAATTTCTATATAGTAAGTAACACATTCAAATCCCGGCAACAGAATTCTTTTCTTTTTTCTTCTTCTTTATACTTTCTATTTGGATCAAATGTGAGCCTTTAAATGCCGTCGGCAAGGTCAAGATAATGAGTTTTTCTTTACTGCACCAAATATAAAGAAATTGATTGAATCACTGACATTTTAAGGCTACATATTGATTGAATTACCACATTCTTCTTTATCTTAGAAGACCTCCTGACTCCGGAATTGATCTAGATCATGTACATGGGTGGGGATGTATTAGTTAGATCTAAGTAATTTTCATGAGTTGGTGTCATGGATCATTTCCAATTTGTTTGCCAGTATTTTTTTTCTGCATTTAATGTACTATCCATTGATTTGTGATAATTGAGACACTTTACTGGCAAAGTAAGTAACAAAGAATTCTAGAATGCTTGGGAAAAGATTGATTCACAGCTTCTAGTACTCTAAAATGGAATATATTTACAAAGGCAACGACTACCTTGCATCATCAATTCCTCTCTCTCACACCATTCTACTCTCTCACATCACCTACTTACTTTCTTGCACCACCTATAGAAATCCAAACCATTCATTTTAGTAAATCTGCGCAAAAAAAAAAATAATAATAAATAAAAAAAATTATGTTCGCAGAGTGCATTGCAAGCAGAAAAAAAAATTTGTTCGCAGTGCACTCTGCGAACAGAAATTTGTTTTCTGTTTTGCGCGACTTTACTAAAATGACCATAACTTGCTGATTTTACAACATTTTCAAGTGATTCAAGTTGCATTTATTAGATAATTGAGAGTAATACAACTTTTGTGCTTTAATAAACTTTAAAATCGGTCTCGATCGAGTATATAAGTTGGTCGAAAGTCAGGAACACTATCTCGTTTTCATTTTTCGGACAGATTTGCGCGACTTTAGTAAAATGACCATAATTTTCTCATTTCAAAACATTTTTAAGTGATTCAAGTTGTGTTTATTATATAACTCAGATTAATACAACTTTCATGTTTTGATGAGCTTAAGAATCAGTATCAATTGAGGGTTTAAATTGGTTCGTCAGTTACCCTGTTTTTCATTTTTTTCTTTTTGAGTTTAGGTAACATGAGCTTAAGAATTAGTCTCAACAAACATGTTCCATTTTTCGTTATTAAGGTACCATGCGCGGTTAGAAGTCAAACGGAAGTCATTTGATCACTCAAATTATTGTATTCTCGGATAACACCCAAATTGGCCTTCAATTGAGCCTACAACGTACGAACAAGTTTTCCTTCTTCGTTAAGCATTACCGAACTTGTTTGTTGAGCCAAACATGTTTCATTTGTTGTAATTATGGTACCACGCGAGGTTAGAAGTCAAACGGAGTCCATTTGGTCACTCAAATCTTTGTATTCTCGGATTGCACCCAAATTGGCTTCCAATTGAGCATACAACGTACAAACGAGTTTTCCTTCTTCGTTAAGCACAACCGAACTTGTTTGTTGAGTCAAACATGTTCCATTTGTCGTTATTATGGTACCAGGTGAGGTTAGAAGTCAAACGGAGTCCATTTGGTCACTCAAATCCTTGTATTCTCGGATTGCACCCAAATTAGCCTCCAATTGAGCCTACAACGTACAAACAAGTTTTTCTTATTCGTTAAGCACAACCGAACTAATTCCCAAAAAACAAAAGCACAACGAAACTAGTTTGTTGAGTCAAACATGTTCCATTTGTCGTTATTATGGTACCACGCGGGGTTTGAAGTCAAATTGAATCCATTTGGTCACTCAAATCCTTGTATTCTCGGATTGCACCCAAATTGGCATCCAATTGAGCCTACAACGTACAGACTAGTTTTCCTTATTCGTTAAGCACAACCGAACTAGTTTGTTGAGTCAATCATGTTACATTTTTCATTATTATGGTACCACGCGAGGTTAGAAGTCAAACGGAGGTCATTTTGTCACTCAAATCCTTGTATTCTCGGATTGCACCCAAATTGGTTTCCAATTGAGCCTACAACGTACAAACGAGTTTTCCTTCTTCGTTAAGCACAACCGAATTTGTTTGTTGAGTCAAATATGTTCCATTTTTCGTTATTAAGTACCACGCGAGGTTAGAAGTCAAACGAAAATCATTTGGTCATTCAAATCTTTGTATTCTCGGATAGCACCCAAATTGGCCTCCAATTGAGCCTACAACGTACGAACGAGTTTTCCTTATTCGTTAAGCATTACCGAACTTGTTTTCTTTCTTCGTTACGCCTCCAATTTTGTAACGAAAAATGACTTTCATTTTTTTCTTTTTGCTTAATAACGAAAAGTTATGCATATTTATTGAGTTTGGGTTTAAGGATTTTAACTTTAAGGGAATTTTGAGAGTTTTCGAGGGAGAGAGAGCAGATTTGCAAGAGATTTAAGTGTGAGAAGATATTTCGAATAGGGGAGGGAGGAACCATTGCCTTATCTATTTGAATGGTGAGGGAAAAAATGAATGATTTTTTTTTATATTGGTGGTGTGAGAAAGAAAAAAATAAAAATAAAAAAATCAATGGTGATGTGAAAGAGAGGATATGGTGGTGCGAGGTAGTCGTTGCCATTTACAAATCATATATATATATATATATATATATATATATATATATATATATATATATATATATATATATATATATATATATATATATATATATATATATATCTTGAAGTTTGGAAAACTATCCTCATATCCTATTCTGTATATCTTCTATATTACAATTCAGAATGGTGTTTTACTATTCATTGCTAACTGGGACAAAGTCAAATCATAAGGATTGAAAATAAAAGATGGCTAGGATCGAAAGTTGGGAAATGTGTTGAGGGTTGAGATTCATTTCCTATGATGCCATGTTTGTAAATAATAAACATTTTGAAAGGCAATGAGAATGAAAAGATTGTGAAAAAATTGGTGGAATATAACTGTGGCAGAGAGAAAAAGTATTGAGTTTTCTTTTTTCTTAAAATGAAAACTATCATAACTATACAAGATCTAAAATTTCAAAAATATATATTTTATTATTGAAAAACGTCTAATACATTTCACGCCGTTAGTATTTTTCAATTTTTTTAGAGAAATGAACTGAGCTTTTTCAAGGCATATTCAAACAAAGAACTCGAATTCTAACAAAACAATGATCAATGCAAGTGCTATTATTAAAGAATGCCTAATGAATTTCACGTCGTTAATATTTTTCAATATCATACCAGGAATTTTTTTTGAGATGGGCATCTTAATGTACATTTAAAAAAAAAAACCTAAACTTTGTGTTTTGACGAATTGAAAGTTTGGGGGAGAACTCACTATCGACGTTTAAATTTTTTCTCCAACTGATTCAAATTTTGAGTGATTCTAACCCTTAATTTTATATTATATATTTTTACCTTAGAATAGGCTTGAATTTCAAAACTGATTGAGGGCAAAAGTTGAGATTGTGGCGGGGGTGTTTAGGACATGATATTTCAACATATATATTTTATTATTAAAACATGAAAGTATTTTTAATATTTTCAAAGAAAGTACGAACATTTTAACCAAACATTCAATTGATTTAAAAATAATTATGATTACATTCTAAAATAATTGATTGATGGCAATGGTGGTAAGGCATCCAGTGCATGATAATTAGCAGAAAAAAGAGTGTATGTGAAGTGCCAATGGCACTAGTAATATGCTAATTCATTTACAAATTATACCTTGAAATCACACCAATTTATAAAATACTTATCACGTACACCAAGCCGGCCACGGTATTTTACACTCTATGGCCAACTTGGCAACAAACTCCAAGTGAATATCAACTGTAGATCAAAGATCAAAATTTTCTTCACTCAACCAGGCTGCATCTTAATGTACATTTAAAAAAATTTGAGAGGGGCATCTTAATGTACATTTTAAAAAAAAAACCCTAAACTTTGTGTTTTGATGAATTGAAAGTTTGGGGGAGAATTCACTATCGTCCTTTAAATTTTTTCTCCAACTGATTCAAATTTTGAGTGATTCTGATCCTAAATTTTATATTATATATTTTTACCTTAGAATAGACTTGAATTTCAAAACTGATTGAGGGCAAAAGTGAAAATGGTGGCGGGGGTGTTTAGGACATGATATTTCAAAATATGTATTTTATTATTAAAACATGCAAGTATTTTTAATATTTTCAAAGAAAGTACAAACATTTTAACCAAACATTCAATCAATTTAAAAATAATTATGATTACATTCTAAAATAATTGATTGATGGCAATGGTGGTAAGGGTGTCCAGTTCATGATAATTAGCAGAAAAAAAGAGTGTATGTGAAGTGCCAATGGCACAATTAATATGCTAGTTCATTTACAAATTATACCTTGAAAAATCACACCAATTTATAAAATACTTATCACATACACAAAGTTGGCCGCTGTATTAATTTTACACTCTATGGCCAACTTGGCAACAAACTCCAAGTGAATATCAACTGTAGATCAAAGATCAAAAGTTTCTTCGCTCAACCACCATGATCCTTTCGCTTGGAGGACCTCCCTGAATCTGGATCATGGAACATGGGTAGAGGTGTGTGTCTCTGGATAAACCCTAAGACAAGTCATTTTACGAGAGTTATATCGCATATGAGTTTGTTTGCTAGTAGTCTATGCGGCATTTGAGGTGTTTACTCAAAGTTAGATAGCAATAATTGATGATGAGTTGTATTATCATGTATACAAACCTACGCACCAGACACGATATAAAACCAATAAACCTTTTTGGCCTTAAGGAGGCCGTATGTATGATGGACCTCATGGAAAAAAATCATTTTATAGACTACCAAACTTTCGCCAAATTAGTAAGCCAAAACTAAAACTAAACATATGGTGGCTTTTCAACAATTTTATGCAAATTTATCATAAACTTTATATAAAGACCTAGCTTATTTATGAAAAAAAACCAAGTTGACATTCCTCCCTAGCTCCCCTGTCTTGCTTACCCTCCAACATGAAACTTAGAGATGATTGCCGCATCGTATCCCCTTACCTAGAGGTTAATCACTTAGTAAGTTTGACATCCAACACCTAATTATGGTTGCAAATTAGTATATACCACAAATTAAATAGTAATAATGAGCCTGCACTATTTCTTTGAAGAAACTTAATTAACAATTTAACTACCTTTCACTAATGTTTTTGCTTAGAATTCTAGTTGCCTTTGACCTTTTTGTCAGTCTTTCAATCAATAATTCTTGTCCACCCATGTATTTCAAAGGTTTTCATTTTTTTATGAAAAATATGAATTGGAACAAACACATTAAAAAAGGCTCGGTGGTAAAATACATAATAATTACGTTTTTGTAGCAAAAACAATGGAAATAAACATTGAATATATTGCTTCTTGATAAAATTTACCTCATACATTAAAAATAAAAATAAAAAAAAGAAGCTAGAGTTATATGAAGAACAAGAGTAATTAATAATCCTCCCTTGCTTATTTCTCCAAATTAGAGGAGTTATGATACCGTTCAAGTTCAAGTTTGAATTTTGTTGCGTCCTTGTCATTGAACCACCCATACTTCTCCATGTAAGGGTTTTCCAGGGTTTTAGGAGGGTACTTGGTAATGCAATCCTTCCAAGCAGTCCCATCTTCTAAATCTCTAACCACCTCCCACAAACAACTGTTACACTTGAACCCTGCACCAAACCCTATCATAAGAACTCTTTCACCCTTCTTAAGTCTCCTTTTAGCATCCAAGTATGCTAAAACATACCATAGAGTACTAGCAGACGTGTTACCGAATCGATGAAGTGTCATCCTAGCTGGCTCAAGATCATACTCGGTTAGACCTAGGCCTCTTCCGACGCCATTGATAACTGTGGTTCCACCTGCATGAATGACAAAATGGTCTACACCAGTCTTGAAGTTTATTATTGTACTCTCTCCACCACCTATGGAGTTGTTCTTGAAATGACGAAACACCATTACTATTAAAGCGCGAAGTAGTTCCCTTAAGGGAAGTACTTTTGGTGTCAATTCTCTTAGGTTCATGGTTAACGCTTGAGTTGCACCTTTGGCAAGGTTCTTGCTTAAGTGGATCCCTAGGATCCCATTTTCATCCTCTTTCTGCACTGCATAGTTGTATGCTTCATCATCTGCACCGAGGTGAGTTCGAACTAGGTACTTCAATTTGAACATGGCTTGGTGTTTAAGACTATGCTTGTTTGTCAAGAGAATTGAACATCCACCTGATCGAAACAAGCAGTTTGGGAGCATCATGGACTTGTTGGTACCTGAATACCAACTTGGGGCGATAGATTCGGTGGTGACAACTATAGCAAAAGCGTTTTTATAGGTTTTAAAAACATTTTGGACTATATTGATGGAGACCAAACTTGCACTACAGCCCATTCCAGAGAGATTGAACACCTTTATGTCTTCTCTCATCTTGTAATGGTGGATGATCGATGCTGCAGGAGAGGGTGATGAAGTAAACATAGATATGTTCACAACAAGTATATCGATATCTGACGGAGAAATACCTGTCTTTGCAAAGAGATTATCAAGAGTTTCATAAAAGAACTCCTCTAACTCCATTATTGCGTCTTTGAGACTTGGGGATTCTTCTCTACGCTCAATGATGTTTCGTGACACGTAGGTTTCCTCACCTATGCCCGAGCTGACAGTTGCTTTTAGGATGAATTTTAATTCTTCTTGACCAAGGTTTTTATTTTGCAAGACAATGTCGCCTGCAAATTCAGTGCTTAGCTTTCTATCATCACTTGGTTTAAAGCATTCATAATGAACTATATAGCAAGCTTCTTCTTCCCATTTATGGATGAGTTTTAGTAGGAGAAAGAATGAGTAGAGAACAAAACAAAGAGACAACAGAAGGAGCAGACCCATTGTCAAACGAGTGGGAAAAAAGGTTTGAGGGTTAAGGTTGCAACTTTCTTGCTAGGGTGTCTATTTATAAACCTTAAGGTTGCTTGAAATTTCTTTAACATATTAATGAATATGTTTTTAGGGCTCCTTAAAACTCTACTTACTTTTTAGGAAAATAAAATAAAAATGGTAACACGTAATGGATGCATTACACCAAATTGGCATTTTTGTAACAATCCCCAAAACAATATCACTTTTAAAGTGTAAAAATCCACCTAAAAATTTTACACATTTTCACAAATAAAAGTGATACTATTCATGGTGATCCAACTTATTGTATCATTTTTTTTGTGTCATTGTTTTTCATTTTTTAGACTAAATTTAGTTTTAACTTGCAATTGTTTGGTGAATTGTAACATCTTAAAAATGATATTGTTTTGAGAGTTGTTACAAAAGTGTCAATTTGGTGTAGTGATGTTCTTGGCATGTTTTATAGTTGATTGAAGCCATCTTAATTGAATGCTCAACTTTTTGGTTGAGATCATAGAATGAATCAGAATAGGAAAAGCAAAAAGCGCCTAATGAATTATAATCCAATAATTAGGTGAGAAATAATCAATAAGAGAAATCAACATAAGAATTTACGTAAACAATAGTCAATTAAGTGATGTAGTTAATCAAATATTTCAAACTAGTCACATAAATGTGCCTAACCTAATTCACGATTCAGGCAAAATGGCAACAAGATGGGATGCCATACCCTTAACCAATAAAAATTAGTGATTTTTGGTAGATAGGTGTTGAGGAGTAAATTGATGAACAACTACTTTGCATGGATAAGCTATGGCTGGATTTGATTTTATTCCTGGTCAGTTCCATATTTATATTGGTTTGTTGAACTATAGCTTTTACTTTCAAGTTGACTATTTTTAAGAGCAATAAGCAACAACATTCATTCAAGCAAGTAAGCATAAGCTAAAATAAGAGAAACAAAAAATTCATTTGCTCCAAAGATAACAATTGTATGAAATTGATACCTTAAATCCCTTTCGCAAAATGGTCTATTGGGTTTATCTTCCACTTAAAAATCATCCGTCCATGCATATATGTACTATTACAACAACAACGACAACCACCTCTATTAACAGAATGGAGCATGTTACTATTATATTAACTGGATCCATAAACACTCCACTCCATTTACAACTTGGCCTGCCTGCCTCACATCTTCTTCTTCTTGTTTTTCACATGGCTGGCTGTTTCGTTTGTTTGTTATTTGACAATTCATATCCCTCCTCTCCTATTCCTATTCTTTTATACCTACTATTTTGTATGCCTCTTTCTGCTATTAACCAACTACCTCATTTTCTTATAGCATCCACCTACTACCATCTGTTCATTAGAGACTGACTTAACAAGTTCAATAATGGATTAACTACAAAAAAAAAAAGCATTTACAAGATGATGATGATAATAATCGATGCTATAGAGCTTGTTTTCACTATTGTCAAATCTATAAACATGAGTTATGATCCTTGTTACTCAAACAAGCTGTATTCTTTCCATCCACAAAAGGCAAAAAGTTGTGTATCCACCCTAAAATTCAATCCTAAAACTGCTAATTTTTTTAACCATAAAAATCTCCTCAATAAAAATATCATGCCTACAAAAAAAACTGACCACATTCCATCAATAATGGAGCTGCACGTCTCGAAAATGAAGAATAAAGAGCACTTAATCGCATCTACATAACTACTATTATAAAAACTGCTTCATTTCCCTACCTTGTAATTTTCGTTTTTTAGGCCTCAGAGTTATGAATAAAGAGCTATTTCATCTGCATATATCAAATTCTCTCCATAAAAGGTTGCATACCATCACAGTTGTTCCTTTTACTATAACAGAAAAAAAAAAATTTAATAAATAAAAAAAAATATATATATATACTCATTCAAATCTTTCATCAAAGGAATATAATATCACAGTCTACATAACTTCTATTCCCATACACAATTGAAATATTTTTTCAAACAGGTAGTGTGCAAATCAAATTGCTTCATATCATTAAAATTTTCCAATTGTCGTTTCTAGTACCCGAAGTGGAGTTGTTTTTCCTATAGATCTTCAAAATTGAGATGAACAGAAAGTGTTGGTTGATATTTTGATCAAACTAAAGAAGATGAGAGTTCATTAATCCATTTACCTTCACTACTACAAATATTAGCTTAGGTAACGCCACTTAGATAGCGCTTTTTTAAAGAGCTATCCAAGTGGGCGCTAGGATAGCGCTTATTTGTCTTTAAAAAAAAAAAAAATCAAAAAAAACGCTACAATAGCGCTTTTAAATTTTTTTTTTAGTTAGGCGCTATCTTAATTATGTCTTATATAGCGCTTTAAAAAACGCCATGGGAAAAAACGTTACCGAAACTACCATAGCGCTTTTAAAGTGCTTGCATAGCGCTTTCGAAGCGCTATGCTACTTAACCTAAACTCCAACGCTTGATATCCTCTTTATCCATCTCTGTATAAAAAGAACCAAACACGACCTCCTCTGTTTTTCTTATCTTCTCAAAGCAAACAACACAAGAAATGGGAGGTGGAGCAGTCATGCGAGCAGCAGCGAAGGTTGCGGGGTTCGGAATCAGCGGCGGCCTACGAGGCGCCACTGTGACTCTCCCAGATCAAGCGGTGTCCGCCGCTGCACGCACCGTCACCAGGCCGATTGCAGGGGGCCTCGTGTCGTCAACGGAAGATGGCAAATCTGGGGTTGTGTTGTCTTCGCAGAATAGGGATGTTGTGGAGGAGGGTTGATAGTTTGCTGGTGGGGAAGAGGAGATGTTTGCGACGAGGGATTCGATTAATCCTGTCAACAGACTTGTGTTCGGAAGTGCACCCAGTATGGAGGAGGCCATGGAGGCCACTTCTGACTTGAAAGAAGTGCTTGAAAAGTAAGGTTTTTATTTGAAGTTGTCTCTTTAGAACCGGGTTGGTTAAGCATGCTTTGATTTTGAATGGGTTTTCATTAGTTTGGTTTTGATTTGCCTTTTGTGCCCTAATTTTTTGATTTTCTGAAACGAAATTGAATCATGTTTATGTTTACATGGGGTTTGATTGTTTTGGTTTATTTTTATGAAATTGACAATGGACTTTGATTATGGTGCTTAAGTTTGTGATTTTTTGTGAAACAGACTTGAACAATTTTGACCTAATGAATTGGGAATCTAATTTACAATGGGTTTCTTCTTATCAGGTGTTGGAGTTAGCAGGAAAAGCAGCGAGAGACAACAAGCAATCCAGAATAGTGCTACGACACATACAATTGGCAGTGTGAAATGACGAGGAGTTGAGTAAGTTGTTGGGTGCAATCATTGCCAATCTTGCTTCATCGGGCTTTCTTCTTGTCGCTTTTCTTCACTTCACTCAATTTTGTTCACTTCAATCTTCCTCTCTTTCTAAGAATAGTTTTCATTCATATATTGAAACAGTGAGTTGATTCGCTCAATAAATGATGACTTAGCCCAGGATTTTAACTCGAGATCTCATTCCGTCGTCGCTCAATAAAGGTTGGACGGAAAAAGGGGCTCATAAATATGGAAGATTAAATGAACAGTCCTGGTGGGAGAAATGGGGAGAAAACTATGATGGAAGAGGAGAAGTCTTGAAATGGTATGCTTAATTTCATCATCTCCAGCTGATTTGCATGGGGTACTAACTTATGGACATGAATCACTATATAAAACATGCACATGGAAATTAGAGATTAAGGATGTTGAGTCCTTCCAAAATGATCAATAACTCTCCCAGTGTGTGGCAGTGTTATTGTTTAACGATGTCAACTGTGCAATGAGTAATGATATGTTGAGACATGGCTAGACACACTTAATGGAGATGTGTAGAGTAGCATATGAGTATTATAATATTTACAATTCTGTTTTTTCATGAACATAGTATTGATTTCATAGATCAATCATACAATAAGCATTTCATTAGCGAGAGTTTCTAACATTCATATATCGTAGTCTTTCAATATGTTTTGTGACTTGAGTAAACAAAAGCATTTAGATCTCTGTGTTCACTTTTGAGTAACTAATGGACAAGCAATGGTTTTTATCAAATATTTACTATGAAGTATTTGTTTCCCTAGAGCTTTGCTTTTGACTATGTTTCACTTTCAGTCATCTTAAGCACAATTCTTTAATACTTTCACCTGGAAAGACTCCTAATGCCAGTATAGTTTCAAGTTAAAATTTCTGTTACTTTTTTAAATCGAGATGGTAGATTTATAAGAGTTATGCTATGGATAATGAAGGGATATGGGATCTTGCATTTTCCTTTTCTTTTCTCAGGACAGATAAGTGGGCAGAAACCAAACTGGGAACCAAATGGGGCGACAAGTGGGAAGATAAATTCTTTTCTGGCATAGGTTCACGGCAAGGAGAAACATGGCATGTATCATCTACTGGTGACTGTATGCTACTCCCTTAGTCTTACATTATATTTTGATTCTTAAAAACTGTTTGTCTTTCTGTTTCTTTTTTTTTTTCCTCTGTTTCTCCAAATAGTTAAATTCAAGCCATGCCTCCAGGTTGGCAGAAGAATTATCAGGTACTAGACACTTCAATTGACCAATAATCCAAAACATGTGGCAAAAAATAAGTTAACAATTGCAAGAAAACTAGTCAGTACACAAGAATATGGTAAATGACATTTCCTAACTTATTGGTTGAGTTCACTCAGTTCTCCAATATTATGATGTTTTAAGATGAGCTCCCAATAAGTATATAGTGAGTCTGTGATTTTATAGTTTGCCGATTTATCAGTCAACATTCCTAATCCTGGAGGTGAAGTGGAGAAACATTAATTGAGAGTATCATTCATTAGATTGCAGCGATTGCACATATTTCCAATTGTTTCCAGCTTTCAGTGTAATCTCATGAAACACTAGATTTTCAGATATATGTTACAACTTATCCACATGGTTTAGGTGACCATGCTAGTTTAGATATTAGAGTTTGGTGTTCTATTAACTATATAGAAAAAAAAATGTGTTTTGTATAAATACCATTCATGTCTTTCTCGTTTAGATATTCGCTACCACATTTTATTGCCCAGTCGGGTCTATTTAGAAGGATATGTCTATTGTGCAATATAATACCTACCTTGTAAAGAAATAGTCCCGTCATGTAGACACAGTCAGTCCTGTACATTATATCTGAAGTACTAGGCAGGAAAAATGGGTTTAGTCTTCATTGAGTTGGTCTTTCATTTAAAATTAATTCAAAACCTTTGCTAGCTTGACATTTTCAATGAGTTAGGTACCTTGACATAGCTTATGCAAATTTGTCTGGTCCTTTACCACCTCAACTAGGTAAATTGTCAAAACTTGAGTCTTTGTTCCTCTTCAATAACCGATTTTCTGGTGAAATCCAAGTTGAATATTTGGATTTGACAGCGTTGCAATCACTTGATTTATCGGGTAATCAACTCTCTGGGCAAATTCCGGAAGGTATTGCTTCACTGAAGGAGCTAACATTTCTTAGTTTATTGGGAAACAATCTTATAGGGGAAATCCCACAAGGTGTTGGTGAACTGCCAAACCTTCAAACCTTACTTTTATGGAACAATTCGTTTACCGGGAGATTGCCCAGCAACTTAGGCTCCAATACCATCCTAGAAAAACTAGACGTCTCATCGAACTCACTCATAGGTCCAATTCCACCCAACCTTTGCCTAGGTAATTGACTCAATAAACTCATTCTTTTCTCCAACAAACTTGATTCAGAATTACCTCCACCACTTGCAAATTGTACCTCTTTATTCCGTCTTCGTATCCAAAATAACAGATTCAATGGGTCAATCCCTTTGGGTTTCGGGTTCTTGCCTAATCTAACCTACATGGATCTTAGCAGCAATGAGTTTACTGGGCCAATTCCTCAAGATCTTGGCAATGCAAGAAGGTTAGAGTACTTGAACCTTTCTGGGAATGCATTCGAGTCTGAATTACCTGAAAACATTTGGGGAGCGCCTAGTCTACAAATTCTATCTTTGAGTTTCAGTAGAATTAGAGGGAAGATTCCTGATTTTCTGGGGTGTCGAAATGTCTACAAAATTGACTTGGAAGGGAATTCACTGCATGGAAGCATTCCTTGGGACATCAGTCATTGCCAGAAGCTCTTGTGTTTGAATTTCGGGCAAAATTCATTAAGTGGGATCATTCCATCGGAGTTATCAACACTTCCATCCATTACTGACATAGATCTTTCGCATAACTTGCTCACCGGATCAATTCCATTGAACTTTGACAACTGTACTACTTTAGAGAGCTTCAATGTTTCATTCAATCTCCTCACAGGTATGAACAAAACATCCCGCTCGAAAATTTGAAATTTATTGTGATCATAATTATTATCAGTTTCTGATTTGAACCTTGTAGGGAATTATTGCTTATTATTCTCTGAACTTGTTGCTGTACTACAGGACGTATACCACTATCAGGTGGGATATTCCCCAACCTCCATCCGTCGTCATTCATTGGGAACAAAGGCCTATGTGGAGGAATTATGAATAAACCATGCTATTCAGAATTCAAACAAGAACCAAAGAAGAAAACAGCGGCGGGGTCAATTGTATGGATCATGGCAGCAGCATTTGGGATTGGCTTATTCATATTGATCGCAGGCAGTAGATGTTTCCATGTGAATCAGAGCCGTCGGTATGAAGATGATCAAAAGGCAGCTGGTCCATGGAGTTGACAGCATTTCAGAGACTGAATTTCAATGGTGATGATGTACTAGAGTGTATGTCAATGAGTGATAAGATCCTAGGTATGGGGTCTACAGGAACAGTTTACAAAGCGGAGATGCCTAGTGGCGAGATCATAGCAGTTAAAAAGCTGTGGGGAAAGCAAAAGGAGCTGTTGACAGTGAGGAGGAGACGCGGTGTTCTTGCTGAAGTCGAGGTATTAGGGAATGTGAGGCATCGGAATATAGTAAGATTGTTAGGATGTTGTAGTAACAATGTTACTACTTTGCTTTTGTACGAGTACATGCCAAATGGCAGCTTGGATGATCTTTTGCATGGGAAGAACAAAGCACAGAATTTGGTTGCAGATTGGTTCACAAGGTACAAGATTGCATTGGGTGTTGCTCAAGGAATATGCTATCTGCACCATGATTGTGATCCAGTCATTGTCCATCGGGATCTCAAACCGAGCAACATTTTACTGGACAGTGAGATGGAGGCCAGGGTTGCTGACTTTGGGGTTGCCAAATTGATCCAAACCGATGAATCTATGTCTGTGATTGCAATGTACAGACAAAGTTAGGACTGTAGGAGAAGCTGTTGGCCATTTCATTTCGTGGCCAAAAAAGCTGGTGTATATATATGATAGCATATTAACAATTTTGTATGAATGCTTAAATTATATTTTGAATGAATGAGAAGCAGTTAGTTATCATGTTGTGTCTTTATTGATTGATTGAACGTTGTCATTATTATATTAAATATTATATAAAAAATATTATATGGTAGTTAATAAAAAAAATTCACCGAAATTAAATAGCGTTTTAGAAAGCGCTATTGAAGCTAATTTAAAAAAAATCAACAAAATTATCAAAGCGCTATTCAAGCTAATTTTAAAAAAAAAATAAGCGCTATGTAAGCGCTTTATTGAAGTTAATTAAAAAAAAAAAATTTAATTAAAAAAAATCAACGCTTAGATAGCGCTTTATTAAGCGCTATCTAAGCTAAGCGCTATTCAAGTACGCGCCTTGCATAGCGCTTTTTTGAGCGCTATCTAAGCTACCATAGCGGTAGCTTAGATAGCGCTTTTTTAGCGCTATCTAAGCCTATTTTTAAGCGCTATGCAAGCCTATATTTGTAGTAGTGCTTTACAATTCAATGAACTTAAAAAGTTTTTGGATCTTAAATGAAGCATAAGAGGTCAAACACAACTCGTTTAATAATATAAATTATGCATTTTAAACTATTAAATACAACATAAAATGTCAAACACAACTCGTTGTGTCATAAAGACTATATATTATATAAGAATTAATTACATAACAAATTATTGATACTAAAATAATATTATAGCATGTTAAAATATACAAAAATTAAAATATTTATTTTTTTCTTCGAAAATTTTTGACATATTTCGAATTCTGAAAGAAATTTCGGTAACTTCAAAATAAAAAATATTTCATGAAATTTCGACGTATTTCGAGAAATCACATTCCTTGGTAAAAAACACAAGGAATGAGATTTGGCGAAATTGTTAAAGGTGTGATGGCTCAACGGTTGAGCAGTGGCTGATGGTATCACTAGGCCACAGGGTCGAACCCAGCCGGCGACATCTCAAGTGAAAGGGGTTAATGGATAATATATATATATATATATATATATATATATATATATATATATATATATATATATATATATATATATATATATATATATTGAAAAATGAAAAAGAGATTTGGCGAAATCCCGCTTAATTTCGGTAAAAAATTTAGGTTTTTGAAATTACGAAAAGAAAAAGGGGAAATAAAAATTAAATTTTTTAAAAGGCCTTTTTTCCGAAAAATTTCGTATTCTCGTAAAAATACAAAAAACAACTATCAACACTTACATTTTTTTAAGGGTTTTTTTTTGTAAATTTCAGGATTTTCTTCTAATTATTTATTGAACTATCCCCTATTTTCTAATTATTGTTTCTTCTACATATATATATTGATTTTTGAAACCACTCCTTGATTTTCTAATTATATATTAATTTCATTTTTATTTCTTTTTTTTTGTATTTAGGCTTCATTTAATGTGTTTAATAGATTTATTTACTTGCTTCTTATTTTTTCATATATTTTATATACTCTAAAAATTCATTATATATTTCACGTATCCTCAAAATTTTTACATTTTTTCTTTACACACTAAAATATTTCTTAAAATCAAGAAACCGAAATTAACTTGAAAAACAAAATCGCAATCTTAGGTAAAAAGTACAAGAAATGGTGTCGCCCATAATTGACTTGTTGCCTACCCGCTTCTATATAGCATTTAATATGGGTAATAGGATTTAACATGGGTATGAATGACAATGGCATTCTTAAGCACCTTCCCTAATTGAAAATTCATCTAATCAAAATATTAATAGCTAGGGTTGAACAAAAAATTGACCAAACCGAACCGATTAAAACCAAATCGATCGGTTCGATTTGGTTTCAGTTTTAAAAAATTCAAAAGCGAAGTGATCTGTTCGGTTTTTGGTTTTTATGTGATTTTAACCGACTAAACTGAACCGACCCAATATATATAATAAATAATATAAATTTTATATAAAATAATATAATATATTTAAAATAGTCGGTCGGTTCGATTTTAGTTGGTTTGGTTCGGTTTTATTAATTGTCAGTTCAGTTTTGTTAATGGTCGATTCAATTTCGGTTCGAAAATTTTGATGAAGGTGAAAAATCGAACCGTCGGTTCGATTTTCAACCCTATTGATAACAGTCCTTAATTTATGCTATATAATATCATACTCCCTTTTTGTTGTAGTGATTTAATTGCACCATGACATTTATCCCTGTCATGGCATTTTTGTAATGTCTTGAAAGACCATTTTTGTTGTAATGTGTGATTCAAGTGATTTATTTATTTATTTATTTTTAAAAAAATTGAGGCATTCCACTTTGCATGAAAATTGTTTTCGCTTCGCTCTGGTTAGTCTATCTAAGTAGATGTCCTGTCACGCCCCGATTTTTGAAGAAAACGAAAATCCTAAAATTCACGCAGGATTATCCGTTTCCCCAAAATTCGGGACATGAAAATTCAATAACAACAAAAACAATTAGTAGCAACACTAAAACATAATTAAATTACTGAAACAAATAAAACTCTCACCAGGAAAGACTCTGACATTGCTAGCCCCACTAGCGAAACTCCCGTAATGCTGCTCAAAAGTCTCTACACCTGAAAGGCTAATCGCCTACATTCCCAAAGGAATGTACCCAAGAAGCAAAAACTCACTTGGGTCAGCAATAAAGCTGGTGTGAGAAATCTTCATTCCATAAATCAATAAATCTGCACGTGATAACATCAAACTAAACAAAAAAAAACAATAGACTATCCACACCAACAGGTAGTTCCTAAATGAGGCAAATGTGTCATCATCCTAATAAGTAAATATATATTTACTTGTACTTACACTGAAGAAGTTGACCATGGAAAGTCTGACCTGCGAAAATTGTTAATAGACTTACCATCCTGCATGAAACGGTTAGAAACAAACAGATAAAATTTATGAGTTATCAATTCTCATAAATGTAATTCATTTTCAAACAACGATACAAATCATAGTCATATTAGACTATTATTAAAACATCAACAAAAAACATTTTCTACCTTTAGGAAGACATATAGTTCTCATTCAATAGTTGAATGAGCATTTAGTTTCTTCCTTTAAGATAATCATGCACATAAATGAAAATCTTGCTTCTTTTCCACAATCGCACTACCCTCCTTGTGCCGAACACACCTCACACAAGTGTGTCTCCCTTGCCTTCAAAATCACTCGGAGCGTACATGTTCCAAGTGGGGTACCACATTGAGGAACATGTCATCTCACCCGAAGTTTGATCCATGGCAAGTATTTCCTAAATCTACACATACAATCGAACTCACATGGAATGATACACCGATATGCAAGCAAGTCTGCATACTCATAATTCTATCACACGTATACAAGCAAGTCTGTCAAGCAAGTTTGTATACAAATCACATTTTTCATTTTTTTTTTTTTCGGAGTTGTGGAAAAGAGCATAAAAAAATCAACTAAAACTCAAAACTCTTTTATGATGACACTTTATCAACTATAAATAAATCAACCACAGTATCCACCATTCTTTTATGGAAGAAAAAAAAAACTCACTTTTGATTTTCTCTACCAAAAAGCCACTCCGGACTGTTTAATGAGCACCTCGGACCACCACACAGCTACCATCGCCGATCCCCACAGCTACCATCGCCACTCTCTGGACACACAACCACACCATCACACATCCCTCTAACCTGACACAAGCCGCAACACCGATTGCCCAACATCGGTCATCGATCACTCACTCATCTCAACCTCGTCGCATACCATCCCCCACCATCAAACCCTCTCTCGATTCCACTATTCTCTTCCTTCTTCTTGTACTGCTCTTTTCTCTTCTCTTTCATTTTTTTTCTTATTGATTGTGTGGATCAGAGATTCAGAGAAAAAAATTACTCTTCTCTCATTATTTTAACCTTTATCCCCCCTAACCAATACCTTAATCATTACTTTAATGAAAACCCAAGCCCAAGCAAAAATTGAATAAAACCCATCAAGATTAGGGCTTAACTAAAGTATATGAGTATGACTAACTAATTTACTTGAGGCAAAGGTCTCATTTTAGGGTTTCCAAAATTTTTGCTAAATACACACACACACCTTATTCTATTTAACGATGGCAAACAAAAATCTTTTTCCTAATAAATGAGATTACAATATATGCCACAATTAATAAATAAGAAATTTTTATATTTATTTAATTAGGCGGGTATTACATGTCCGATCAACCTAGCTACAATTGGTAAACTTCAAGTGATTATATTTTTTAAACAATATATATATTTTTTGGTATGCAATGTAAATTTTTTATTACCAATATTATTATTTTCAATGGAATATTGTAGAGCCCAACATTGTGAAGGTTAAAACGATATTAAACCTGTGTTTCTAATCCAGAGATCGTTTCTTACTGTATAGAAGAATGCGGGATTGTCCTTTATAATCCAATTACTACGGAAAGCATTAAATTACCTAGATGGGAGAATAAGTTGAACAAGTATAAGAATAAAGAGATTCATTTAGGCTATGATGAAACTACTTGGAAGTATAAAGTAGTTCGATTTATGTAGAATGAAGCCTATGATGACAACTATCATCCCACAATAAAGAGTGGCGGCATTATCACTTTGGGCGAGAGTTCGTGGACGACACATTCAATGGAAGGTGCGCTCCATTGGCTTTTTCAAGATCAAATATTTTGAGTGCATGTAAATATATTCTGGCAATGGACGTTGACAGCGATCATTCGGAAAGGGCACACCTTTCGACCTTCAAATTAAATAGATCTAGATGAAGTTGATAAACCAAAAAATCAAAAATATTTAATTTCTTTATGTATAGATTTAACTGCTGTAACAAAATTCTCAAATATAGAAACTTCATTACTCTTTTCTTCCTTCTTCTTTATCACATAAATGAGTTCAATGAAGCAATGAAAGATAAAATAAAATAAAATTATTTTGACAATTTATTGTTCATATCTTCAACAGCCATCCTCTTATAGCCTTATCTCGCTGTAACTAGCAAGGGTGTGACCAAGCTCTCTGAAGGATATCCTTCTAGACCTCTTCAATAAGCATATAAAAAAATTAAAAAAAATAAAATAAAAAAAATCCCAAATTCATCTAAAAAAATCTCAAATTTCTGCAATGTCTCCAACTTTCGTAGTTGATAGCATGTTTGCATTCTCTTCAAATGAATTAACAAACTATATATTCAACGATCTTCAAGAAAATCATAAAATTCAACGATCAAAGGTTATTCACAAAATCTATTAAAATTGGATAAAAACCAAATCTACTATTGTTTCAAAAAGAAAGAAACATTGGGAGACCGTTTGATTTTCCAATAAACAGAAGGAAGAAAAAAAGAGAATGCAGTTTTGCTAAATACTTTAAACTAAGGAATTGGTATCATTCTAGGAAACTAAATCTTGTCATGTTTTTATATGATTATAAGGTTTAATAGGTTATTAAAACTAGGAAAAAACCTGTTTCAGTAACTTGGGCTGGAAGAAATTTCCTCATCTCCTTAACTTGAGCCGGAAGAAACTGGTTTGCTATTTTAGTCATTCTCTTCTCCCTATTACCTCTCTTCAAACTTTACAGTTCAATAGTTCGATAATGGCAAGCAAAAGCAATGGAGATGTTGCGGCGGTCGATCTACCAGATGACATTATGTACAATATCCTACATAGACTTCCTACGAAATCCCTAGTTCGGTTTCAGAGTGTATTCAAGTGCATCACAGAAGATCGTCATTTTTTAGATTCGTGGTGGGGTAATTGTTTCATTGTAGCACCTAAATATTTGGATTCATCAAGAACAAATTACTTTACTTTGATTGAGAAGACAGCGGATGGGTACGCGGTCACTGCTCAGATCCCAATCAAGCACACTATCATAAATGTTCATGAAGACTACTTCATGGAGTACCACAGTGATGAAGACTACTGCAGCAGTGATGTCAATGACTGTGAAATCTATGAAGGCAGCGATGAAGACAACTACAGCAGTGATGGAGACAATGATTACTACTACAATAAGGATGCAAGAATTGTTTCTTATTGCAATGGACTATTTTGTATAGACGATCACGACATCACTGTCTATAATCCAATCACTACGGAAAGCAAGAAATTGCCTGGACCGCAGAAGAAGAAGTGCGACAATGCCAGAGAGATTTACTTAGGCTTTGATGCAACTATTAGGAAGTACAAAGTAGTTCGCATTACTCTTGGATTTGATTATGCCCATCGATCTTTTCTCAAGAGTGGTGACATTATCACTTTGGGTGACAGTTCATGGAGGACATTGAGTCTTCCTAAGGAGTTTGATTTCCATGAGCGCAGGTATTATGAAACTTGTTCTGACTTGAAATCAGATTCAGTATTCCTGGAAGGTGCATTCCATTGGCTTATTCAAGGCAAAGACTGCATGGATTACTATAACTATATTGTCCCGAAATACTATTATAAACATATTGTGGCAATGGACATTGACAACGAGGGTTTTAGAGTTATTAGGTTGCCTCATATGGAGAGGGAATTTTCAAAGATGGAGATAGTTAATTTAGATACATCAGTGGCTTTAGTTGGATATACTGATATTCATACTTGTATATGGAAATTAGTAGACGGTAAGAAGGGCACCTGGAGTTATCACTACAAGTACGACATCTCACCGGTAAAAAGATTTTATCCATTTTCTTTGGAATCACATCAACCTATTGCCATGCCCAGCGACGACAGTAACATGTTGATGAAGGTTTGCGGATATAATCGGCTGTGTCAAATTGGTAGCTATGATTCAAGTGATTGTGGAAACTATGAAATCATATTTGGTATTAAATATGATTCAAGTGATTGTGGAAACTATGGTCTTCAAGAAAATAGCTTTTACGTGTTTCCATTTGTACCAAATTTTGTTTGTGGTTTTTATGAGGAAAAGAAGAAGAAGAAGAATGTTAAAGAATAAAAGTCTACCTATATTAAAGAATAGAACATGAAAGTGTTACAGAATAGTATATATTAGCCTTTAGGTTTCCTATCTCCACAAGGTTAGGTCAGAATAGAATAGAAGTCTTTAAGTTTCCTATCTCAACAATATTAGGTCAAAATTAGCTTTATAAGTTTGTATTCAACAATGATATCACAACAATTTAATATTACAATACAATTTCTTTACAAATAAGAAGAAGCATATGTGTGCAAAGAGAATGTTTAAAACTCAGAATTTTTTTGCAGCATTGACAATAGTCGAGTGATCAGCTGAATGAAATATTTTTATCTGTATCGATTCTTAAAATCTCATGTCATATTATTCGCCCGTATTGTAGTTATTATTTACACAAAGAATAGAACGCGCTACAATGTTTCCCATCATCAATCAGAATTAGTTATCCTTTACTAATTCTTCAAAATCTTGTCTGACATTAGTTCAATAACATAGTAAAATATAGCATTTGATTTTATCAATTCTATAGAAAACCACGCACTCAACAACAGCAGTTTTTTCAGCTCTATTTGAATCTTTGCATTATTAATTCTTGTGTTGGCATTTGCTTGGAGCAGTTTAGTGTTGAGCATGATCACATCTTCCTAAATCCGATAGAGAACATACAGCGAAAAAGCAATTCAAAATGCTGACATGTTACCAAAATGGTACTATATAAGACCTATTGAAAATAAAATACAAAACGGAATACAAATGCTTACAGTTTTCCATCTGTATAGAAGCAAATCGAACATCCATAATGCACACTACAATGTTGTCACTGAGATGAAAGTATTGCCATGTAATTACTATTTGTATTTCGCATACTACATTATGCAAAGAGGTGATTGTGAAAGCATCCGAGACTAGCTTGTAGCTGATCTAGAGCATATTGGACTCATTTGTGGTTATGATCCACATCCTAAGCTCAATCCAATGGAGTATCAAAACCTATATAAACCTCCAACTTCCTAAACCCTAAACCAGTGACGGAGCCAGAATTTTTATTGAAGGGGGCAGAGTGATGAGTCATAATTAATTAAAAATAATATAATAATTAATTACTTTGACATAATTTTTTAATTTAAACAATATATGAATAATTATGCAAAACACCGACTGCAATCAACTGAAGCCGATTAGATTGCTTGGGAATAAGATGATTGGATTGATTCATTAAACATCGACTCTTCATATAGGCCTGAGTGTGCAAACTATTAGGTTTTCCTACATGAGTTTCAAGATTTGTTTTTTCAATTACTTCAACAACAAAATAATCACCATCCCTTTGCTTCCCGATACTTCTAAAAAGATAGTAATGGAACCAAAAAGCGACATCATTTGCTATGCTATACTGTAGCCAACTCTTATACTCAGTAAATCAAGCTACATTAAAACGTCGTAGTGCACTTCCTTTTTTTTGTGTGAAAATGTGCAGTTCATTGGTTGACAATGACCCTTTTGCAAATAAACTCTTCTAACAACCTCTAGATCATTCGGATGGTAATCGAAAATACGAAGTATTAAGCTAGGATCTATTAGAAGATTTGATGGGTCAACCTTTACATGACTTTTTTTTTAGATTTGATCTGATAAATTATGGTCATCCTTATTTTTGGTTGAAGGTTATCATTGCCTTCCTGAAAGTTGGAACTACGCTCAATGCGAAGCTCGTTAGAATGGTGGACACGAAGCAGAAGAGGAACCGAATGACCGTCACAAATACTTTGATCACCGACGCCAAAAAAATGAAATTTGAGGATTTACCAAGAACACGAGATTTCTGTGTCTGAGCGGTCTGAGCGATGAGGGAGTAGTAGTAGAGAAGATTTTTCATCTTGTGAAGACAAACACAGTGAATGTCACTGTACTTCTAAAGCTCCTTTCCCGAAAAATTGATAAGTTATGAATTATGACAGATTACTGGAGAGATTTGGGGGATTTGAACGGTTGAATTATTGAGGAATTTGATGATAAGGGTTCAGTAAAGAATATAAGATCTATATGGGGGCAGGGGGGAGGATGCAAATCAAAATTGTATTTAAAGTTAGGCACAAAAATTATTTAATTTATATTTTTTCAAAAAAAATAATGAGCACCAAAGTTTATTTTTTAATTATTTTTTTCAAAAGAGTTAGTGAGGGCAAGTGCCCCCACTTAGCCCTACGTGCCTGCCCTAAACCCTCGTCCAAAATTCAACCAACACTCTCTGACCATGAACTCATGCCATAAGAATTTTCGGACTAGGAAATCCTGCAAAAGGATGCTACTCAGCATTGTTACGTGGGTAAAAAGAAACAAACATTTATGTGATTATGTTGGTAATACTGAAAAGACAGAGGTAATTCAATCCACAAAAGGCAAAAAGTTGTGCATCCACCCTAAAATTCAATCCTAAAACTGCTCATTTTTTTTAACCATAAAAAGCTCCTCAATAAAAATATCATGCCTGCAAAAAAACTGAGCACATTCCATCAATAGTGGAACTGCACGTCTCGAAAATGAAGAATAAAGAGCACTTAATAGCATCACATAACTACTACTTCATTTCCCTACCTTGTAATTTTCGTTTTTTAGGCCTCAAAGTTATGAATAAAGAGCTATTTCATCTGCATATATCAAATACTCCCCATAAATGGTTGCATACCATCACAGTTGTTCCTTTTACTATACCAGAAAAAAAAATATATATGTATAATCGCAGTCGTTCCAAGTTTCTTGGGTTTAATCTCAATCGTTTGAACCTAAGTGGCGGTTAGGGTTTATGGCAATGACACAGCGAGCCAAGGGGGAGTCCCCTGCGGCTGGCCGGGAAGCCGATGGGGTTTCAAAGCTCTTCTTTGCGCAGGTCCTTGGCAAGGCAATGAAGGATAACCTTGACGACAAACTGACGGATTCCACAAGTTTTAAAAAAGAGGATTGCCCGGCCTTATTGCTATCCGATTCGGATGTCTCAAGGGTGTGACCAAGCTCTCTAAAGGATATCCTTCTAGACCTCTTCAATAACCATTAAAAAAACTACAATTTCATCTTAAAAAAATCTCAACTTTCGTAATTGTTAGCATGTTTGCATTCTCTTCAAATGAATCTACAAACATTATATTCAATAATCTCCAATAAAACCTTAAAATTCAATGATTAAAGGTTATTTGCAAAATCTATTAAAATTGGATAAAAACCAAATCTACTATTATTAATTAGATTGGTTTCAAAAAGAAAGAAACATTGGGATACCGTTTGATTTTCGATAAACAGAAGGAAGAAAAAGAGGGAGAGCATGTTTTTATATGATTATATGGTTTAAAAGGTCATTAAAACTAGGAAAAAACCTGTTTCAGTAACTTGGGCTGGAAGAAATTTCCTCATCTCCTCCTTAACTTGAGCCGGAAGAAACTGGTTTGCTATTTTAGTCATTCTCTTCTCCCTATTACCTCTCTTCATAACTTTACAGTTCCATAGTTCAACAATGGCAAGCAAAAGCAATGGAGATGTTGTGGCGGTCGATCTACCGGATGACATTATGTACAATATCCTGCATAGGCTTCCTACGAAATCCCTCGTTCGATTTCAGAGTGTATTCAAGTGCATCACACAAGATCATCATTTCTTAGATTCACGGTGGGGTAATTGTTTCATTGTAGCGCCTAAATTTTTGCATGCATCAAGACCACATTATTTTACTTTGATTGAGAAGACGGCCAATGGGTACCGGTCACTACTCGGATCCCAATCAAGCACACTATCATAAATGATCCCCCTCCTAGAGACTACTTCATGGATTACAGTGATGAAGACAATAACTATGACAGCTATAATGACAGCGACGAAGACAACTACATCAGTGATGGAGAAGAGTATTACTACTACGACAAGGATGCAAGATTTGTTTCTTATTGCAATCGACTATTTTGCATAGACGATCACAACATCTCTGTCTATAATCCAATCACTACAGAAAGCGAGAAATTGCCTGGACGGCAGAAGAAGAAGTGCGAGAATGCCAGAGAGATTTACTTAGGCTTTGATGCAACTATTAGAAAGTACAAAGTAGTTCGCATTAGTCTTGGATTTGATTATGCCCATTGATCTTTTTTCAAGAGTGGTGACATTATCACTTTGGGTGACAGTTCATGGAGGACATTGAATCTTCCTAAGGAGTTTGATTTCCAGCACAGTTATTATAATGCTTCCTCTGACTTGAAATCAGATTCAGTATTCCTGGAAGGTGCATTCCATTGGCTTATTCAAGGCAAAGATTGCATGGATTACTATAAATATATTGTCGCAAAATACTATAAACATATTGTGGAATGGACTACTATAAACGTATTGTGGCAATGGACATCAACAACGAGAGTTTTAGAGTTATTAGGTTGCCTCATATGGAGAGGGAATTTCCAAAGATGGAGATAGTTAATTTAGATACATCAGTGGCTTTAGTTGGATATACTGATATTCATACTTGTATATGGAAATTAGTAGACAGTAAGAAGGGCACTTGGAGCTATCACTACAAGTATGACATCTAATGGGTAAAAAGATTTTATTCATTTTCTTTGTTATCACATCAACCTATTGCCATGCCCAGAGACGACAACAACATGTTGATGAAGGAATGCGGACATTATGGTCTGTGTCAAATTGGTAGCTATGATTCAAGTGATTGTGGAAACTATGAAATCATATTGGGCCTTAGCTATGATTCAAGTGATTGTGGAAACTATAGTCTTCAGGAAGAGAGCTAATACGTGTTTCCCTTCGTACCAAATTTTATTAGTGGTTTTTACGAGAAAAAGAAGAAGAAGATGAAGAAGGAGAAGAAGAAACATATGTGTGCAAAGAGAATGTTTACGGCTGAAACCGCCATCAAAACCCAGAATTCTTTTGCAGCATTGACAATAGTCGAGTGATCAGCTGAATGAACTATTTTTATCTGTTTCGATTCTTAAAATCCCATGTCATATTATTCACCAGTATTGTAATTATTATACAAAGAATGAAAGCATCCGAGACTAGCTTTCGTAGATGATCTAGGGCATATCGGGCTCATTTGTGGTTGTGATCCACATCCTAAAGCCAATCCAATGGAATTCCAAAACCTATAAAAACCTCCAACTTCATAAACCCTAAACCCTCCTCCAAAATTCATCCCACACTCTCTGACCATGAACTCATGCCATAAGAATTTCCAGACTAGGAAATCCTGCAAAGGGATGCTACTCAGCATTGTTACGTGGGTAAAAAGGTTAAGAGAAACAAGCGTTTATGTGATTATGTTGATAATACTGAAAAGACAGAGGTAATTCTAGTTCACAATTTAATTCAACCATTTATCCTCTTAAGGAATACCTCTTGAATATCTGAACATCTTGATGACAAATCTAACTCTGCATTGAATTGTTCTTTGTACAGAATCGTTTTGGCAGCATGTTGGTGTTTCTTATATAATGTCCAATTCCAGTCCCCCTTAATCGAATAGGATAAGTTCCCTTTAATCAATAGGAGGAACTTAGGAACCAATAAAGTCTTAAAACGAGCTTGAGCTTGAAGGTTTCATTCCAAATATATAGACATCAACTTCTTGGGCACCGGAAACGTATGAGAATTTTATATGTGATGAGTATCATACAAAATTAATGATGTAACAAGTCACCTTAAGAGCATATACCAGTATTGTAAATTCGTTTTTATTTTTTTGGATCAACCAGTTGAAGTAACAAAAACTTGGCTCATATCCTAGCAATCATACCTTGTCACAACTCTACTAACTTGACAATTGTTGAGATACAACATTTTTATTGACTGAAACTATAACTTTAAACTTATGTACAAGGAAAGCATCGAATTAACTGGGTCGGAAAAGAAGTTTGATAAGTTCAGGTATAGAGATGTTTATTTAGGCTGTGATCGATGTTACTACGACAGTACAAATTAAGTAGCCTGTGCTGTACTTATCTGTGTTCTTACGATAATGGTGACATTGTTTGGTAACAATTTGTGGAGGACATTGTGTCTTCCTTCCTCGTGAGTGCCCAAACTACTATATCAGATTCAAAATACAATAAGAGTATCAGAGTTATCAAGATGTCTCATTGTGTTGAGTTTGATTGAAAATGATGACAGGTGAAGTTGATTTATTGATTTTCTATAAATTATATATATATATAATAAGCAATGTTCAAATCCCGGCAACGGAATTTTTTTTTTTTTTGCTTTTCAACAATTTTATGCAAATTTATCATAAACTTTATATAAAAACCTAGCTTATTTATGAAACAAAGCTAAGTTGACATTCCTCCCTAGCTCCCCTGTTTTGCTTAGCCTCCAACATGAAACTTTTCATGGTAATATTTCTCTTCTTTGCTCTCTCTTGACTATTGTGGAAATTGCTTTGCAAATGGAGAAACCAAAGTTGCTACATCCTATACTATGAATGCTACAAACCAAGTGATGATACAAACCTCTCTAGTGAACTATGTGGCAATATCGACATGAGAAATAAAAACCTAGGCCTTGATGAGCTCAGGTTTGCATTGAAAAACATTGTAAACTCTGGCATGGGTGAAGAGACCTATGGGCCTAAAACAAACAATCATCGTGGGTAGAGAAGAGTGTGCAACAGTACTTGTCGATGCTGTCTTTGAGATGGAGGAAATCTTCTTCAATACACTCGATAAACTCTTCAAAAATCATGGGTTTCTCCATCAGATATTGACATACTAGTTGTGAATGTCGCAGTTATCTTGTGAATAGTTTGGGAATTCAGCTGCAGATACTTGTTCCAAATTAAACCCTCTTAAGGACTCTATGGCGAGTTTTATGTATTGTATAAATAAATAATGATACGTTATCATTCTATGTAGCAAAGAACCTTTTATCCATGCATACTTCATCAACACTCAACCATATTGTAATACACAGTACGCATCAACTGAAGTCTTCCTGCAGGCTGCAACTACTTAACAACCCCTTCATGTTCAGATTCTCGGAATGTTGTAATAGCCTAAGCTATTACAAAATTAAACAGAGCAAATAATTAACCTTCTGATTACAATTTTTTTAACACGGTGCGGCCGATTTGTAAACAGGTTAAGTTTTGATTCGATCAAATAATGTCACCATAATTGACAATGACACGACCCAGTGCCATCTGGCCGCGGCTCTACATTAAGGCACCAAGAACAGTGGTTGGGGCCATTTCTGTAATTGCAATTTCTGTTGCTGCACTTTGTTTTTCGTTCAATTGCATTCAATAACAAAAATTCCCAACAATAATTCACAAATAATAAAGCTCAAAAACTTTGTTTTGTAATGATTGGTATTGTGTGTTTTACAATAATTCACAAACTTACAGAGAAAAAAAAAATTTCTTACTAATTTTCGGCCATTTGGAAACCTAATATGAGTTACTTTGATGATCGCGAATTTCCTCTTGAAGTCGAATGCCCAGAGGAAGAACCACCGGAAATGCTATTCCCATAGAACAAATCCGACAAGTAGTTCCCCAAATCATCAGGAGAATACTTAACAACTGTCTCAAAATTCCGTTCACTTTGCAACACCACCCGGTACATGTCATAGAACACCTTATAGGCCGGCACGAGTTTCTTACAAAGCGAAACTTTGATTTCGTCTCTAAGCTCTCCATCCGGTACGACCCATGAAGACTGTAACCGATACGAAGCTTCGAAAGCTGAGTTGAAGCTCAGGAAACACTCCTTTGCTACGTCTCGTGAAATGGTCGCAGTTGGATCAGGCAAAGTTGCCAGAACTTTACTCCATCCCATTCTTTCGTAGTTTGATGAGTATTGTTTCACCTTCATTTCGTGCTTTGCAATCCAATCCTCTCCGAGTAGGTACCGAAGGTTTGAAGCCCGGACTTTCGAGATCACATAGTGTAGATTGTTTGCAAGGAAAAGATATGAGAGTGAAACCTCTTTGTATAGTTCGGTTTTGCCGTCGAGTTTGCAAAGAAGAATTAGTACTAACCATGCGAAACGAGCTCCTATCACCGAGTTTTCGCCTTCTAGGCAACTCTCTGCAGGTAACGGTGCGTGTACAGGCATCGGCATGTCATGGACTAGATCCGCGAGGACTCCGCTGTAGTCTGAAAGAAATGAAATATAGTTCATAACATAGCGAGTCAGAGGATGAATTCCCCCGCCTGGAACAGGAGTTTTCGAAGAATCCTTCTGAACTGCAGCCTCGAAATCAACTAGTATGGACCGGACAGCGTCACCGAGCCTTACAAGCGCGGAGAGCGCTTGTGATCGAACAGTCACAGTAGATTCGTAAGAGAAGATCGATTCGATCTCTGGCCATAGTTCAGCAATGGCATCATACAGGTCTAGAACTCGAAACATTTTTTCCGATGATTTCTTTCCCTTGGCTACTAATTCAGGGAAAGTAAATAGATTTACTGCAGCTGCTCTTGAGATTTCAGAAAAACAAGATTGCCTAATGGCTTCGGAGGTTGAAAACACGTAATCACATAGAATTCGCTCTCCGTCAAAGAGTGTTTTCATCGCGATCTTCACAGCATGCAACCATTTCTTGATCTTGACCTCAAGAAGCTCCCAGTCCATTTTCTGGACCTGATTCTGCTTGATTTGTTCTACTCCGAGCTTGTAAAGACTTTCGTCAACAATAGACTTTCGGATAATTTTGTATATCTTTACACACTCTTTACCATAACCGGCCGAGATCATACACTCCGCAATCGATTTCAAATCACTCATAACAAGTATGGAACCTTGTTCAACGTCCGAAACCGAGTCCCCTGCATTCTCAACTTCTTCTTCGGAACAGATTTCATCCTCAAAGCTCGAAGTACTAGTCCTGGACTTGTCCGATGCATGCGAAGATGATGACCTCCCGGAAATGGACTCCGAGTCGAGCTGGTCACGGTTCTTGGATAACATTTGATAAAACTCCTTCTCCAGCCTTTTCATGGCAATTTGCATGAGATGTTGAGCATGAACAAGCTTCTTTGAACTCGAATTTTCCGAAGCGAAGAAGTGCATTGCTTTACGTAAATCACCAACACTCTTGATGAACTCCTTTGCTTCTTTTCGATTCTCTCCGAAAAGAGAAGTGAAGGAGCAATAGGATGAAGTTTGTTCTGGGTTCCATTTCATGATCAAATTCTCGGCTACTTCGATGTTTTCTTCCATCATGGACTTGGAGAAGGTGTGGTGAAATGGTGAAACGGATGTAGATGGAGAAGAAGATGATGGAGATGGTGTTTTCAAGTTGGAAGAAAAAATGTTCTTCATGTTGTCGTAGTAGTAGTAGTGTTAATTTTTTAATTTGCAGAGTTTTTGAAAAGAATTTGTTTGTTGTTTCGCAAGCGAAGCGAAGAGATGGGAGAGTTGAGTTTAGTTTTCGAGAGAATTGAAGAATAAATAGAGAAGGACTTAGGGCGGCAGGCTGAAAGAGAGCATAAACGTTTTGTTGACTTGAAGTTTTTTTGTGGTCAGAAGAGATGGGAGAGCCAGAAGTCAGCTAAACGTTTTGTTGGACTTCTGCTTTTGGATAAGTGTGAGGAAAGTAAAAAGATGCTTCCATATTATAAATAAATACTAAAAATTTAAATAAATAAAAAGTTAAAAAAAAATGGTCCCAATTTGATTCTCCAAGATCATATATAAAATTGAAAATGTGATAAATGATGCAATTTAAAATAGAGAAAAAGAGCAAGAGGGCGACGACATTGGGTTATTAGTTCAGTGGTAATGCGATTGATAATTGCACTGTTTTGCTTATGCTTTAAGGGATTCAATCGTATGGACAGTTGAACATGTTCGTAAATACTACTTGAATGTTTTGAATTCAAAATTTATTAAGAATTGTTAATTTTAAAGTGGTTGATTTTTTCACTTGAGACATAAAACCTGAGTGTTTAAGGCTGGGTGTTTATTGATAAGTGTTAAATTCTTAATTTTTAGTGCAAATAAAATTAAAATTAAAAATCAAAAATAAAATAAAAATTAAGAAAAAAACTCACTCATGCCTAAAATTTGCTTAATTGGTAAGTGGTTCTTTTAATTTGCTTAATTTTTATTTTGCGATCTTAAAATATGAAAAAATATATATAACTGATCATTGAATGCCAATGGTGTTACGGCTTAGTGGTTAGGGCTGTATGGGTTTGTCCGCCACGTCCTAGCTAATCAATTTGGCCCAACACAATTTCATCTTTCCGTGTTTATTAAATTCTCAGTTTCTTCGCTACCTGAATAATTTTCTTCCTTATTAAAACACTTGATTTATAGCTACTTAGACTTTTACAGACATACACTCAGTCAAATTTTATTTTTCAAAAACCAAGTCATGCAAACGCGAAGCGAACCTCCACATTCTACCTCCCCCAGTTACTAAAGAACTGAAAACTCTTAACAGAGTTTGATTAGTTCAATGTCTATTTACATGTATATTATACTAATCGTCTGAACTTACCATATTTTCCGTCAATCTATCCATGACAACAACCTTTACTTTGAGCTGGAAATGATGGACTTAGCACATAAACTATGCTCAAACTAAATATAATGAAAGCAAAAACAAAAGCAAACAAGTAACTCTTTTTTGACCATTTCTTCGACTTTTCCTTCTGTTTGTGTGTGATTATAATTAAGATGAACGTATATTATAAAGTTTACAACATTACATATTATGACTAAGATGAAAAGTATTTGAAAATTGTTGAAAATTTGTCAATGATTCAAAAGGATGGATTGTAGAGTTCGCAAGGTTTGTTGATATGCAAATCGATGGGGATGGGGATGGGTTAAATTTGTCAATGATGGACTGTTTGTAGCATTGAAAAAAAAGGCAAATGAAAAAAGTGGCTTGCCCTCCAAAGAAATTTGAACTTTGTGAAAATGAAACATCCTCCCCTACAACCAGATCATGACGAGGAGGATTGACACAAGACAAAAAAAAAAAAAAAAACACCATTCCAGAGTGGATTAGTGAAACACTACACTCACCACGAATTCCCACCCGGTAATATGTATATTGTCAAATGAATAAAAACTAATTTTCTAGGTGTTTGGTTGCCGAAAAAAATACGAATGTGAAATACTCAGTTCACGGCTTTTTCTGCGTCATTGTTAAAAAGAATTATATTTGAGAAAATATGCCAACCCTACAACCAATGTCCCCTAAAAAAAAAAAACTTTTTCTTCAATATTTTTTTCAACATAATTTGGTGAGTCAACAAATGGATGATCAGCATGCCAAAGTTTAGTGGATGAGATCAACAACTAAATTATTGGGCAACAAATCATTCAAAATGAGGCAGCTTATGTGTCTCCATATCCAAACTATCAAACACTATAACTTGTACGCAGCTGCGCGGTAAGTACAGAGCGAACTATTCTTTCACCTTTTATTAAATACTACCGTGTGCTCACCGCACCTAGCGGCATACACCTATTTTTGGAGGGTTTTTTGCTCTTTTTTTTTTCTTCATCATTGTTAAAAAGAATTATATTTGAGAAAGTATACCAACCCTACAACCAATGTCCCCTTAAATTTAACATCTGATTTTCTAGAAAAAAAAAAAAAACTTTTTCTTCAATATATTTTTTCCAACATAATTTGGTGAGTCAACAAAAGGATGATCAGCATGCCAAAGTTTAGTGGATGAGATCAACAACTAAATTATTGGGCAACAAATCATTCAAAATGAGGCAGCTTATGTGTCTCCATATCCAAACTATCAAACACTATAACTTGTAAGCAGCCGCGCGGTGAGCATAGAGGGCGACCTATTATTTCGGTTTTTACTAAAGAATATCGTGTGCTCGCCGCAGTTAGCGGCATACACCTATGTTTGGAATGTTTTCTGTTTTGTTTTGTTTTGTTTGGTTTTTTTTTTTTTTAAAACACTATAACTTGTAGTTCTCATCTGCTACTAATGTTAGGCAAAATCCTCAAATGATGACATCGATTTTCCAACAAGAGTAAACATTAACTCAAGCTTTTCCATGTTGTCATGAGTAAATGTATATGATCAAACATGCAAATTTCCTAAATGAGCAAACATTTATTAAGCTTTATCTTACGCTGCGAGTTGGTGGGTTGGGCGGGTTTTATAGGATGAAATCACTGAGAATCGTTCTTGACACAAGTCAATTTTGATTCTGTACGAATATATAGAGCTAACTTTGACATAACCTTGAAGAAACATGAAACTTAAAACTTTCTATACAAAATATTCTAATTGTGTTTTATTTTGATTTTTCTATTCTGTCTATATATTTTTGTAATTTCTTTTTCTTGTACTTTCATATTTTTGTACTTTTTTTTTTATTATAGTTGTGAATGAACTTAGCTATGTTGAGGGTAAGCACTACATATTCTAACACATTCTAATTGTATCATATTTTGACTTTCCTATTCTGACTATTCTATTCTTGTATTTTTCTATCAGTTCTTCTCTCAGTTATTTCTCTTTTTCAAAATGTAGCAGTCAGTGGAAGACAAGTGGTTGATATCCTTTAGATAGCTAACGAAATTATTGGTTTCAGAAAAAAAACACGGTGTTCCAAGGCTCGTTATAAAATTAAATTTTTCTAAAGCCTTTGCTAATGTCTCTTGGAAATACTTGAATTTGGTAATGGCTCGCATGGGGTTTAATTCCAAATGGATTCATTGGCTTCACACTTGCAAATCTACAGCTAATTTCTCTCTGAAAATTAATGGTCAGCTGCATGGGTTTTTCAATAGCTCGAAAGGCTTACGTCAAGGCAATCATTTGTCTCATCTTCTCTTTACTTTAGCAGCAGAAGGTCTAACCCAAATGATTCTTAAAGCAGTTGATGCTAGTGAAAAGGTTTTCTGTCGCAGAGGGTAGTCATCCGGTTTCTATCCTTCAGTATGCGAATAATACTATCATGTTTTGTGATGTTTTTGTTTCTCAGGTTCTTGTTCTTGCTCTTAAAAGAATTATGTTTTGGTTCGAAGTTATGTCAGGTCTGAAAATCAATTTCCACAAATCAGTGTTGTTGCCTATTGAAGAAGTCCCTCATTTATAGCATTTGGCGGGTTTATTTGGTTGTTCAGTGGGTCAGCTTCCAGTTAAGTATTTGGGCATGCCTTTGGGTGCTAGTTTTAAAAGTAAAGCTGTGTGGGATGAGACGATCAAAAGGATGGAATCGAAACTAGCGTCTTGGAAACGCAAATTTCTCTCAAAAGCAGGCAGATTAGCTCTTGTCTAATTCACATTAGTTTCAATTTATGTGTTCATCATGTCTCTTATCAAGGTTCCATCTTTAATAGCAGCCAAGATGGAATAGATCATGCGCGACTTCCTTTGGGGTTCCACTCAAAACTCTAGAAAGATGCATTTAGTGGGCTGAGATAAAATTTGTTGCCCCAAATCTCGAGGTGGTTTAAGCATTCGCCAAGTGCTCACATTCAACTTTGCATTACTTTCCAAGTGGCTTTGGCGATTTGCAGAAGAAAATGACACATTATGGAAATCTCTCATTCTTGATAAATATGGGCGCAATAGATGAGATTAGGAAAAGAGAACTAAGTAAACTACCTATGGATGTTCTTTGTGGAAGTCCATCTCCCGGTACGCAAGTGGTTTCTACCCTCACACCTCTATTCAATGTGGCAATGGTGATTTAATTTCTTTCTGGCATGATTTTTGGTGTAGTAACTAATTTCTGAATGATATGTTTCTAATGTTGTTTATCATTAACAACAAACAATATTGGAATGTCAGCAATTTTAGTTTTAATGACAATTATTGGGATCTTTCTTTTTGAAAACCCCTAAATACTGGTGAACTAGTGGATGTCGCCAATTTAAAGGATCTGTTGGATAGACGGATGCTCTTAGAGGGATTTGATAGTTTGGTGTGGAAGGGTAAAGGCGCGAGCTTCTCGGTGAAATTTTTTTCTGATATATTGGTTGTTTCTCATTATGAGACTCACTCCAACCCCTTCATTTCCTCTAACAAGAATCTGGTATGGGTGAAAAAAAAATTTCCTCAGATAAATTTCTTTAGTTGGTCAATGTTGCATAAGAGAATTCTGACTAAAGATAGGTCAAGGAAAATATGAATCCACACAGGAAGTCTTTGTGTTATTTGTAATGAGATTTACGAGACGCTGGATCATTTGATGCTTCATTGTAGATTCTCCAAATCCATATTGAGTAGTTTCTTGTCAGAATTTGGTTTGAGTTTAATGTTTCAATGGTCCATTTTAGATTTGTTAAGTTGGTGGTCCCAAGCCAATCCTTCCAGACGGACGGAGTGGTTATGGCATAGGGTTCCTCACGTACTCATGTGGTGTGTGTGGAAAGAGAAAAACAAGATGGTTTTTGAAAGGCTCAACAGATCAGAGCACTATTTTTATCGAGATTAGGAAACTATTGTGGAGGATGAGTTCGGCTTGTAATTTGTTTAGGAATTTGAGTTTTGACACTTTTATGGTATCTTGGCATTTCTTGATAGATGAATGATTCCCTCGGATATATTTTTTTTTTCTATTTTTGTAATTTCATATTCTTTTACTTTTCTTATTGTATATGTGAATCAATCTTAAAACTTTGACATTTGGTTATGTTGAGTGCAAATTTTACGTATTCTAAGAAATTCTAACAATCAATTGAGTGCAACCTAATGATAGAGCTGTGGCGGGTGGATTACTTAAATTTTAATTGTCCCGTTGGTTAGAGACGTTCTAATCAATCAATTTCCATCCGCTATCGGAAATCAATCATTGAAATAAATAATCCCAAACTAATTATCCCTAATAAAATCCAAAAACATAGTCTACCAAACCTTGATTATATAATCAAGCTAGAGAGTATGGACAAATTCAACCACCTTTTTGATCGCTTATATTGGCCATCCTTTTCATCTATATTGTCACAATAAATGAGTTTAGTAGTTATCAAGGTGCATATTATAAAGTATAAAACTTTATAATAACATTAAATTCACGCGTGTTATCGATCGTAAAATGCCCATATTGCCCATGATTTTTTAATTGTTTTATGATTCCATTTCAGTTGGAGCTAGCCGTTTGAATAAGATCGTCAGAGGACAAAGAACAAAATGCATTTCGACCCTACGACGTGAAAGCCTCAAAAGATCCAAACGGGGTTGGCTATGGTGGATAAATACAATGCTACCCTAATAAATGGTACCTGGTCCTTGTACCAACTACTTCTTCAATGAACATTGTTGGCTCAAAATGAGTTTTTTGCTTGAAACAAAAGGCAAATGGCTCACTAGAACGCCCAAAGCACGTCATGTGGCCCAGGGCTACAACCAGCAAAACATGGACTTTTTTTTTTTATTAGGGAACACTTTCAATCCTGTAATTAACCTACAACAATTATTGCAGTCTCTTATTGTATGGTTGGTCCATTTGCCAACTTGACATAAGTAATCTATTCTTGCATGGCATTCAAACAAAGCAAATCAACAACTTGCCTCCACAAATCTTCAACCCTAATTTTAAGAGAGCATTTTGACTTGTCCAACGCATTTGGACCCATTTGTGTTTAATGAAGTCCACAAATAATTGCTCTATATTTCATGTTTTTTGCTTGTCCATTATACTTGTCTTTACTCTTTTGTCATCTTATAAATACTCTCTACAATATATTTCATTTCATCACTATTGGACTAATTCATCCACCATAACACATTGGACTAATTCATCCACCATATAACACATTATGGATCAACACAAAGTCTTTTGCCTTGTTTACACGGTATATTTTTGCGAAAGAAAATGGGAGCCAAGTATAACATGCAAATGGTTATCTTATTCATAAATGCAACCTAGATTGACTTCAGAGAGAAATCTGTGTGGCCAATAAATTTCGTTAGAACGTTTCATCAAACGTTTCAAAGACTCAGAAAATACCATAGGAAAAAAATAAATTTGTGTCTAGGGTGAATTTCGTGTGGGCACATCAAGACTGTTGAGTACGTAGAATGTGGTCCGAGCAAGATAACTTATCACATGTATAATCGCCCCTCGACGACGCCCCCACAGGAGATTGGCCCTAAACCTACGTATAGTTGGTATTAGTAAGTCACGTCGTATATATATTTCTTGTTTCGTAATATTCCACAAAAAATTGATATCCTTAGCTCACCAATCGATTGTGAGCCCCAAGAAAGTCTAGTTTGTTGCTCTAAGGAAAAGGTTATGATATGAAATTTTTTTTTTTTTTTTTACCAAACACGAACATGTTTATTAAAGATAAGAAATAAAACAAATGACAAAGGAAATCATTTCTACGACAAGAAATACCAAGACATCATGAAAGTGTCAAAAATCAAGTCCCTGGACAAATTACAAGCCGAAACCATCCTCCACAACAATTTCCTAATCTCTATAAAAATAAAATGCTCTGATCTGTTGAGCCCTTAAAAAACCATCATATTTCTCTCTTTCTATACACACCATAAGAAAATGTGAAGAACCCTACGCCATAGCCATTTAAATTACATAAACTTTTTTTTTTATTTATTGAAAATAAACACTTGGGTAGGGACCGATCCAATGCCACTCTCTCAAATTGGATTCTTTTTTTATAAATACATTATGGAATATATAAAACCACCATATTATTAATACCACCCATTGGCAAGACATATTATTATTTCTTCATTAGATAAATAAGAAATAAAATAAACTTTCATATCCGCTAACACTGCTTACATCATAGTTATCAATTCTGAGTATGAACAAAAGTTTGATTAAAAAAAAATGTGATTTTGCCATGAGTAAGTTTAGGCAGCCAAGACAATCAACCATTTTTTATAAGGGTTGGGCTCGTTTACATTTTTACCTATTATGTTTAAAACACAACCACAAACATCAATCATAGAAGGGATAGAAGTGTAAAGAGCCCCAATCCTGATAAAAAAAAGGCTGGTGGCTCTGGCTCTTTAGAATTGGAGTTTCGCAATAATTCAAATTAAACGAATATTTAGTCAAATATATGAGAAAATTAAATATTTGATGTGGCATACATTCAAGTATTTTACGGTATTATGTACCCAAAAAAAAATTTAACATCATCAATATAATATTGAATCTCACCGTAATATTAACATCATAATATAAAGGTTCGGGGGTCCTTAAAACCTTGCTTGCTTTAAAAAAAAATAATATTAACATCATCAATATAATAATAAACTCATCTAGATCTAGATTGATAGTTTTTTAATCATTTTGTTTCCTTTGCTTTCATTAATAAACATCTTCGTGTTCGACCAAAAAAAAGAAAAAAATTGATAGTTTTTTAATCATTTTGTGTAACTTGTTTTAAATGAATTCATCGATATCTACACTTAATCTTCTAATATATTAAGCCACATTTTTTGGTTTCCTTTATTTGGTTCAAATAGTTTTGCAAGCCAACAAGTTATATGTTAATTTAATTCAAAATATGAATAACAATTTCCTTTTGGATCCGGGGAATATAGGTACCATTCATCTTCCACTATTTTTATATAAATAAAATATTATATAAAAATACGTTTAATCAAACATTTTTTTATTCAAACGTGTATTATACGAAATCAATTAAACATTCAAAATTTATCTTATTAAACGTTCATGCATTCATATGAAAATGTTAGTGTATAGTGTATACTGCATGGCTTCGATAACTATATGACTTGGATGAGCACTACTACGATGCTTGGCCCTGTGCCTGATGAAACACCCATCTCCAAACAAGATCAACGGTACCTGACACCTACCAGACATAGGGCCAAGCATCCTAGAATTTCTGGACTTGGACAAGAAAAATAAAATCGCATTACACTGCCCAACACTAGATAATATACAATTGATACCTTTTACTTATGCTATAAATAATATACTTTGACTTATTTGACTAATCTTTCTCCAGCAACCCTAGATGATGTCCATGTTGAATTCCATCTTGTTGTGTCCCAGGGTAGTAAACTAACAAGTTGATGTCCTTAGGCCTTGAACATAGTCATAAAACACACTAAAATCATACGATTTACTTTTATTTGGGAAAAATTCACATGGTCAAATCGGAGAAATCTTCCTATCCTTTGTCGACTTGATCAATTTCTTGCTTCGGTTGATTGGATTGACAAATTTGGTGATAAAGTTAAATGGCTCAAAGGTGTAGCAGACTCTAACCATCACGCGATTTTGCTTGCGAACTCGTCTGTTGGTGGCTGTACCCGCCTTTTTTCATTTGATAACGGTTGGTTTGATCACCCTACCCTGGCAGAGGAGATGAAAGCTTGGTGGAACAACTCCATAGTCTCTGGCCACCCTGGCTACTGTTTATGGTGGAAGCTTAAGGCTCTCAGATGCAATCTCAAAAGTTGGAAGACAAAAGTTTGGGGTAAGACAAATTTATGTATTCAAAATATTTATGCTTTAATTGCTAACATTGATGCTGATGAAGAGATCAGAGACCTGACTGCTGAGGAGAGATCTTGTAGAGTGCAGCTACATCAAGAGTGGGCGACATTAACTAAAAGAGATGAGGAATTTTGGAGGATCAGATCAGGAGTCAACTGGGTTCGTCATATGGATCAGGGGTCCAAAATTTTTTCATACCTTGGCTAACAGACGCAGTCTGTTTAACTCCATTGAAGCTCTTAGCATGGGTCAGGAGTTGGTAGTGGATGAAGTCAGTATTAGAGAACTCTTGATATCTCACTTCAAGGAGTTGTTCAATGAAAAGGAGGAGTGACGACCTTTCTTCTCGGGGATCACCTTCAAGTCTATCTCTCAGTCTACAGCTACCGCCTTGGTAGATAATTTTTCGGAGATGAAAATTAGAGCGGCAATGGAAGAACTAAAATCTGAAGTTTCTCCAGGTCTTGATGGTTTCTCAATGGTGTTCTATTTGAAAATGTGAGAGGTAATCAAAATTGATTTTCTGAAAGTTGTTGAAGAATTTAACTCGAGAAATTTTCTTGATTGGCGTTTGAACACCACTATCATCTCGCTTATTCCCAAATGTGTGGGAATGCGGGCAGTAAAAGATTTTAGACCTATCAGTATTTTGAATGGGGCCTATAAGATCATTGCCAAGGTGTTGGCTAACAGATTGAGAATAGTTCTTCATTCAGTCATTTCTCATTTTCAAAGTGCAGCAGTCAGTGGAAGACAAGTGGTTGATAGCCCTTTGATTGCCAATGAAATTATTGATTCTATGAAAAAACAAGGTGTTTCAGGGCTCGTTATCAAATTAGATTTCTCCAAAGCCTTTGACAACGTCTCTTGGAGATATTTGGATTTGGTAATGGCTCGCATGGGGTTTGACTCCAAATGGATTCATTGGTTTCACACTTTCAAATCTACAGCCAATTTCTCTCTGAAAATTAATGGTCAGTTGCACGGGTTTTTCAATAGCTCGAAAGGCTTGCGCCAAGGCGATCCCCTGTCTCCTCTTCTTTTTACTATAGCAGCAGAAGGTTTAACACAAATGATTCTTAAAGCGGTTGATGCTGGCCTAGTCAGAGGGTTTTCTGTCACGGAGGGTAGTCCGCCTGTTTCTATTTTCCAGTATGCGGATGATACTATCATCTTTTGTGATGTTTTCGTTTCTCAGGTTCTTGCTCTTAAAAGAATTATGCTTTGGTTTGAAGTTATTTCAAGTTTGAAAATCAAATTTCACAAATCAAGGGTGTTGCCTATTGGAGATGTCCCTCATCTGCACCAGTTGGCGGGTTTATTGGGTTGTTCAGCGGGTCATCTTCCAGTTAAGTACTTGGGCATGCCTTTGGGGGCTAGTTTCAAAAGTAAAGCTGTGTGGGATGAGATGATCGAAAGGATGGAATCGAAACTAACGTCTTGGAAACGCAAATTTCTCTCTAAAGTAGGCAGACTAGCTCTTATACAATCCACATTAGCTTCTATCCCGGTGTTCATTCTGTCTCTTATCAAGGTTCCATGTTCAATAGCAGCCAAGATGGAACAGATCATGCGCGATATCCTTTGGGGTTCTACTCATAACTCTAGAAAGATGCATTTGGTGGGCTGGGAGAAAATTTGTTGCCCTAAATCTCGAGGTGGTTTAGGCATTCGTCAGGTGCTCACTTTCAATATTGCATTACTTTCTAAGTGGCTTTGGCGCTTTGCAGAAGAAAATGATAATTTATGGAGATCTCTCATTATGGATAAATATGGGTGCAATAGGTGGGTTTGGGAAAAGAGAACTAAGTACACTTCCTACGGATACTCTTTGTGAAAGTCCATCTCCCGATGCGCAAGTGGTTTCTACCCACACACCTCTCTCTAATGTGGAAACGGTGATCTCATCTCTTTCTGGCATGATGTTTGGTGTAGTAACCAATCTTTGAAGGATCTGTTCCCAATGTTGTTTATCATTAACAACAATCAATATGGGAGTGTGAGCAATTTTTGGTATAACGGCAATTCTTGGGATCTTTCCTTTCGAAGACCCCTAAACATTGGGGAGCTAGAAGAGTTCACTAATCTAATGCTTCTATTGGATAAACAAATGCTCACAGAGGAATCTGATAGTTTGGTGTGGAAGGGTAAAGGTGTGGGCTTCTCGGTGAAAGAATTTTCGGACATGATGGCTGCATCTCACTATGAGACCCACTCTAACCCCTTCATTTCCTCTCACAAAAATCTGGTATGGGTGAAAAACTTTTTTCCTCGGATTAATTTATTTAGTTGGTCAGTATTGCATGAGAAGATCTTGACTAAAGATAAGTAAGGAAAAGAGGAATCCACACAGGGAGTCTTTGTGTGCTTTGCAATGAAACTGACGAGACGCTGGACCATTTGATGCTTCACTGTTGTTTCTCCAAATTCATTTGGAGCAGTTTCTTGACAGAATTTGATTTGAGTTTTATGTTTCAAGGCTCCATTTTAGATTGGCTAAGTTGGTGGTCTCAAGCTAATCCTTCCCGTCGAGGGGAGTGGTTATGGAGTAGGGTCCCTCATGTTCTCATGTGGTGTGTGTGGAAAGAAAGAAATAAAAGGGTATTTGATGGACTCAACAGATCAGAGCACTCTATCTTTATCGAGATTAGAGAATTGCTGTGGAGGATGGGTTCGGCTTGTAATTTGTTTAGGGATTTCGGTTTTGACACTTTCATGGTGTCTTGGCATTCCTTGATATAGGAATGTTTCTCTTTGTTTTTTGTTTTCTGTGCTTTCATTAATAAACATCTTCGTGTTTGACCCAAAAAAAAAAAAAAAAACTTTTATTTGGGGAGAATAAGATTAGAAGCAACAAAAATTAAAAATGGAAAAGAAAATTTCCTAAATTGTGGGTTATAGTCTTTAATATTTGGTTGAAATGTGTTATTAAAATTTTGACCCACTATATTGATTCAAAGTTTTATCGATTCTTAACTTTTCTTGATTTTAAACCTCACAATTTTTATCTTGTTATCCCAACTCTCCCATTTTTTGTGTTATCCTTAATGTGCTTTAAGAGTAAACATAAAAATTTTGAATTCAAACAGTGGGTAAAAAAATTGTACACATTTTCACTGAATTTCAAAGGTTATAATTTACAATTTCGGAGATTTTTTTCGATTCTTAATTTTTGTGACTGCTTATCTTATTCTCTCTAATCTCTCGTCCTTTTTATTATCCTCTTTATGTATTTTAAGTAAAACCAAAATTGAATCAACACACTTTGTACGAAATTTGATAATGACATTTCACCGAATTTCAAAGGCTATATAACCCACAATTTAAGAAATTTTCTCGATTCTTAATTTTTTTGGCTTTTGATCATAATCTATCGCCCTTTCTATTATCTTTTTTTTCTTGTTTTCAAGTAAAATTAAAAATTGAATCAATATAATGGATTGAAAATTGGTTTAAACATTTCCATCGAATTTCAAAGGCTATAACTAGGGCTGACGATTTGACATCCCCCCTGGTTTGGGTTGAGGGTTCACATGTTTTGGGTCATTTCGGGCTAGCTCACCAAGCTTGTTAAGTTAAAGGTCGAGTATGGGTTGAGCATATGTAATCTGTTTTTGCCGGTGAACAACAAAATTGGTAAGAATATAATTTTATATATGAGCAAGTCTAGGCAGCTTGGTTTGGACTTTAGTTACACTTTTATTTCTTCTCTTTAAAACACAATCACAAACATCATTTATAAAAATGGTACAAGTGTAAAAAGCCCAAAACCTAGCCAAAAAATGGATGCCTAGAATTTTTGTTTATATATATATATATATATTTGTAAATTATGAAATTATTAAAATTTAACCAAATTATTAAAGCACATAATTATATACAATTTAGAAATAAGTGATTTAAAACTTCACTCAAATAAATATTAATATACGAGTCATGGCGGGTTGGTAGTGCGTCCGTTTATAAGTGGATCGATTATGTGGAGAGACCCGATAAACTAAATAGGCTGGTTTCAGTATGATATACCTTGCCCGCCAACCTGCATGCCTGACCCAAAACCAGCCCAACCCACTCCATAGTAGGGGTGGGCAAAAACCGATTTAAATTCGGTTAATCGACCGAACCGGTTTTCAAATTCGGTTCGGTAACCGAACCGAAATATGAGTAGAAATAAAATAATTTAAACCGAACCGAACCGATTATAAATGGTTCGAAATCGGTTTACGGTTTTGAATCGACCAATTTATAACCGAACCGACCGATTAATTAGATATACATAAATAACTAAATAATAAGTAGGTGTCAATACTTGATTAGTGCAACAAATGCACTGCAGTACACTCTGTTGCACTGAATCACCCCCTTCTCTCAAAGTTTTCAATTTTGGGCTAAAAATTGGGTCTGTAAAAAAATTGGGCCTGTAAAAATATTGGACATGTTTTAATGAAAATCTTTCAAATGCTTGAGCCTGAAATTTCGGCCCAACCAAACCGAACCGATCCGAAATTCGGTTCAACCGAATTCATCGGTTTACAAATACAAAATTCGGTTTCGGTTTGGGTTTTGGGCAAACCGAATGAAATCGGTTTGGGGCTCAAAACCGGACTGAACCGACATTGCCCACCCCTACTCCATAGTCTCCATTGCCAGCCCAAGATACAACCCTCAATTTCAGAGGTTTTTCTCAATTTTTTTAGGTTTTTTGGTTTTTGATCTTGTTTACGCTAATCTCTTATCTCTTTCTGTTACCCATGCCGTGCTTTAAAAGTAAACACAAAAATTGAATCTAAACAATGGGTCGAAATTTTGATTTAAAATATTTCAAAGGCTATAACCCACAACTTGGGAGATTTTTCTCTATTTTTAGTTTTTGTGGCTTTTGATCTCATACAACCTAATCTCTTGTCCTTTCTATTATACTCTTCGTGTTTTTCAAGTAAGAAGAAAAAAAAAAAAAAAACCTTGAATCAATACAATGGATCAAAAATTTGAATTACACATTTTCAACGTAGTTCAAAGGTTATATAACCTATAATTTTGGAGATTTTTCTCGATTCTTAATTTTTGTGGTTTTTGATCTCATTCTACCTAATCTCTCATTTTTGTGTTATTTTTATCATGCTTTAAAAGTAAACATAAAAGATTGAATCCAAACAATCGGCCGAAAAAGTGTACACAATTTCATTAAATTTTAAAGGTTATTACCCATAATTTCAGAGACTTTCTCGATTCTTAATTTTAGTGGCTTTTGATCATATTCACCCTAAACACTCGTCCTTTCTATTATCCTCTTCGTGTTTTCAAATAAAAATGAAAACTAAATCAATACAATGGGTCAAAAAATTGATAATCACATTTTGACCAAATATCAAATGGCTTTCTATTATCTTCTTCGTGTTTTTCAAGTACAAAAAACTTGAATCCAATCAATGGGTCAAATTTTTTATTTAAAAGTTTCACCAAATTTCAAAAGCTTTATAACCCGCAGTTTCAGAGATTTTTTCTTAATTCTTATTTTTGTAGATTTTGATATGTTCTTCCTAATCTCTCATCTTTTATGTAATCCTTGTTGTGCTTTAAAAGTGAACACAAAAAAAAAATAAAAAATAAAAAATAAAAAAAATAAAAAAAAAATAAAAAAAATAAATTCCATTTCAAAATCTACTATTGAAGTAATTCTTTTAAGCACCGCAAACAGAAAGTTCCATTCAATCCAGTCGTAAGCTTTGTCCATGTCAATCTTCAACACAACATTGCCTCCAAAAACCTTTTTATAGATATCTCTTACCAATTCCTGTGCTAGTCCAATGTTTTCACCAATAAAGTGTCCTCTAACAAAAGCCCCCTGCTCCATGGATATCATATTTGGCAACACCAATGTCAATCTATTGCAAAGAATTTTACTGAAAAATTTATAACTCACATTGCAAAGACTAATAGGGTGAAAGTCAGAAAATGAGCCTGGATTCCCCTTTTTCGGGATCAACGCCATAAAGTTTGTAGAAAAATACGCCGGGAGAGCCTCGCCCTAAAAAAATTGTATAACACCTTTCCAAATATCAGTACTCACAAAATCCCAGCATGTCTGAAAAAAAAAACCAGCAGTAAATCTATCCGGGCCAGGAGCACTATTTTTGGGAATATCAAAAACCGCATCCTTAACTTCCTCCAAAGAAGGCCTTTTAACCAAAGCCTTGCATATAAGAACAGTAATGGTCATCGGAATGCAATCTAGCAATTTTGTATCCACCACACCATTTCCTTGGGAAGACAAAAGATTATGGAAAAAATCATTTGCTTCTTCAAGAATTTCTCCTGGGTTCAAAATATTCCTTCCATTTGGTAAGGTGATCTGAGAGATGACCATTCTTTTTTGTTTAGACTTAGTGGAAGCAACGAAAAATTTTGTACAAGCATCCCCCTCTTTATATTCACCCGACTTCTGAATCCTATAAAGCTCCTCTTGTTTGAAAGCTACTCGCTACTCTGCCTGGCAGCGACGCAGATTACAACAAGCATTCACATCCCAATTTGCATCAACATTTAGACTATTATTACCAATATTGTCCCAGCCAGCCAGAAGAATGGTTTTCCACTGTTGCATCTCATCCTCTAAAGCTCTCATTCAGCTAAAACATTGCCAAAGACCGTCTTATTCCATTGGATAAAACTCTTCTCACCATTTTCAATTTAACATCTATTCTGTCAATAGGTTTCATACTACCCATGTCTGTCATCTAGATATCCGTAATCAGAGAAAGAAACCTCGGGTGAGTCATCCACATATTAAAGAAACGAAAAGGAGCAAAACCTATTCTCGACTGATTTGGCATGGATGCCAGTAGCGGAGAGTGATAAAAAAATGTTCTACTGAGATGTTCTACTTTTGGCTAGCCAATATTGTCAACCATGCAGAATTGACAAAAACTCTGTCAAGTCTGGCCCAAATATGTCTCTACCTCGCCTATTATTGCACCAGGTGAGTCTAGGATCCGTGAAACCACAGTCTTGTAAGCCACAATGTTCAATACAATCAGTTAAATTATTCATGCTAGCCAAAGACAACTCTTGTAATACCTGTGTTTTTTTTTTTTAAAAAAAGGATTTCGGGTAGGGGTGTACTCAGTAGAGGAGGTGGTGGGGGCACATAGCCACCCAACCTTTAAGAGACAAGCCCCCCCCCCCCCCTTTTTCTTTCTTCTCCATCTTTTCCTTTTTCTTCTTCAGCGAGAGGTTCTCTCACAGCAACGCTGTTCGCCGGGTTCATTCGCGGAGGTCGAGCGATTTCCTTCATGGAATCTCGCCATTGTCCCTCATTTCTTCCTCTCTTCATTCCCTTTTCGTTTCTCTGTGGTTTTCGCAAAAAAAAAAAAAAAAAATCAGTTTCACGTTTGGGTGGTGTTGGATTTGTTTAATCGGTTTTCGTAGCTCCGATCAGCCGTGGAGGGGCCTTGGTGGCGTCATTTGAAGCCCTTAGACCCGACATGCAAGGTTGATTTTGGGGTTGGCCGAATTTTTCAAAAAAATCAGGGTGCATGTTCGTTTTGAGGGTTCTTCGGCGTGAATTCGGGCTTTGGGTGCGTGGGTAAGCCTCACATTCGTGACTCCGAGTGTTCTTAGACCCATTTTCGGGTTGTTGTGCAATTTGGAGGCGATCAGACCGGAGTAGGGAGGGTTTCGGTGCGTTTTAGCCAAACTTTGGGTTTCGACGGGGTGTTTGTCGAATTTTTTTTGCTTGTAAGTTTTTCTTTCAGTCACGCGCCGCTTGTCATCATCATCATCATCAGTTTTCAGTTTTCGCTTAGTTTACTCATTTTCGAGTCCGCCTTGCAGTTTTAAAAATTTTCGTGTTCCCGCATTCGTGGTTTTGCGAGTTAGGAGCTTCGACCGGTAGGAATTGGGTTCTGAAAACCCATTCCGCTCAGGTGAGTAGAATTATAATATTTATTTTGAGAAATAATTATTTGAAATCCTGAATTTAATTTTTACATTATATTGTCGATTGTGTACAATTGAATCCAAATTCGAAATTCGGGGTTTTCAGATATTTCGATGATTGTGTTGGTTATTTGTGAATGAATTACGTATTGGGTTTTTTGAAAGCATGATATACTTGAATGAAATCGAATAGTGAATGAATTTTGGTGTGATTAGGCTTTGGTGTAATGACATTGGACTTGTATGCTTCGTTTTCGAGTTTGCATAGTATGTCATGTTTTACCGTGGATTGCCGAGTCTTGAGCATGTATAATAATTGACTCAAATAAATTTATCGTGATGAATTGGGTCATGTTGGGACCCTGGCATAGTCGTGGTTTTATAAAAATTGCCGAATTGTTTATGATTGGACGTCTGTTACATTTGAATATGTACAGACTCGTCATTTGTGCATGTTGATATTAGTATAAGTGTTTTTACCCCGCTATAATGTCTGTTGTGCCGATGCTTAAGAGTTTGCTCGCATCGTGAGTTGGATGGTGCTTGAGATGACTCACACCTGGCATTGAGGACGCTATTGCATGTGGCAAGCTTCCTGAGGTGCAGTGAGCTCCCGCACGCACTTTCCACTATAGAGTGCAGTAGGTAGGGTCTTGGAGGACGTGTGTCACGTCCCGACCCGCCACGGAAATCGCAGCATGCGATGCGTGAACTAACCTGTAACACAGGCGGATTGTAACCGGCCACAACATCATAATATAACATATTCTTGATACGAGAATGAAACGGAAATAAAAACTACGATAAAATTTGAACAAAATAAGTATATTTGATTTGCCCCGCCATAGTCATAAAGACAAACCAATATACAAGCATCTAGTATAGCAATATAGTACACCTGATAACACAGAGGAAACAATATAGTACACCTGTGACATGATCCAAACCATTTAAATTACATAAACTTTTTTTTTAATTGAAAATAAACACTTGGGTAGGGACTGATCCATTGCCACTCTCTCAAATTGGATTCTTGTTTTATAAATACATTATGGAATATATAAAACCATCATATTATTATTACCACCCATTGGCAAGACATATTATTATTTCTTCATTAGTTAAATAAAATTAACTTTCATATCCGCTAACACAGCTTACATCATAGTTATCAATTCTGAGTATGGACAAAAGTTCAATTTCAAATTTTTTTTTGAAAAGAATGTGATTTTGCAATAATTCAAATTAGATGAATATTTAGTCAAATATATGAGAAAATTAAATACTCGATGTGGCATACATTCAAGTATTTAAAAAATAAATTTAAAACTAAAAAGTTCGTCAAATATGTGATAAATAGATGAGAATATATCAAGAAAACAAAATAAAATTAACATTGTTACGTGAAAGATGTTAACTCATTATTTACAGATGCAGTGATAAAATAAAATAAAAGTTAAGAACTAAAATTTTAGTACCATAAACATAATGCAAATGAAACCTTAAAAAAATCCAAGCAAAAGACACAATGTGCAAGAAATCATTAACCCAAGAAGCATCTCTTAATTAATTTAAAGCGTATATTTATAAAATAATATTAACATCATCAATATAATATTGAATCTCACCAAACACACATCTAGATCTAGATTGATAGTTTTTTAATCATTTTGTGTAACATGTTTTAAATATAAATGAATTCATCCATATCTACAATAAATCTTTTAATATATTAAAGCACATTTTTCCCCTTTCATCGGTTCAAATGTATTTTAATTGAGCGAGGCTAGTTAGGAAATCAGGTTTTGCCATCAAATTTTGCAACCAAGATGATGTTGCATTATCATATGAGGTTTTTACAACCTCGAGATTCACATAAACATTTTGAAAATTTCATTATTCTTTCAAGATCACGCCATATCATTCTGATTACAAAACATAATTGCAAAAAATTGATTTCCTAACATTTTTTATTCCAATTACTTTTGCCCGCCAACAAGTTATATGTTAATTTAATTCAAGCGTGTATAATAAATAATTAAAACACTGAAGAGACCCTCTTTTTTTTTGGTTAAAACTGAAGAGACCTTTTACTCATGCTATAAATGATATACTACGACTTATTAGACTAATCTTTCTAACAAGTCATAAAACATAGGGGTGGGCAAACGGGTCGAGGATCCGCGGGTTTAAATCGGACCGGACCGTTTTGCTTTAAACGGTCCGGATTTTAATTTTGTATTTTTAGATACGGTTCAGATCGGTCCGGATCCGTTATAAAACGGTCCGGTCCCGGTTTCTATTTTTTAAAAAGAAACGGTCCGGGTTGGACCCATCCGGACCGTTTCAAATCGCACTTACTATAAAAACCTAAACCAAAACCTAAACCTAAACTCTCCTCTCCTCTCTCTGTCTTTCCACTACTACAAATATTAGCTTAGGTAACGCCACTTAGATAGCGCTTTTTTAAAGAGCTATCCAAGTGGGCACTAGGATAGCGCTTATTTGTCTTTAAAAAAAAAAAAAAAACACTGCAATAGCGCTTTTAATTTTTTTTTTCAGTTAAGCGCTATCTTAGTTATGTCTTAGATAGCGCTTTAAAAAACGCTATGAAAAAAAACATTACCAAAGCTACCATAGCGCTTTTAAAGTGCTTGCATAGCGCTTCCGAAGCGCTATGCTACTTACATTTAGGATAGCGCTTCGTATCACTACTAAAGCGCTTATATAGTATAAAAGCCAAACCCTAACCCCCTAAATATCTCTCTTTTGTTCTCTTCTCTTCTCTGCTAAACTGGAACTCAGAGCCGCATGTCTCCTTAGCAGCAGAAGTAGAATTAGAGGAACGAACAACAACTTAGAAACCCTAATATCTTCCCCAACCCTAATTTTATCATTCCAATGCCTTCAATCCCAATCACTGATTCAATGATCTTCGAAGAGCAACCCAAAGACAAGAAGAAATCTTCGAAAGACAAGAAGCAGACAAGCGACGCCGCCGCCATGGAGATAACAACATCGACGGACAAGAAGAAGAACAAGGAGAAGAAGAGCCCCAAAGTGGAGGAACCAAGCAGCGATGACTCTGCGCAGCTGAAGAAGTCGAAGAAGAAGAAGAGGAGCGCTGAGGAGACTGAGACTGAGTTGGTGGGGGAGTCTGTCAAGAAGCAGAAGTTGCTGGAGAATGGAGAGGTGGTTGATGCTCCTGCTGTAAAAGAGGATCCGAATGCGACTTCGAGGTTTAGGATTTCTAAGCCTTTGAGGGAAAAGTTGAAGGCTAATGGGATTGAGGCTTTGTTCCACTGGTTAAGAGTTGCTTGGCTGGTTTTAACAATTCAATTATATCATATGGACAGGTAGAGATCAGATTTGTGTTTTTTTTTTGTAAAAGTTTGCTAGACCTTTTAGTTGATTTTTTAAGTAGATTGACAAGGCTTGCAATTGTTTGATTAAATTTCTGAAAGACAGGAAGTGGGAAGACTTACACGATGTGGGGTCCTCCGAGCGCAATGGTTGAAGGTCACTTACCTAGTAGCAATCAAGGCGTTGTTCCACGCATCTTCCAGATGCTATTTTCTGAGTTTCAGAAGGTGGGGTTTGTTTTATACATTTTATTTGCTAGAGAAAACATTGAATTTTGAAATGTGTACTGATTTGTTGTTATGATTGGTTGTTAGGAGAAAGAGAACTCGGAAGAGAAACAGATGAATTATCAATGTAGATGTTCTTTCCTAGAGATATATAATGAGAAAATTGGTGATTTGCTCGATCCCACTCAACGAAACCTTGAGGTAGAGATCTTTCTATCTCTACTCTTCATTAAATCAGACTCATTTGGTCTGGGCTTTCTATGTTTAGCGTAACTAAAGGGCATTTTTCACTTTCTCCATATAAGAGATGATTCCAAGAATGGTTTTTATGTTGAAAATCTGAGTGAAGAATGTGTTAGTAGCTACGAGGATGTAACACAAATTCTAATCAAGGTAAGTAAGAATTGGTCTATATTTTTCTAAGTATAGTGTAAATATGACATTGGTATTGGTGTATATTGTTTGATCCTCATGTCTAAAAGATCATTTTAAATATGTTGTGCAAAATATGTCTTTCCTACAAGGTCTTTCTGTGGTTTCAGTGTGGTACTGTGGTTGAATCAAATTTAACTTTCATAATGTAGGGGCTTTCAAATAGAAAGGTTGGGGCAACGAGTATTAACTCCAAGAGCTCTCGTTCTCATATCGTCTTCACTTGTGTAATTGAATCCTGGTGCAAGGTATACCACTATAAGTTTCTTTTCAGTTGTTACTCACAAGAACCGCTTATTCTGATTTCACTTATAGGGTAGCTTGGTTTATGAAGTGATTTCATATTTCACTGTGCCTGTGCTGGTTGTTTGGGGCCTGTAGTCCATATTGCTTCTTGTTGTTTCTAATTCAACTTTGTATTTCTATTGCTCCAAAATTTTTTACAGGGTACCTCGTCAAAAGGCTTTAGTAGTTCAAGAAGCAGTAGAATCAACTTTGTTGATCTTGCTGGATCAGAGCGAAATAAGCCAGATGATGATGCAGGAAGGCAGAGTGTAAAAGAGGGTAAAAGGAGTATTATTCCTACCTAACAAACAGTGGGTCTCATTGAGGTCAGTTAGCCATGGCCTCAACTTCAGCTACTCTTTCCATCTCATCTTCAGCTCTCATTGATGGCAAAGCTTCTCGACCAATGGCTGCCACATCCACACAATGTGTGACACTCCCCACTCTTCTACCATCACCAATGCCACCACAAACACGTCCACAAAACCGCAATACTTGGAAGTCTGCAGCATACTGTATGTACACCACTCACTCCACATATTTGTTTATTTATTCATTTGTAGAGCTTCTATATTTCTGTGATTTCAGATTCTTAGTGTATATTTTTTGGGATCATAAAATTTAATGTGTACAAAATATTGAACAGGTCGTAAGATTGCACGTAATGTGGTTGCCATGGCCACTGGAGATGCACCAGCTGAAGTTGCAACAACCGAGCTGCCTGAGATTTTTAAAACCATTCAAGAAGGGGTACGAAATTATCTTTTCAGCTGGGCTTTGACATTTTGTGGTCCTTGTGGATATTAAGTTGAAGTATTGATATGTATGATATAGTGCAGATGTTTCTTTTATATGTTTATTACTTGATTACTATTAACAATCTCTCTAATGGATTAAAGGAATGAAATTGATCTTTCTTCCGAAATATTCATCATAAATTTATCAAGTATGTCATTTTGCAATTGGGGATGAATCTGGAGAAAAACAGCAGATAGAAAGTTGAAAGGTTTTGGAACTTAAAAGTTGGATTAGTAAAATGTTGACATTATTTGTGTTAAACAATAGTGTTATTAGTTTAGTTTTCTGATTGTTTTTGCAGTGGGACAAGATGGAAGACAAGTATGCCACGACTTCACTTGTAGTTGCTGGTGGAGTTGCTCTATGGGGCTCTACAGGGATGATTTCTGTGAGCATAAAATCTTTCTAATATTTACTGCCCTTCAGATTTCATTGCAGTTAAAAGATTAATACTGATCATATCTGTTATATGCGAGCTTAAGAGTTATTGATAGCTTGTATGATATTTATTGAACGAAAGTTTAATTTGTGCATTCTGTTTCTGCAGGCCATTGATAGGCTTCCTTTAGTTCCCGGAGTTCTTGAGCTCGTTGGAATTGGTTATTCTGGGGTAAGTTCCACACCTATTACTGCTACTATATATATATATATTAGTTGAGAAGGCTGCTATCAAGAAATATAGTTGGACCTTTAGTCATTTACATTTATCTTACTGATACAAAACCCTTTGTGTTTGGCAGTGGTTTGCATATATATAGTAGCAGTAATAGGTGTGTTCTTGTATTTCAGGTTAAGATTTATATACCGACTTAGTGTGTGTGTGTGTTGTTATACTTATACAATGCCATGATGCAATTTCAGGTTATGCGAGGATACAATTTGAAGTGGCGGTAGAATCTGAGAAACATTCAGCGGTGCCGCAATGTACAGACGAAGTTAGGACTGTAGGAGAAGCTGTTGGCCATTTCATTTCGTAGCCAAAAAAGCTGGTGTATATATATGATAGCATATTAACAATTTTGTATGAATGCTTAAATTATATTTTGAATGAATGAGAAACAGTTAGTTATCATGTTGTGTCTTTATTGATTGATTGAACGTTGTCATTATTATATTAAATATTATATAAAAAAATATTATATGGTAGTTAATAAAAAAAATTCACCGAAATTAGAAAGCGCTATTGAAGCTAATTAAAAAAAATCAACAAAATTAAATAGCGCTCATAAAAGCGCTATTCAAGCTAATTTAAAAAAAAAATTAGCGCTTACATAACGCTTTTTAAGGCGTTATTGAAGTTAATTAAAAAAAATCAACGCTTAGATAACGCTTAATAAAGCGCTATCTAACGAAGCACTATTCAAGTACGCGCCTTGCATAGCGCTTTTTTGAGCGCTATCTAAGCCTATTTTTAAGCGCTATGCAAGCCTATATTTGTAGTAGTGTTCCTCTCTTTGTCTCTGTATCGAGAAGGGGAAGGAGATCTCCCTCTCCTCTCTCTGTCTCTGTCTCGAAAAGGGGAAGGAGATCTCCCTCTCCTCTCTCTGTCTCTGTCTCGAGAAGAAGAAGCTGCAGCAGCCGCGAGACCAAGAAGAGGAGGAGCAGAAGAAAAGGTAGAGAAGCAGCAGGAGATCTCATCTTCGTCTCCTCTCTCTCGGTCTCTGTCTCGAGAAGAAGCAGCAGGATCTCATCTCCGTCTCCTCTCTTTCGGTTTCTGTCTCGGGAAGAAGCAGATCTCCTCTCTCTCTCGGTCTCTGTCTCAAGAAGAAGCAGCAGGATCTCATCTCCGTCTCCTCTCTCTCGGTCTCTGTCTCGAGAAGAAGCAGATCTCCTCTCTGAAGCAGCAGGATCTCATCTTCGTCTCCTCTCTCTCGGTCTCTGTCTCGAGAAGAAGCAAATTTCCTCTCTCTCGGTCTCTGTCTCGAGAAGAAGCAGCAGCGCAGCAGGAGATCTTCGTCTCCTCTTTCTCTCGGTCTCTGTCTCGAGAAGAAACAGCAGCAGGGGATTACTGTAATGGATTTGTAATGGATTTCATTGGTAGAATTATTACTGGATTTCATTGCTAGAATGATTACTGTTAGTAATGGATCGCATTTAGGTTGTTTGTTTGTCTGATTTGTAATGGATTTCATTGCTAGAATGATTACTGTTAGTAGCTTTTTCAACTATTGTAGTTGTAGACAATTTGTTTGCTTTGATGTTTTTGTTTTAGTAGGAACCGTAGGAACCGGACCGTTCCAAACGGTTCGAGTTAGGTTCGGTTCCAATGTTTAAAATGAGGGTTAATTTTAAACGGTTCGAGTTAGGTTCCTCCAAAATTGGAACCGATCCGAACCATGCCCACCCCTAATAAAACATACTAACTGTGATGTGTCCTTCTACACTCTCAAGCCCTCCAATTTTATTGGTGGATAATCAGACATGGTGGTTGATCTTTTGATAACGATTTACCTTTAATTTGGGAGAACAAGATCAAAAGCAATGTGTTGAGTTTGATTGAAAATGATGACAGGTGAAGTTGATTTATTGATTTTCTATAAATTTATTATAATATATATATATATATATATAAGCAATGTGCAACTTCCATTGTTGTCCAGCCTGGTTAGTATACCTGGCTTTCACTCAGGCGACCCTGATTTAAATCCCGGCAACATAAATTATTTTTTTGCTTTTCAACAATTTTATGCAAATTTATCACAAACTTTATATAAAGACCTAGCTTATTTATGAAACAAAGCTAAGTTGACATTCCTCCCTAGCTCCCCTGTTTTGTTTACCCTCCAACATGAAACTTTTCATGGTAATAATTCTCTTCTTTGCTCTCTCTTGACTATTGTGGAAATTGCTTTGCAAATTGAGAAACCAAAGTTGCTACATTCTACACTATGAATGCTACAAACCAAGTGATGATACAAACCTCTCTAGTGAACTATGTGGCAATATCGTCATGAGAAATAAAAACCTAGGCCTTGATGAGCTCAGGTTTGCAATGAAAAACATTGTAAACTCTGGCATGGGTGAAGAGATCTATGGGCCTAAAACAATCATCGTGGGTAGAGAAGAGTGTGCAACAGTACTTGTCGATGCTGTCTTTGAGATGGAGGAAATCTTCTTCAATACACTCGATAAACTCTTTGCAAAATCATGGTTTCCCCATCAGATATTGACATACTAGTGTTTTCGAGTTGGAAGAAAAAATGTTCTTCATGTTGTCGTAGTAGTACTAGTGTTAATTTTTTAATTTGCGGAGTTTTTGAAAAGAATTTGTTTGTTGTTTCGCAAGAATATAGAAGGAGCATAAAGAAGAAGCTTCTTGTTGAATGAGGGAAGATCAGCCTGCTGCTGATTTAAAGCCAGAGTTGACTTGAATTTTTCTTGTGGTCAGCAGCTTTTGCTGAGAACGAGAAGTGAACTAAACGTTTTGTTGGATTCTGCTTTTGGATAAGTGTGAGGAAAGTAAAAAAGATGCTTCCATATTATATTGTTGGTTCTCAATATCATGCAAAAAAACAAATACTGAAAATTTAAATAAATGATGGTCCCAATTTGATTCTCCAAGATCATATATAAAATTGAAAATGTGATAAATGATGGAATTTAAAATAGAAAAAAAAAGAGCAAGAGGGCAAGCAATACGACATTGGGTTATTAGTTCAGTAGTAATGTGATTGATAATTGCACTGTTGTGCTTATGCTTCAAGGGATTCAATCGTATGGACAGTTGAACATGCTCATAAATATTGTTTGAATGTTTTGAATTCAAAACCTATTAAGAATTGTTGGTTTTTTACTTAATTTTTAGTGCAAATAAAATAAAATAAAAAATTTAAGAAAAAAACTCACTAATGCGTAAAATTTGCATAATTGATAAGTGGTTCTTTTAATTTGCTTAATTTTTATTTCGTGATCTTAAAATATGAAAAAATATATATAACTGATCATTAAATTAATCAATTTGGCCCAACACAATTTCATCTTTCCGTGTTTATTAAATTCTTAGTTTCTTCACTCCCTGAATAATTTTCTTCCTTATTACATACACTCAGTCAAATTTTATTTTTCAAAAACCAAGTCATGCAAACGCATCTAAAGCGAAACCCCACATTCTACCTCCCACGGTTACGAAAGAACTGAAAACTCTTAACAGAGTTTGATTAGTTCAATGTCTATTTACATATAATACTAATCGTCTGAACTTACCATATTTTCCGTCGATCTATCCATGAAAACAACCTTTACTTTGAGCTGGAAAATGATGGACTTAGCACATAAACTATGCTCAAACTAATTATAATGAAAGCAAAAACAAAAGCAAACAAGCAACTCTTTATTGACCATTTCTTCGTGTAATACCCGCCTAATTAAATAAATATAAAAATTTCTTATTTATTAATTGTGGCGTATATTGTAATCTCATTTATTGGGAAAAAGATTTTTGTTTGTCATTACTAAATAAAATAAGGTGTGTGTGTGTGTGTTTAGCCAAAATTTTGAAAACCCTAATGTTGATGAGTTGTTACCTAAATTGTATTTGGACTTGGTTTTGGGCTTTTATTAAACTAATAAGTAGGGTTTTTATTTTGTGAAAGAGGGTGGGTGCATTCGAAACTTCGGTGGGGGCGAATAGTCACCCACCATATTAAAAAAAAAAAAAACAAATTTTTTTTTCCTTAAGCTTTTTCTTCTCTTTCTCGTTTCCTTATTCTCAATGGCGGCTGACAGTGGCGAGGTGATGAAGATGGGAAGAAGATAGAGGCGAGTTGAGATGGTGAGTCTTCTTTCATTCTCTTTATGAGTTCCTCTTTTTGAAATACCCATATCTTTGTTTGTTGATTTTGGTGTGTTTGATGGCTTACTGGCGATTTAGTGTGTTTAGGGGTTTGATGTTGTAATTGGTATTGTCATCTTAGGGAGGTTTGAATGGATTAAAAATTGGGGTTTTTGGGTTCATTTGAAAATGCTGCTTTGTTTCTTCTCTGGGTTCATTTGAAAATGCTCTTTGAAATTTGAGTTTCTCCATCCCCTTCATATTTACAGTGAGTTTTTCTTGGATCTTTGTGTTTATGATTTTTGCAATTTAGATCTTGGTTATGTGGGAATGTGGGAATTGTGTTTATCATAATTTTGATTGCTTCTGTGGGAATGTGGTGTGAGAGTGGTTGGTCATGTGGATCTGGAGTTATATCAATGGTCTTTGAAGTGAAGTAATTTAATGATAGTGACTCTGTTAGGCAAGACAAAGTGTCTTTATCATCTTATATTCATTTTGAGCTCAAAATTTGTCATTTTTAAGGCAAGCAAGCAAATTGAGTCAGTCGGAGGAGTTGTATTTGTTTGGGTAAGTGTTTATGTGTATTTATTTCAGGGTGTGGGGATGGCTAGTTCTGAAGCTTTTGTTTTGTGATGTTACGTTCTTCATCCGGTATTAAAGTTTTGTGAAATTCATTAGATAATGCATCAAGTTTGGATGTGTGTGTTTAGCTAAAGATCTAAACTTTATATCGTGGAAAACAGAAGAACTTTTGAAAATAAACTTTCTTGGAGCTTTCAACATGTTGGAGCATAATTATGGGAGTTGTGGTCTTCCATGGCATGAAAGAAAGATAATGGAAAGTTTTTCATTACAAGATAAAACAATCTACAAAATTTGGAAAGTATTTTCGTTACATATAGAAGTTTTTCCTTTTGCCTTTACTTTGAAGTGGGTGGATTGTTGTGACATATAAATTTTTAAATGTGATGGCAGCATTTTGATTAGGTATTCATGGAATTACCATAAAAAAAATTACTAAACAACTTAGTAAAGATCCCCTGTGTCTGCAACCCCACCACACAAGGTACATTTGAAAGAAACAAATAAAGAACATTGAGGTTAACACATGCATGATGCAATGAAGTACAATTATCCATCTTAATTCCAACTTACCCTACTCTTTATTTTGAGCTCCATAGGTGCCATTTTTAAGTTAAGCAAGCAAAGTGACTTGGAGAAGTTGTATTTGTTTGGAGAAATGTTTTTGTGTATTTATTTCAGGGTGTGGGGTTGGCTAATTTTGAAGCTTTTGTTTTGTGATAACGTGTTCTTCATTGGGTATTGAAGTTTCTGAGATTCATTAGATAATGCATCTAGTTGCTATGGGAGTTTGTTTTAACTAGAGATCTAAGCTCTATATTATGGAAATATGAAGAGCCTTCAATATAAACATTCTAGGAACTTGTATATGTTGGAGTATAGGGAGTGAATGTGAATACATGGAAGAGAGTCACACATGATTCATTGAAATTTCAAACAGCTAGAATTGTGTAACATATTTCAAAGGAAGAACTGACTCCAATGTGATATATATAGGGTTTTACTAGTTTGCCAGGTTTTAAGCTCAACCTGTCAGAGTTTTTTGATACAACAATTGGTCCAATTCATTAAATGGTTTCTTTGTTGTCACTCGTATATTAGTATTAAGTAATAGGGTTGGTCATAATAATATTTAGTATATATATTGTATGTACCTGGTTGGAATATTCCTTTTAATGAGTAATTCTGTTTCAATTGTTAGCATATATGTTAAGGCATCTTTGTATGTTAGCAGATTTAACTGAGCACTTATTTTAGCTTGGGTATTTGTATTTTTATGCGAATTGGTATGCATATTGGTTTTCATATGATGCAAAGAGATGAAATATGTGAATTGACAATGTGTCAAACATTACTTGTTCCCCAAAAGAATGGTGGATACTATGATTGATTTATTTATGGTTGACAAAGCGTCACCATAAAAGAGTTTTGAGTTTTAGTTGATATTTTTTTATGCTCTTTTCCACAACTCCGAAAAAAAATGTGAAAAGAAAAGAAATTTTGTATACAGACTTGCTTGTATACGTGTGATATTATGGGTATGCAGACTTGCTTGCATATCGGTGCACCGTTCCATGTGAGTTCGGTTGTACGTGTAGATTTAGGAAATGCTTGTCATGGATCGAACTTCAGGTGAGATGACATGTTCCTCGAGGTGGCACCCCACTTGGAACATGTACGCTCCGAGTGGTTTCGAAGGCAAGGGAGGCACACTTGAGTGAGGTGTGTTCGGCACAAGGAGGATAGTGCGATTGTGAAAAAGAAGCGAGATTTATTTTTTGTGTATGTGCATGATTACCTTAAAGGAAGAAACTAAATGCTCATTCAACCATTGAATGAGAACTACATGTCTTCCTAAAGGTAGAAAAATGTGTTTTGTTAATATTTCAATAATAGTCTAATATGATTATGAATTGTATTGTTGTTGCATTTATGAGGATTGACAACTCATAAATTTTATTTATTAGTAATAAATTGTGCATATTTATTTATTAGGATGATGACACCTTTGCCTCATGGAGGAACTACCTGGTGTGGTTGTTTATTGTTTTGTTTATTTTGATGTTGTCATGCGCGGATTTATTGATTTTGGGATGAAGATTTCTCACACCAGCTTTATTGCTGACCCGAGTGAGCTTTTGCTTCTTGGGTACATTCCTTTTGGAATATAGCCGATTAGCCTTTCAAGTTTAGAGACTTTGAGCTGCGTTACTGGAGTTCTGCTAATGAGCTAGCCATGCCAGTCTTCTCCGGGTTAGATTTTTTATTTGTTTCAGATGTTTAGTTCATGTTGCTATTTGTTTATATTATTATTAAATTTTCACGTCCCGAGTTTTGGGGAAAATGGATAATCCTACGTGGCTTTTGAGATTTTTCGTTTCCTTCAAAAATCGGGGCGTGACACTTCGACTTTTCCTTCCATTTGTGTGTGATTATAATTAAGATGAACGTATATTATAAAGTTTACAATATTACATATGATAACTAATATGAAAAGTATTTGAAAATTGTTGAAAATTTGTCAATGATTCAAAAGGATGGATTGTAGAGTCCGCAAGGTTTGTCGATATGCAAATCGATGGGGATGGGTTAATAATAATATACGGTGTGTTTTATTGGACTAGAACTGTTTGTAGCATTGAAAAAAAAGGCAAATGAAAAAAGTGGCTTGCCCTCCAAAGAAATTTGAACTTTGTGAAAATGAAACATCCTCCCCATTTCCTATCTCGCATGCACAACACCACAAATAATGGGAGGAACCCAACCCCACAACCAAATCATGACGAGGAGGATTGACACAAGACCACAAAAAAATAAATAAAAAACCCAGTCCAGAGTGGATCAGTGAAACACTACACTTACCACGAATTCCCACCCGGTAATATGTATATTGTCAAATGAATGAAAATTAATTTTCTTGGTGTTTGGTTGTCGAAAAAAAAAACGAATGTGAAATACTCAGTTCACGGCATTTTTTTCATCATTGTTAAAAAGAATTATATTTGAGAAAATATGCCAACCCTACAACCAATGTCCCCTTAAATTTAACATCTGATTTTCTAGAAAAAAAAAAAAAAATTTCTTCAATATATTTTTTCCATCATAATTTGGTGAGTCAACAAAAGGATGATCAGTGCCAAAGTTAAGTGGATGAGATTAACAACTAAATTATTGGGCAACAAATCATTTCCATATCCAAACTATCAAACACTATTACTTGTAAGCAGCCGCACAGTGAACACAGAGCAAACTATTCTTTCGCCTTTTACTAAAGAATACTCTGTGTTCTCCGCACTTAACGGCATACACTTATTTTTGAAGGGTTTTCTGCTTTTTTTTTTTTTTTTTTTTTTTTTTTTTTTGGTAAAAACACTATAACTTGTAGCTCTCGTCTGCTACCAATGTTAGGCAAAATCCTCAAATATGACATCGATTTTCCTACAAAAATAAACATTAACTCAAGCTTTTCCATGTTGTCATGAGAATAAATGTATATGATCAAACATGCAAATTAACTAAATGAGAAAACATTTATTAAGCTTTATTTTACGCTGCGAATAGGTGGGTTGGGCGGGTTTTATAGGATGAAATCATTGAGAATCGTTCTTGACACAAATCAATTTTGATTATGTCATAATATATAAAGCTAAATTTGACATAATAGAAACATGAAACTTAAAACTTTCTATACAAAATATTCTAATTGTGTTTTATTTTGATTTTTATATTCTGTCTATTATATTCTTGTAATTTCTTTTTCTTGTACTTTCATATTTTTGTATTTTTTATTGTAGTTGTGAATGAACTTAGCTATGTTGAGGGTAAGCCCTACATATTCTAACACATTCTAATTGTATCATATTTTGACTTTCCTATTTTGACTATTCTATTATTGTATTTTTCTATCAGTTCTTCTCTCAGTCATTTCTCTTTTTCAAAGTGCAGCAATCAGTGGAAGACAGGTGGTTGATAGCCCTTTGATAGCTAATGAAATTATTAATTCTAGAAAAAATAGGGTGTTCCAGAGCTCGTTATCAAATTAGATTTTTCTAAAGCCTTTGCTAATGTCTCTTGGAGATACTTGGGTTTGGTAATGGCTCATATGGGTTTAATTCCAAATGGACTCATTGGCTTCACACTTGCAAATCTACAGCTAATTTCTCCTTGAAGATTAATGATCAGCTGCATGGGTTTTTCAATAGCTCGAAAGGCTTACGTCAAGGCAATCATTTGTCTCATCTTCTCTTTACTTTAGCAGCAAATTTCTCTCAAAAGTAGGCAGATTAGCTCTTGTCCAATCCACATTAGCTTCGATTCTTGTGTTCATCATGGCTCTTATCAAGATTTCCTCTTCAATAGCAGTCAAGATGGAACAGATTTGTAACACCCCTACTTTCCAATGACAATAAATAATTATGTTTATAAAATTCAGTTGAAAATTGTATTTTTAAAATCTTCTTTTGTTTGACAAGTCGTATTTTTCGAAATTAAGTCAACTTTGTTACCTACCGAATCTCGGGACGAGATTCCATTTAACGTGTGTATAATGTAACAACCCTAAATTTCATAAAATTTATTTATTTTATTTTGAATAAAATAAAATAGGGTTACAGTTAATTGAACGTGAATTTCAAAATTTAGGGTTTTCTTTTGTGAGTTTAGAAGGTGAGTGCTTTCAGAAGTCCAACGGGGGCGAATAACCACCCACCCTATAAAGAGGAAGAAAACCTCTTTTCTTTTCCTTTCCTCTTTTCTCCTTCTCCTTCCCTTCCTTGTGTTTTTCTTCTCGATGGCGGGGATGGGAGTGGTGGTGCTCTTGGTCTGCTTGGTAGCAGGGAGACAATCGAAAGAGGAGGAGGTGGCGCTTCTCGTCTTTTTCACCTTTTGCAGAGCGAATGACGGGGAGAAGGATGGTGATGATACTGGTTGGCTGATCGAGGGAGAGATCGACCACTTTGGGTACAAATCCTCTCGTTGTGGTTGCAATTCACTCTACAATTTCCCACTCAAAGCTCTCACCTTCACTTCACTTTGGGTACCACTTCGTCTTCTTCTCCATTGTATTGCACTCTAATCACTCTCCAACCAGTCTTGTTTTCTTTGAGATCCCGTTTTTCTTGCACTTTAGATGAATACCTAGAGTTCCTTTTATCATGAAAATGATTTCTGAGTGATTTCTTGGGTGCTCAAGTGAAAAACCATGAGTACTTCAGCTGTAACTCAAGAGGCCTTCAATCTGTTTGATGTTTTGCCCAAGTGGGATCATTTTGCTTTCAACTTGTGCTGGACGGGCATTTTGCAGGAGATGAAATTTCTCTCGTGCAGAGTTGGCCTCTAGTTTCTTCATCTTGGGGACAAGGGAATGGATGTTTTATAGCATCAGCTGATGAAAGTGGCATCAGTTACCCCTCTTCTTTTCATGATCAAAGTGCTTGCTTGAACTGGAACCCTAACATGGGTTGGACAAAGCTGATAGATGTCGTTAAATGTGGACTATTAGTCAGGAAAATGTTGGCTACGCAATTCTTTGAGATTTGCAATGTTGGTGAGTTTTCTTCATTCTTTCCCTTTTAATGTTAGTTTTCTTATTCCCTGTATCTTGCAATCATGTTTTCTTGACTGAATTAGTGATTATGAGAGAAGCTTTCATAGTTGCTCAACTTCCACAAAGCTAGTAATTTTCATTCTTAGAAGGTCTAGCATATTTTCAGGCACAGTACACTGGCTGATTGATGTTTATTTAGAATATTGCCTTAAAATTTGTACATGTGAGTGTGTGTGCAAGATTCCAAATTCTCTTCGATGTATGGAATTTGTTTATAAGAAATCTTTGGCGCTCTCCATCTGTTTTGATTTGTGCTATTTCATATTGTATTTGCAATATAAGTTTAAACAAATGGGACTTATTGGAAAATCTCAAGTTTGAGGAGAATAGCTGGGATGGCTGGATGTTTGATGAAAATGTAGGGAATAAAACAATGATTTCGGATTCTGGGTTTGATTGCCCTGACAGATTGGATGTCAATTGTACTAGTTTTAGGAATGATTATGAGGTTTTGGGTAGTTTTAGATATGAGGTTTGGATGATTTGTTGAGGAAGCCAGTGACGTGGTGGTGGTAAATTGTAATTGCAAGATATGAATGATGAGATTCATACCATCTTCTATGTTTTTCCCTGTAGTTGATCTCCAATGGAATTTAAGAGGAATTCTCACTCAAAAGTCAAGTCTAATGATATGAGGCTGAAGAATAACTTCTTGAAATATATGTTCTTGTTCAATTGCATATCAAAGTTGAAACCAGTGTGAGGGAGAAATGGTTGTTAACATTATGTTTATATAGTATCTAGGATTAAATTCTATACCCAATGTCTTCAGGTACAAACTAAAAACATGTGTGTGCTCCTAGTTTAAAAAGGGTATATGTTGGATGTCATCCATTTGCTGATATGCATGCTTCATTCCTTTTATTCAGTCATGTGAGCCACATTTTGATTCAAATTTGTTCAATTATGATTAGTCTCAAGGGAGGTGTCTATATTAGCCAAGGCTATGGCTGAACCCCTTAAAATGTGTATGAGGAGCATTGTAGCTAGCATACTCTGAAGGGACATTTGTGAGGGGAGGCAAATCTTAGATGGACCTGAGCTTATGATGTTTGGGGTTGGCTTGTTGGACTTGTTCATTTCGGTGTTGTTGGCAAGGTTATTTGTTTGACTGTTTTGGGATGGGAACATAGTTGTTTAGGGTTTGCCTTATGGTGTCTTGAGTTGTATTTGATGTAAAGAAAAATATTGTTTGGCTTGGTTAAACTACGGTTATTAGCTCAGAACTATGTTTTGCATACTCTAAGTTAATAGTGATGCTTGAGATGTGAATGGTTGATGAATATTAATGCATTGTGATAAATTTGGAGAATTGTATTATTATGCATATTGACTTGTTTATGCAATATAAAGAATATTTGAATCAAGGAGTGACTTGATTGCCATGTTGTTATAAAGCATGATTGATGTATATGCTATGCAAAGGAGATCCTGAAGAAGTTCAAGATGGAGAACTGTAAGCCGATAAGCACACCGACAGAATACGGAATCAAGATGTCCAAACATGAAGAAGGCGAAAGTGTAGATCCAACATTCTTCAAAAGTTTGGTAGGAAGTCTACGCTATCTAACTTGCACGAGGCCCGATATTCTTCACGCAGTTGGATTGGTTAGTCGCTACATGGAATCTCCAACAACCACCCATTTAAAAGCCGCAAAGAGAATTCTTCGCTATCTGAAAGGTACAATTGACTTTGGCTTGTTCTATTCAGTTTCTAATGATTACAAGCTTGTTGGATATAGCGATAGTGATTGGGGTGGAGACATAGATAATCGAAGGAGCACTACTGGAATCCGACGCCTAGTTGGTATCAGAGCTAGTTGGAAAGTCAACGGTCAAAGTCAACCCTAACCTGGTCAACGGTCAATGACTTTGACGGCTCAGTCAACTCGCTTGGACGGCTTGGTCAACAGGCTTACGACTCAACTCGATGAGTCAACTCGATTTTCTGGCAGCAGTCTTTCGGCGACGCGTGGCGGCGCGTCAGAACTCAGATTGGGGAGATTCTGGCGGCGTCGGATTCCTCTCGTCGAGACCTTCGATTTGATATGCAATAGTGTATACTTTCCAACTTGCTCTGATACCACTTTGTTGGAAATGAAACACTCACACAAACAACTTTTATTGAAACTCAAACAAATATTACAAGAGCACTCTCACTCAAAAAACAAGATGCTACAACTCACTCTTATTAGAATTTGCTTCTTCACTCACTTAGAAGCTCTTAATTTTTCTTGATGTCTAAACTAAAATGGGGAGGGGTATTTATACTACTTAAGAACAAATCTACACCACACAAATAAACTAATCCAAAATTATAATAACCATACACCTCATTCTTCTCCATCCTTCTAACAATATTTTAAATTACCAAATGATTCACATGCTTACCAACCCTAGAAGATTCTAGGTAGAAGGCTTGTAGTTTTGGACCTTGATTATGGACTTGGACTCCAATTTGATTGGGTTTGGGTTTGGGCTCCCATAATGGATCAAGTTTAGGATCCAACAAAAACCTGTGCAATTGACAACCTCACTACCTTGCTGCACCAAATAAAAAAATAACAAACATCAGACCCATTAACAACCCAATCAAACATAAGCCAAACACCCATTTCAACCCATCAAAACATGGCAAAACCCTCCACAAATTAAACTCACTGATGATTCAATCCAACAAAAGCAAACAAACCCAACACTCAATCCATTAAAATATGGTAGAAACTCATAGAACCATTGATGAACCAATATAGGGCTAAAACACCTAATATACCCATTGAAGAACCATCACAACCCAATCAAGCATAAATCAATACCACATTTTAAATCGATCAAAACACAGTAGAAAACTCACAAAACCCACAAATTAGAAAACTAAAGAATCAACAAAAAGGTCTAAAAAAAACCCAACAAGACCCATTGAAGAACCAACACAAAACAAGAGGAAATAAAGAGTGGGGTGCGAAATTTACATCTTGGAGAGCTTGTTGGGTGCGCCACCAGTGACCTTGGCGACACGGAGGAGAGCAAGCTCTGCCTTGAGATCCTTCAACTGGTTCAACAAGTCAGACTTGGACTTGTTTCTGAGCTCATGAACCTCGATCCTTGCTGTAACAGATTTTCAACACAAAATATTACGAAAATGAAGTTTGGGTTCAGTTAAAGATTGGATTTTGATACGAAATCGTGAAGTTTTAAGAGAAAATTTGGTGTGAAGATCGACTTACCCATCGCTGCTGCTTTGCTTTGGTTCTTGCCTCTCTCTGCTCCTTCTGTCTCTCTTAAAACCCTAAAACGAAGAGATGGGGTTATTTAAAGGGATAACTAAGTACACTCCTTATGGGAAAAGATAACTAAGTACACTTCCTATGGATGTTCTTTGTGGAAGTCCATCTCCCAATGCTCAAGTGGTTTATACCCTCACACCTCTATTCGATGTGGCAATGGTGATTTAATTTCTTTCTAACATGATTTTTGGTGTAGTAACCAATTTATGAAGGATCTGTTTCCAATGTTGTTTATCATTAACAACAAACAATATGGGAGTGTGAGCAATTTTAGGTTTAATGACAATTCTTGGGATCTTTCTTTCCGAATACCCCTAAATGCTGGTGAACTAGTGGAGGTCGTCAATTTAAAGGATATGTTGGATAGACAGATGCTCTTAGAGGGATCTGATAGTTTGGTGTGGAAAGGTAAAAGCGCGAGCTTCTCGGTGAAAATTTTTTCTGATATATTGGCTGCCTCTCATTATGAGACTCACTCCAACCCCTTCATTTCCTTTAATGAGAATCTGGTATGGGTGAAAAATATTTTTCTTCGGATAAATTTCTTTAGTTGGTCAGTGTTGCATGAGAGAATTCTGACTAAAGATAGGTTAAGGAAAAGAGGAATCCACACGGGAAGTCTTTGTGTTCTTTGTAATGAGATTGACGAGACGTTGGATCATTTGATGCTTCATTGTAGATTCTCCAAATCCATTTGGAGTAGTTTTTTGTCAGAATTTGGTTTGAGTTTAATGTTTCAAGGGTCCATTTTAGATTTGCTAAGTTGGTGGTCCCAAGCTAATCCTTCCAGACGGGCGGAGTGGTTATGGCGTAGGGTTCCTCACGTACTCATGTGATGTGTGGAAAGAGAGAAACAAGAGAGTTTTTGAAGGGCTCAACAGATCAGAGCACTCTATCTTTATCAAGATTAGGGAACTATTGTGGAGGATGGATTCAGCTTGTAATTTGTTTAGGGATTTGAGTTTTGACACATTTATGGTGTATTGGCATTCCTTGATAGATGAATGATTTTCTTTGTAATCTGTTTCCCTTTCTTTCTTTAATAAACATCTTCGTGTTTGAAAGATTAAAAAAAAGTATTTTTCTATTTTTGTACTTTCATATCCTTTTATTTTTCTTATTGTAGATGTGAATCAATCATTATCCCTATCGAAAAAAAAAAGTATTAGAAACGTTCTAATCAATCAATTTCCATCCGCTATCGGAAATCAATCATTGAAATAAATAATCCTATAACTAATTAACTTTGAATCCATCATTATCCCTGATAAAATCCAAAAACATAGCCTACCTAACCTTGATTATATAATCAAGCTAGAGAGTATGGACCAATTCGACCACCTTTTTGGTCGCTTATATTGGCCATCCTTTTCATTTATATTGTCACAATATATGAGTTTAGTAGTTATCAACGTGCATATTATAAAGTATAAAACTTTATAATAAGATTAAATTCACGCGTGTTATCGATAGTAAATGCCCATATTGCCCATGATTTTTTAATTGTTTTATGATTCCATTTCAGTTGGAGCCTTTTGAATAAGAGAGTCAGAGGAGACTTTCGGTCATGCAATACTTATTGAATACAAAGAACAAAATGCATTTCCACCCGGCGAAAGCCTCAAAAGATCCAAACTGGGGGTTGGCTATGGTGGATAAAAACAATGCTACCCTAATAAATGGTACCTGGTCCCTTGTACCAACTACTTCTTCAATGAACATTGTTGGCTCAAAATGAGTTTTTCGTAAACAAAAGGCAAATGGCTCACTAGAACGCCACAAAGCACGTCTAGTGGCCCAAGGCTACAACCAACAACATGGACTTTCTTATTAGGGAACACTTTCAATCCTGTAATTAAACCTACAACAATTAGACACGTTCTCTCCATTGCAGTCTCTTATTGTATGGTTGGTCGATTCGCCAACTTGACGTAAGTAATGCATTCTTACATGGCATTCAAACAAAGCAAATCAACAACTTGCCTCATCAACAAACTCCATTGTTCACTTGTTGAAAAAAAATATAATTTCGATTTGAACATATCCTTATCTTATGTGACAAGGACATATATTTTAGGTGGAGAAGTTAGAGAGGGGTAAAGTTTGTCGGTTGCAGACCACCCTCCTAGGCACAAATCAATATTTTGGGACTAGGCTTTTTCTAGAATTTTTTTTTAGAAAATTATAGGTTCGGAACTCCCATATATTGTAACATTTCAATAATGATTCATAAATGCTCAATAAGAAAAAAAAATCAGGAATAGTGTTCATTTTTAACAAAAAGTCTAAACGTTCAAATCTGATTTAGGTGATCACCATGCGTTGATCATGGAAAATTCTAGGGGTCGAGGGAGGGAACGAGGGAGGGAGCGAGGGAGCGAGGGATGGGTGGTAGCCACCCATCCGCCCCGAGATAAGCTCCATCGCACATCTCCAATCCGATGCGCTTATCTCGAGGCGGATGGGTGGTTACCACCCATCCCTCGCCCCTCTCCCTCGCTCCCTCCCTCGCTCTGTAGCAAAGCTCGTTGATCATATATACTTTCTACAAAATCACAAATCTTCAACCCTAATTTTAAGAGAGCATTTTGACTTGTTCAACGCATTTGGACTCATTTGTGTTTAACAAGTCCACAAATAATTGCTCTATATTTCAGTATATTTCATGCTTTTTGCTTGTCCCTTGTACTTGTCTTTACTCTTTAGTCATCTTATAAATACTGTCTCTACAATATATTTCATTTCATCACTATTTGACTCTTTAGTCATCTTATAAATCCCGAAAGAACTGAAAACTCTTAACAGAGTTTGATTAGTTCAATGTCTATTTACATATTATACTAATCGTCTGAACTTACCATATTTTCCGTCGATCTATCCATGAAAAAAACCTTTTCTTTGTACTGCAGGTCTTGTCTGCATCCAAAAGTTTATCACATTGGCTGTGAATTAAAATGTAATATCTTTCAGGTGGTGCTGCCAGAGGGTTCAAAGGATCCGTCTGCTGAAGTTCCCTTTCCAGTGGAGCAGCATTTGGAGGTAACCGTGCACTTGTCCTTCGAAGAAATTCTTACAACATATGAAAATTCGCAATGTGGTTCATTTGTTTTGTTATGACCGGTAAAGTAAGATGATACCATACTATGCAAACAAATAACACCTTTTCTTATTATCGAGGAAACCAGCAAGTAAATGGGCGAGGGAGGGGGTGTTACCACTCATCCCTCTCGAGATTTACAAAGGCACGCATCTCAAGAGGTGTGAGTGGTAACACCCCCCTCCCTCGCCCATTTCCTCGCTAGTTTCCTCGACAATGATAGCCTAAGAAGCAGGGGATGGTTGTAGAAATCTGGTAGAAGTAGGTATGGATGCACTGGTGGATGGTTAGTGAGGACAGAGTTGCTTGGAAAGTAAAGAAGAAAGGTTTTTTTTTTTTTTTTTTTTTTTTTTTTTTTTAAATTAAAGCTCCAGAGGGGAGGGGCAACTATGAGATGTCAGACCTTTATTACTTGTCAAAAATTTGATTTACAACCTAAACGGGAGTGTCTTACGACTTTACCCGTATTAAAAATCAAGCAAAAAACAAAACACCAAATGACAATTCAGCCACAGTCCTATAAAATTGCTTCAAACAACCAGAAGCTAGCTAACAAAATTTGCAACCAAAGATCCACTAGAAGTTTCAGCCAAATGACAAACTATTTATCAAAAAACAGAGTACGCAATTGTGCTCTGCATAGGAACGACTGCCATGTCACTGCGCAGTCCAGCCCCTCCCACCAGCACGCCATGCACACCCACCATCTGCCGAGCTGCACCCAGCCGCAGCACCTTGCACCACCAGCCTGCGCCAAAAGCAAAAGCAACAAACCAACTTGCAATTGCACTTATTAATATCAATGCCATGCTTTGTTCCAACAGCACTACATCGCCAACTATAACCGAATCTTGTAACTTATAAAATCTTTCCAATTTGACTCACCAAGCCGGTCATACTGTCAAGAGACTGCACCAAACTAATTCAGCGAACACAGGCGTTCCCTCCCCAATGACCACTCCGCATGACCCATATCGCGGCATTGAAATGAAAACAGAGAACCTGCACTCTGTCCAGACTGTGGCCCATTCCAAACAGAGTATATCCCCTGTTTTTCCAGGGAATTACTTCTCCATTTCGTCACCACAGCACCAACATACTCGCTGTATTTTTTCCTGCGACCCTCAGACTGCCATAGACAAATTGAACCAGAGATAAGCACACTCATTGAACATCCGGAAGTCTAAGATATGCCGTCTTATTCTTGTCAAGAATAATTAAGGACTTAATTTTTTTAGGGAGCGATCCCCACGAATAAGTTCGAGACATATGCTCCACTTGTGCCAATCTAGCCAAAGCGTCTGCCACTGAATTAGTCTCTCTGAACACATGGATGCAATGCCACCCCGTATCCTTAATCATCTCTCTTATCTCCCTCCACCAATTGCTAAGGAACCAAGGTATCTTTGTTTTTGGGGAAGTCATTGTTTAACCACCATGGAATCCGTTTGGATGACGCATTTTCGAATACCCTGATCAACACTAAATCTCAAGCCTTCAAGCAAGGCCCTTGTTTCTGCTGAATTATTTATTCCTTCTCCAAAAAAACATTGTCTAGCCACCACAAAGTTACCCTCTTCATTTCTAATAACAAAACCTCCAGATTTTCCCTACAAGATCCATTTACATTTAGCACATACCATCCCATAGGAGGGAAATTCCAATACACCGCCCGGGGAGGAATCTTGTCTACTTTTTTTTTCTGTATACCCAATCTATTGAGCAACGTCCCATTAGTTTCCTTTGATTTAGGATTAAAAAATTTTGCAACACATTTAATCTAGTAATACACTTTAATAATCACATAGTTTGACGAACACTCTTTTCCGTCATAAAGTTTTCTGTTTCTCTGAATCCAAATCTCCCATAAAATAAAAAGAGGAGTGAGATGAAGGAGGGTACCTGATAATGAGGATTTCTTCGCCTTCCTAAACCACGCCTTTAGCATGGTATAGACTTCAACCGGTCTATGTACGTGTTTATCAAACACCAAGTCAAAATGTCTCCACACTCTACTAGCTAGCTCACCCTCCAAGAAAAGATGTTTTATTGTTTCCTCCTCAGATTGAGCACAACAGCCACATTTAGAAGCCAACTGGAATCCAATTCTTCTAATTTCGCCATCTATGGGTATAACCCTTTTAATAATCCTCCATGTGAAAATGGAAATTTTAGAAGGCAGAAGAGGATGCCAGATCCAATTCCAGATGTCATCAGGTGTCCCTCTGCTGCCTAGAATTTCACATACAGAGCTGATAGAGAACATAGCATCATTATTTGGTATCCATATTCTAGTGTCCCGATTGCCCTCATCGCCTTTCACTATTGTTTTGTACGCCTTTTGAGCTTTTCTTTGCATTCCCGGGGTTAAGCTTCTGAAATTATCCCTGCACATTTGCCTTAGGGAAGGCCAAATATCATTTGTCTCCGCTTCCCCATTTCTAAAAAAGATTTCATCCTTAGCTCAGTGTTCTTCAAAGAAGCTGACGCTACCTCTAGTGATCCTCCAAGTGGAATTTGCCACTATAAAATTTTTATGCACCAACAACTCTTTCATAAAGGGGGAAGCCCCAGCTTTAAGCTCTTGTTTTCGGATTGGAACCCCTGCCTTCAAATATTTTCTCCTTAAAAACTTTGCCCATAACGAGTTGGTGTTTATCAGATTCCAAAGGGATTTAACTCGAAAAACTTTAATAGTATCATCCAGACGTCTAACATTTAATCCACCTTCCTCCTTAGTAACACTGATTTTATTCCATGCAATCCATTTTCGTTTATGTCTCCCTTCATGATCTCCCCAAAAGAATTTTGCAATCATTTTCTGAATAGATTGCAGGACCTTCCTAGGGACCACTGTAGCTGCTATAGTGTAAACCGGCATAGACAATAAAACATGTCGGATCAAAGTCAATCTACCCCCTGGAGACAACAGTCGGGATTTTCAGCCTTGAATTCTATTGTGGATCTTATTTACCAAATCATCATAGTAAAAAATTCTGCATCCGCCTTGATATATGGGTACTCCAAGGTATGTGAGCGGGGACTGCTTGTAGGAGAAGTCTGTCCATGATTTGATCAAAATTATTTTTTCGGCACTAACTTTCTCGTCAATCATGAACGAACTTTTCTCAGTATTAATTTTCTCTCCTGAAGCCCGACAATATCTGTCTATAAACTTCATACATCCTGCAATGGATTTTTTCCTACCATTCAAGAAAACCAGTGAATCGTCAACATACAAGAGGTGAGTAATCGGTGACGCCGCCATGGGCGTGTGGTAAAATCCAATTTCCCCTCTACGAAAAGCGAGAGAGAGTCTTCTACTTAATACTTCTGCTGCAATAACAAAGAGTAAGGGGGAGAGAGGGTCACCTTACCTAAAACCCCTAGATGATCTGAAATACTCGTTATACCTGCCTTGCATCAACACCGAGAATCCACAATGAGTTACACAATTTGAGATCAGATGACATATTCTGTTATTAAAACAAAATTTACTAAGAACCGCCAATAGATATCCCCATTCAATTCTGTCATACGCCTTTTCCATATCCAACTTGAACATTACGTTGTTCCCAATCACTTTCTTACCAATCTCTCTCATTAGTTCTTGTGCTAATCCAATGTTTTTTCTGATAAGTCTCCCTTGTACGAAAGCCCCCTGCTCTAAAGAGATAATATTTTGGAGTATCTTACCTAATCTCAGGCAAATGATTTTACTAAAATATATACCACGTTGCACATACTAATAGGCCTAAATACAGAATAAGAGGCGGGCTCTTCAATTTTAGGAATAAGTGCCAAAAAATTAGAAGAGAAACTACCTGGCATCGCTTGGCAATCAAAAAATTCCTTCGCGGCTTTCCAAATATCCAGACCAATAATGTCCCAACAGCTATGAAAGAAGCCAGATGTAAAACCATCCGAGCCCGGTGCACTATCATGTGGGATGCTAAGAACTGCTTTTCTGAATTCCTCTAAATCCGGAGACTTCATGAGTGAATCACAGTCCTCCTCCCTTATCAAGCTCGAAATGCACTCTATGAGTTCTAGATCCTCTTTGTATCCTCCTGATGAAAGCAATGATCCAAAAAAACTTATTCGCTTCCAACATAATATCTCTCGGATCCGTGATTAAATTCCCTGCCCTGTCATGCATTTTTGTGATCGCTCTTCTTTTTTGCTTGGTTTTGACGAAAGCAAAGAAAAATTTAGTACAAGCACCTCCTTCTTTGAATTCCTTTTCACCTGATTTTTGTTTCCTGTAAATTTCTTCTCTTATCAGCGCCATTTTGAGTTCAACCTGACATCTATTCAGATTAACCATATCATTTGTATCTCAACCCTACATTAAATTGAATTCCAATCTTGCAATATCATCCTCCAATCCTCTAATGGTACTTTACCAAAAGTTTCTCTATTCCATATTTTCAGAGCTCCTCTGAGGCGCTTAAGTTTAATAGCTACGATATACATAGCCGCAGTACCAACTACCGGAGAGTTCCAATTTCTGTCTACAAATCCCAAAAAGTCTTCATGAGTTAACCACTTACTTTGAAATCTGAATGGGGACATACCTGCCCTCTGAGACAGAGGCAAAAAAAGCAGCAATGGTGCGTGATCAGAGCATGCTCTAAGAAGATGATCGACCTGAGAATGTTGCATAAGAGTAATCCAGTCTGAATTTCCCAAAAAATGATCCAGTCTAGCCCAGGTTCTGTCATTTCCTCTTTGGTTGTTACACCAAGTATATTTAGGTCCTTCAAACCCACAATCTGTAAGTCCGCAACTCGAGATACAGCTAGAAAATCGACATTGCCAGTTGATTAGGAGGGCGTCCGCCTAATTTTTCTCCACCTTCGACAATGACATTGAAGTCTCCGCCAATGATCCAGGATTCATTCATACCCATTGCAATGTGCTCCATGTCCTTCCATAAGCTTCGTCTCTCCTGTACTGAGCATTTTGCATATACAAAGGAAGTGTAGAAAACGATATTGGAAAAAAGGATAGAAACCTTACAATGAATCAATTGGTCGGTGCGAATTAATATATCCACTTGTAGGTTATTATCCCAGAAGAGCCATATTTTTCCGCCAACATCCTCATTCGTTGCAAAGCAACACAAACTCACTTTGTCTGCAATCTCCATGTGCCTTGTAGCCTGAATCATAGGTTCCGCAATGGCGAGCATCTTAACATTGTTTTCTTTAACCAGCTTTTTTAATCTGCATCGGGTCGCCCGGTTACCAACTCCCTGTGCATTCCAGAACATAATATTATCTATCATTATGGATACCTGGGGTCGTCATGTTTCGAGTCACTCTCCGGCTCCCCCCCGCGGGTCCATTCTTTGAACTCTTCTTTTTACCTTTCGTCCTAGCTTCGTCAGAATGATGACCTGACTCAACCATGTTATTAGAAGACGTATGTGCATCCGACTCATCATCCGACAATGTATAATTTTCTGACTTGTTGCATCCTGCCTGCCCCTGCAAATGTTGTGCAATAACTGCTGCTTCCTGTTCTTGTGGCTGTTCCAGAATTTGATCAGTCTGTTTCTTTGTTGAGCAAGTCCCCTGCTGTCCGATATTATCCAATGCATTTGCCCCCGAATCCATCGAACCTATTTTGTGTATCCCTGAATTAGAATGTAGTATCATGTCCCCTGTTCTGTGTTGTACTTCATCCCTGTTTGTATCCCCTGTTTTGTGTCTCTCTTCGACCATGTTAAGATCCCCTGAATTATCCGAAAGTGCTTCCTATAATGACTGATGGTCCTCTGTTTCAGCAATTTTAGACTGACCTTGTGCATTATCTGAGCTACTCTCCGCCACAAAAGGAACAATCCACAGCGGGGCCGCATTAGCATATCCTTCTTCAGGCTTTGCTTCTTCACACTTTGCTTCATTACATTTCGCATGCAACATAGCCATTTTGACTTCACTGGTTGTGTAGCCAGCCCCCTTTAACATATCTTGTGTGAAGTCCACATCATCCTTAGTCACCTTTGTGTGTTGTTCCGCCGCCTTGCGTATTTCTTGGGTCTTTTATTTTTCTTCATTACCCTCCCCAAATCCTTCCGAAGTTTCTTCCGCAAGAACCCCGTATTTGTTAGACGATATCACATTGTCGGATGCCTCTCACATTGTTTTCTCCTTGATTTCTTCTTCATGTGCACTACTAACCTCAACTCCTTGCGAATTTTTGGTGCCGCTAGTTCCTATATTTACATTAGCTTTCATCGCTTTTTTGGCCACCAGGATATACATTTGCTTTGGCACATGTGGATCTTGCTTCTCTTCAACCGAAGTTAGTTTTTGCTTGGCTTTGTCAAGAGATTTAAATTCTTTATAGGGTTCTCCAGCAGATTTAGGTTGTTCGCTCTTCCTTCCAACCAATTTTCTACAGTAATCCTTCTCATGCCCAATTAGGGAGCAATGGTCACAGCATTTGAATCCTGGATACTCAAGTTTTTGCCAATATCCTCCATATTTTGGGCTCTCAAGCCATATCTTATGTGGGAGAGGTTTTGAGACTTCCATCTCAACACACATTCGTGCGATCTTTGGGCGAGCAAAGTATCGTGTACCATCATCAATCCGAAGAAAGTTACCGAAGGAATCTCCAATCGCCTTCATGATTGCCGGGAGAAAAAAGGCGAAAGGAAGATTAGGGAGTTCAATCCATAATGGAGCCAACTCCGGATCCGCCCGTTAACTAAAACCTGGATGCCAACGAAACATTTTATATCTAACTCCCCGAATCGTAAAGGATTCCTTGGATAACACTTTCTTGACTTCTTCTTCAGATTGTAGGTAAACCATCTGTAATACCTGCCCAATTCACTTACCAATATACTTGCATTATTTTAGAAGTTAATAATATTTATTGGTAGTAATTATTATATGATAATAATTACAAGTAATAATAGTTTATAATTTTTAATTTCAAACCTAGGTTTAGACTGGTGGTGGGTAAGAGATAAAGGATGAGTGTGTTTAGTCAAAGAAACCCTAAATTTTTACTTTAAAAAAAATAAACCCTAGTTTTTCCTTCTTGCACACACACACAAGGAAAAAAAATCCTACGTTGAAAAGGTGGGAGGTGCTAAAAGAAGAAAATTTCTCAAATCTTCGGATTCTTGCAAAAAGATGTGAGTAAATTTCTAATCTTTATTTTTATGTATTGTTGATTTGGACATCTGTGAAATTCACGTTGATATGACATGGACATGATGTCTAATGAATCTTGGGAAGTGTTTTTACGTTTTTATATTTAAATTTTTTTTTTCTTTCGTTCGGATGTTATATGTATTTCCCCCAATCGCACTCTGACATTTTTTTTTCTTGTTATATCATGCTATAATCACATGGGTTATATACCATTGGTTCAGATAGACAGAAGAAAAAGGTAGAACTCTGACATGGGTTTCAATTTTGTGTCTGACATCAATGAAGTTTTCGATAAAATCAATGAAGTGATGGGTTTGTATAGTTTTGTGAATAATCAATTGAAGTTTAATCAATGAAGCTTTTGATAAAAGCAATGAAGTGATGGGTTTGTACAGTGTTGTGAATAATCAATTGAAGTTTTGGGAAAATCAATGAGGTGTTGGGTTGTAACCGTTTGTTTGTTTGTTTGTTTTTTTTTTTTTTTTTTTTTTAGAAAATCTATGAAGTTTTGTTGTTACAGTTTTGTGAATAGTCACATGGGTTTCACTTTTTGACAGTGTTGTTTTCTTTTTTTTTAGTTGTGTGTATAGATCTATATATGGGTATGGATATGTATGTTGACATGTGAGTTTTATATTGATTGTCACTCTAATCAATAGATGTGGTCATGATAGGTGGTTTTCAAAAGAAAATGTGGATTTCCATAAGGATAGTCAGAGTATCTTAATTTGGGGTATAGCTAGTTAATGGAACTTGTTTTCTTGTCATGCGTATGTCACTATGTTAAAAGAATGTTTGTGCTTGCAACACACTTGCTTTTCATTTTTTTAGGAGATGGCAAAATAAATTTTGTCATGTTGTGAATATCACTTTGGTAATGTTTTATGTATATGGTTCTTGTAAGGGGAATGTGATGCGATGTAATTGATTTGAAAAAGTAATGGCTCAAATAAAATACTTGGTAAATGTTCTTTTTCCACAACTCCAGAAAAAAAAAATGTGAAAAGAAAATAAACTTTTGTATACAGACTTGCTTGTATACGTTTGATTTTATTATGGGTATGCAGACTTGCATGCATATTGGTGCACCGTTCCATATAAGTTCGGTTGTACGTGTAGATTTAGGAATAATACTTGCCAGTGATCGAACTTCGGGTGAGATGACATGACACTCGAGGTGGCACCCCACTTGGGACATGTACGCTCCGAGTGGCTTCGATTGCAAGGGAGACACACTTGGGTGAGGTGTGTTCGGCACAGGAGGAGAGTGCGATTGTGGAAAAGAAGCCAAGGATTAGAAACCAAAAACAAATAATTAAATAAAACCATTTAATTGAGCATGCCATTAAATTGTGTATAGATTATTTTAGCTTGTACTAGGTTAGCCTTGAGGGAAGAAACTAACAGCTCATTCGAACCTCGAATGAGAACTACCTGTCTTCCTCAAGGTGAAATTTGCATTTTGTCCTTTTATATTTAATTGTTTGATTTGTAAGTTTGCTCACACCAGTATGATTATACTGACCCAGATTTTGTATTGTTTTACAAATTTGGGTACGTTCTTAATGAGCGTAGCCCCAGAGAACCATCAGGGTTAATTGGAGCGTAAGGAAGGATAGTAGCTGCGTGGCGATAGCTGAGGAGTCGACGCGTTTTATTCTTTTTAGATCTTTATTATTATTTCTAGGTAATCAGATGTAGGATTTGGATATAAATGTTCAGTTTTGTCAGATATTTATTTGGGGAATTTATTATTGAAAATTTCATTTATTCGTTGTGGACCTCATTTTTAGAGGAAGAATACTGAGGAAGCTTATTAGTTGTTTTCTGCCTTATGACTGTACCATTTAAAGTGTTCCTGTTATGCCTTGGTTTTTGGACAATCTATTTATTTATTTTGTTCAAAAATTGGGGCGTGACACCATCACATGCCTAGGATCAATAAAACCCATTATGAACTCTCCGAATATCCCCCAAGATTTATGAATGGAGTCTCTTATCGAATCTAGCGACGGCCTGAAAGTTGAGAACTTCATAACGACAATATGATTAGAAACATGACTCACCTCTTGCAACATCCGAATCGGATAGCCTCAAAGCTGGGCTACCGTCTTTCCTAAAGGTCGTGGAATCCGTCGGCTTATCGTCAACGTCATCTTTCATTGCCTTCCCAAGAACCTGCACAAAGGAACGCCTAGAAGATCCATCGTCCTCCTTGCCAGCTGCAGGGGCAGCCCCCTTGGCTGGCTGTGTGGCCTCCATGGAGAAACCTATCCGCCTCACGAACGTACTAGATCTACTCCCTGGTTGAAGGGACAACAGAGATCAACCCGACAAACCCAGCCAGCCCTTGATTGCCAAGAATCCAGGTAGCAATTCGACGGCCAGAAACGACTAGGAAACAGACTGACCAGAAACAAACCGACCAGGTAGTAACTCGACGTCCAGGAAACAAACCGACCAGCACCTCGTCCAGGAAATAAACCGTCCAGGAAACAACCGACCAGGAAACCAGCCGTCCAGGAAACCAACCGACCAGGAAACCAACCGTCCAGGAGATCAAACCAACCAACAACTCGTCGGCCAGAATGGTCAGCCAAGCAGGAGGTGGTCGGTCGACTTAGGGAACAAGGATGGCGGCAGCGGCTGTAGGGTTTGTGCTATTCAACGGTGGAGATTTTCTCCCAAGATCTTGGAACGGTTAAGATTAGAAGGAATAAAACTAAATAAAATTTCCAGTTTTGCCCCTGAAATCGCCTCAGAGCTGAGCTCCTTTTTCCAGGAATATTGCATTCACCAAGTTAAAGAAGAAAGGTTGAATTTGATGTGAATAGATGGTGCAATGCATGCGTGATAGGATCCAACTCACCAAATTTCAAAATCAAGTTAGATCCAACTAACTTGTTAAAAGTTAGGCTTTAGACACGTCCCTGATTATGATTTTTCAATGCCTCTTTTCTTAATCATTCATGTCTGAACCTTCTATAAATCTTATCAGGGTTTGGCAAGATGTGCCCGTTCTCGTCATTGTCAGCATGCTAGCCTATTTTAGTTTCTTAGAACAGCTTTTGGTAAATGCTCAATCTTTCAAGTCTTTTTCTTCACATCTGTCAACAGTTTCTTAATAACATTTTCATTGGACAGGTCACAAAAATGGGTACTGGTGTTGTTGCTATATCATTGCCATTTTTCTGCATCCTGGGTATTCTTGCATCCATGACATCATCAACCATGGGCAAGTATTATAAAGTTGTGTGTAGAGTCTGCATAGCTTTGTATGATGCTCAAACATAATGTTGATCATAATCATCTTTAATTAAAGTAGTGTGCCATGACCAGGGAATCCGTGCAAGTTGATCATATAGCATACAGTGATGTTATCCTTAAACATTTGTGCAACATATATCTAATTTATGTTATTCATGTATGAGATGCTTGAATTTTGAAATTGGTCTGTCAGTGCTCAGAATATTTGTCTGGGTCTATGCATCAATGCAGTTCGCGCTGGTGGTTCTCTTTGCTCATCTTTTCTACTCTGTGGTAAGTACATGATTCTTCATTTGTTTTCTTTTTATGTTCCTCATTTAGCAGTGTGTAATTGGTGGAGAAAAAAAAGTAAGGGTTTTATTTGGTTGATATGAACCCATAACATTGCATCTCAGCTATTTGTCGCTTTGATGGAGTTGCATCTTCATGTGCAAGCTGTTCTATCTATACTCCTTGCTACATTTGCTAGGTTTGGTGTTGCAATGAGTGGGAATTCAATTCTTGTCGAATTTTTAAGAAGGGGGAAAAACTAGCTTGCTCAGTTAGGGCACCACCATCGGGTTCAGGAAGCACAAGCTCAGCTGAAAAATTGATTTTTTTTTCTAGGTATGTTAACATAACCGACGCTTTCAAAGCGCCATTAAAAGGTGTTAGCACAACCGGCACTTTCAAAGAGTCGCAAAAACCATCTTTGCCGGCGCTTTAAAGCGACATTAAAAGGTTGCAAAACAGTGGTTTTACAGTTTTGTTAACATAATCGGCGCTTTAAAAGCGTCGCAAAATATCTTTATCGACGCTTTATAGCGCCATTAAAAGGTTATAAATACGGCGTTTGCATCAAACTGGGAATTGACGTATCCATTTATTTGGCGGCGCTTATATAAGCTCTACCGGCGCTTTCTAAAGCGCCGTAAATGTTCATTTTAACCGGCGCTTCACTTAAAGCATCGTTAATCTTTTGGCGGCACATATTTTTACCGGCGCTTTTAAAAATGTCATCAATGATCTAAATTGGCACATTTTTCCCTATACCGGCGCTTTGAGAAACGCCGCTTAAAACATATATGTTGTAGTGACTTAGCACATAAATTATGCTCAAACTAATTATAATGAAAGCAAAAACAAAAGCAAACAAGTAACTCTTTTTTGACCATTTCTTCGACTTTTCCTTCTGTTCGTGTGTCATTATAATTAAGATGAACGTATATTATAAAGTTTACAACATTTTTTTTTTATTATTATAAACCTCCAGTGGGGAGGGGCAGCTATGGGATGCCAGACCTTTATTACTAGGAAAAAAAATTTGTTACACATGTCGGGGGTACATGTCGACTTTACCCGAGGAAGAAACCAATGAATAATACATCATTAAAATCAATCGAAAAAACTCTCGTAACTCATACATATTCAACTTCATATTGTATAGCTAAAAACATGCTTGCACTAAAAGAACATAGTGCGTCAACCATTCTCTAAATCTTACTAGCATCAGAATAACGCCATTGTCAATTTGCAACATTGCAAATCATCTATGAACACGCACTGTCAGAACAGCAGCAGCAGGAAACAGAGAGCACTCTGTTATACAACAGTTTTCACTTTGTTCCAGCATTGCAACATAAAAAACCAGGCAGCACAATTATGCAGAGTACTCTGTAAAAACAGAGCACTCTGCCACAATCCAGAGACATCGTGCAATGCATCGAAATGTGCAGCCCTGAATTCACTGTTTCAACAGAGTTTTAGGCCTGATCGCTGTTACCACAGTCTCGCAGAGATCGCCAAAACGAGGCAAGAAAAACTAGCAGAGAGCGCACCTAAAAACTGGAACAGAGAGCAGATTGCATACTCTGTCCCAGTTCCAGCAACCGTCCAGTTCCAGCTCCGTTTCAGCCATTGCAGAGCATGCCACCTGCAGTCCCCATTCCCTCGCATTAAATCCAACCCCGAACGATACAAGCCTAGATTTACAAGATCATTTAGCATCCGTGCGTCTTAAATATGCCGTCTTCTTCTTATCAAGAATAATTAAGGATTTTATTCGTTTAGGCAACGAGTCCCAAGAATAATCCCTTGTCATTTGTTCCACTTGCGCCCATCTAGCCAAAACATCCGCCACTGAATTAGTTTCCCTGTACACGTGTATACAATACCACGTCAATGCCTTACTCGTGTCTCTAATTTCCCTCCACCAATTACTAAAAGACCAGGGAGTACTAGCTTCATTTAATATCCACTGTTTGACCAATCTAGAATCTGTTTGGATCACACAACTTCGCAATCCTAGATCAATACAAAGTCTCAAACCTTCAAGTAAGGCCCTCAACTCAGCGGAGTTATTTGAGCCTTCACCAAAAATACACTGTCTAGCCGCTACAAATTCGCCCTCGTCATTTCTAATGACCACACCTCCAGTAGTGTTATTTTCCATACATGAGCCATCAACATTTAGCGCATACCATCCTGTAGGAGGGAAAACCCAATAAAGCACTCGAGGAGGAGAGACTGTAACAATCTTTTCTTGTATGCCCAGCCTACTGAGCAAAGCCCCGTTATGATCCTTAATTTTAGGAGTAAAGAATTTGGCCACACATTTAATCCAGAAATGAACTTTAATAATCACATAGCTTGATGAAAACTCCTTTCCTTCAAAAAGTTTTTTGTTTCTCTGGATCCAGATTTCCCATAGGATGAAAAGTGGGGTGACGTGGATGAGGGTCCTTGATAACGAGGATTTCTTCGCTTTCCTAAACCACGCCTTAAGCATAGTATAAACTTCAACCGGTCTGTGAATGTGCATATCAAACACCAAATCAAAATGTCCCCACACCCTTTTAGCTAAATCGCTTTCCAAGAAAAGGTGTTTCATCGTTTCCTCCCCAGGTCGCAAGCAACAACTACATTTAGACGCAAGTTGGAAGCCAATTCTTCTAATTTCACCATCAATAGGTAATGCCCTTCTAATTAATTTCCATATGAAAATAGAGACTTTAGAAGGCAATAAAGGATGCCAAATCCAATTCCAAAAATCATCTTGTGTCCCCCTACCACAGAGAATTTTACAGACTGAGCTAATCGTGAACCCGCCATTATTACTCGGTATCCAAATTCTGGCATCTCGATCGCCGACTTCGCCTTTCACAATTGTCATGTAAAGCTCTTGAGCTTTGCTTTGCATATCCGGGCTTAGCCGCCTGTGCATTTTCCTGAGAGAAGGCCAAGAGTCATTCATCCCCACCTCCTCATTTTTACTGAAAATTTCATTCTTAGCCCATGGTTCTTCGAAGAAGCTAACGGTGCCTTTAGAGATCCGCCACGTGGAGTTTTCAAGTATAAAATCCTTATTCTCCAACAATTCTTTTATAAACGGAGACGCCCCAACTTTAATTACTTGCTTTCTGATTGGAACCCCAACTTGCATGTACTTACGCCTTAGAAAATTTGCCCATAAAGAATTGGAGGTTATTAGGTTCCAAAGCGACTTCATCCGAAAAGCTCTAATGATCACATCTAAGCTTCGAATACCTAGACTACCCTCCTCCTTTGGAACAGTGATTTTATTCCAAGCTATCCACTTTCGCTTGTGTCGCCCTTCATGATCTCCCCAAAAGAAATCTGCAATCAACTTCTGAATGGATTGCAGGACCTTATTAGGGACAACTGTAGCTGCTATGGAATAAATAGGTATTGACAGTAAGACATGTCTTATCAGTGTCAATCTACCTCCTGGCGACAAAAGTCTGGCTTTCCAACCCTGAATTCTCTGCTGGATTTTATTGATTAAGTTTTCAAAAAAAGAAATTTTGCATCTCCCTTGATAAATATGGGGACACCAAGGTAGGTAAACGGGGATTGCTTGTAGACAAAACCTGTCCACTGTTTGATCGAAATTATTCTGTCTGCACGAGCTTTCTCATCAATCATGAATGAACTTTTTGCAATATTAACTTTCTCGCCTGAAACCTGACAATATCTATCTAAGAACTGCATACAGCCTTCAATGGACTTTTTCCTACCATTCAAGAAGATCAATGAATCATCAGCATACAAAAGGTGGGTGATCGGTGTGGCCATCCTGGGAGTATGATAAAAGCCAATTTCTCCTCTACGAAAGGCCCGAGAGAGCCCTCTGCTTAGTGCTTCTGCCGCAATGACAAAGAGAAGAGGGGAGAGAGGGTCCCCTTGACGAAGACCCCTTGTTGATTTAAAATAGCCATCATACCTGCCTTGCATCAACACCGAGAACCCGCAATGTGTAATGCAATTAGAAATCAGATGACATATTCTGTGATTAAATCCGAATCGGCGCAAAACTTGCAAGAGGTATCCCCATTCAATTATGTCATATGCCTTTTCCATATCCAATTTAAATATTGTATTATTTCCATTAACCTTTTTCCCAATCTCTCTCATTAGTTCTTGTGCCAACCCTATGTTTTCTGAAATGAGTATGCCCTGAACAAAGGCCCCTTGCTCTAGAGAGATAATATGAGGGAGAAGCTTGGCCAATCTCAGACTAAGAATTTTGTTGAAAATTTTATATATCACGTTGCAGAGACTAATAGGCCTAAAATCAGAATAAGTGACAGGTTCATCGATTTTAGGAATAAGAGCCAAAAAATTGGAAGAAAAGGTACCTGGCATCGCATGGCAAGCAAAATATTCCTTCGCAGCTGCCCATATGTCCATCCCAATAATACTCCAACAGTTCTGAAAGAATCCAGCTGTGAAGCTGTCTGGGCCCGGGGTACTATCATGGGGAATACTGAAGACTGCTGTCCTGACTTCCTCTAACTCAGGCATCTGCATGAGTAATTCACAACCATCCTCTTGTATCAGCCTCGGAATGCAATCCATGAGTTCTGGATCATCTCTGTGCTCTCCCGATAACAGCAAAGATCCGAAAAAATTATTTGCTTCCAAAATAATAGATTTCGGATCCGTAATTAAGTTCCCCGATATATCATGAATTTTGGTAATCGCTCTTTTTTTCTGTTTGGCCTTGACTGAGGCAAAAAAGAATTTAGTACAAGCATCTCCTTCCTTAAATTCATTTTCATCTGATTTTTGTTTCCAGTAAATTTCTTCTCGCACTAGTGCCAGTTTGAGTTCAGCCTGACATCTGTTCAAATTAGTCATATCACTTGGATCCCAGCCCTGCATTAGACTAAATTTCAGTCTTTCAATTTCATCTTCCAACCTTCTAATAGTGCTGAAAATATTACCAAAAATTTCTTTATTCCATAACTTTAAGTCTCCGCGAAGGCGCTTCAGTTTGGAAGCAACACTATACATAGCCCCATTGGATTCTCCAGCCGCGTTCCAAATTCTGTCCACAAACCCTAAGAACCCTTCATGAGTTAACCACATACTTTGATATCTGAAAGGAGACATATCTGCCCTTTGTGACATTGGCAAAGAAAGTAACATAGGTGCATGATCCGAACAAACTCTAAGTAAATGATCAACCCGAGCATGCTGCATTACCGAAAGCCAGTCAGCATTCCCCAAAAAACGATCCAACCTAGCCCATGTTCTGTCCTCCCCTCTTTGATTGTTACACCATGTGTATTTAGGTCCTTCAAACCCACAATCAGAAAGCCCACAACTTGAGATACAGCTGGAAAATTCTGCCATCGCCAAAGGATTTGGGGGGCGTCCCCCTAGTTTTTCTCCCCCATCAACAATCACATTAAAATCGCCACCAATGATCCATGATTCATTTAAACCCATTGCAATGTGTTCCATGTCTTCCCATAAACTTCGTCGCTCCTGAATTGAACACTTTGCATATACAAAAGAAATGAAGAAAACGGTATTGGAAAAGAGAATATGAATCTTACAGTGCATTAATTGATTAGTGCATAGCAAGACCTCCACTGTTAAGTTATTGTCCCAGAAGAGCCAAATCTTGCCACCAGACTCTTCATTCGTTGCAAAACAAGGCAAGCTCACCTTACTTGCAACCTCCATGTATCTAGAAGAAGGAATCATAGGTTCCGCAATAGCAAGTAGCTTAACATTGTGTTCTTTAACCAGTTTTTTTAGTCTACATCGGGTCGCCCGGTTACCAACTCCCCGTGCATTCCAAAACATGATGTTATCTATCATTACTAACACCTGGAGTAGGCATATTTCTCGTCATCCTCCGAGACCCCACCACCGGTCTGGGTTTAGAGCTTTTCTTTTTTCCTTTCTTCTTGACACCACCCGACAGGTATCCTGGATCAATGATATTGTTCGAAGACATGTTAGCATCGGAATCATTGTCCGACACCGCGTCATGGTCTGATCTGTGGCCCTCTCCCTGTTCCTGAATCTTTGACGCAGTTGCATCTTTGATAATTGTTGAAAATTTGTCAATGATTCAAAAGGATGGATTGTAAAGTTCGCAAGGTTTGTCGATTTGCAAATCGATGGGGATGGGTTATGGGTGTGCATATTTAACAAGCCAAGTTGACAAACAAGAAAATACAGGGTGTGTTTTTTGTAGCATTGAAAAAAAAAGGCACATGAAAAAAGTGGCTAGCCCATTTCCTTAAAATAAAATATAATTAAAAAAAATCATAGTGCCGTGACAACAGACTTGGTGTTTCTGGATGAATGCATTTTCAGATGACAACCAATAGAGTATCCGCTAAGCGGTAAACCTATGACGGATGAATGCATTACAAGTTCATGGCTTAAACCGAAATCAATCATTGAAATAAATAATCATTGGTTGGAGACGATCTAATCAATCAATTTCCATCCACTATTGGAAATCAATCATTGAAATAAATAATCCCATAACTAATTAACTTTGAAGCCATCATTATCCCTGATAAAATACAAAAACATAGACGAATTCGACCACCTTTTTGGTCGCTTATATTCGCCATCCCTATCATCTATATTGTCACAATATATGAGTTTAGTAGTTATCAAGGTGCATATTATAAAGTATAAAACTTTATAATAAGATTAAATTCACACGTGTTATCGATCGTAAAATGACCATATTGCCCATGATTTTTTAATTGTTTTATGATTCCATTTCAGTTGGAGCTAGCCGTTTGAATAAGAGAGTCGGAGGAGGAAACTGAGAGGTCAGGGTTGGGTAGAACATTGTTTTTGCCTAGCAAAACAAAGCAAATCAACAACTTGCCTCCACAGCAGACTCCATTGTTTACTTGTTGAAAAAAATATAATTTCGATTTCAACATATTCTTATGTGACAATGGCATATATTTTAGATGGAGAAGTTAGAGAGGGATAAAGTTTGTCGGTTGCAGACCATCCTCCTAGGCACAAATCAGTGTTTCGAGATCAGGCTCTCTAAAAATTTTCTTCAAAAAATGATAGGTTCAGAACTACCGTATATTGTAACATTTCGATAATGATTCATGAATGCTAAACAAATAAAAAAGAAGGAATAGTGTTCATTTTTAACAAAAAGTATAAACATTCAAATCTGATATAGGTGATCACCATGCATTGATCATATATACGTTTTACAAAATCACAATTTTTCAACCTTAATTTTAAACCCAAATTTTAGAGAGTTAAGCCGGACTCTCTACCCTCCATCATCCTAGAGATGCTCATAATCCCCTATCTCTAGAATGATGAAGGGTAGAGAGCCTAACTTAACGCCGGCCTGGCGTGCCTGGATCTCCCTAGACTTGCTCAATTTTAAATTTTAAAAAAGCACTTTAACTTGTTCAACGCATTTGGACCCATTTGTGCTTAATTAGTCCACAAATAATTGCTCTATTTTTCCTGATATTTTATGATTTTTGCTTGTCCCTTATACTTGTCTCTACAATATATAATCTTTAGCCATCTTATAAATACTGTCTCTACAATATATTTCATTTCATCACTATTTGACTTTTTTTTTTTTTTTTTGCCAAATACGAATATGTTTATTAATTAAGATAAAAAAGAAAATCATACCTACAACAAGGAATGTCAATACACCATAAATGTGTAAAAAACTAAGTCCCTAAACAAATTATAAGTCGAATCCATCCTCCACAACAATTTTCTAATCTCGATAAAAATAAAATGCTCTGATGACTGATCTGTTGAGCCCTTAAAAAATCTTCATATTTCTTTCTTTCCACACACACCACATGAGAATGTGAGGAATCCTACGCCATAACCACTCTGTCCACAGGAAAGGATTAGCTTGAGACCACTAACCTAGCCAATCCAAAATGGAACATTGAAACATCAAACTAAAACCAAATTCTGACAAGAAACTGCTCTTCCGTGAAGCATCAAATGATCCAGCGTCTCGTCAATCTCATTACAAAGCACACTATGAATGCTACAAACCAAGTGATGATACAAACCTCTCTAGTGAACTATGTGGCAATATCGACATGAGAAATAAAAACCTAGGCCTTGATGAGCTCACGTTTGCATTGAAAAACATTGTAACCTCTGGCATGGGTGAAGAGACCTATGGGCCTAAAACAATCATCGTGGGTAGAGAAGAGTGTGCAACAGTACTTGTCGATGCTGTCTTTGAGATGGAGGAAATCTTCTTCAATACACAGATAAACTCTTCGCAAAATCATGGGTTTCTCCATCAGATATTGACATACTAGTTGTGAATGTCTCAATTATCTTGTGAATAGTTTGGGAATTCAGCTGCAGATACTTGTTCCAAATTAAACCCTCTTAAGGACTCTATGGTGAGTTTTATGTATTGTATAAATAAATAATGATACGTTATCTTTCTATGTAGCAAAGAACCTTTTATCCATGCATACTTCATCAACACTCAACCATATTGTAATACACAGTACGCATCAACCGAAGTCTTCCTGCAGGCTGCAACTACTTAACAACCCCTTCATGTTCAGATTCTCGGAATGCTGTAATTAACCTTCTGATTACAATTTTTTTAACACGGTGCAGCCGATTTGTAAACAGGTTAAGTTTTGAATCGATCAAATAATGTCACCATAATTGACAATGACACGACACGACACGACTACATTAAGGCACCAAGAACAGTGGTTGGGGCCAGTTCTGTAATTGCAATTTCTGTTGCTGCACCTTGTTTTTCGTTCAATTGCATTCAATAACAAAAATTCCCAACAATAATTCACAAATAATAAAGCTCAAAAACTTTGTTTTGTAATGATTGGTATTGTGTGTATTACAATAATTCACAAACTTACAGAGAAAAAAAAATTTTCTTCTAATTTTCGGCCATTTGGAAACTTAACACGAGTTACTTTGATCGCGAATTTCCTCTTGAAGTCGAATGCCCAGAGGAAGAACCACCGGAAATGCTATTCCCATAGAACAAATCCGACAAGTAGTTCCCCAAATCATCAGGAGAATACTTAACAACTGTCTCAAAATTCCGTTCACTTTGCAACACCACCCGGTACTCGTCATAGAACACCATATAGGCCGGCACGAGTTTCTTACAAAGCGAAACTTTGGTTTCGTCTCTAAGCTTTCCATCCGATACGACCCATGAAGACTGTAACCGATACGAAGCTTCGAAAGCTGAGTTGAAGCTCAGGAAACACTCCTTTGCTACGTCTCGTGAAATGGTCGCGGTTGGATCAGGCAAAGTTGCCAGAACTTTACTCCATCCCATTCTTTCGTAGTTTGATGAGTACTGTTTCACCTTCATTTCATGCTTTGCAATCCAATCCTCTCCGAATAGGTACCGAAGGTTTGAAGCCCGGACTTTCGAGATCACATAGTTTAGATTGTTTGCAAGGAAAAGATATGAGAGTGAAACCTCTTTGTATAGTTCGGTTTTGCCGTCAAGTTTGCAAAGAAGAACTAGTACTAACCATGCGAAACGAGCTCCTATCACCGAGTTTTCGCCTTCTAGGCAACTCTCTGCAGGTAACGGTGCGTGTACAGGCATCGGCATGTCATGGACTAGATCCGCGAGGACTCCGCTGTAGTCTGAAAGAAATGAAATATAGTTCATAACATAGCGAGTCAGAGGATGAATTCCCCCGCCTGGAACAGGAGTTTTCGAAGAATCCTTCTCAACTGCAGCCTCGAAATCAACTAGTATGGACCGGACAGCGTCACCGAGCCTTACAAGCGAGGAGAGCGCTTGTGATCGAACAGTCACAGTTGATTCGTAAGAGAAGATCGATTCGATCTCTGGCCATAGTTCAGCAATGGCATCATACAGGTCTAGAACTCGAAACATTTTTTCCGATGATTTCTTTCCCTTGGCTACTAATTCAGGGAAAGTAAATAGATTCACTGCAGCTGCTCTTGAGATTTCAGAAAAACAAGATTGCCTAATGGCTTCGGAGGTTGAAAACAGGTAATCGCATAGAATTCGCTCTCGGTCAAAGAGTTTTTTCATCGCGATCTTCACAGCATGCAACCATTTCTTGATCTTGACCTCAAGAAGCTCCCAGTCCATCTTCTGGACCTGATTCTGAGTAATTTGTTCTACTCCGAGCTTGTAAAGACTTTCGTCAACAATAGACTTTCGGATAATTTTGTATATCTTTACACACTCTTTACTATAACCGGCCGAGATCATACACTCTGCAATCGATTTCAAATCATTCATAACAATTATGGAACCTTGTTCAACGTCCAAAACCGAGTCCCCTGCATTCTCAGCTTCTTCTTCGGAACAGATTTCATCCTCAAAGCTCGAAGTACTAGTCCTGGACTTGTCCGATCCATGTGAAGATGATGACCTCCCGGAAATGGACTCCGAGTCGAGCTGGTCACGGTTCTTGGATAACATTTGATAAAACTCCTTCTCCAGCCTTTTCATGGCAATTTGCATGAGATGTTGAGCATGAACAAGCTTCTTTGAACTCGAATTTTCCGAAGCGAAGAAGTGCATTGCTTTACGTAAATCACCAACACTCTTGATGAACTCCTTTGCTTCTTTTCGATTCTCTCCGAAAAGAGAAGTGAAGGAGCAATAGGATGAAGTTTGTTCTGGGTTCCATTTCATGATCAAATTCTCGGCTACTTCGATGTTTTCTTCCATCACGGACTCGGAGAAGGTGTGGTGAAATGGTGAAACGGATGTAGAAGGAGAAGAAGATGATGGAGATGGTGTTTTCGAGTTGGAAGAAAAAATGTTCTTCATGTTGTCGTAGTAGTACTAGTGTTAATTTTTTAATTTGCTTGCAGAGTTTTTGAAAAGAATTTGTTTGTTGTTTCGCAAGAATGTGAGAAGGAGAAGCGAAGAGATGGGAGAGTTGAGTTTAGTTTAGTTTTGGAGAGAATTTGAAGAATAAATAGAGAAGGACTTAGGAAGAGGGCAGCAGGCTGAAAGAGAGCATAAAGAAGAAGCTTCTTGTTGAAATTGAGTCAGAATGCCTGCTGCTGATTTAAAGCCAGAGTTGACTTGAATTTATCTTGTGATCAGCAGCTTTTGCTGAGAGCGAGAATTGTGCCAAACGTTTTGTTGGACTTCTGTTTTGGATAAGTGTGAGGAAAGTAAAAAGATGCTTCCATATTATAAATAATTACTGAAATTTTAAATAAATAAAAAGTTTTAAAAAAAATGGTCCCAATTTGATTCTCCAAGATCATATATAAAATTGAAAATGTGATAAATGATGGAATTTAAAATAGAAAAAAAGAGCAAGAGGGCGAGCAATACGACTTTGGGTTATTAGTTCAGTAGTAATGCGATTGATAATTGCACTGTTGTGCTTATGCTTTAAGGGATTCAATCGTATGGACAGTTGAACATACTCGTAAATAATACTTGAATGTTTTGAATTCAAAATCTATTAAGAGTTGTTGATTTTAAAGTTGTTGGTTTTTTCACTTGAAACATAAAACCTGAGTGTTTAAGGCTGGGTGTTTATTGATAAGTGTTAAATTCTTAATTTTTAATGCAAATAAAATTAAAATTAAAAAAAAAATTAATCAAAAATAAAATAAAAATTTTAAAAATTAAGAAAAAAATTCACTCATGCCTAAAATTTGCTTATTTGATAAGTGGTTCTTTTAATTTGCTTAATTTTTATTTCGCGATCTTAAAATATGAAAAAATATATATAACTAATCATTGAATTAATCAATTTGGCCCAACACAATTTCATCTTTCCGTGTTTATTAAATTCTTAGTTTCTTCACTACCTGAATAGTTTTCTTCCTTATTAAAACACTTGATTTATAGCTACTTAGACTTTTACAGAAATACACTCAGTCAAATTTTATTTTCAAAAACCAAGTCATGCAAACGCATTGAAAGCGAACCCCCACATTACAGAGTTTGATTAGTTCAATGTCTATTTACATATTATACTAATCGTCTGAACTTACCATATTTTCCGTCAATCTATCCATGAAGACAACCATTACTTTGAGCTGGAAAATGATGGACTTAGCACATAAACTATGCTCAAACTAATTATAATGAAAGCAAAAACAAAAGCAAACAAGTAACTCTTTTTTGACCATTTCTTCGACTTTTCCTTCTGTTTGTGTGTGATTATAATTAAGATGAACGTATATTATAAAGCTTACAACATTACATATTATAACTAAAATGAAAAGTACTTGAAAATTTGTCAATGATTCAATAGGATGGATTGTAGAGTCCGCAAGGTTTGTCGATATGCAAATCGATGGGGATGGGTTAATATACGGTGTGTTTTAATGGACTAGAACTGTTTATAGCATTGAAAAAAAAGGCAAATGAAAAAAGTGGCTTGCCCTCCAAAGAAATTTGAACTTTGTGAAAATGAAACATCCTCCCCATTTCCTATCTCGCATGCACAACACCACAAATAATGGGAGGAACCCAACCCCACAACCAAATCATGACGACGAGGATTGACACAAGACCACAAAAAAATAAAAATAAAAATAAAAATAAAAATATGTCCAGAGTGGATCAGTGAAACACTACACTCACCACGAATCCCCACCCGGTATTATGTATATTGTCAAATGAATAAAAATTAATTTTCCTGGTGTTTGGTTGCCAAAAAAAAAAAAAACGAATGTGAAATCACTACAAAAAAAAAAGACAATTCAACAACGGCTAAAAACCGTTGCTAATTGTCAAAATACCGTTGCTAAAATGAATTAGCAACGGTACAACAACCGTCGCAATACCGTGGCTATTTTAATTGTCGCTATTTGAATTAGCAACGGCAAAACGATCCCTAGCTAATTCGCAACGGCTAAAAACCGTCGCTAACTCGAAAAATGTCGTCACTAAAGTTGTTTAAAATTTCGGTTAAGACTGTCGCAAAATGAACATTAGCGACGGTATTTGCTGTGGCTATTTGCTGTCGCAAAAGAAATAAAACAATCTTTAAACCCTTCTTTTTGCCTTTCGTCATCTCTTCGTCAGAATGATGACCTGACTTTACCATGTTATTAGAAGACGTATGTGCATCCGACTCATCGTCCGACAATGCATGAATTCCTGACTTGTTGCCTCCTGCCTGCACCTGCGGCAAAGTCTGTGCATTAATTGATGCTTCCTGTTCTTGTTTAGTGTTGGCTTGCAAACTCTTGGACTGGTATTTTCCAGCTCCCTGCGGCTGTTGCAGGAATTGAGTACTCTGTTTCATCATTGAACAAATCTCCTGTTGTCTGGTGTTGTCCAAGCATTTGCCCCTAAATCCATCGAAACTCGGTTGTGTTGTCCTGAATCAGAGTGTGATGTTCGGTCCCCTGTTCTGTGTTGCCCCTCTGCCATGTTCGTATCCTCTGTTTTGTGTCCTCCTGAATCAGAATGTGCCGTTCTGTCCCCTGTTCTGAGCTGCCCCTCGGCCCTGTTTGTATCCCCTATTTTGTGTACCTCGCTGACCTTATGTAGCTCCCCTGAATTAGTCAATTGCTGGTCCTCTGTTTCAGTAATTGTAGCTTGATCTTGTGCAGTATCTGAGCTACTATCCGCCACAAAAGGAACCATCCACAGCGGGGCTGCGGTAGTATAGCCTTCTTCAGATTTTGCTTCATCACATGGCTCCTTCAACATTGCAATTTTGATCTCACTGGTTGTGTAACCAGCCCCCTTTAACATTTCTTGTGTATTATCAACGTTATCCTTAGTCACCCTTGTATTTTGTTCTGCCGTCTTGCGTACTTCCTGGGTTTTTTGTTTTTCTTCATAACCCTCCCCAACTCCTTCCGAATTATTGTTATTTTTTTTGACAGTCGATTGTTCTTGGTAAAGAGATTCCTCTAACAAATTTTGTATTAATGTAACTTTCGTTTTTTTTTTTTTTCGATAAATGATAAGGTGGGAAATATATAGATTACAAACAGAGAGGCGATTCTAGGGTTTGGAGAGAGGCGATTCCAGGGTTGCTCACGCTGATGATCATCATGCTCGATCTAGGATGACTTCCTCTAGCACTCAGATTGATTGTCTCTCCAATCCCCCTCGTGGAGAGGCAATGAAGGACAAGGGGGGGACTTCTCTTGAACCTATCGCCATCACTGGACGATGCTTACGCCCTGACAACACACGGCCTTTGCTAGAATCACACCATGAAAAGGAGTTGCACGTTGAACCAATCCAGGATACTACTCATGTGGTGAGTGGACCCTCTCTTTCTGCAGATGATGTAGTTACCTTCACTTTACTGCAATCTTCACAAGAAGCATTAGATGCTGCTCTTAATACACATGCACCACCTATCACTGTAGCGCCGCCAGCGACTACTTCCACTATGATGAACTGGGCCTCTCTATTCTCCAAGAGATCCAATAGTGAATCTACGAAACTGCAGTATGTGCCTCCATCCATGGATGGGTATAATACAGTAGTTCACATCAAACTTTCGGATCATAAACAACAACTTGAAGACTGCGAACACCTTCTTATTGGTAACTTTGTTGGGAGGCGACTAGCTTATGGATTTGTGAAGGACAAACTAAAACGCATGTGGGATCTCAAAAGTGATTTTGATATGTCGCTATATGGCGATAGGGCTTTCGTTTTCAAATTTCAGCATGATGAGGACAGAACAAAAACACTGGAACTCGGCCCTATTCACATAGCTAGTCGATTATTCATCGTAAGACCATGGCAACCTTATATGGAGGATAATGTGGAGGTACTCAATACAGTCCCTATCTGGGTGAACCTACGGCGAGTCCCACTCTTCTTATGGAGCCCATTAGGATTGCAATCGATTGCCAGCGCGCTGGGACTCCCCATTATGCTTGACAAGGCAACAACAACCAAGACTAGACTCGCTTATGCTAGAATCTGTGTTGAGATTGCATCAAACAGTAGTTTCCCCTGTTCGATACCAGTAATCATCGATGATGGAAAGCTCATAACAGTGGAGGTGGAGTACTCTTGGCGCCCAGCTAAGTGCGCTCATTGTAAGGGATTTGGGCATGCTTCTCTAGGTTGCCCAAAGCAGGAAAAAACTAGCAGCAAAACTACTAGGATATGGAAAGCTACTAACACCAATGTAGCTTCTGCGGGAGGACCAGCGCCTCACTCCAATGATCCAGCATCCACGGGAGAGCACTCTGAGAAAGACGAGGGTTGGGAAACACCATCAAGGAGACACACTTTCAAAGACACAGCCAGGACTGCACATACCCAGACCCAGCACCTAGTTGATGAGCACGATGTATTTGCGACTACTACTAATGCTTCTCTGAATGTCACAGCTGAGCATGATATGCACGGAGACTCCAATGGTAGGACAGTGACAATGGAGACCACCAGGATGATAGAAACGTCTAACGGTACTAAGGAGAAAGATTCCAAGTTCAGCAATACCGCAGACACCAGAGACGAAAGAGAAAAACTTCACAATACTTCTAGTTCGCCTGCAATAGCTGCAGAGTCTGTCCGCGGGGACACAAATGCTTACAGTAGTCTATTTCGCAAGGGCATCAAGCATCCACAGACTCAAGCTAACATTAATAATCAGAGTTTGGTTGCTGTTGTTAAGGAGCAACACTTAAAAGAATTCAGGGATGATTGTAGGGATGCAGGTTACTCACCCAATGGGATTGAAACGGCGATTCAGGCTGTGGTTTCAGACGCTGAAGTAGACGCAGAGCCAGGTCTGTCCACCCCCATATCTACCTCAGAGGAAAACCCAATGCAAGTAGTGGAGGTGCTTCGCGCAATCGTTGTTATACGAGGACTGAGGGAAGATCCCACAACGCTCATGGATTGCCTAACACCCCAAGCCGTTAAGGGTCTGCATTCAGCAATTGCAAAAATAGGCAAGGATGCATTGGTCGCTGAAATTCATACTTCATTTGAAGAGGCAGCAGCAAAGGTGGGGCAACCCACTAGTGACGAAGAACGTGAGGTTACCACGATCCAGCCTTCCACGGCAAATGTTCCTCGAAGGTCCTCTCGAAGCAAAAAGACAAATCCTAAATTCAGGTAACTGATGTTGATCCTACAAGTACAATGCCACTGCTTATTAGCACCTTGTATGGATGCTAGATTAGTACTACCATTCAATGGTTTTTATATCATGATTCAATGTGGATCGTATCCTTACGACGACTTCTCATACATCTTAGGGCCCACATTAGGTATAACTCACGTCATGCGAGTGATTAAAGGATTGATTGGTACTTATGAGGAAGGAAAGTTTTGGCAGGTCTCTCATGCAACTACCTTAGTAGCAGAACATTTTGCAGGGTTACACCCCAACTTGGAGACGGTGATTCTCGAACTAACTAGGTTCTTTGTTGAAGATTTGAAGCAAGTTTATTGTCCTGTGGATGCTGTAACGAGTGAACGTATGAGTGATTGTAAACTTTATCATCATCTCTTTTCTTTTCTAAGGTTCGGGGATCCTAAATAACCCCGCTCACTTTCCAAAAAAAAAAAAAAAACTCCTTCCGAATTTTCTTCCGCTAGAACCCCAAATTTGTTAGACGATATCACATTGTCGGATTTTTCTCCCCATGTTTTCTCCATGATTTCTTTTTGTGAAATAGGAAACATACCTGTTTTGTGAAACAGGAAACTGTTTCCCAAACAGGAATAGGAAACTGTTTTCTGGAAACAGGAAATTGTTTCCACTTCTATTTGAAACAGGAAACAGGAAACAAGACACTATATATATACTAGGAACTATAGTTGTTTTTTATAGGTAGAAAAACTGTGAAGCACAGGGAATAGAGAAAGACAATTGCTGAAATTGTTTCATCTCTTGTTGAGAAATTGTGTGAGAATTGTCATCTTCTTGTACCTTGTTCTTGAATATAGTGGAATCACCTCACTGTGGACGTAGGCAATTTGCTGAACCACGTAAACCTTGTGTCTCTTGTGGTATGTTCTTAATTTTCTCTAATTTCTTTCATTGCTAGTTGCTCTATTTAATTGATTGGATCCTTGTGGTACTTGTGTGCAATTGTTGGTGTCTACCCACTTCCGCAATAAGGCGCAACAATTGGTATCAGAGCACTAAGGGAAATTGATCTTGAATTGTTCTACTCAAGATTGTGAAGATTCAAAAGTGCTAGGATTTGTTTGTGCACAAGTTGTTTGAAAAAAAAAAAAAAAAAAAAAAAAACCCGTAGTGAAGCTTCTTGTCTAGAAAGTCACAGGTTTTGTTTGCAATGGCATCCAAGGTGAGCAAGGCACATGTGGGGAAGTATGAAATCGAGAAATTTAATGGTAAGAACGATTTCGGATATTGGAGAATACAAATGAGGAATTTGCTTATTTCTCAGAAATTACACAAGGCATTACTAGGGAAGGATAAAAAGGTTGAAACCATGTCAGATGATGAATGGGAAGAATTGGATTTGGAGGCGCGTGCTGCTATTTGCTTGTGTCTGGATAGAGACATAGTTTTTTTAGTTAATGAAGAAACTACGGCAGCTGATGTTTGGTTGAAGCTTGAGTCACAGTTTATGACTAAGACATTATCAAACAGGTTATACTTGAAAACCCTATTGTACATACTAGCAATGGATGAGGGCACTCCAATTGGTGATCATATCGCCAAGTTTACACGGATTATCTCAAATTTGAGAGATGTGGATGTGAAGATTGAGGATGAAGACCAAGCAATTATATTGCTTTACTCCTTGCCGCAGTCATATGAAAATCTTGTACAAACAATTTTGTTTAGGAAAGATGAACTTACATTTGATGAAACTACCGGTGCACTCTTGTCCAATGAGATTCGGAAGAAAACTTCATCAAATGGTAGTGGAAAAGATCAAGCTGAAGGGTTGGTTGTTAGAGGAAGGTCTCAAATGAAATCATCTTCAAATAGTGGAAAATCTAGATCAAAGTCTAGAGGTCCACAATGTCACAAATGTGGAGAATGGGGGCATATTAGGAAAAATTGTCCAAATCAAGGTAAGATTAATCATGATAACAGTTGGAAGGGCAAGAAAAAGCAAGATAAGGGTGATACTAGTGAAGCAAGTTATGCATCTAGTATGGAAAAGGATGAAGAATGTTATTCAGTTGCGGGTGAAAACACAAAAATCTCTGGGAGATGGCTCCTTGACTCTGGGTGTTCTTACCATATGTGCCCAAACAGGGAGTGGTTCACTACCTATGAGCACATTGATGGTGGTACTGTTCTAATGGGTAATGATTACGCTTGTAAGACAGTTGGAATTGGAACAATGAGGATTAAGATGTATGATGGTGTTGTGAGAACCTTAACTGATGTGAGGCATGTCCCAGCCTTGAAAAAGAACCTTATCTCGCTTGGTGTTTTAGACACCAATGGTTGTAAGTTTACAGCGGTAGGTGGAGTTTTAAAGGTTGTCCGTGGGTCCTTGGTTGTCATGAAAGGGATCAAACAAGGTAACTTGTACACCTTGATGGGTAACACGGTAACAGGAAATGTGGCAGTGGGAACTTCTTCATCGGAAAGCACTAGGTTATGGCACATGCGACTTGGGCATATGACAGAAAAAGGATTGTCTCTACTGAGCAAGCAAGGGTTACTGAAGGGTATGCAGAAACCGACTATGGAGTTTTGCGAGCATTGTGTATATGGAAAACAATGCAGGGTAAAATTCAGTACAAGCAAGCACAGGAGCAGAGGTATTCTAGACTATGTGCATACAGATGTGTGGGGACCAGCGAAGGTCGCCTCTAAGGGAGGTTCCAGGTACTTTGTCTCCTTCATTGATGATTATTCCCGTTACACATGGGTATATTTTTTGAAGTCCAAGAATGAAGTATTTGAGACATTTAAAAGGTGGAGAGCAATGGTTGAGAATAGAACTGGAAGAAAGGTGAAGACTTTGAGGTCTGATAATGGTACTGAGTATACTGAGGGTAATTTCAAACAGTTTTGTGATCGGGAAGGAATTGTTCGACATTGGACTGTTAGAAACACGCCACAACAAAATGGAGTTGCTGAGAGATTGAACCGTACTATGCTTGAAAGAGCTAGGTGTATGCGCTCCAATGCTTGTCTTGACAGAGAATGGTGGGCTGAATCAATAGCCACCGCGTGTTTCTTGATTAATAGATCGCCACATTCTACATTAGACTGCAAAACACCTTATGAGGTGTGGTCAGGTGAACATGCTGATTACAGTGTACTGAAAGTTTTCGGTTGTATTGCCTACTACCATGTGAAAGAAAATAAGCTTGATGCTAGGGCTAAGAAGGCCATTTTCTTGGGGTATGCAAAAGGCGTGAAGGGTTATCGTCTATGGTGTTTAGAGGATAATAAATTTGTGATCAGTCGAGATGTTACATTTGATGAGAATTCCTTGTTAGCTTGTACTAAAGCTAAGGAGTTGGTTGATAGTGGTGGTGAATCTAGTAACACTCAGAAAGTGGAAGTTGAAGCGTCTGTGGATGCAGCAGATGAACAAGTGGTTGAAGCAGGCACACATGATCTGAATTATGAGCCTGAAGACCATGAGGAACAACAACCAGTTGAAGATAATCAATCCCAGCAGCAACCTTTGGCCTTAACTAGGTCAAAACGATCGGTTAAGCAAGTTCAAAAATTTGGCTTTGAAGAACCGTTGAAGCACTATGGTCAGTTGAATACAGTTGATTTGGTTGCATATGCACTCTCTGTGGAAGATGATGAGCCAACTACTTACAAGCAGGCCGCGCGTCATTCAGATAGTCAGAGTTGGTTAGTAGCTATGCAGGGTGAAATGGAGTCTCTCCAGAAGAACCATACTTGGGATCTAGTGTCGTTGCCTAATGGAAGGAAAGCAATTGACTGCAAGTGGGTGTTTAAGAAGAAACAGACTACTCTAGAGTCTGGTACTCAGTTCAAGGCAAGATTAGTAGCTAAGGGTTTTGCTCAGAGGGAAGGCGTTGACTACAATGAGATATTTTCGCCTGTGGTAAAACACACTTCAATTCGTGTGTTGTTGAGCTTGGTAGCTCATGGTGACCTTGAGCTTGAACAACTTGATGTGAAAACAGCTTTCTTGCATGGAGACTTAGAGGAGGAAATTTATATGCATCAGCCGGAAGGTTTTAAGGTTGTTGGAAAAGAAGACCATGTTTGTCGTTTGAGGAGATCACTTTATGGGTTAAAGCAGTCACCTAGGCAGTGGTACAAACGGTTTGACACTTTTATGTTGAAACATGGGTTCACACGAAGTAAGTATGATTGTTGTGTTTACTTGAAAAAACTTCGTAGTGGCGATTTTATTTATCTTTTGCTCTATGTTGACGATATGCTCATTGCCTGTAAGAGTATGGTGGAGATAAATAAATTGAAGTCTCAACTTGCTTCTGAGTTTGAGATGAAGGATATGGGTGCTGCAAGGAAAATACTTGGTATGGAGATAAGAAGAGAAAGGGAGAATAAAAAATTATTTCTTTCACAGAAGGGGTACCTTGAGAAGGTCATATCACGGTTTGGCATGGAAAACGCAAAGCCGGTTATTACTCCTTTGGCTTCACATTTTAGACTTTCTCGAAAGTTATCTCCAGTCACAGTGGAAGAAAAAGAATACATGTCGCATGTTCCTTATGCTAGTGCAGTTGGCAGTTTAATGTATGCTATGGTGTGTACACGCCCTGACATTTCACAGGCTGTTAGTGTTGTGAGCAGGTATATGAAAAACCCTGGGAAGAAACATTGGGAGGCAGTGAAATGGATGCTTAGGTACTTAAAAGGTACCTTGGATGTGGGTTTGGACTTCGGTGGAGATTCATGTCAGGTTCGTGGGTTTGTTGATTCTGATTATGCTGGTGATCTAGATAGACGAAGATCTACTACTGGTTATGTATTTCAGGTATACGGTGCTCCGGTTAGTTGGAGATCTATGCTTCAGGATCCAGTGGCTCTCTCTACTACAGAGGCAGAGTATATGGCATTGACAGAAGGTGTAAAAGAAGCATTGTGGCTTCAAGGTCTTGTAAATGACTTGGGTGTAGAACAAGATAGTGTTGAGGTTCTCTGTGACAGTCAGAGTGCCATCCACTTGGCTAAAAATCAGGTTCATCACGCAAGGACTAAGCATATTGACGTCCGATATCACTTTGTTCGAGATGTAATTGAGGATGGTGATGTGTCTTTGGTGAAAGTACACACAAAAGACAACCCTGCTGATATACTGACAAAGGTTGTTCCTGGAGTTAAGTTCCAACATTGTTTGGACTTACTCCACATTGACTCATGTTGATTGAGGGCCCTTTGGGGCGGTTTCGTGAGGTGACAAAGCTATGATGGAGTGTTGATCAGTTTATTCTCATGCCTTGTTTCGGCTCATTTTTTCCTTATAAAAATTCGCCGAGGTGGAGAATTGTGAAATAGGAAACATACCTGTTTTGTGAAACAGGAAACTGTTTCCCAAACAGGAATAGGAAACTGTTTTATGGAAACAGGAAATTGTTTCCACTTCTATTTGAAACAGGAAACAGGAAACAAGACACTATATATATACTAGGAACTATAGTTGTTTTTTATAGGTAGAAAAACTGTGAAGCACAGGGAATAGAGAAAGACAATTGCTGAAATTGTTTCATCTCTTGTTGAGAGATTGTGTGAGAATTGTCATCTTCTTGTACATTGTTCTTGAATATAGTGGAATCACCTCACTGTGGACGTAGGCAATTTGCTGAACCACGTAAACCTTGTGTCTCTTGTGGTATGTTCTTAATTTTCTCTAATTTCTTTCATTGTTAGTTGCTCTATTTAATTGATTGGATCCTTGTGGTACTTGTGTGCAATTGTTGGTGTCTACCCGCTTCCGCAATAAGGCACAACACTTTTTCATGTGCACTACTAACCTCAACTCCTTGCGGATTTTTGGCTCCGCTAGTTCCTATAATTCTGTTAGCTTTCATTGCTTTTTTTGACCCCAGGACATACATTTGTTTTGGGACTTGAGGATCTTGTTTCTCTTCAATCGGAGTTTGTCTTTGCTTTGCCATGTCTTGAGATTTACAGACATACACTTAGTCAAATTTTATTTTTCAAAAACCAAGTCATGCAAACGCATTGAAAGCGAACCCCCCCCCCCCCCCCCCCCCCCCACACACATTCTACCTCCCCCAGTTACGAAAGAACTGAAAACTCTTAACAAAGTTTGATTAGTTCAATGGCTATTTACATATTATACTAATCGTCTGAACTTACCATATTTTCTGTCGATCTATCCATGAAAACAACCTTTACTTTGAGTTGGAAAATGATGGACTTAGCACATAAACCATGCTCAAACTAATTATAATGAAAGCAAAAACATTCAAATCTGATTTAAATGATCACCATTCAAATCTGATTTAGGTGATCACCATGCATTGATCATATATACTTTTAACAAAATCACAATTAAACCCAAATATCATCCTAGAGATGCTCATAATCCCCTGTCTCTAGGATGATAAAGGGTAGAGAGCTTGACTTGACACTGGCCTGGCGTGGCTCCCTAGACTTGCTCAATTTTAAAAGGGCACTTTAACCTGTTCAACGCATTTGGACCCATTTGTGCTTAATAAGCCACAAATAATTGCTCTATTTTTCGTGATATTTTATGATTTTTGCTTGTCCCTTATGCTTGTATTTACTCTTTAGTCATCTTATAAATCCCGTTTCTACAATATATTTCATTTCATCACTATTTGACTCTTTAGTCATCTTATAAATCCCGAAAGAACTGAAAACTCTTAACAGAGTTTGATTAGTTCAATGTCTATTTACATATTATACTAATCGTTTGAACTTACCATATTTTCCGTCTATCTATCCATGAAAACAACCTTTACTTTGTACTGCAGGTCTTGTCTGCATCCAAAAGTTTATCACATTGGCTGTGAATTAAAATGTATTATCTTTCAGGTGGTGCTGCCAGAGGGTTCAAAGGATCCGTCTGCTGAAGTTCCCTTTCCAGTGGAGCAGCATTTGGAGGTAACCGTGCACTTGTCCTTCGAAGAAATTCTTACAACATATGAAAATTCACAATGTGGTTCATTTGTTTTGTTATGACCGGTAAAGTAAGATGATACCATACTATGTAAACAAATAACACCTTTTCTTATTATAGAGAAAACCAGCAAGGAAATGGGCGAGGGAGGGGGTGCTACCACTCATCCCTCTCGAGATTCGCAAAGGCAAGCATCTCGAGGGGGATGAGTGGTAACACCCCCCTCCCTCGCCCATTTCCTCGCTGGTTTCCTCGACAATGATAACCTAAGAAACAGGGGATGGTTGTTGAAATCTGTTAGAAGTTGGTATGGATGCAGTGGTGGATGGTTAGTGAGGACTGAGTTGCTTGGAGAGTAAAGAAGAAAGGTTGAATTTGATGTGAATAGATGGTGCAATGCATGCGGGATAGGATCCAACTCACCAAATTTCAAAATCAAGTTAGATCCAACTGACTTGTTAAGAGTTAGGCTTTAGACCCGTCCCTGATTATGATTTTTCAATGCCTCTTTTCTTAATCATTCATGTCTGAACCTTCTATAAATCTTATCAGGGTTTGGCAAGATGTGCCCGTTCTCGTCATTGTCAGCATGCATGCTAGCCTATTTTTGTTTCTTAGAACAGCTTTTGGTAAATGCTCAATCTTTCAAGTCTTCTTCTTCATATCTGTCAACGGTTTCTTAATAACATTTGCATTGGACAGGTCACAAAAATGGGTACTGGTGTTGTTGCTATATCATTGCCATTTTTCTGCATCCTGGGTCTTCTTGCATCCATGACAGCATCAACCATGGGCAAGTATTATAAAGTTGTGTGTAGAATCTGCATAGCTTTGTATGATGCTCAAACATAATGTTGATCATAATCATCTTTAATTAAAGTAGTGTGCCATGACCAGGGAGTTCGTGCAAGTTGATCATATAGCATACAGTGATGTTATCCTTAAACATTTGTGCAACATATATCTAATTTATGTTATTCATGTATGAGATGCCTGAATTTTGAAATTGGTCTGTCAGTGCTCAGAATATTTGTCTGGGTCTATGCATCAATGTAGTTCGCGCTGGTGGTTCTCTTTGCTCATCTTTTCTACTCTGTGGTAAGTACATGATTCTTCATTTGTTTTCTTTTTATGTTCCTCATTTAGTAGTGTGTAATTGGTGGAGAAAAAAGAGTAAGGGTTTTATTTGGTTGATATGAACCCATAACATTGCATCTCAGCTATTTGTCGCTTTGATGGAGTTGCATCTTCATGTGCAAGCTGTTCTATCTATACTCCTTGCTACATTTGCTGGGTTTGGTATTGCAATGAGTGGGATCAATTCTTTTAGAATTTTTAAGATGGAGGAAAAATTAGCTTGCTCAGTTAGGGCACTAGCATCGGGCTCAGGAAGCACAAGCTCAGCTGGAAAATTGATTTTTTTTTCTAGGTATGTTAACATAACTGACGCTTTCAAAGCACCATTAAAAGGTGTTAGCACAACCGGCGCTTTCAAAGAGTCGCAAAAACCATCTTTGCCGGCGCTTTAAAGCGACATTAAAAGGTTGCAAAACAGTGGTTTTACAGGTTTGTTAACATAATCGGCGCTTTAAAAGCGTCACAAAATATATAATGAAAGCAAAAACAAAAGCAAACAAGTAACTCTTTTTTGACCATTTCTTCGACTTTTCCTTCTATTCGTGAGGAGTGATTCTATGTGTCGAGGGAACCAGCGAGGAAAGGCAGGTGGCGGGGGGTGAACCGTTCACCCTCCTCGAGATGCGCGCGCCCAAAAATGGGCATACATCTCAAGGGGGGTGAACGGTTCACCCCCCGCCACCTGCCTTTCCTCGCTGGTTTCCTCGCCCAATTCCTCGACATTTAGAATTCTGCATTCGTGAGTGATTATAATTAAGATGAACGTATATTATAAAGTTTACAACATTACATATTATAACTAAGATGAAAAGTATTTGAAAATTTGTCAATGATTACAAATCGATGGGGATGGGTTATGGGTGAGCATATTTAACAAGCCAAGTTGACAAACAAGAAAATATAGGGTGTGTTTTATTGGACTAGAACTTGTTTGTAGCATTGAAAAAAAAGGCACATGAAAAAAGTGGCTAGCCCTCCAAAAAAATTTGAACTTTGTGAAAATGAAACATCCTCCCCATTTCATTAAAATAAAATATAATTAAAAAAAAATCATGGTGCCGTGACAACAGACTTGGTGTTTATGGATGAATGCATTTTCAGATGACAACCCACTACACTAAATTGACATTTTTGTAACAACTCTCAAAACAGTATCACCTTTGAGATGTTACAATTCACCAAACAATTTCAAATCAAAACTAAATTTAGTTAAAAAATGAAAAACAGTAACACAAAAAAAATGATACAATAAGTTGGATCACCATGAATAGTATCACTTTTATAATCATACTCTTCATGGTGATACTATTATTGTATCATTTTGTTTGTGAAAATGTGTAAAATTGTTAGGTGAATTGTTACACTTCAAAAGTGATACTGTTTTGGAGGTTGTTACAAAAATGTCAATATGGTGTAGTGACCAATGGAGTATCCGCTCAGCGGTAAACCTAAGACGGATGAAATTAGTCAATGGCATGACAGCTCAATGGTTAGAGCTTGGCGGATGGTACCACTTGGTCTAGGGTTCGAACCCAGCTTGCGGCATCTTTATCATATTTATGGTGTGATGACCAGTTCTGATCTTTAATGGGTTATGGGATCCTATAAAAACCCAACTTGCCTTTCAAAAAAAAAAAAAAAGATGGATGAAATTACAAGTTCATGGCTCAAACCGAAATCAATCATTGAAATAAATAATCATTGGTTGGAGATCTAATCAATCAATTTCCATCCACTATTGGAAATCAATCATTGAAATAAATAATCCCATAACTAATTAACTTTGAAACCATCATTATCCCTGATAAAATACAAAAACATAGCCTACCTAACCCTGATTATATAATCAAGCTAGAGAGTATGGACCAATTCGACCACCTTTTTGGTCGCTTATATTCGCCATCCCTATCATCTATATTGTCACAATAAATGAGTTTAGTAGTTATCAAGGTGCATATTATAAAGTATAAAACTTTATAATAAGATTAAATTCACACGTGTTATTGATCGTAAAATGACCATATTGCCCATGATATTTTAATTGTTTTATGATTCCATTTCAGTTGGAGCTAGCCGTTTGAATAAGAGAGTCGGAGGAGGAAACTGAGAGGTCAGGGTTGGGTAGAACATTGTTTTTGCCTAGCAAAACAAAGCAAATCAACAACTTGCCTCCACAGCAGACTCCATTGTTTACTTGTTGAAAAAAATATAATTTCGATTTCAACATATCCTTATGTGATAAGGGCATATATTTTAGATGGAGAAGTTAGAGAGGGGTAAAGTTTGTCCGTTGTAGAAATCCTTCTAGGCACAAATCAGTGTTTCGAGATCAGGCTCTCTAAAATTTTTTTCAAAAAATTATAGGTTCGGAACTCCTGTATATTGTAACATTTCGATAATGATTCATAAATGCTCAATAAGAAAAAATAAATCAGGAATAGTGTTAATTTTTAACAAAAAGTCTAAACATTCACTACACCAAATTGATATTTTTGTAACAACCCTCAAAACAGTATCACTTTTGAAGTGTAACAATTTACCTAACAATTTTACACATTTTCACAAACAAAATGATACAATAATTGTATCACCATGAAGAATATGATTATAAAAGTGATACTATTCATGGTGATCCAACTTATTGTATCATTTTTTTTGTTTTACTGTTTTTCATTTTTTTGGCTAAATTTAGTTTTGACTTAAAATTGTTTGGTGAATTGCAAAATCTCAAAAGTGATACTGTTTTGAGAGTTGTTACAAAAGTGTCAATTTGGTGTAGTGATTCAAATCTGATTTAGGTGATCACCATGCATTGATCATATATACTTTTTACAAAATCACAAATCTTCAACCCTAATTTTAAGAGAGCATTTTGACTTGTTCAACGCATTTGGACCCATTTGTGTTTCATAAGTCCACAAATAATTGCTCTACATTTCATGATATTTCATGTTTTTTGCTTGTCCCTTATATTTGTCAGGCCTTTGTTCAACCTGCCAGCATTTCTGTTGCTGCACTTTGTTATTAATTCATCTGCATTCAATAACAAAAATTCCCAACAACAATTGACAAATAATAAAGCTCAAAAACTTTGTTTTGTGATGATTCAAATGGTAATGTGTGTATTACAATAATTCACAAACTTACAGAGAAAAAAAAAATTTTCTTCTAATTTTCGGCCATTTGGAAACTTAATACGAGTTACTTTGATCGCGAATTTCCTCTTGAAGTCGAATGCCCAGAGGTAGAACCACCGGAAATGCTATTCCCATAGAACAAATCCGACAAGTAGTTCCCCAAATCATCAGGAGAATACTTAACTGTCTCAAAATTCCGTTCACTTTGCAACACCACCCGGTACTCGTCATAGAACACCTTATAGGCCGGCACGAGTTTCTTACAAAGCGAAACTTTGATTTCGTCTCTAAGCTTTCCATCCGATACGACCCATGAAGACTGTAACCGATACGAAGCTTCGAAAGCTGAGTTGAAGCTCAGGAAACACTCCTTTGCTACGTCTCCTGAAATGGTCGCGGTTGGATAAGGCAAAGTTGCTAGAACTTTACTCCATCCCATTCTTTCGTAGTTTGATGAGTACTGTTTCACCTTCATTTCATGCTTTGCAATCCAATCCTCTCCGAGTAGGTACCGAAGGTTTGAAGCCCGGACTTTCGAGATCACATAGTGTAGATTGTTTGCAAGGAAAAGATATGAGAGTGAAACCTCTTTGTATAGTTCGGTTTTGCCGTCGAGTTTGCAAAGAAGAACTAGTACTAACCATGCGAAGCGAGCTCCTATCACCGAGTTTTCGCCTTCTAGGCAACTCTCGGCAGGTAACGGTGCGTGTACAGGCATCGGCATGTCATGGACTAGATCCGCCAGGACTCCGCTGTAGTCTGAAAGAAATGACATATAGTTCATAACATAGCGAGTCAGAGGATGAATTCCCCCGCCTGGAACAAGAGTTTTCAAAGAATCCTTCTGAACTGCAGCCTCGAAATTAACTAGTATGGACCGGACAGCGTCACTGAGCCTTACAAGCGCGGAGAGCACTTGTGATCGAACAGTCACAGTTGATTCGTAAGAGAAGATCGATTCGATCTCTGGCCATAGTTCAGCAATGGCATTATACAGGTCTAGAACTCGAAACATTTTTTCCGATGATTTCTTTCCCTTGGCTACTAATTCAGGGAAAGTAAATAGATTCACTGCAGCTGCTCTTGAGATTTCAGAAAAACAAAATTGCCTAATGGCTTCGGAGGTTGAAAACACGTAATCGCATAGAATTCGCTCTCGGTCAAAGAGTTTTTTCATCGCGATCTTCACAGCATGCAACCATTTCTTGATCTTGACCTCAAGAAGCTCCCAGTCCATATTCTGGACCTGATTCTGAGTAATTTGTACTACTCCGAGCTTGTAAAGACTTTCGTCAACAATAGACTTTCGGATAATTTTGTATATCTTTACACACTCTTTACCATAACCGGCCGAGATCATACACTCTGCAATCGATTTCAAATCATTCATAACAATTATGGAACCTTGTTCAACGTCCAAAACCGAGTCCCCTGCATTCTCAGCTTCTTCTTCGGAACAGATTTCATCCTCAAAGCTCGAAGTACTAGTCCTGGACTTGTCCAATGCATGCGAAGATGATGACCTCCCGGAAATGGACTCCGAGTCGAGCTGGTCACGGTTTTTGGATAACATTTGATAAAACTCCTTCTCGAGCCTTTTCATGGCAATTTGCATGAGATGTTGAGCATGAACAAGCTTCTTTGAACTCGAATTTTCCGAAGCGAAGAAGTGCATTGCTTTACGTAAATCACCAACACTCTTGATGAACTCCTTTGCTTCATTTCGATTCTCTCCGAAAAGAGAAGTGAAGGAGCAATAGGATGAAGTTTGTTCTGGGTTCCATTTCATGATCAAATTCTCGGCTACTTCGATGTTTTCTTCCATCATGGACTCGGAGAAGGTGTTGTGAAATGGTGAAACGGGTGTAGAAGGAGAAGAAGATGATGGAGATGGTGTTTTCGAGTTGGAAGAAAAAATGTTCTTCATGTTGTCGTAGTAGTACTAGTGTTAATTTTTTAATTTGCGGAGTTTTTTAAAAGAATTTGTTTGTTGTCTCGCAAGCGAAGCGAAGGATAAATAGAGAAGGACTTAGGAAGAGGGCAGCAGGCTGAAAGAGAGCATAAAGAAGAAGCTTCTTGTTGAAATTGAGCCAGAATGCCTGCTGCTGATTTAAAGCCAGAGTTGACTTGAATTTTTCTTGTGGTCAGTAGCAGTGAGCTAAACGTTTTGTTGACTTGAAGAAGAAGCTTTTGCTGAGAGCAAGAAGTGAGCTAAACGTTTTGTTGGACTTCTGCTTGTGGATAAGTGTGACGAAAGTAAAAAAGATGCTTCCATATTATATTGTTGGTTCTCAATATCATGCAAAAAAAGAAATACTGAAAATTTAAATAAATGATGGTCCCAATTTGATTCTCCAAGATCATATATAAAATTGAAAATGTGATAAATGATAAGGAATTTAAAATAGATAAAAAGAGCAAGAGGGCGAGCAATACGACATTGGGTTATTAGCTCAGTAGTAATTCGATTGATAATTGCACTGTTGTGCTTATGCTTTAAGGGATTCAATTGTATGGACAGTTGAACATGTTGATAAATACTGTTTAAATATTTTGAATTCAATATTTATCGAGAAACAAGAGGGTTTTTGAAGGGCTCAATAAATCAGAGTACTCTATTTTTATCGAGATTAGAGAATTATTGTGGAAGATGGGTTCGACTTGTAATTTGTTTATAAATTTGAGTTTTGACACATTTATGATGTCTTGACATTCATTGATAGATGAATGATTCCCTTTGTACTATGTTTCTCTTTCTTTCTTTAATAAACATATTCGTGTTTGAAAGATTAAAAAATATATTTTTTTCTATTTTTTATACTTTCATGTTCTTTTACTTTTATTATTGTAGATGTGAATCAATCTTAAAACTTTGACCTAAGACTATGTTGAGTGCAAATTCTATATATTCTAAAAAATTCTTGAAATCAATTGAGTGTCAACTAGTGATAGAGCTATGTCGGGTGGATTACATAAATTTTAGTTGTACCGTTGGTTAGAGACGTTCTAATCAATCAATTTCCATCCACTATCGGAGATCAATCATTGAAATAAATAATCCTATAACTAATTAACTTTGAAGCCATCATTATCCCTGATAAAATCCAAAAACATAGCCTACCTAACCTTGATTATATAATCAAGCTAGAGAGTATGGACCAATTCGACCACCTTTTTGGTCGCTTATATTGGCCATCCTTTTCATTTATATTGTCACAATAAATGAGTTTAGTAGTTATCAAGGTGCATATTATAAAGTATAAAACTTTATAATAAGATTAAATTCACGCGTGTTATCGATAGTAAAATGCCCATATTGCCCATGATATTTTAATTGTTTTATGATTCCATTTCAGTTGGAGCTAGCCGTTTGAATAAGATCGTCAGAGGAGACTTTCGGTCATGCAATACTTATTGAATACAAATAACAAAATGCATTTCGACCCTACGACGCGAAAGCCTCAAAAGATCCAAACTAGTGGTTGGCTATGGTGGGTGAATAGTGAATACACTGCTACCCTAATAAATGGGTGAATAGAACGTCACAAAGCACGTCTCGAACCTACAGCAATTAGACACGTTCTCTCCATTGCAGTCTCTTATTGTATGGTTGGTCGATTCGCCAACTTGACGTAAGTAATGCATTCTTACATGGCATTCAAACAAAGCAAATCAACAACTCGTCTCCACAAATCTTCAACCCTAATTTTAACAGAGCATTTTGACTTGTTCAACGCATTTGGACCCATTTGTGTTTAATAAGTCCACAAATAATTGCTCTATATTTCATGTTTTTTTGCTTGTCTTTACTCTTTTGTCATCTTATAAATACTGTCTCTACAATATATTTCATTTCATCACTATTGGACTAATTCATCCACCATAACACATTGGACTAATTCATCCACCATATAACACATTATGGATCAACACAAAGTCTTTTGCCTTGTTTACACGGTATATTTTTGCGAAAGAAAATGGGAGCCAAGTATAACATGCAAATGGTTATCTCATTCATAAATGCAACCTAGATTGACTTCAGAGAAAAATCTGTGTGGCCAATAAATTTCTTTAGAACGTTTCATGAAACGTTTCAAAGACTCGGAAAATACAATAGGAAATAAAATAAAATTGTGTCTAGGGTGAATTTCGTGTCGGCACATCAAGACTGTTAAGTACGTAGAATGTGGTTCGAGCAAGACAATTTATCACATGTATAATCGCCCATCGACGCCCCTTGGGAGATTGGCCCTAAACCTACATATAATTGGTATGAGCACGTCGTATATATATTTCTTGTTTCATAATATTCCACAAAAATTTGATATCTTTAGCTCACCAATCGATTGTGAGCCCAAGAAAGTCTAGTTTGTTGCTATAAGGAAAAGATTGTGACATGATTTTTTTTTTCTTTTACCAAACACGAAGATGTTTATTAAAGATAAGAAAGAAAATAAATGATAAAGAAAATCATTTCTACATCAAAGAATGCCAAGACATCATGAAAGTGTCAAAAACTAAGTCCTTGAACAATGTACAAGTCGAAACCATCATCACAACAATTTTCTAATCTCTATGCATTCGGATCTATTGATCCCTTAAAAAACCTTCATATTTCTCTCTTTCTATACACACTACATGAGAACGTTAAAAACCCTACACCATAACCATTTAAATTACATAAACTTTTTTTTATTTATTGAAAATAAACACTTGGGTAGGGACCGATCCAGTGCCACTCTCTCAAATTGAATTCTTTTTTTATAAATAAATTATGAAATATATAAAACCACCATATTATTAATACCACCCATTGGCAAGACATATTATTATTTCTTCATTAGATAAATAAAATAAACTTTCATACCCGCTAACACTGCTTACATCATAGTTATCAATTCTGAGTATGAACAAAAGTTTGATTAAAAAAAAAAATGTGATTTCGCCGTGAGTAAGTCTAGGCAACCAGGACAACCAACCATTTTTTTTTATAAGGATTGGACTCGTTTACATTTTTACCTATTCTCTTTAAAACACAACCACAAACATCAATAATATAAGAGGTAGAAGTGTAAAGAGCTTCAATCCTAATAAAAAAAATGGCTGGTGGCCATACGACGCGAAAGCCTCAAAATGCATTTCGACCCTACAACGCGAAAGCCTCAAAAGATCCAAACTAGCGGTTGGCTATGGTGGGTGAATACAATGCTATCCTAATAAATGGTACCTGGTCCCTTATACCAACTACTTCTTCAATGAACAATATTGTTGCTCAAAATAAGTTTTTCGCTTGAAACAAAAGGCAAATGGCTCACTAGAACACCACAAAGCACGTCATGTAGCCCAGGGCTACAACCAGCAACATGTACTTTTTTTATTAGGGAACACTTTCAATCCTGTAATTAAACGTACAATAATTAGACACACGTTCTCTCCATTGCAGTCCTTATTGTATGGTTGGTCGATTCGCCAACTTGACGTAAGTAATGCATTCTTACATGGCATTCAAACAAAGCAAATCAACAAATCTTCAACCCTAATTTTAAAAGAGCATTTATTTGTGTTTAATAAGTCCACAAATAATTGAAACAAATATTCCTGGTAAAAAAAAATCTATATATACTCTTAAATGTCAACAACAAATTTTATGGATCTCGACAAAGTCTTTTGCCTTGTTTACACGGTATATTTTTTGCGAAAGAAAATGGGAGCCAAGTATAAATGCAACCTAGATTGACTTCAGAGAAAAATCTGTGTGGCCAATAAATTTCGTTGGAACGTTTCAAAGACTTTCGGAAAATACAATAGAAAAAAAAAATTGTGTCTAGGGTGAATTTCGTGTGGCACATCAAGACTGTTAAGTGCGTAGAATGTGGTTCGAGCAAGACAACTTATCACATGTATAATCGCCCCTCGACGCCCCTTGGGAGATTGGCCCTAAACCTACATATAGTTGGTATGATCACGTCGTATATATATTTATTGTTTCGTAATAATCCACAAAAATTTGATATCCTTAGCTCACCAATCGATTGTGAGCCCCAAGAAAGTCTAGTTTGTTGCTATAAGGAAAAGGTTGTGACATGATTTTTATTTTTTTTTCTTTTACCAAACACGAAGATGTTTATTAAATATAAGAAAGAAAATAAATGACAAAGAGAATTATTCCTACATCAAGAAATGCCAAGACTGCCAATGGTAGCCTAGTTGGATGGCTAAGGTTGTGGTGGTTTAACCCCCATGTCTTGGGTTCTATACCCACCGGCGGCATGCTCGCCTTTCAAAAAAAAAAAGAAATGCCAAGACATCATGAAGGTGTCAAAAATCAAGTTCCTGAACAAATTACAAGCCTAAACCATCTTCCTCAACAATTTCCTAATCTCGATAAAAATAGAATGCTCTGATCTGTTGAGCCCTTAAAAAACCATCATATTTCTCTTTTTCTATATACACCACATGAGAACGTGAAGATCCCTACGCCATAACCATTTAAATTACATAAACTTTTTTTTATTTATTGAAAATAAACACTTGGGTTATGGACCGATCAAATGCCACTCTCTCAAATTGGATTTTTTTTTTTATAAATACATTATGGAATATATAAAACCACCATATTATTAATACCACCCATTGGCAAGACATATCATTATTTCTTCATTAGATAAATAAAATAAACTTTCATATCCGCTAACACTGCTTACATCATAGTTATCAATTCTGAGTATGAACAAAAGTTTGATTAAAAAAAAAAAAAAAGTGATTTCGTCGTGAGTAAGTCTAGGCAGCCAGGACAACCAACCATTTTTTATAAGGGTTGGGCTCGTTTACATTTTTACCTATTCTCTTTAAAACACAACCACAAACATCAATTATAGAAGGGGTAGAAGTGTAAAGAGCTCCAATCCTAATAAAAAAAATGGCTGGTGGCCTTGGCTTTTTAGAATTGGAAATAATTCAAATTAAACGAATATTTAGTCAAATATATGAGAAAATTAAATATTAAATGTGGCATACATTCAAGTATTTTACCGTATTATGTACCAAAAAAGAAATTAACATCATCAATGTAATATTGAATCTCACTGTAATATTAACATCATAATATATAAAGGTTCAGGGGTCCTTAAAACCATGCTTGCCATAAAAAAATAAAAAAATAATAATATTAACATCATCAATATAATAATAAACTCATCTAGATCTAATGAAAGAAAGGGAAACAAAATACAACGAGAAACATTCCTATATCAAGGAATGCCAAGACACTATGAAAGTGTCAAAACCCAAATCCCTAAATAAATTATATATCGTACCCATCCTCCACAATAATTCTCTAATCTTGATAAAGATAGAGTGCTTTGATCTGTTTAGTCCTTCAAATACCCTTTTATTTTTTTCTTTCCACACACACCACATGAGAACGTGAGATTTAAAACCATGCTTGCTATAAAAAAAATAAAAAAAAAATAATATTAACATCATCAATATAATAATAAACTCATCTAGATTGATAGTTTTTTAATCATTTTGTGTAACATGTTTTAAATGAATTCATCGATATCTACACTTAATCTTCTAATATATCAAGCCACATTTTTTGTTTTCCTTTATTCGGTTCAAATACTTTTGCAAGCCAACAAGTTATATGTTAATTTAATTCAAAATATGAATAACAATTTCCTTTTGGATCCGGGGAATACAAGTATACAACTACCATTCATCTTCCACTATTTTTATATAAATAAAACATCATATAAAAATACGGTTAATCAAACATTTTTTTTATTCAAAACGTGTATTATACGAAATCAATTAAACATTCAAAATTTATCTTATTAAACGTTCATGCATTCATATGAAAATATTAGTGTATAGTGTATAATGCATGGATTCGATAACTATGACTTGGACAAGAAAAATAAAATCGCATTACATTGCCCAACACTAGATAATATACAATTGACACCTTTTACTTATGCTATAAATAATATACTTCGACTTATTTGACTAATCTTTCTCCAGCAACCCTAGATGATGTCCATGTTGAATTCCATCTTGTTGTGTCCCAGGGTAGTAAACTAACAAGTTGATGTCCTTAGGCCTTGAACATAGTCATAAAACATACTAAAATCATACGATTTACTTTTATTTGGGGAGAATAAGATCAGAAGCAACAAAAATAAAAATTTGGAAAAGAAAATTTCCGAAATTGTGGGTTATAGTCTTTGATATTTTGTTAAAATGTGTTATTAAAATTTTGACCTACTGTATTGATTTAAAGTTTTATCGATTCTTAACTTTTCTTGATTTTAAACCTCACAATTTTTATCTTGTTATCCCAACTCTTTTGTGTTATCCTTAATGTGCTTTAAGAGTAAACATAAAAAATTTGAATTCAAACAGTGGGTAAAAAAATTGTACACATTTTCACTGAATTTCAAAGGTTATATAATTCACAATTTCGGAGATTTTTCTCGATTTTTAATTTTTGTGACTCCTTATCTTATTCTCTCTAATCTCTCGCCCTTTTTATTATCCTCTTTATGTATTTTAAGCAAAATCAAAATTGAATCAACACACTTTGTACGAAATTTGATCGATAATGACATTTCACCAAATTTCAAAGGTTATATAACCCACAATTTAAGAGATTTTCTCGATTCATAATTTTTTTTTGGCTTTTGATCATAATCTATCGCCCTTTCTATTATCTTTTTTCTTGTTTTCAAGTAAAGTTGAAAATTGAATCAATATAATGGATTGAAAATTGGTTTAAACATTTCCATTGAATTTCAAAGGCTATTACTAGGGCTGACGATTTTGCATCCCCCCTGGTTTGGGTTGAGGGTTCATGTGTTTTGAGTCATTTCGGGCTAACTCACCAAGCTTGTTAAGTTAAAGGTCGAGTACGGGTTGAGCATATGTAACCTGTTTTTGTCGGTGAACAACAAAATTGGTAAGAATACAATTTTATATATGAGCAAGTCTAGGCAGCTTGGTTTGGACTTGTTTAGTTACACTTTTATTTCTTCTCTTTAAAACACAATCACAAACATCATTTATAAAAGAGGTACAAGTGTAAAAAAACCCAAAACTCAGCCAAAAAATGGATGCCTAGAATTGTTGTTTATATATTCCTTTTTTTTTTTGTAAATTATGAAATTATTAAAATTTAACCAAATTATTAAAGCACATAATTTATATACAATTTAGAAATAAGTGATTTAAAACTTCACTCAAATAAATATTTTTCAAAATATTAATATACGAGTCGTGGCGGGTTGGTATGTGCGAGTCCGTTTATAAGTGGATCGATTATGTGGAGAGACCCGATAAACTAAACAGGCTGGTTTCAGTATGCCCGCTAACCTGCATGCCTGACCCAAAACCAGCCCAACCCACTCCATAGTCTCCATTGCCAGCCCAAGCTACAACCCTCAATTTCAGAGTTTTTTCTAAATTTTTTAGGTTTTTTGGTTTTTTATCTTGTTTTCGCTAATCTCTTTTCTCTTTCTGTTACCCATACCGTGCTTTACAAGTAAACACAAAAATTGAATATAAACAATGAGTCGAAAATTTGATTTAAAATATTTCAAAGGCTATAATCCACAACTTGGGCATTCACCCAAAACACTCGTCCTTTCTATTATCCTTTTTCGTGTTTTCAAATAAAAACGAAAACTAAATCGATACAATGGGTCAAAAAATTGATAATCACATTTTGACCAAATATCAAATGGCTTTCTATTATCTTCTTCGAGTTTTTCAAGTACAAAAAACTTGAATCCAATAAATGGGTCAAATTTTTTATTTAAAAGTTTCACCAAATTTCAAAAGCTATATAACTCGCAGTTTCAGAGATTTTTTCTTAATTCTTATTTTTGTAGATTTTGATATGTTCTTTATGTTATCCTTGTTGTGCTTTAAAAGTGAACACAAAAAAAATGAATCCAAATAATGGGTCAAAAATTGTACACATTTTCGTTGAATTTCAAAGGTTACACCCACAATTTGAGAGATTTTTCTCGATTTTAAGGTTTTTTTGGCTTTTGATTTTATTCTCCTTAATCTCCTGCCCTTTGTATTATCCTCTACGCGTTTTGAAGAGATTTTTCTTGTGTCTTTTGACTTTGTTCTCCTTCATCTTTTCTGTTATCCTTATCGTGCTTTTTAAAGTTGTGCAAAAAAATATGAATCCAAACAATGGGTCGAACTGAAACTCAATCTGTATTACAAAGACCAACACCACTCACCTTCATTTCCAGATTGATAGTATATGACTGGGACCAAACAATTTAGCAATATGTATAACCTTTTGCATGTCCAAGACGCCTACGATGGCTTGCCTTGACTGATGAGGCGAGGCGCACACCAGAATTTGGCAAGAATCAGTAAAGCCATGGTTTTCACAAAACTTTTGAATGTTTTCTTGAAATTTTGGCAGTTTACAGTTTACTAGTAAACAACACTTCCAACAAGGTCAAGACTTCTAGATGTCTTCGTTTCAAGTTGCAAAAACGTCTACGTGATTCAGCTAATGTCCTCCACTTTTGCTTGCTACCTAGTCGACTAAAGCTTTCAACAAAAACAATCAATCAAAGGAACCAATGGGCAATGCAGTGATCTACCATGTCATCAGATCTGCAAACTCAACCCTAAATCCAAGACAATTGCATCCGAAATACCACTCTCTAGAGTTACATTGGACAAACATCACCCAGCAAGAGCACAATGTGCAACCATTCAATTGACACGTTACTACTTGCCATTGATTGAGATACCGTGGCAAATCCAAAACGAAACAGGAGCATATATAAATCTCTGTGAAACAACTTTAAAAACAGGCAGGGAATGAGCTTTATTAGTAAGCAGAATAACACTCGATGATCTGCACCAAGTACATGAACGATTCAAACAAGTTTTCCCCAAGGTTGGTGTCTTCAGTTAGAAAACATTACTAATATGAAAAACGCTGTAACAAATTAAGCATGGATCTACCACTTCAAAAGACAATAATTCTTGTAGTTTTTTATGTGTTCTAAATGAAAATATTTCATGACGAGAAACAAGCAAAACTATAACATACGAAAAATGATAAGTTCAAATTCAAATGCTCATTTCGTTCTGGATTAAAAAGAAACAAGGAAAATAACCAATCTGCACCTAAGTAAGTCTGCTGTCAAAATCATCCTAGATGAAACAACACAAAATTATCTCTAAGATAGACCATCAGTTACACCTTGATAGCATACTTTCTCATGGGGAAGTACATCTCCTTTTTCTTCTCCCTCTCTGTCTTTAGAGAAGCCTGCAATTGACCATATCGTAATTAGTTAGTGAAACTTTATTAAATTCTAATCAGTAAAAAAAATCAAAATGAAGAAAATAGTAAACAATATCGGATAAAATCCATAAAAACTTATTCTAAACTAATCAGGAGACTGAAAAAGAGATCTATATTGCAAAATATGATCACAGAATCTAACTGAAAAAGTAAAAAATGAACAATATGTGCAATTAGAGATTTTACTAAACTGACCATGGAGTACTGTCACTTCTTATTTTGTACCAATGAAATTAGTGTTGCCTACATAAGTTCAGCTGAGACATACATGTTACTTAAGTACACCATGACTGTGTACTACACAGGATTATACAGCAGTCCCAGTAAGACCAAAATATAATTAAGAGAATGGTTTCCAAACATATGTCAAGATCACTATCAGTTCAAAATTCATGAATTTCTGATTGTAAATCTGTTCCTAAACTACAATGAACAATCATTCAATTTCATAACTCTCAAACCACTAGTTCTACATGCGACTACATAACAACTCGTTCATCTTTATATATAATAGGACTCAACCTACCAAATTTCTGAATACATGAAGACAAATCAAACAGCTACTTGGTGAATGACACTATTGAAGGTCTCGGGTCATGCATTGAAAAATTACAGCAAGCAAGTTATAAAAAACTACTTTAGAACACTAGATGAGAAATATTATGCAGCAAAGAAAACTCATAAAAAAATAGCACATCGATATTAAACACAGATGCTCTATATGAGGGAGCAAGTATAAACCACCAAAATGTAATCAACACTTGTCCAAACTTTGACAACCAAAAAAGAAATAGAACCTATGGATGTGTAATATAACATAATATATGGTAGATCATGACGTCAAGTAGAATTTTATCATATTTTGCAATTTTGATATATCGCGAGCATAAGGCTATTTTTAATCCACGATTCAAACTAAAAAAATTGATGTATCATCACTCTCTATACTTTTTTTTTTCTTTCTTCCTTTTAGCTTAGGCAATGCTCTGAACTATAACATTTTCACTAAGGCAGACTGTGCCATGAGTTAATACTTAATATTGAACTATATTTTTTCTAAGATGAACCATGTACCACGGGAACACTCCTATCCATGTTCAAACATTTACGACGAACTGTCACATTTCTCAACATTGCAATCATAAACCAAAAATACCATAATGCAAACTAGTTCTCAAATTCACGAAACAAACAAAACCAAAAACATTGAACCAATAACTCTGATAGCAAAACAATGCAAAGAGGTCTCACCTGATGCTTGGTAAGGCGCCTTCGGATGGCCCTGGTCTTCTTGGGTCGAAGATCAAGAGGCAAAAACTTCTTGTTCTTGTAAGCCTCCCTCAGAGCTACCTTCTGTTTCTGAGAAATCACAGTCAAAACCTGTGCAATTGACAACCTCACTACCTTGCTGCACCAAATAAAAAAATAACAAACATCAGACCCATTAACAACCCAATCAAACATAAGCCAAACACCCATTTCAACCCATCAAAACATGGCAAAGCCCTCCACAGATTAAACTCACTGATGATTCAATCTAACAAAAGCATACAAACCCAACACTCAATCCATTAAAATATGGTAGAAATTCATAGAACCATTGATGAACCAATTTAGGGCTAAAACACCTAATATACCCATTGAAGAACCATCACAACCCAATCAAGCATAAACCAATACCACATTTTAAATCGATCAAAACACAGTAGAAAATTCACAAAACCCACAAATTAGAAAACTAAAGAATCAACAAAAAGGTCTAAAAAAAACTCCAACAAGACCCATTGAAGAACCAACACAAAACAAGAGGAAATAAAGAGTGGGGTGTGAAATTTACATCTTGGAGAGCTTGTTGGGTGCGCCACCAGTGACCTTGGCGACACGGAGGAGAGCAAGCTCTGCCTTGAGATCCTTCAACTGGTTCAACAAGTCAGACTTGGACTTGTTTCTGAGCTCATGAACCTTGATCCTTGCTGTAACAGATTTTCAACACAAAATATTACGAAAATGAAGTTTGGGTTCAGTTAAAGATTGGATTTTGATACGAAATCGTGAAGTTTTAAGAGAAAATTTGGTGTGAAGATCGACTTACCCATCGCTGCTGCTTTGCTTTGGTTCTTGCCGCTCTCTTTGCTCCTTCTGTCTCTCTTAAAACCCTAAAACGAAGAGATGGAGTTATTTGAAGGGACGTGAAAGAGTTTTTGTAAAATTCGTTTTAAGGACCTCACGGTTTTAGAATGACAATGATGCCCCTTAATGATGGCACGTGAGCTCACGGTTTTTGAGCGTCAAGACACGTTGACTGCTAGTCTTAAAGGAAAAAATACAACATAAATATTAATTGGAGGCAAAGCTGATACGCTATATAGAACAGGGAGAAATTGCAATTAACCTTAAAATAAATTAATATCTTAATTAAGCATTTTCACATTAGCAGGTAAGCTTGTGGCGGATAGTATTTAGAGTGGGAGGGAGCAATATATATTTGACAAAAAAGTAGAGACATTATATTTGAGTCGCAACACTATTCATGAACTACTAGTTTTTAGAATAACGGCCATCCTTAATTTGAGCACTCACTGTGAGAACAACCTTATATTGGCACGGTAATTATAAAAATTTCGATACATCATTTTTCTCTTGGAAAATGACTTTTAGAGCCTACTTTTTTACAAAATAGATAATTTAGATACCATAGTTGATGTAATGGTTAATTTGTGCTTAATTTTATACTTTTATGACTAACAAAGTCTTTTTTATTAACCCAAGTTAAATGACTTCCTAAACAAATAGAAAATTTAATTTTATAGTTTTATGATCATCAAGGCTACAGGAAAAAAAACTTGCGTTAATTGTTATTGGACGACAATTTTAGTTACTCTTTGTTATTAACCAAAAAAAAAAAAAAAACTTGTTCACTGACCTGAAAATAATGGGCATCATATGATAAATCTTAATTTTATTCAGGACAGTGAATAAGCTAATTTTTTTTCTTTAGTTTTTGTTAAAATTTTCGTTTAATAACAATTAACGTATTTTTTTTTTCTGTAGTCATTGTTGGACAATAAAACTAACAAAGAGTAACTAAAATTAGTCAATAACAATTAACGCAAGTTTTTTTTGTAGTCCTTGTTGGTCAATAACAAAGAGTAACTAAAATTGTCGGTCAATAACAATTTTATATTATAAATCCTAATATTTTTCACGTTAGTGAAGAAGCTAATTTTTTTTAATTATTTTTTATTCTGTAGTCTTTATTAAAATTGTCGTTCAATAACAATTAACATAAGTTTTTATTTATTTATTTTTTGTAGTCCTCGTTGATCAATAAAACTAACAAATAGTAACTAAAATTGGTCAATCTTAACTAACGTATGTTTTTTTTTCCTATAGTCCTTGTTGATCAATAACAAAGAGTGACTAAAATTGTCGTTCAATAACTATTAACGTCATTTTTTATACAGTCTTTGTTGGTTATAAAACTATAAAATTAGGTTTTCTATTTGTTTAATAGGGTAAATATGTCATATAACCTTATGGATTAACTTGAGTTAATAAAAGAGTCATTGTTAGTCATAAAAGTATAAAATTAGGTATAAATTAGCCATTACATCAATTATGATATCTAAATTGTATATTTTGTGAATAAATAGGCCCAAAAAATCATTTCCCACTTTTCTTCTGTTAAGGCATTCATTTCGATACATCATCATTAAGGGACGGCCCCACGGCGATCTGAACATGTTTCTTCAGCTAGACCGTTCAGCTACAAAATATGGCTTCATCATCGTGGAAGTATGAAACCTTACTCACTTGCCACTTGAATAGCTTCAATGCTAATCCCTCTAAGCTGCGGAACTTTGGACATTAGACAAAACATGTTTATAATATTGTTTACAAATTACAATGGACCTTTCAACTGTTAGCTTTGCAGCAATGTTTTGGGTGACGGGAAAAGTCAATTAGCAAGCTCGACATATAACCGGCAGAGTACTATTGAGCAACTTTGCGCAAGCAAATCAAATAGTAAGCAGAAATAACCATTAAAACAGAACAATACTGCAACTGTCAATCTCTAAACATGGATCATTCTTGTCAGTCAGAGGCTCGAAAATACTAAACACTGATTGTAACCAAGATACAAAAGTTAGCTTACTATCAAATATCATGATTCTGAAGTTGATTCATGCTTTAGACATTACACTGAATGTAAAATGTGCAATAACCAGCTCAACAGGTAAGAAGAAATGGCCCGCAATAGTCCAAACAATACAGAAACTCCTTAGAAAAAAAGTGAACGGAGTAATTTTAGGGGCACATCATATTTATACAGTGAGCATCCATCGATATCAAGCATTCCAAAGCTCCTGGTATGTCTTCAAAAAGTTTGGCACGCTTCAATACTCCTGATATATTTCAAACAGTTCAGCACACGATACATTTCTTAGATGATCTTGTTTCTGATATCCTCAAGCTTCTTCAATATTTCCCCTGGAGTCCTATCCAATTCATCAGCAATCTTCCTCTGCAAATCTGGAGGCAGAGTGGGAAATTGCTCACAGAGATCACCGTCGATTACATCCTGCAAAAATTAGTTAAAAAATTGTGGCGTTAGTGCAAAGCTTAACAATATAGAGCTGCTTCCAATTAGCTTTCTAAATAAGAAACAATGCAGAGAAATCAGGCTAGACTGCTAAATGCCATAATATATTAGGCTATACATTTATATATGTGATAAAGCATCACTAGAATTTATAACGTCTTAACCAACACATCAAGATGTACAACACAGCTACATGGACAGAATAACTGACTAAAATACACAAGTGTAATATGTAACCCGATTATGTATTTCTGAGAGTCCAAAACATGGTCACAAGTACCCAAAAGGTGTGAACAATATATGCAAATATTAAGAGTGAGAAAATCCACAAAACCTCTAACAAAATAATCATGCTTTTTGAAGACGCACCAAGTAACATGTTATGAATCGCCTCATTTCATTTTGTAGAACTATGGCTTGATAACTACTAGCAGAACCATATTATCCAAAGTAAAAGATTTACCTTCACTGGGAAATAGGCAGATCTAAAAGCCATGTGATCTCTTCCACACAAAGGTGGGTGTTCTTGCCTCATATGCATCTCCAAGTGAGAAAAGAAGTCCACATCCTCTCTGGAAGTGAACGCCAGCAGCGCCCCTAAGCTTCCCATTACCGTACCATAAATGATGCACTCACCACCTCCTGGTATGAGAGATGCCTTCTGCAAGCAAGTTACAACATCACCTACATGGAACTGCACAATCTCTTCCACCTTGTTGGGAGCCCCATTTAACTTCCCCTGCTCCCACTTTATCTTCCCACCTGTTGGATCTTCTTCAATCTCATCTGACACGTCCTGGGGTAAGCGTACAAAGTACACATTACCAAACTTGTCAGCACCTGCCATGGTATCAAAATCTATATGGTATGCTGTTGTAAGCCACCTAGGAACACTATCATCAGCAAATATATAGAGCTGATTCTCATCTCTCCTATATTTGCAGTAATGGAATGACTGCACCATCAGACAATTAGCACTGTTAGCAACAAGCAAATAAAGATGATAAGTACGGCAAACTACTAACATATTATTTCAAGTTATCAATACTGTTACGAAATGGAATAGTATTCCAAGAAATGCACATTAGCATGAAGAAACATACTATACATGCCACTGTATCAATAGAACAGGCATGTCACTAAAGGGAGAAAAAGAAAATAATTGCATTTGGCATACTCAAAGCGGTATTTGACATGCTGACCTTTAGAGAGGTCACTGCCAATACATATTTCAATAATACGAAAAATGGAGTTCAACCTTGCTATTGATATTTTCCAAACAATAAATAATAGGAATGCAATGTAAGGGATGAGGGAACAAAAAAATATATATCTCAGCTGCAACCCCTCAAATTACCCCTACAAACGAACAACACAAGATCATGTAGAAATGGACACAAACAAAAATAAGATCTAACCAGCTAAGTCAACTCATTGGAAATTCCACATACATTTTCTTTCCTTTTTTTTGAAGGCTCAATTCCATTGTAATTTTGAGTGAGATTTTTTTTTTTTTGGAAGGTGAGCTGGGTTTTTAAGGATCCCATAACCTATCAACTGGGCGACCTATAGGTCAACACCCATTAGAAAGTAACAATTTTGAGTGAGATTGCCCACCCCAAAGGTCAAGACTGATCTATATAATAGCAGCTAACTCTCCAAACTTGTAATTCTAATTCCTCATTCGAGAAAACCCTACAATCCCATAAATTACCCAAAACATCGTATGCAAATCTGGAAGAGAAACTTGTGGACAAATACCCCGAGCCCTGACCATTACACCAACTGAAAATATAGCATTTACTTTTTAAAACCACCTCTGGAGTGATCCCCTCTAAATGTCTAAAAATCCAACCAAATACCCTGAAGGACAGCAAAGAAAATCATATGTCAAACCTTTTAACACCTTGGAAACTATGTAGTAAATGCGGATAACCGATGTAAGATTAAGCGGATTAATCGGTCTACTTTTTCGAATTATGCATTTTTATATCCTCACTCAGTGTTCTAAAAATCGGCCTAGGCGGTAGAAAAACGCCCAGATCAATGGCTGAGCGGGTTCTGGGCAGCCTAGGCAGCGTCTGGGCTGCCTAGGCGGTTTGTGCGAGTTTTTATTTATTTAATAAGGCTGATTGTGTTCTTATTTTATTTCTTTCCTCTTTTTTAGAAATAAACAATTTTATTATTTTTTATTCAGTATATGTCTAAATGTAGCAAAGGATAATTACTTAATGGAATTCTCAAATGATCTGACGGTATCAATTTTAGTAATATAGATTTTATCAAACATGACTGAGGTTATTCATGCAATTTGAAGAAAAATAAAAAAGTAGGTTTGGATATTTGTCAACAAATTCAACTTTGTACAAAGTACCCATCATGACCAACTTCAGTCAACTCACATTTGAGTTTTAATAAATTTTGTTCATGATTGTTAATTTTTCATGTTTTTAAATTTTGCATATGTATCTTGGCATTAAATTGGATGTAATTGATAAGGTATTATGCTTAACTTTTGTAAATTATTAAAGTTATGATATAAAACCTAAGACCGCCTAGGCACCTGCTCGCCACCCGGCCACCGCCTAACGCTTTTTATTACACTGCCCTCGCTAATGTAAATTGTAACAAATAACATATATTGACAACAAAGATTAATAAGACAATACTAGGCAAGTATTATAGAGCAACAAAAGTAATATTATGTAGCAAATTATGAAATCATGTCCAAAACATCCACATATATAACAACTATCACTACCCAACAGGACGACAACCACCACCCAACAGAACAATCTCGATTTATCACAGTTTTTTTTATGACTCACCGATTAATCGGTGACCGCTAAATACATAGTTCGGATCGTCTACCCCTGATTTACACTAAATCACCGATTAACCGCCGCATAAATAACCGAGCTTTGAAGAAATGGGCCCAATTTTTCATGAATAAAATAACTCCCACACTTTATTAGGCAATGTTTGAAATCCTGATTCGCCAATAAAAAAATTTTAGACAGAAGATGAAAAAGAGCAATGAAGCTAAAGAAATGGGCAGCCAATAACAATATATACATGCCTGGTGATGAAGAGGTTGCATCAAATATTACACAAGCATATTAGACGTTATGCATCAGGTAGATGTCAAAAACCAAAACTCCAACTTTTTGTTATATTTTACGAAATTTGCAGACATCATACAAACACCTCTTTACAGAACACTTCACAAGAATTCAATCAGAGCCAAACTCCAACTAGAACCAGAAGTTACAAGTTAGAACCTTTCTAGAGAGCCCGGCCAGCCCAATACCATCCATCATCCTAGAGATGCTGAAAATGACCCAATCTCTAGGGTGATGGATGGTATTGGGCTGGCCTGGCTCTCTAGATTTTCTGTACAAGTTATTCAGAACTTCTATTTCTGACGCTCTGGTACAAGACTTGATGCTTACTAGTTTCTGAAGTGACTACAAGAGTTGCCCTAGTTCCGATTCTTCTCATTCAGAACTTTGATTCTCATTAGAACAAAAAACAAAACACTTATTTTTGCAAGGTTCTGTTTCAGCAAAATGTGTGGAGCAATTTCTGAAGGGCTCACTAGAGGATGGATTGTCTAACAACTAGTAAACTATGTTTGCTGAAGTTGTTCCACTCACAGTAATTTCCCCTTTCTTCATACATAGTGGCTTCAAATGTTTTCACAGATAAAAATTGTGTTTCATTCATCTTACATCAAAGAATTAGATTCCAATTTATCAAAGTTAACCAAAAATAATAACTATTAATGATAAACATTATAAGCTAAGGGAAAAATATTACCAAAATATTCGAAACCATCTAGGGATGGAACTGATTGAGAAGGAAAGAGTTCCTTCCCCTCAATATAATTCGGCAGGGACAACACCCTCTTGTTGTGCGCCTGTGTCTAAACCGAATGTGGTGTATTGTTCCACTTCCAGTTATTTGAGGGCAGAGTAAAAAAAATCTTAATTTTCAAATCAATCAATAATGCGCTTCCTCTTTCTAAAGTTATCTTCACTAAGGAACTTTTTGAGAATAGACGTACACTTAAAAATAATGATAACAAAGGGGCATTGGTACAGTTCTCAAAATACTTGAAGAGGATGCCTTGAAACAAGCCTCTAATCAAGAATTTACCCAAACAGTTGCCAATGCAGTATGACAATCCCCATTTGCAAAAGTTTAAGGGGGTCAACAATTATGTCCAAAGGAGCAACTGGGTTTTTGAATCCCCAACCACTCAGATTCCATAGCTAATGGGAGTGGTAAGAATGAGAAATTGTTAATAGTCCGATATATAGACTGAAGCTCAAGGTAGGCACCACAGTTGCATCTAGCTATATAACATAGCTAGATGGCACCTAATCTAAAGTGTACATAAAAATGGAGTTAGCTCTGTTACAGAAAACACCCCAGTGCATGGATAAAGCAGAATGTTGCAAGCTAGGGAATTAAGGGCATACCTCTTGGATGTCACCTACGTAAATCCGGTCACGATAGGTATGAATAGAGCATATTGTATTGGGAAAGAGCTTATTCTCACATTTCCGGAGCAGTTTTTTCTTTCCCAAATCATATAATCTGAGCACAGGACCTATACCAGCGAGTAATCTTCCTTGATAGTGGCACAAAGCAAGAGGAACACCTTCAACTTGTGTCTTGTGCAAAAGTTCAAGAGCCTTTCCATCATCTACAAATCTATAAATGTGAATATATCCTGCTTCAAAATTTCTCTTGGGCCAAAACTGCAATCCCTTTGCCGTTCCAACAGCAAGAAGAGTTCCATACTCCTTATCATGAAAATTTACAGTACATACACTGAATGCAGCTTCATTGTCTTGAAGCTCCAGCAAACATGTCGTTTGGACTGCCTTCGCATCAAGAACTCTGATGCAAGAAACCCACTTTTCTGATTCTGCCTTAGGATAGCCATACTGCTCATCGGAAAGAGGATCATCCTTATCCTCATCGTCTGCACCATTCTCCATCTGCTCCCCATTACCATTTTCATTCTCTCCCATCCCTGCAGCCTCCAAGCATTCTTTTCTTGCTGTTTCACGCTCTTCTGCAGTGAATGCTCCTTGGTCACTCTCAATGATCACTAACGATTTTTTCTTAGGATGGATAACAAATTTTCTGGGTGTGTATCTCAAAGGGATCACAGTTTCATTAAATGTCTCTCCTAGGCGCTCTATCGTAAAAACCCTCAACGCATCTCCAGCAACGGCAACCACACCCTCAGCACACTGATCAGATGAAAATGAAGCTGCATACTCAAGGGTCTCGTATGAAAGAGGTGTCAGCAAGAAATGACCTTGGTGAATATACCCCAACCAAGGCCGACTCGAGAGGCAAAGCATAGCTCTTCGCTCTCGAACAATGCAAGCAAATAGCTTAGGGGCTCTCAAACCTAAGAAACGAGAGCGCGTATCTGAAAGCTGACCTGTCACCATATCAACGACAGTTCTGAAAAGAACTCCATTCTGTAAACCAGCATTAAGAAAAACACTAGCCGGATGATCTGCACCATCCTCACCACCAACTGATGCTTGCACTTCAAGGAGTAGTAAAGATTCTGGAGAAGAAGACACACTTTGTACACTCAAAACTTGCATGCAATCGTCGGGGTCTAGTGACAAGATGCGGATCGTGTTGTCATAGGATCCAACTGCAAGAAATCGGGACCTCTGTCTTCCTTCAGGAACTGGGGCAATATCTAAACATGCCACGTCTCCAGACATTTCATGCTTCTCAACTTCCATCAAATTACCTGTGATGTCCATCTCAAAGTATATAAGCTCACCTCCGCTGAGAGCAATAACCACTTGAATTCTATTAGATGCCACCTTCACAATGGTCCTCTTCCCTGGAGTTTTCCACTCATTGATACGCCCATCTTCCCTAATATGCCTGATGCCATTTGGGTGGACTTGCATTAGGGAGTCATCTCCTAACAATGAAACAGCAAGTGAAGGAGTGGTATCGAGAAACCCACTGTCACTGACTTCTTCAACGGTCTCACCAATCGAAAGTACAAGGGTTGCATTTGCAAATGACACAACAATATAGGCATCAAACTCATCATTCACATTCTTCTTTACTGTCCAGACAGCACTTGGGATACCAGGGAGTTGTGACACAGCCATTTCACTGACAGCCAATCCCGGTCTAAGTATCCTAAGGGACGAACGAGGGCCTCGACCACAAAGTGAGAATATTTGAGGAGTCTCTTCCTCGAATAAGTTTATGACCTTCATGTCCATCAAAGGCATCAGACTCTCGACCTGGTCAATCCTCACAAGATTCTTAAGTCCCCTAGGCTGGAAAAAGACTGGTTGATAACCGTCTTCCGTTTCCATCAACGTCGCAGATGAAGACTCCACATCAGCATCATCTCCTATAGCCTTAAACTGATATAAACCATGATTGCCAAACTCCGAAGCAGCAAATAGAAATCCCGTCTTTAGTACACACATTGCAGCTGTAACTGGCATAGTATCAAAGTATTTAATCTTCAATTCACTGACTCTATCATTATCATGCTCCAACGTCACCTTAAAAACATCCCCATATTCCGTCTGCAACAAAAAGAAAAACATCGACTTCTGCTTATGCGTCGCAGCAGACACAATCAAAACCCCACGCTCCGCAGGCAAATCAGCTCTTCTTGGAATAACAGCCCTAACATCCGGATGCCCCTGATTCTTATAAATAACAAAATTCTCCGCACAAACAAGCACCCCACTAGGCCCATCTGCTCCTCCGGGCACCGTAACAAGCATATTCGCCCCATTATCAATTGGCTCCGACCACTTCCTCGAGACATGATTCAACCCAAGATCAAGCTCATAAAACGTCAAATTCTTCTGCGCATCATTCGCAGCCTGCCCAGTAGAGTCCTGATCTGCCTCCGAATAATCCAGCTCAATTGCTGCAAATATCGGGTTATCAAACCCGCAATCCACCCCAGCAATCGAATAAACCACCGTATGTGACTTATGAGCCTCTAACGGTGACGAAATGGTTAACCTAGCTGATGTGTCCCTATTCAACACATACACTAACTTCTGCTTCTCACAAGCCCCAATCATCACTGCCCTACCCTTTGGGTCGACCGCCAAGTACTGTCCAGGCACAATCCTCCTACACCCAGACTTCCCAAAGGTCTCCTGATGAATTTTATCAAAAACATTTTTCTCTTTATTATACTCCAATATCACTATTCGCCCCGAATCGGAACCCACGACTATATAATCTTTCTGACTACCAGTTAATCTAAACTGAGCTAATGACCGAATTGCACCGAAAACTTCAACAGAAAGTATGGTTTGAATCTTACCGCTCTCATCGGGTCGAAGAAGGTCGAGAACTTTGCCTCTCGCCACGACAATCTCCTGTGTCTTGCCTCCTACGAAGTTGCCGTTCGTAGCGCACACAATGCCAGTGGCTTGCTGGAGGGTTAGACTGTAGAGATACATAGTGGGTCGAATTCGAAGCAAGAACCCTAATTTCTTTGGGGTTTATGGTGAAGGGGAGATTTGATGAGGTGGGTTGGGACGAATTTGTGGTGAAGATGGAGGAAATTAGGGTTTTGGAGGGGTGGAGATAGATGAAAATTAGGTTTTTGTGTGGAACATTTTGGGAGAGTTGAAGAGTGAGTTTTTGAATAAACCCTAGTTCGTCCGGTGATTCTCTAGTCAGTGAACTTGGTTGTTCTTTTGCTATGTGCATCCAGAAGAACCACCTAGAGCACCAGAAATGAGAAATTACAAAAAAAAAAAAAAAAAATTGGATAAGAAATGAAAAAAAAATGCAATAGAATTCGATTCGGGCTTAAAGGGGGACAAAATTTATATTTTGATATTTCATTTGACATCCACTTAGTTTTATTTACACTTAAAAATACTACACACATACGACTAAATAAAAATTGTATCATCAGTTTCGTTCGAGCTAAAATTTTGAGAAAATTTACAAACTTATCTAAAAAATAATTTGTTAAAATTTCATCTTATTTAGACATACGTGATTTGAAATATGCGTTTTAAAATGTCACGGGTGGATTTCTCTTTCATAGTCACGAAATGAGCGGGAGCCTACTTTGGGCTTGACACAAGCCGACCAAAAGCCAATGACGATCGCCTGACCAAAATGTCCAATTCTTAAACACCTCCAATGACCATTAATACATAATTCAAAGAGAAAATCTAAATCGGTAAACCTTTGACAAGTTATTTTTAGTGATAATTCATAATTTTCCTTATAATTTTATTTTAAATAATTAATAAACATTTTTTTAGTTGTTATGGACTCACGATTCGAAACAAAAACCCTAATTTCTTTGGGAGTTGCATGCTCGTCTCTTTCCGGTGGCTAGAATTATTTAGGGCCGGAACTTGAACAAGCCCAAAAGGTTCTTAATGTTTTGGATTCTGACTTATGGTTGGGTTTGGGTTTTTGGGCTTTGCAATTGAATTGGGTTATCATCTTTTCAAACTTTGGATAGGCTTGGGCTTCACTGAATTCAAGCCATGGATTTTCAAGTTCAACAATTTTTTTATTAAAGGATTCATTTGCGAGTAAAGTTTTTTTTTTCTTTATTATATTTTTAAAAACTCCCAAATTACTATTAAAAAATTGCAAATTAAAAACTTATCTTCGGCTTTTATTAGTAAGTATAAATACTTTCAATGACATGCTTAAATATAAATATTGATGCATCCAAATCCTGTCTCCTGTAAAGTCCGATCTGTAAAACAAATGTTAGATTACCAAAGACCATCTATTTGGTGGCTGAAAGCACTCTGATGCTTAAGTCAGTAATTCTGTTGGAGATAGAAGTAAATCTGGAAATAACTAAGTTAAAATTGTATATATTTGTCGAATGTTCCATTTATCTTATATAATAGTCGTTATCAATTCTTCGTGCGACTTAAGCATATAAGGCTCATTGAGGAAAGACGTTCTTTATAACAGTCTGCTCCTTTATGAAGATGCATCTTTGGAGAGTAACTCCCTCCACGATTCTTTTTCTCTGTAATGTTCCTCATCTTAAACGAAAAATTTTGTTGAGTTTGGATTTGGGCCTCTAACTATGATTTATTCTGATGAATCGTGTTTGGGCTTTTACGATTGAATCCTCTCTTTTTAGGCTTTGTGAGTTAACCTGGTCTCGAAATATATTGATCATCGTGATTGGCGATCTCTGTCGTCATCGTGATGACATCCATGAATGCATATGACATGTTCATCATCATGAATGCATGGTGTTGCACGCCTCACTTTACATGAAAAAAAAGGTATAATTAGAATATAAATAAAAGCAAAGTACTCCACTTATTAGTGGAAAACAAAAATGTGACCATGACTGGTAGCTGATCAATCAACCGACGAGCATAAAAGGTGATTAAGCCAAATAGAGAAAATATCGATAGAAAATATTAGAGCTTTCGGGACCCTAATCTTTCTTCAGACAACATTTTCAATGAGGTTAATCAAATATTCTAAAGTTCAATTAATATCTCATTAGTATTTGATGAACAGAAATTAAAGAAGGTGTTTTGAAGAAGTTGTTGGTCTAGATTTGAACAGAGAAAAAGATAAGGAAAGGAAGGCAGAGTTGTGAAGGCATCAGATTCTGTACATTTGTTGATGAGAAGTGAAGAAGATGGGATAAGAAAAAAAGTAGCTTTGTGTCTTCATATATTGGAGGCAGACCACAGAAGAATTTATTCTGAAATAATGAATCAGATTTTGTTCTTCCTCCACTTCATGATACCCTATAGGCTCATAAACAAGTATATGTTGAGATTTACATCTTTCCGAAACTAAGGATTCACATATTATTGTGTAAAATTCATATCCCATTTCCAATGTGTTGAGTCACATGACTTCATTTTTAATCCATTTACGGCATGACGGTTTCAGAAAATCCGACCGTTACCTTGTCTCTTGCACTAGGAAAACCCTGGTTTGGAGGGTTCAACAACAATCCCTCATTGATATACAGAGTGTTCATTCAACTCATTGAGCACTGAAAAAAAAGATATAAAGAAAACAGATGAAGCTAAAGTTAGAGACTTACCTCAGCTAAGTCTGGTCTGGACTCTTCAAAATCAGCCATGGTTTTGAAACTACTATTGTCTTACATGTTAACTTCCTCCTACGATAATTTAATTTTGAAGTTATTTAACAAATGATTATGATCAAATAAATGTTTTCAGAATATGTATGTATATCAATTAGTTAGTGTTGTTCTATGAGTCTTGATCCCGATATAGATTATTCCTTTTATCGTTTTCTTATCCAACCATGTATTTCAGGCATGTTTGAGTTATAGATAGGACAATAAAACTATAAAAGATCATAGCGGATATTATATTCCTATAAAGTAAAAATCGAAACTAAAGGTAAGGGTCTTGCTTGTAAAAAAACAAAAAAAAATCGAACTTCTATATTACATCAGTCAAAAATACTAAAAAATCAAGTTTTTGCAATCAGGATGACGTAATTTTGAAAGAATGATGAAATTTTCAAAGTGTTATGTGTATCTCGAGGTTGTAAAAAACCTTATCTAATGATGCCATATCATCCTGATTGCACAACCTGATTCCCTAACCTCTGCATGACGCAAATGATTTAATAGAATGGCCTAAAATATTTGGTCGATCAATTTGAATTGATTTTTGTTTTTTATGAGTTTTTTTCCTGGTGCAATCATCTGGATCTTTTTATCTTAGAATGCCGATATTGAGATGGATGTAAGAATAAAATTTTCATTTTTAACCTTTTTGGTGGGCCATTGTTTTTTTTTTTTTTTCTCTGCTCTGTCCTCACAAAATAAAAAGGCAAATCACACTACCTAACAAGAGAAGTGTCTCTTCTCTTCTTCTCTTCATTTCATTTAAGCATCATTATCACTTTCAATCACCAACCAAAAAAATGAAAGCAAAAGATCTCTTCTGCACATCAGAAGCTTCAACAGCCATATGTTCAAGCACAGATCATCAACAACACCACTCCCTACTTCACCATGGCAATAGCATTAGCAATAGTCGAGCCATTGATCGACACAACCCGCACTTGAGAGACCCAAGAAGATCAAGACTAACAACAATCAAACCTTCTTCGTCCACCCCTTCTACTTCTACCGCGTCTTCCTCTTCTTCTTCTTCTTCTTCCGCGACTCCTTCTTCTTCTCTAACTATTATTGAACATCCTTCCAAGCCTCCAAAGCCTACTAAACAAAAAGGTTACAAGAGCCATAAGAAGAAAAACAATAAGAACAAGAGCACTTACAACTCATCTGATGATCCTTTTATCAATAGTCCTACTGGGTCATCTAGATACCTATTGAGTGACTCTGTCTTCTTGGATGTCTTCTCCGAATTCGATCCAGATTCTGCATTAGTATCCATTGATCCACATGATTTTGATTCTGCATTAGTATCCATTGATTCACATCATGACTTCCCTTCTCCGAAACCTTCAACATCTTCTCCTTCTTCAAGTACTGCATCTCATGATCAGGTTTGTTTCTACTTTCACCATTTTTATTATTTTTATGGTCATGGCTTGATTTTTTTTTTTTGCTTTCTCTTTTTCATTTCTAGGTTGTAGTTTTGAGGGTGTCTTTGCACTGCAAAGGCTGTGAAAGAAAAGTGAGGAAACACATCTCCAAAATGCAAGGTAAATAGTAATAAAGTAATTTAAATAAAATTCCCTAATTTTTCTTCATCACCATTTTTATTATGATAGAAAAATATAACTTAGTTTGATCATTTTGAAGGGGTGAGATCATTTAGCATAGATTTTCCCACAAAGAAGGTCACCATTACCGGGGATGTGACTCCAGTAGGCGTGCTCTCAAGTGTCTCAAGAGTGAAAAATGCCCAATTCTGGCCATCTTCGTCGGTATCATCAGACACCAGCCTAGCTCACTGATCTATCAAGGAATTTTCATTTTGTTTTTTAAATTACTGTTAGGGTTATGTGAGTGTAAAGAAATCTAATAGAATGTTCTAATGTAATGTAATGTAATCAAAATCAAATTAAAGTTTCACAATGGAATCAGAATCCAAACCTAGAATGGTTAAAGGAAAGTTACAAAAGGTAAATGCTTGTTTGATTCTGTTTTCATAATCATGATTTATTTGAATTATGAAGTGTGTTTGGTACTACTCTGTGTTCTAAAAACAAGAATTTATACCTGAAATTCTACGTAGCACCTCGAGATTCATGAAATACAAATATCGAAGACTATTGAACAGTTTGAACCGTCGTTCCATTCACCCGGTGAAGTTCAACTATGATCACTCATTCACTCCCATTCGTACTTTCGATGAGGAGATTCAAACTCTTATAAATGTTCTACATATTCTCCAAATCTAATAATAGTTTTATGACCTAAAATTGATACCCTTGTTTACATTCAACTTCTTAACAATCCCTACATTTCATTTTTTGACATTCATACCTTAGTAACTTACATCTTCTCTACAACTCATATGTCTTTAAGAATGGATGACTACTATTTCATACAGATTTCCTCGCAGACGACCTCTACATTATCATCAAAATCCGTTTTTGATACTTTTGGGACTACTGGCTACACGGATTTTGGTTCTCCAAACTATTATGTAAACTGCACATCCTCTCAAGGATGAAGCCATTTCGAATTTTTTTTTTTTAACCCTTAATCAAATCTTGAGGGAAAATTATTGCTCAATGATAGAAACATTCACTTGTTCACTATTTGCCTCAACACATCAACAAAACAATGAAAGCAACAGAGACAGCCATAGATATTTTTACTTACCATCCCTTATCTTCTTTTTTTGCTTTTTGGGATTTTGGAAGCTTTCGGCACTTCTTATTCAGGCAGACATCTTTTTCTCTTCAATCTTTTTGCAAACAAACAGATTGAATGAAGATTGAAGAGACAGATCCATGAAGTAGAGGTTTGCATCAATTTGACTTTAGTTGATATATATGAACACCTTAATTTGCTCAATTAGATAAATGAAAAATGGATTATAAGTCAAAAGATCCCAACTCTGTCCATAATTTATCGGAGTAATACTTTAGGTCTCTGTCGTTTGTAGGGCCTTCAAATTTGAAGTTTTGATATTTTTACATTGAAAAATAATGGTTTTGTTTCTTGGAAAAAAAAGTTTTCTTGAAAAAAAAAAAAAAGAGTGATACTACGGTGCCTGGTGTTGTGCCTGGTCAATCCTACGGTGCCTGGTCTGCACCAGGCACAACACCAGCCATAAGCCCGGTGCACTTAAAAAAAGCCCAAAAAAAAAATTTGTTTTCTTAATTTTTGTTTGCAAAGAATAGAAATTATTAATAACTTTGGGTAAATTATGATGGTTTTATATTTTATGTATGTATGAAATTATTTGTTTACAATATAACCAATATTTCACTTTCCTTCTTACATTTTTAGAGTTAATTAATAAAAGGGAAGCAAGCCCAAAAGGCAAAACAATCATTTAGAATAATATTTAGGAGATTTTTGCCTCCAGAAATCATCCACTGCAAATTTAAAATAGGTTGTGTTTAGAGATTATATTGGAAAATAAATTTATAAATAGAATTTTTTATTATGAGAATAATAACCCATGGAATTTGAGAACCACAAAAAAGGGAAAAAAATCGTGAAAGTGCTACAGAAAAATTGTTTGCTAATGAATTAGTTTCCGATTTTCGTCTCTCAAATCTCTATTTAAGAATAAACTTTTACGTAAAAAAAAAAAAACCATACAAGCAATTACTAGCAATTAAGTATGGAGATCAAGATGTCTAAGCTTGTGTTTATGTTGGTGTGCTTTTTCTTGTTGGGCTTGGGAAGTTCTTCAGCAAGAAAGATGGGTTCTTCGCGAGCATTGTCTTCCGGTTCTACAAAAACTCCGTTTCGATTCCATAGGCTGCCCAAAGGCCCTGTTCCGCCGAGCACACCATCTCCTGGTATTGATAAAAAGCCACCAAGCTCACCTCCAGGCTTGGTATTTCAAACGATGCCCAAAGGACCTGTTCCACCAAGTGTGCCGTCCCCGGGCATTGATAAAAACCCACCACCACCAGGCTTGGTATTTCAAACGCTGCCCAAAGGACCTGTTCCACCAAGTGTGCCGTCCCCGGGCATTGATATAAACCCACCACCACCAGGCTTGGTATTTCAGAAGCTACCTAAAAATGTCCGTATTCCATGGAGTGCTCCGACTCCAAGGATCAATGATCCATTGAGCAACTAATATGAATGAAAATCCATTTTCTAGTTATTATTTTTTATTTAAATAAAGGAGTCATTAGTATAGTTAGTAAGTTCACGAATTATATTCATACTATTCGTAATGAAAAGGATTTCTATAAAAAAAAATGTATTATACTTCATCTTTTTCAATAATAATTCGTGTATATTTGAATCTTGATGATAAACACATAATTTCGTATTAAACATTTTCCAAATTGTAGTTTGCAATTATTGTTCTAATTTATAGAAAAATAGCAAATGTTTTCTATAAAAAGAATTCCAATAACCAAATCTCATTTGTAGGATAAGGAAAAGGTCAAAATGAAGGATTTGGTTTCCAATTTTAATCAGTCAACTCAATAGTCAACTTTTCAATTTAAACAAGTAATTGCAAATTAGAAGGTGTAGTAATTAATTTTGATAAACAGATTAAAGGGTAAGGTCAGTCAACACTCACTCAACATCTCTATATAAAATCCATCTTGAGAAAAAAAAAAAAAAAAAAACTCCACAAGAAAAAATGGAGATCAAAAGGTTTAGTTTTGTGTTCTTTTTGGTATTTGTGTTCTTCTTTGGTTTGGCAAGTTCTTCACGCATACTATATTCAGGACCTTCGCGACGTTCACCACCACCACCATCTCCATCTAAGACACCATGGTGGTTCCAAAAGCTACCGAAAGGTGTCTCAATTCCACCAAGTGGACCGAGTACTTCGGCTAATATTCCTCCACCGCCAGAATATTTAAATTAATGTAGTACATCATGAACCGTAAGGTTTTGTAGAAAAAATATATATATTGATAATAAAAGATGTTTGATTTGTGTATATTTATCTCTCCTAATTGTATTTATTGTTGTTATATATATGTTTTTTTTTGTCAAACACGAAGATTTTTATTGAAGATCAGAGGGAAACATGCGTTAAGCAAATCCATGAACCTCACTAGACTACCCTATTTTAAAAGCCTTAACGAGTCAATTTCTGTCATCAACAATGGAAGGTGAGAGGTCTAAGCTAGTGATCATGTATATGTTTGTTTTCATGTTGCTGGAAATGGGAAGTTCTTCAGCAAGAATTCCGAGTCCTTCAATGGGGCACGAAAGAACGGAACTTGAATATGTTTCAGAGGTATTGTGTTCTGGATCCTCCGATCACTCACAACACCATCAGATGTACTAACACAATCCTACAAACTTCCCAAAGGCGTCCCTGGTCTATGTAGTGCACGGTCATTTAAGCATCATTTTCACTTTCAATCACCAACCAAAAAAAATGAAAGCAAAATATCTCTTCTGCACATCAGAAGCTTCAACAGCCATATGTTCAAGCATAGATCATCAACAACAACACCACTCCCTACTTCACCATGGCAATAGCAATAGTAGAGCCATTGATCGACACTACCTGCACTTGAGAGACCCAAGAAGATCAAGACTAACAACAATCAAACCTTCTTCGTCCACCCCTTCTACTTCTACCGTGTCTTCCTCTTCTTCTTTTTCTTCTTCCGCGACTTCTTCTTCTCTAACTATTATTGAAACAACCTTCCAAGCCTCCAAAGCCTACTAAACAAAAAGGTTACAAGAACCATAAGAAGAAAAACAACAAGAACAAGAGCACTTACAACTCATCTGATGATCCTTTTATCAATAGTCCTACTGGGTCATCTAGATACCTATTGAGTGACTGTCGTCTTGGATGTCTTCTCCGAATTCGACCCAGATTCTGCATTAGTATCCATTGATCCACATGATTTTGATTCTGCATTAATATCCATTGATTCACATCATGACTTCCCTTCTCCGAAACCTTCAACATCTTCTCCTTCTTCAAGTACTGCATCTCATGATCAGGTTTGTTTCTACTTTCAACATTTTTATTATTTTTATGGTCATGACTTGATTTTTTTTTTTGCTTTCTCTTTTTCATTTCTAGGTTGTGGTTTTGAGGGTGTCTTTGCACTGCAAAGGCTGTGAAAGAAAAGTAAGGAAACACATCTCCAAAATGCAAGGTAAATAGTAATAAAGTAATTTAAATAAAATTCCCTAATTTTTCTTCATCACCATTTTTATTATGATAGAAAAATATAACTTAGTTTATCATTTTGAAGGGGCCGGTGAGATCATTTAGCATAGAAGGTCACCATTATTGGGGATGTGACGCCAGTAGGCGTGCTCTCAAGTGTCTCAAGAGTGAAAAATGTCCAATTCCGGCATCATCAGAGTAAGTTTTAGTAATGAATTTCACACCATTATCGATGTTGAGTGTTCTTATTTATAACTCAACTATTGTGTTTCATAGTTATAGATATGTGAAAATTGTTACAAATATGAAGAGATATGATATAGTTGTTACACCACATATGAGGGGATATGATATAGGTTGTTACAAAATGAGTTATTGTTATTTGACTAAGTATCTAAGACTCTTTATTGAGCTGGTCTCTTTGAGTTCTGGCAACTTGTCGATAGTTTGATTTGAAACCAATGGATTTGGTCCGCAAATTGAGTGTTGTATCCTGGACGGTTAACTTGTTTTGTAGTAATTGGAAACGTGACATGTTTAGTCCCTTGGTAAAAATATCAGCAAGTTAATCTTTGGTAGATATGAACCGTACATCAAATTGTCGACGGGACACTCGTTCTCGAACGAAATGGTAATCAATCTCGATATACTTAGTACGAGCATGAAATATCGGATTGACTGTTAAATATGTGGCCTCCAAATTGTCATACCACATTATAGGAGGAGATGAAGTAACACCATAGTATCGGTGGAGATGAAGTAATCAATCAGTCACCAGCCTAGCTCACTGATCTATCAAGGAATTTTCATTTTGTTTTTGTAATTACTATTAGGGTTATGTGAGTGTAAAGAAATCTAATAGAATGTTCTAATGTAATGTAATCAAAATCAAATTAAAGTTTCACAATGGAATCAGAATACAAACCTAGAATGATTAAAAGAAAGTTGCAAAAGGTAAATGCTTGTTTGATTCTATTTTCATAATCATGATTTATTTGAATTATGAAGTGTGTTTGGTACTACTCTGTGTTCTAAAAACAAGAATTTATACATAAAATTCGATGTAGCACCTCGAGATTCATGAAAAACAAATATCGAAGACTATTGAACAGTTTGAACTGTCATTCCATTCACCCAGTGAAGTTCAACTATGATCACTCATTCACTCCCATTCGTACTTCCGATGAGGAGATTCAAACTCTTATAATTGTTCTACATATTCTCCAAATCTAATAATAGTTTTATGACCTAAAATTGATACCCTTGTTTACATTCAACTTCTTAACAATCCCTACATTTCATTTTTTGACATTCATACCTTAGTAACTTACATCTTCTCTACAACTCATCTATCTTTAAGAATGGATGACTACTATTTCATACAGATTTCCTCGCAGATGACCTCCACATTATCATCAAAATCCGTTTTTAATACTTTTGGAGTCGACTACACGGATTTTGGTTCTCCAAGCTATTATGTAAACTGCACATCCTCTCAAGGATGAAGCCATTTCGATTTTTTTTTTTTTAACCCTTAATCAAATCTTGAGGGAAAATTATTGCTCAATGATAGAAACCTTCACTTGTTCACTATTTGCCTCAACACATACAACAAAACAATGAAAGCAACAGAGACAGCCATAGATATTTTTACTTACCATCCCTTATCTTCTTTTTTTGGCTTTTTGGGATTTTGGAAGCTTTCGGCACTTTTTATTCAGGCAGACATCTTTTTCTCTTCAATCTTTTTGCAAACAAACAAATTGAATGAAGATTGAAGAGACAAATCCATGAAGTAGAGGTTTGCATCAATTTGACTTTAGATGATATATATATATATGAACACCTTAATTTGCTCAATTAGATAAATGAAAAATGGATTATAAGTCAAAAGGAAATTGTCCTAAATTCAATGGTTAGGTAGGTGTGTGTCCCTTTGCCAATTGATGTTTTGGGTCACTGTGTGTACACACAAACATCTTTTTTTTTTTTTCAAGGTAAAACAAAAAAAAATTATTCCAATAAGCAATGTGAGTAAGGGACTGATCATCTCAATACGAAAAACAAAATTACAAACATCAACAAATAAAAAAGGATCAATAAAACAAAAAAAAAAGATCAAATCTACAAGCTGCCCAAAAATGTCCCGGTTCCACCAAGTGCACCCAGTCCAATTATTCACTATCCCCACTCACCCGCATCTTAACGTAGCATTTAGCCAGGAACGATAAAAACAATTATTAAAAAAAAAACCCTTTCAACCTCGCATTTAATTTGTTTATCTGCTAACAAATTTGAGCTTTTCTTATTGTCGAGGAAAGGGGCGAGGGGGTAGAGTTTTACCACTCATCCCCCTCGAGATTCGAGCAAACGCACATCTCAAAGGTGATGAGCGATCACATCCACCCCCTCACCCGTTTCCTCGCCATTTAGAATTTCTGAACAAATTTATACAACTTTTGGAGGTAGTAAGGCCAACCTGAGCCCAACTCAAAATACGGGTCCATGATTAGAAAATTTAAACATATATAGTTTATATTATTTATTTTGTTTACTATATCTCAAAATGGTTTCGTGGTGTAGTTGGTTATCACGTCAGTCTAACACACTGAAGGTCTCCGGTTCGAGCCCGGGCGAAGCCATAATGTTTTTTGTTGTTTTCCTTTTAGGAACATTGGCGTTGGTGGATGAATACGAAGTGTGTCTCTCTTATGATGCATTGGAGGTAAGTTAGGTGTGGGATATCAGACTCTTCAATCAATCTATTATTTCCTACAACTCTATTGATCTCTTCCTATGCTGTCTTGAGCATGTAAGAGAGAGGTGATGTGATGTGATATATAGTACAAACTTGGATTTATAAAGTACGGCACATTTTAAAATTGTGCGTGTGCGGTCTTGAGTCCAGATTGAACAATATAATATAGATCGAGTCGTGACATCCGCTCAAAGCCAACAATATAGTGCGCTTCCACCCCTACAAATGCTGTCAACTCAACTTCAAATGGATTTTCACTTTTGTGTTTATTTTGAATGCTCTTATAGGGAGGGGCATCTTAGATTCATCTGATCTCCTACTGACTTTGACCAAAGTGGGGTTTCTTAGGGGGTGTCTCATTCAAAGTAAGAGCTTGCATTTTATTTTTATTTTTTTGGAGCAACTAAGGAAATTGCATTGAAATTATTAAAGGAGCTAAGGGTAATCTCTACAAACTTAGAACTCGGCACACGCTTAGAGAGTTTATCAGCTGCTTGATTTGTTTATCTAACTACATGCATAAACTTGTGATCTTCAAATCCTTCAAGAGCTACCTTAATGCGTCTAGTAATGTGCCTTGTTTCATCGGCATCTTAACGTATCATTTAGCAAGGATCGATAAATTAGAATGTTTACTCGAAAATTATAAATATAAAGTTTATATAATATGTTTTGTGAACTCGCTCACAAAATGGTTTCGTGGTGTAGTTGGTTATCACGTCAGTCTAACACACTGAAGGTCTCCGGTTCGAACCCGGGCGAAGCCATAAATGTTTTTATTTTTATTTTTTTTTAACTTTTTTGCAAAACTAATCCAAATCAACCAGCCCTGAATACTCCGATTCTGGTACCTATTTTATTGGAATCGCTAGAAATGGTTCCCAAACTGTGTTTCTATTCGTCAATTGTAAAGCTTGCTCCAATTTATATTTATATATTCATTGGTAAAAACTATTTGCAATTTTAGTATTACTTATTTGGAATAAAAAAACCGGAAACTGGAACCAAACTGGTATATGTTTGAAAATAGGATTGTTCTTGTTTGAGAATATGATCATTCTTGTTTAAAAAAAAAAGAACGAAACAAGAGTAACATATAAACAATTCCAATTGCGTACCGATTCATCCACAGTTTCACAACCCCACACAATAACAATAGAAATAGAAGTTCACAATGAAATTTTTATTAGGCACAAGCAGCGTTTACAAATAAATCTTTTATTGTATATGTGCCCAAAAAATTTACAAAACTGGTTTGGCATTCAACACGGTTTTCTTGCAAATCATACTTTGGTGACAAATGGATCAAAACGGGAAACTGGAACAAGAATCAATGGTTTGGCCTTAGGAACAGTCAATCCAGCCTTCTCAGTCATGTCAACAGTGGTTGGTGTGATTCCCTTACCGTTGCTGGCAATCTTCCAATCAAAACACTGAATCATAGCACCCAACACCAATGGTATCTCTTGCAGGGCCAAAGACATGCCAGCACAAGCTCTTCTTCCAGTCCCAAATGGTGGAAAATGAAAATTTCTTCCATTTACATCAACTAGACTAGTTGGTACATCAACCTTGCCAGTGGGCATGAACCTCTCTGGCTTAAACTCCAATGGGTGTTTCCAGTTTTTAGGATCCCTGTTGATGGACCAAATGTTGAAGAATAGTGTTGTTTTCGCGGGGATGTCATAGCCTTTGATCTTGCAATCCTGCGCGGCTTCTCTTAGGAACATTGGAGCCGGTGGGTGAACACGTAGTGTTTCTCTTATGATGCACTGGAGGTAAGTCAGGTTTGGGATATCAGACTCTTCAATCAACCTATTGTTTCCTACAACTCTATTGATCTCTTCCTGTGCTGTCTTGAGCATGTTTGGATGGTTTATCAGCTCTGCCATTGCCCATTCAATTGGAATTATTGCTGAATCTGTTCCCGCAGATAAAACATCCTATAGAGAAAAAAAAATGTAAATTATCAGATACATTGTTGAAAATGTTACAAATTGAACATTTACTCATTAACAATAGCAATAATAATAACAATAACAATAACAATAACAATGATAATGATGATAGATTTACCATCACGAAAGCCTTGATGTTAGTCCTTGTTATCTTGACCTCAGCATTCTCATCTTCAGAGATATCAAGCAATGTATCAAGAAAATCCTTTTCGCGTTCAACATCATCAATTTTGTTTTCCTTAGTTGCCTGTCTTAGTTGTTGACGTTTATCAATAATATTTTCAACTAAAAAGTCATATCGATGAAGAATATCATCAGACCGTTTCTTCAGTCCTTGTAAATCAATATTCTTAAGGAACCCAATGTAATCAGAGACATTGAATTCCAAGAAAATCTCTGATACTTGGCGAATTAATGTAAAGACCTCCATGAGTTGATCATCCTTTTCGGAGTACCTCAACCCCAACATCATTCGAGCAATTATGTTGTTAGACATTTTCATAAGCTCATCAGACATAATTAGAGATTCATTATCACTTGATTTCCTTGCTAACAAGCGAAGAAACTGGTGTACTTCCTCACGCCTAACGGACTCTGTTTGGGCTACACGCCTATGGCCCAAAAGCTCAGACATGCATGTTTTCTTCATGAACCTCCAATAAGGACTATAGGCAGCAAAGGCGAACCCGGAACAATTGTAGGAGAGTTTCCGGATGACACTTGTACTAGGCCGAGAAGCGAAATTTAGTTCATTGGATATCAAACATTCTTTGGCCAACTCCGCGGAGTTGACAATGACAATGGGAACGGAACCAAACCGGAGGGAGATCATTGGCCCGAACTTGGCATGGAGGTTGTGGAAGCATTGGTGGACAATCGGTCCTATGAGGTGGAGGTGCCCGATTATCGGTAGAGCCATTGGGCTTGGTGGGAGATGGTATTGAGACTTCTTGGTGGTGAAAATTTTCTTCATGAATAATGTTGAGAGGAGGTAGAGAATGGCAAAGAAGAAAACATTGAGGATCAACATGGTTGTTTTGTGTGTTTTGTTAAGTGTTAATCTTAACAAATGCTTTCAACTTCAAATGGATTCTTTGTTATTGTGTTGAAATTGAGAGCTCTTTGGGGTGCTTTTATAGGGAGGGGTACCTTAAGAGTGCTTCGACGTCCTTCTGAGTTTGACATTTTTTTTTTTTTTTTGCATTTTGAATGATTCTTGTGAATGTCGATGCATGTAAGATTGAAAATATAAATTGTTTAATTGATGGATTTTTGTATTATTTTCATGAAAACTAATTTTATAACTTGTAGAACTATTCAACAGTTTAGGTTGTATGTTTTTTGTATGTATTCGTTTAAGAATGTTGATCGAGTCTTGGTGTGACCTGTTTAAGGTTATCCATTAATTAACTTTGTATTTGTATGGTACTAGACCTGTTAAATCTAATAACTGTCTGTGCGAGATGTATATCATGATGCAATAGAGTATATGTTCGCGAGACATTTCTTATACTATGTTGCATATGTTTCGAAAAAAATATGTATGTAATAGAGATACCTTTTTCAAAAGCCGAACAAGGGTTTTAACATATCTTTGAAGTACTACTTAAATAGATTAAGTAAATTATCCAACTAAGATAATTAAGGAAATAAATTAACCATCTTTTAAATGTAGATGACCCATGCATGCACATCATTCATCATTTGAAGAAGAAAAATATGACAAAGGTTGTGCATGTGGGTGCTCTGTTTAATGGAAGCTCCAAAGCAAGAAGTCTAAAAAAGATTTGAATATTTTGATAAGGTAATGTCAGTTGCTGGAGGCGCCATTGCATCATTATGGGGAGCTAAACGCGCCATCTATACCATTCTATCCTTGCTCGAGAGAACGTTGGTTTTTTTTTTTTTTTTGGGAAATTGAGCTGGGTTTTAAGGAACCCAAAACTTTTATACAAATGAAACAAAAGTAAAAGCAAATATTTAAACAAACTCTCACAAGTAAGCAATCCCGGCGTTTATAATGAAGCGCCGGTAAAGAGCTCCCTACACCGGCGTTTTGCTTATGAAGCGCCGGAAAAGAATAAAAACCCCGCCATCCTATTGAAAATAAAATTGTATTTTTTGGAAACGCCGTATTAGATGTAAATAAGCGCCGGTAAAGATTGAACAATACCGGCATTTTACTAAAAGTGCCGGTACAGAGTAACCAATACCGACAATTTACTCAAAGCGCCGGGAAAGAGTAACCAAAACCGGCATTCTAGTAAAAGCGCCGATAAATAGTAACCAATACCGGCGCTTCGTTTTGGAAGCGCCGGGCAAGATAAAAAAAAACCTCCAACCTAGGGGTGGGCATCCCATCCCGCAATCCCGTCCCGTCCCGATTTTTTCGGGTCTTAATGGGATTGAATAATTTCATCCCGTCCCGATCTAGAATGGGATGGGATTGGATGAAGATTTTCAATCCCGCCAATCCCGTCCCGTCCCGAGCTAATTTTTCACTCTGGTATTGATGAGTATTTTCTAGAATACGTCCCTCAACTTTCTGCCATTTAAACATTTAGAAATACTTGCAATGCAGGTTTGGTAGCATATTTTTTGCAGTTAGCTATTATATAATTACTACATGAATATTAAACTCTCTCGAAGTTCAATTTTTATCTGATTTTCTTTCTATTACCTTCCTACTAGATCATCAGATGATGGAACATGTCGTATCTGGGATATTAGGAATACCAATGTCAGTCCTCGCATTTACATTCCAAAGCCTTCAGATGCTATCACTGGTTTATTTCAAGTTTACATAGTGTGTTTTGGTTGGTTGGTTGGCTGGGGTTTTTGGAATTTAGTAACTGAAATCTTAACTTGGAATTAACTGCAGGCAAGAGCAATGGTCCCTCAACTAGCACCACGCTCTCAACTAGCACTGTTCCCTCAACTAGTACTGATCCACCAAATATTGTGTTGTGCACATAATGCTAGTGGAACGGTTTTTGTCACTGGTAGCTCAGATACCTATGCAAGGGTAAAACTGAGTGTTATTCTTTGCGTTGTGTACATTATGTTTGTTTTAACTTGTTCTTTTATACTTAGCAAGTATATTGTTCAAGATTGAAATGCACTGTTGGATGCATATGATCAGTTTCTTCTTAAAGAACAAGCAATTTGCAGGTGTGGAATGCTTTGAAGTCTAACACAGATGAGTGCAAGCAACCAAATTATGAGATTGATTAAAGAAAATGAAATGCATATAATCAGAGCACGCTGATCGTGTCCCGTCCCGAACCCGTTTGGGATGGGACGAGGTCGGGATGAGGTTTTTCCCATCCCGTCTCGTCTCGATCCCGTATGAACGGGATGGGTTTATCTCGCCCCATCCCGTCTCATGCCCACCCCTACTCCAACCCATCCTGCTGATGAAAATAAAATTATGTTTTCTAAAACGCCGCTTTAGATGGTACAAGCGCCGGTAAAGAATAACCAATACCGGCGTTTTTCTTATAAAGCGCCGGTAAAAATGACCCTTAACCGGCGTTTGTCTTATGAAGCGCCGGAAAAGAGATAACAATATCGACGTTGCTTCTCTAAAGCGCTGGTAAAGATAAAAAATAAAATTATGTTTTCTAAAACGCCGCTTTAGACGTAAAAAGCGCCGGTAAAAATCTAACAATACCGGCGTGTATTGAGACGCGCCGGTAAAAACGAATCTGTTGTAGTGTGGGTGTTAGAGAACGTCTTTGCAGCCGGTTCTGTAAACACATCATCATCACTGGAGAGGCCTAGCTCATGCTATTCTTCAGGAACCTGACAAATTTCCTGTCTCAATCTATTGCATGTGCGGTTCTTATCCTCTTCCCATACATCTTTTAACCAAATGTAGTTTGCCTTCACTGCATCTTTGCCATGACTTGCAATAGCTTCTTGCAATGTAGAAGGAACTACGTTTCCCTTTTCGTATTCATTTATCATCGTTAATGCATATTCAATCTCAGGAAGAGGAAGGAAACATTTCGCTTTATTCTGTTATGCTTCGGTGAGTTGTATTACACTGCGGTGCCCAAAATTTTCACCATCATCCTGGGAGTTGTTTTCTTTATTTGCACCTGAACTATTGGCTGCCGGCATGTTGTTGACTTCTCCTACTTTATCATCCTTGTTTGAATTGAGTACAATTTCATTTGGGTACTTACTTCCATGTTCTTTCACCAATTCTTTGTCATTCTTTTATATTGTCTGGTCTTCTACAACTGCTGCCTGATTTTCTTCTGTCATTGCAACATTGATGTCATTTACACTATGAGCAAAGCTGTTGAGCATAGTTTTGTCTGCATCCGTCAAATGTGTTAGTTTTTCAAGAGTATATCCACAATTTGAGTCCATCTTCTTGGCTGAGTTCAATTTTTCTGAACTGATTTCAACTTCAACTTTGTTCTTAGCCCCATTAGTACCGGCTCCATCATTGTTAATTAGCTTACGACATCACGTTTGCTACTAGGTACTTACTAAGCCTTGTGGAACACATTTCCGGTTTACGTTTCTTTTAGTGCTTATAAATTGAAAACTTGTTAAGATTGCTATATATGTGTTCGGGTTCAATATTACATCATTTGTATTGTTTCCATGTGGGTAACCTCTCGTGCCGAGGCTAGTTTCTGTATTTTTTATGATGTTGGACGGTAAAATCCTGCATCCTTACATGAGGGTATCCATCATGCAACTCCGAATCTCTTGAAATATTGAATCTTGAATGGTATTCAAACTTCTGATTTTTTTTTAATATTTTCAAAAATTCCAATAAATATACAATGCTTTATTTAAGAATACATATAATTAAATAATATAACTCTGTCATTGACTGATTCAATAGTATTATAAATTCCTCATGAAAGTACACCAATCTTGGACTATTTTAGGAAAAAAAAACACCTATTGGATCAGCCCAAGTGGATCTATTTCTTATATTTTTAGAAATTCCCATGACCACCCATAGAATCTTATCCTTCAATGAAATTTCCTTAAGTTGTTCCAAAAAAAATTAAAGAAATAAAATCCAAGTTGATACTTTGAATGAGACACCTCCTAAGAACCCCCACTTTGGTAAACCCTCCATATAAAAGCACCCAAAAGAGCATTCATTATAAACACAAAAGGGAAAATCCAATTGAAGTTGACAGCATTGTCAAGAATCCACACTGACAAACACAAGGGTGGAAGTAGATAAGTGAAGATTACATAAAGGGATGAAGAAGGGGGCGGGTGGTTGCAAAACAAAAAACAAAGGAAGGCAGAGGAAGGAGGAAGGAAGAAGAGGGTTGACAGTAATAGAGAAAAGAAGGAAAACGAAGAGTGTCAATAGAATTGTAGGAAACTATAGGTTGATTGAAGAGTATGATATCTCACATCTCACCTGCCTCCAATTTGTACATCTATAACTTATTATTGAAATGTTTGCTTTGTACAACAAAATATTTCTTAAATTGCATCGAAAAACGAATCATTCCAGCTGATAGTAATCAAGGGATCACAATTTTTATACATAAGCGAGTGGTGCACTTGTCACCTAAAAAGGAACACCGATAAAAAAAAAATGTCACACGATAATCATGTGAATTGGTATTTCTGCTTCAAGCATGTAAGCATGAAATCCGTGGCACAAAAGCATGCAATTTCTTATAGAATCGTCTTCGCCGTCGATTATATCGTTGAGTTTAGTACTCACACCAACAGGAGGTACTATATATATATATATATAGACATTACTATTTTGTTTATATATCGTATCATCTAAGCTATCGTATCTTAGAGATTTATTTACTTCAAACACATTGCTCACATAGATTTGAGACTGCATCTCCTTCTCGTCAAGTTAAATACTATCATATTGTAACGATATTCAAGCTAACACTATTCAAGTTAAATCTTCGTGACAATTTTTCCTACTTAAAGTGAGACTATTCAAGCCAACACTATTCCAAGTCTAAACATTATTCTATTTTCGTGTTCCTCAAATCATTATTCTTCTCACGAAAATCAAACTATAACGTCCTGTAATTCACCCTTAGATATTTGTCAGATAAAATCATCTTCTGCTGCAATGAGCTTTGCTTCAAAATTTCAATGACTGATTATATCTTATCTGCTGCCAATGAAAGCAATATTTTGATCTCTTCCTCTCCGACACCCAAGGGCGGATCTACTAAGGGGCGAGGGGGCAGCTGGCCCTTCAACTTTTAAAATAATTTTATTATATATTTAATATTTAAAAAATTAATTTTGTAATTAATATATAATACAATATATAAATTGTTCATTCAACTATTTATACATCTTTCTATTGGTATAGTGATTTGAAGTTTGTAAATTACATCGAGCGCATATTTTTTATAGTTATTGATAATTATTATTTTTATCATTGTTACTCGCCTAATTTTTTATTTTCAATACAATTTTATAGTAATTGTAAACATTAAAAATTTGTTTAATTTAATAAAAAAATATTTTTGGTCTTCTCGGAGCAATTTCTTTATTTTATACAATTTATTCATTGTGACATTCCCCTACTTTTTTGTTTTCAACGCAATTTTATATGTAATTGCAAACATTAAAGCAACGAATTGCTTGTTCACAAGTGGCGTAAAACCTCCAATCAAAAAAATATTTGAAATTAATATCTAAAATAATAACTAAAGAATTCAATGAAAATATATGCCACTAACCAACTCGTACAAAATTTGAGTCTCATATAAACATTTTTCGATGAAATTGTATTAGGATCTTATTATGTTCGTAAATTTTCGATTTTTTTTAGCTTCAATTAGATATTTATTTTAATTATTTTGTGATTTTAGTTATATGTTCTAGCTATTATACTCGTTTGCCCCTCGCTAAGGTTATTGATATTGTAACATTATTTTGGCTTAAAATTGAATTACACTTAATTCAATTTGGTATATGCAATATATTTTTATAGTTGTATTTTTCTTATTTTACTAACTCGGGAAGATTTTTTTTTTTTGCTTGCTATTTCGTCCCCCTTTACTAAAATCCTGAGTCCGCCACTGCTGACACCAACTTGAACAAACCCTTAAATCATTTCTAGTTTACGGTTTTAAGTTTTCGAGTTTCACATGTCGAAAACAAAACTTTAAGACAGTACAAATGGAAACAATGTCAATATGAAACAAATTCCTGCTAAAGATTTCATTGCCTTTGTAAAGTAAATATGAATGATAATATAACTGCAAATAAGTATAAATATACAACTATATAAGATGAAAGCTCTAAACAAAAGGTTTGAAACACCAAACCTGATCTCAAAAACTGAGACCAATTAACTAGAAAATGCCCAGAATTGGGACAAAAAAATATAAATTATGGGGGGTAATCTTTTAGCGGATTCCACAATAGGTACTATAATCGAAATATTTGATCCAATTCCAAATGTGTATTGCAATACTCTTAATTTGTGGCGCAGCCTTTACTTGGGTTAGCCTTTGATGCTTTAACTTTCGGTGATGAATGGATTAAAACGAATAGTAGGTACGAGCACGAGAGGATTAGCTCTTGGAACTGTCAATCCAGGCCGTTCGATCATATCGACAGTTCCAGGTTTAGTTCCCTCACCATGACCAACAGTGTTCCAATCAAAACACTGGATCAAGGCAGCCAACACAGTAGGCACATGTCGAAGGGCAAACCACATACCTGGGCATCCTCTCCTTCCAGTTCCAAAAGGCAGTAGAGTGAAATGCTGACCCCTAACATCAGTTGCAATCAAACTAGTTTGTCCATCACGGTCAAACAAGAATCTTTCGGGTCGAAATTCAAGTGGGTTGTCCCAGTATTTCGCGTTCCTATTAATAGACCATACATTGACAAAGAGCTTGGTTTTTGCAGGGATATCATAGCCGTCAACCTTGCAGTCTTGCAAGGATTCTCTTGCAAGCATTGGAGCTGGTGGGTGAAGTCGAAGCGTCTCCCTAAAGATGGCTTGAATGTATGGAAGATTCGGTAGGTCAGACTCTTCCACCAATCTACTATTCTTCCCTACCACTGTATCGATCTCTTTCCGTGCTTTGTTGAGGGCTGTAGGATTATTGATTAGCTCTGACATTGCCCATTCAGTTGCTGCAGCTGATGTATCGGTGCCTGCTGTTAAAATATCCTGAGAAAACATCGCGTTAACATACAATTTAAGCTAAGCAATCACAATGCAGTGTAGACAACTTGTGTGACTTACCAAAACAAAAGCCTTGATATGATCTTTGCTCAGTCCAATCTCTGAGTTCTCATCCTCGTAAATGTCTAGCAAGACATCAATGAAGTCCCTCACATCCTCGTCATCTAACTTCATTTTTCTAGCTTCTTCATGATCCTTTATTAATCCCTCCAAGAAAACATCATAACGCCTTCGTATATCTTTGGACTTTTTTAGCAGCCCTTGCAAATCAAAATTCCGAAGAAACCATACAAAATCCGAAAGATTAAAGTAACCAAAGATCTCAGACACTTCTCGAGCTAGAACACGAGCTTCTTTAGTTTGGTCATCCTTTCCGAAAGGTCTAAACATCATTCTACCTACTATATTGTTTGATAGCTTAACCAACTCTTCGGAGAGATCTACTGCTTCACCAACAAAGGACTTCTCTACAAGCAGCTGCATCAATCGTTGCAACTCGTTTCTACGAATAGGCTGTGACTTGGCTAAGTTTTTCCCACCTAGAAGCCCAGACATACAAATCTTCTTCATGAACCTCCATTGAGGTCCATAGGATACAAATGCCAAGCCAGATGAGTCATACGTAAGGTGATGCGTGGCCATGGTAATGCCACGAGAAGAGAAGGTTAATTCATTGCCGAAAAGAAACTCTTTGGCAAGTTCTGCAGAGGAAGTAACAATGCAAGGAACAGAACCAAGGCTAAGATGGATTAATGGACCGTAACGAGTGTTAAGGTTGTGGAATGACTTGTATGGAACACTGTCTAGGAGGTGAAGGTGTCCGATGATTGGTAAGGACATCGGACTTGGGGGGAGGCGCCTACGAGCTGGTCGTCTCACGACCCATACTAGAAATACTGAGATGAAGAAGATTATGAGGTAGGAGAGGAGGAACTCAATAACCATGGTTACTGACTTGCTCATAGTAATCGAGGAATCACTAGGATATATAGAGTGGTGCCAAAATCAAAGGCACGTGACTATCATGCTAATTTGTACTTCTACTTGGGCATCAAAAGCATGAAATCCGTGACACAATAAAGTAAAAAATGTCTTAGGAAAATTGGGTACCATCGATTATATCATCGAGATTAGTGTGAAAGCAATAACGGCTACTATTGCGCATGAATCTCGCTCACCCCACCATTTCATTTATCATGATAAGTTTTTTTTTTTTTCTTCCTTTAATAAATTAAAGGAGTGGCTTACAAAAAAACAACTATTTAGTCGATGATTGATAGCTCCAGTTGCCGCGGCATATGTATCGGTGCCTGATGTTAAAATATCCTGCAGAATTTATAGCCAAATCGAAACTAAATTGTACGCAGCCTTCCATCAAGTTTAAAGCATATGATAGCACATCAAAAGTAGCTTATATTAAAGCTAATCCTCTGCAAGGGAGCGTAAATTACCACTTACCAAAACAATAGCCTTGATATTATCTCTGCTCAGTTTAATCTCTGAGTTCTCATCGTCATAAATATAAAGCAACATATCAAGGAAATCCGTAGCACAGTCGCACCATCGTTGACATCCCCCAACTTCCTTTTTCTCTCCTCTTGATGCTCCTTTGTTAATCGGAAAATTCTAAACAAAACATCGTACCGCCTTCGTGAATATATGGACTTTCTAAACAGCCCTTGCAAATCAAAATTCCGAAGACACCATACAAAATCTGAGAGATTAAAGTAACCAAAGATCTCACTCACATCTCGAGCTAGAACACAAACCTCTTGAGTTTGGTCACTCTTCCCTAAAGGTTATAACATCATTCTAGTTACAACTTCATTTGATAGCTTAACCAAAGAGAGATCTACTGCTTCACCAGCAATGGATTTTTCTACAAGCAATTGCATAAACCTTTTCAATTCATTCCTCCTAGTGGGGTATGTCTTGGCTAAATTTTTGCCATCTAGAAGATCAGACATGCAAAGCTTCTTCATGAACTTCCATCAGGGTCCATAGCTGAGAGTTGTAAGTGAGCTGGTGTGGGCGATGGTTATGGGACGAGAAGTGAAGGTTAATCCATTAGTGGAAAGGAACTCTTTAACAATGCATGGAACAGAGCCAAGGTGAAGATGGATCAAGGGACCGTAATGGTTGGTAAGTTTGTGGAATGATTTGTACCAAACAACATCTAGGAGGTAAAGGTATCCAACGATTGGTAAGGATATTGGACTTTGCGAAATGACAAAAACTACCCAAACTACATATGCTGAGATGAAGAAGATGATGGCGAAGGAGAACAGGTAAAAAACCATAGCTAGTGTGTGAGCAGTAATGGAGGAATAAGTCACCAGGTATTGTAAAGCTTAAGCGACTCTTAAACTAAGTAATTAAAGTATAATATCAGCAAAAAGAGAGGAAAAAAAAAAGGAGAAGGATCAATTATCAATTCCTCCACCTCATGAAACTTTGAAAACATTAGTGAGGCTTGGGACCCAACAAGAAGAAGAAAAAAAAGTCATGTGGTTGTCATGAATTCAGCATTTCTACTTTAACCATCCACAGGAATGAAATACATGACATGACAAAGCAAGCAATTCCTTACAAAAATCATCCACTATCATTAGTGTTCACAGCAAACATTATCATCTTGTTTGCAGTGTTTCTTTTCTTCCAAAGGCATTGCACAGTATTGTGTTTTACCCCCTTTTTTTCCACTGAAAATTTGGAACATACGTTCATCTAGGTTTTTCATGAAAAGTTATGGCAAAGAGTAGCACTGGTTTATCGGGTGATCTGAGCTATTTGGAGATTCGATTTTATTTTTTTACTTTGTTGATAAATCAACCATGCTTCTTAATTTTCACCTGGAGTTGGAGTGTAGTAAAATACGAATAATAGCACAACCAACTTTGAGATATTTGCAGCACATCATTAAATGAGTTGCCACTTTAGATGTTCAAAAGTGAAGCCATGTCAACTTTCAGGGTGGGTTTGAGTCATTGAATTTTGGCTCTTTGAAACAATTTCCATCTAACAAAGAAAATAAAACGCCATGCAGAAAAGAATCAGAAAAATGAGAGTGTTTATGTCAATAGTAATAGTAGCAATTAGTATTATTACTAGTGTTGTTGCTCCATTCTTCGATATGATTTCCTTGGTCCTTATTCTTTGTTCCTTGCATTCTCGATCTTATATTCTTATTCTACCTAAATAATTGTCCTATATTTCACCCATTTATTTCCCCTGTGATTCACGAAGGGTTTCATTTTAGCCTTTAAATTTTGTTATACTTCCTCTTTTGCTTCAAGGCTAAAAAAATGTTAATGACCTGATAATGTATATTCTGCTGCCATTGCCAAGAGTTTTCTCTCTTTGGTTCTAACACCAACTTGTAATCTTGAATAAACCCTTCAATAACTACCAAAACCAAAAGGTGGCCTCGACGTTATCAGACCTATAAAGAACCAGTTCCTGCAACTATCCTCCTCCGCGTTCTAAAGACACCAAACTAAAATCCCTAACCATTCAGCACCATTACACAAAACATAAAAAATAATAATATAAATGCTAGAATATCAAACACTCCAAACCATCATTCATTACTTTTTCTAATAAAATTTGCACATATAGAGAAACAATAGCAACACTTGTGAGAACAAAAAAACTTCATTGAACTCTTATCTAACTAACCAATTATACATGATAACATTCCTTTCAATTCAAATGGCCAAGAATTCAAAACTCCACCAATTGTATAATTGACTACAAAATCTCAACCATTGCATCTAATTTTCACCATACATACCCAAACATGAAGTAGAAACAACAGTGTGATAAGTAATCTTACCAAGTTATCTATATATCTCTTCAGTTTGATTTCGCACCTCCGAAAATTTCTTGAAAAGCCTCCGTTGACATCACACTATCTTCAAACTGCTGAGCAAAGGGGTGATCCTTTGGGACAAGCCGCTGATACTCATCAAAATGTTTCTTAGCCTCGCTGGTTTTCCTCATCTGAGTATATATAATAGCCAGATAGAAATGTGGTCGAAAATCCTCTGGCTCTTCCTTCACAAGCTCCTCATAAAGCTTTAAAGCTCCCTTATTATTCCCCTCAATGGACTTAATCTGAGCAAGTAACATCTTAAAATCCCTGCAATCTTTTATCCTATTTTCCCTCTCACACTTGTTCATTGCACCCTCAATTCTCTTCACCACAGCTTCCATTTCCCCGGGCTCCGACTGCGACAGCGCCAACCCGTGGTATGCTTCAACACTAAGGGGGTCTTTCTTCAACATCTCCTCAAACCCTACCTTCGCCAATTCAACTTCCCCACTGTAAATCCTCAGATGAGCTTTCAATAGAGGGTATTGGGTATCCAAAGGTTCGATCTTTATCAACCGATCGAGTACTGAAATCGCCTCGTCAATCTTCTGTTCCTGAATTTTGACCTCCATTAGGGTTCTAAGCGCTTTGACATCATTTGGGTTTGAGTCCAAATACTCCTCCACCACTTTCTCCTCTTCTGTTTGCTCATCTGTGGATTTGGATGACTCAACAGTGGGGTTGGCAATTGGGGCTGCGATTGAGAGCTTGGTAAAGCGGGTGAAGAACAGAGAGGCTGTGGCGATGGTGATGCAAGTGGCTTTGAGGAGAGACGAAAGGGGGTTTGGGGTTTCGAAAGGTGAGATCTTTTGCAGCATTTTGGGGGTGGGAGAGATTGGGGAGGAAACAAGGGAGGAGGAGGAGGAGGAGGAAGAGTTGAGAATTAGAAAGGGCTTTGGAGGGGGTTTTAGAGAAATTGAAGAAATGGGTTTTGTAAAGGAGGGGCTTTTGAGTGAGGAGACGTGAAGTGGGTGGTGGTGGTGCTTCAATTTGGCGAGAGATTCCATCGTTTTGGTCTCTGGTTTTCAGTCTGTGAAATGTGAAAACTAAAACCCCAAAGAAGATAAGTTGCGGGAGGAAGAAAGACAGAAGCTAAAACCCTCTCAGCCTGAGGATTTAGATTTATTGGCACCACCAAGTTCCACCAAGGCAACCACCACTTTGGGTAGACTTTATTTCAAGTCCGGCCGGAACTAGGGCATAAAATGGATCGGATACGGTTTGAATCTAGACATAGATTGAGATAATATTATTCAATACAACATTTCTTATTGTCGAGGAAAGGGGCGAGAGGATGGGGTTTTACCACTCATCTCTCTCGAGATTTGGGTAGTTGCGTATCTCGAGAGTAAAGGCACACATTTTGAGGGGATGAGCGGTCACAAATTCCCCCTCGCCCCTTTCCTCGCCATTTAGAATTTATGTATTCTTTAGGGTTAACACGTTCGTTGAAGCAATTTGTTTTTAATTTAAGCAATGAAATTGTGGTTTATTTATTTATTTTTGAGTTTTCATTGTTTGAAAAGATATTGTAGTTTGAAACGTACATCCGTTACAATAACTTAGAAGGACCTCAGTGTTAGAAGAGTACACAAAACTCTTGAATAATTACAAAGTCACAAAAGTCCAGCAAATTTTAAGCCAAAGCTTCCAATAATTAGAGAATCAAACCTTCTGAAGAAGTCCGATCAAATAAGTGAGTGAGTAAAACAAGCAAAAGGTGTATCTGTCACAAGTCTACCAGCTGAACTAGTATCTCGTTGGCTGGAATTTGATATTTACATGGTTAACGAGTCAAGATCTCGTGAGGTAAGCTTCCAAATGTCCACCAATAACTCGTGGGATGAGGTAAGCTTTCTCTGTAAATCTAAATCTTCTTCAGTCCTTTCTCCACCAATGATTTGCTATCTATCTTGTGGATTTCTTGGCCCCATCTCCCTATCCCCCACCTCTTCCTCTCTTTTATATTCCCTTCAAACGATCACCCTTCCTCCCAACTTCTTGCTTGATCAAAAACCTCAACAAAACTCCCTCACAGATCATGAGTGATTCTTCTTCTGGTGCTGCTTCTTACATCAGAGTGGTAACTATACCTTCTAATCTCCGATCTTGTGTCATTGAGTCGATTCAGTGGTTTGTCTAACTTAGACTACTAGAATATAGTGTTATTTTTCAGATTGTGGATCAAATCACCTCTGATCTCACAAGACTTGATATCATAAATAGTTTGTCTCTCTGAATGCTTGACATAATGTTTAGAGATACTGACATACGATTTCTACATGTAATTTGATTGATAAAATTCGAGCTTTTAGAGAGACTCACAATATACTATTTAAAGCATCTATTTGTGTTGCCTATGTTATTTTTCACAGGTACTACCTACTTTGATTTTTAAGTATTGTTGGAATTTTTGAAATAAATCGTATTTCACAGAATGTAAATGAGTTTTCTAGTTCTCGGGTTTTTCGGTCTTAGTTTTATGTTATTTGTGCACAGGTGCAACATTTGATAGAAGAGTGTTTACTGTTCTACATGAGCCAAGAAGAGTGCATGGAAGCCATTTCTAACCATGCAAATATCAAACCAGTCATCACTTCCACTGGTAAAACCACTCATTTACTATCAAATAATTCACTGCCATTCAAATGGTTTTTTTAAGGTGTTGGATCTGTATATGTTTTTGCAAATTGTGTTTATAGTGTGGAAGGAATTGGAGAAGGAAAACAAGGAGTTCTTCGAAGCTTATAAGAGGACCAAAGAAGACTATGCGATTGGAGATGACACAAAAGAGGTGATATGGTGGAAGGGAAGGAGCGAAGTGTAAGGATTGAAGGGAGTGTTGTTTTATTATTTGAAGGTTTGAAAGCTATATTAACTATCCCTATTCCTTTCGCAGGATTTGAAGGTTTGAAAGCTATATTAACTATCCCTATTCCTTTCGCAGGAGTCCAACCTGCCTTTATTTATTGGATTTGTATAGTGTTCTGTGTTCACTTATATTTAACTTTTAGCTCTTGCTGGGCCAGAAGCATGAAAATGTAAACTCTAATTCATAGTCAAGGGATGGCAATGGATTGGATTTGGGTTTTTATTTACACTATTGAAATGGTTTTCGGATCAGGTCTATTCTGGATCTACTAAACGCTAAACCCAATCAGTTCTGAAAAAATGTAAAAAAATCAAAACTTAACAAAAAAAGCGGCTATCAAGCTTGGCTGGCTAGACTTACTCTTCTTTTTTTTTTTGTTCAACAAGGTTGGCATACATTTGTCTTGATTTGAGGCTCAATGTGTTCAGCTCCTTGTAGCTCTTATATCACAATTTTGTTTATATTGCCCAAAGAGTGAGTAGTAATATCGTTGAAATGCATATTTTAATAATGGTTGCACTTTGTTTACTCCTTTTTCTAGTATCCAATTTTGAGCCCATTAATATACCATCTTGATTTTCACAGCAATTTGATGAAAATGGTATTAACATTCATAAGTTAATGAGAACCTCCAATGATTCAGATTTGACTACTTATACAAAAATGCAACTGTGGAACAATGCTTGTGTGCGTAATGCGTAGGAAATGTCTTCAAATTCCCCAAATTGGCCCTTATGAAATAATGAATGACTCTTATGTATACAACGAATTCAGTTTAAGAATAAAAAAATATTGATAATTTTTTGTAATACAGTGTGAACACAACTTTAATGGCCAACTTTAAAATTTGGAAATTGCCCTTCATTAAACGAAAAATGACTACAGTGATTTCAATTTAAGAATAAAAATGTTAAGAGTTTTATTGTAATACAGTGTGAATGCAATTTTAATGTTCAAATTTTAAAATTTCGAAATTACCTATAATTAAATGATAAATGACTCTTATCTCTGCAACATATTTAATTTAAGAGTGATTCTAGTCAGCCTTTTTTGGTGGCTTTTTCTTGGCCTTATTTTGGTGTTTTTACACTTTTTGTTCCTCATATTTAAAACACAATCACAAACACTATCTATATAAGGGGTAGAAGTGTAAAAAAATCCAAACAAAACCAAGAAAATACCAACAAACAAGGCTGGCTAGAATTTTTGTTAATTTAAATAATGTATCTTCCTTTCCTCTGATCAGCCTACCAAGCTCTATAAAATTGCAAAGATTGTGAAAGCTTTCATAAAAAGAAGATGACTTCATGGTTAATTGTGAAAGCTTACAGTGAAGACATTGATGGGAGACATAAACATACATTGTGCTCAGTGTCACAAGCTTTCTTTTCACAAGTACTTTCCGTGCGGCACTAGCAAATTTTGTCCGGACTTATCAAAGAAAGCTAGTCAACTTTGCCCACGAAAGACTTATTTAGACTTTGGAAAACTAAGAACACACAAGAGAGCTTAAGGGGGGTGTATTGTATCTGGATTTTGTGGGCAATTTAATAAATTCCAGGGATTCTGAAAATCCAAGTGTATTCAATTTGGATTTTAAATAAAAAAGTATTAATAACTTTTTGTAATATAGTGTGAACACAACTTTAATGGTCAACTTTAAAATTTGGAAATTGCCCCTCATTAAACGAAAAATTACTACAATGAATTCAATTTAAGAATAAAAATGTTAAGAGTTTTATTGTAATACAGCATGAATGCAATTTTAATGTTCAAATTTTAAAATTTCAAAATTACCTATAATTAAATGATAAATGACTTTTATCTCTGCAACATATTTAATTTAAGAGTGATTCTAGCCAGCCTTTTTTGTTGGCTTTTTCTTGGCCTTGTTTTGGTGTTTTTACACTTTTTATTCCTCATATTTAAAACACAATCACAAACATTATCTATATAAGGGGTAGAAGTGTAAAAAAACCCAAACAAGACCAAGAAAATGCCAACAAACAAGGCTGGCTAGAATTTTTGTTAATTTAAATAATGTATTTTCCTTTCCTGATCAGCCTACCAAGCTCTGTAAAATTGCAATGATTGTGAAAGCTTTCATAAAAAGAAGATGACTTCATGGTTAATTGTGAAAGCTTACAGTGAAGACATTGATGGGAGACATAAACATACCTTGTGCTCAGTGTCACGAGCTTTCTTTTCACAAGTATTTTTCATGCGGCACTAGCAAACTTTGCCCCGATTTATCAAAGAAAGTTAGTCAACCTTGCCCACGAAAGACTTATTTAGACTTTGGAAAGCTAAGCAAGTTAAGAACACCCAAGAGAGCTTAAGAGAACTAGAACATGTATTGCTTGAATTCTCTGAGGTAACTACAACAAATGAGGCCTTAGCCTATTTATACAACTCCAACTCCTCAATGGACGATGGTGATCAATTTGATCTAACAGTCTACAATGAACTTCTACACACTTCCTTAGAAATATCTAAGGATTAGAATCTTATGGAACTCTATGAAATTTTATGGAAGGTTCTAGAGAACTCTCTAGAACAATGTGGAATACTCTACATTATTTACACTTGCTAACCTCACTTGGCTAGGCAAGAAGATAGTTGTGACATTCTCCCCCACCTAATCAAGCGACGTCGTCGTTGCCTTCAAATCCTCGTACGCTTGGATATGCTCCTTGAATTGCCACAAATGTTGGATTGGCTCACAGCTAGCTTCACTTTCTGGCAATCCCTTCCACTTGACGAGTAGCTCATGTGTGGGAGGTTGGTTGGAATGGCGCACTGCACGATCTGACAAGATAGTCTCTACTTCCTTGTCATGTTGGATCCTCATGGCCATCTGTGCTCTTTGTGAAACTCCTCTGCTTGGATCATCCTGATCTTCCTTATACGACTTCGATAGGCTCACATGGAAAATTGGATGAAACTTGATCCTCGGCAGCAACTCGACCTTGTATGCTTGCTTTCCCACTTTCTTGACTATGGGGAAAGGACACTCATATCTCTTGATAAGGCTACGATGCAATGAGCATGCATCCTGACAAGCACAAGGTCTCCAACCTGGAACTCTCGAGGTCGTCTCTTCTTGTCGGCCCACTTCTTCATCCTCTTGGATGCCTTCTCCAGGTAAGCTCGAGCCTCATCAGCTTTATTATTCAATCATTTGGCAAACTTATAGGCTGATGAACTCACTCTAGTGTAGCCAGTGACAATAGAACTCAGGGTCATAGGTTGTTGTCCCATGACAATCTCAAATGGGCTACGACCCGTCGCTTCACTCTTCTGCAAGTTGAAAGAGAATTGGGCAACATCCAACAACTTAGCCCAATCTCGCTGGTTGGCACTCACATAGTGCCTAAGATATAACTCCAGCAAGACATTCATCATTTCCGTTTGAGGATGAAAGCTAGTAGAGAAATTAAGGTCGGTACCCAACAACTTGAATAACTATTTCAAAATTTCCTCGTGAACCGAGTATCACGATCACTGATGATAGATTTGGGCACACCCCAATACTTCACCACATTTTGAGGAATAAATGTGCGGCTTGCTCGGCTGTGCACTCCTTGGGTGTGGGAATGAAGGTGACATACTTCAAAAATTTGTCCACGACCACAAGTATTCAATTGCAACCTTTCGATGCGGGCAACCCAACTATAAAATCTAAGGAAACACTCTCCCAAGGTCTCTCTGGGATGAGAAGAGGTTCAAGTAAGCCGACAGGTGACTGTTGCTCCACCTTGTCTTGTTGGCATACAAGACAAGTTTTTACATATGCTTCGATATCATCCCTCATATGTGGCCAATAATAAGAATCTTCCACAAGAGCAAGAGTCCGATGTATACCTGGATGTCCCGCCCACTGCCATCATGGCATTCTTTCAAGACTTCCTTCCTTAGGTTGTCATGAGGTGGAACATAGATTCTCATTCCCTTAGAGTATATCAAGCCTTTTTCCACCCAAAACCGTCTTGTCTTCCCATCTTTGACAAAAGCTATGATGGTTTGAGCCATGGAATCATGTGTCAGTCCTTCCTTTATGCGCCCCTTCAAGTTGCTTTGAGGTTGACTTATGTCAGCAAGTTCTCATTTTCTACTCAAAGCATCCGCAACAAGATTAGCCTTGCCAGGTTTGTACTCCAAAGTGTAATTGAATTCTGCCAAGAAATCTTGCCATTTAGCTTGTTTTGGTGTGAGTTTCTTCTGTGTCTGGAAGTAGTTAGTGGCAACATTGTCAGTCTTGACCACAAATTTGCTCCCAAACAAGTAATGTCGCCATGTTCACAAGCAATGCACAACCGCAGTCATTTCCTTCTCTTGCACTGTGTACCGCCTCTCAGTATCATTGAGCTTCCTACTTTCAAAGGCAATAGGATGCCCTTCTTGCATCAATACTCCACCACTAGCAAAGTCAGAAGCATCCGTATGTACCTCAAAAGACATAGAATGGTTGGGAAGTGCCAACACCGGTTCCTCCACAATTTCCTTCTTCAATCTTTCGAAAGCTTGTTGGCATTTTGAACTCCAATCCCAACTTCGTCCCTTCTTGAGCAAGTCCGTCAATGGAGCGGCTATGGAAGATTAACCTTTGATGAACCTTCTATAGTAGTTCACCAAGCCAATGAAAGATCTTAACTTTGTGACTTTGGTCGGTGGTTCTCATTCTTGGATGGCTTGTACCTTGGACTTGTCCATACGAAACTTGCCCTTGCTAATGATATGACCCAAGAATGTCACCTCCTCTTGGGAAAATGAGCACTTCTCCTTTTTAACATAGAACTCGTTCTCTTTCAAAGTTTGGAACACTTGCCTCAAGTGATCCACATGTTCCTCCAATGTCTTACTATAAATCACAATGTCATCAAGGTAATCAACTACGAACCGATCAAGGTAAGGAACTAGTACCTTACTCATTAGAATGCAAAATGTGGCTGACGCATTAGTTAAACCAAATGGCATGACTAAGAATTCGTAAGACCCGTACCTTGTAACACATGTCGTATTTGGTTCATCTCCTTCAGCTATGCGGACTTGGTAATATCCCGAGTGCAAGTCAAGTTTGGTAAAATACCTTGCATCACCAAGTTGATCAAATAGATCTGCAATAAGTGGAATCAGGTACTTATTCTTGATAGTGACATTGTTGAGTGCCCGATAGTCAATATAAAGTCGTAGGGATCCATCATGTTTATTTTGAAATAAGACTGGCGCACCATATGGAGCTTTGGAGGGTCAGATATAACCAGCATCAATTAAATCCTTCAATTGTCTTCTTAACTCCTCGCATCTTCAATTCCAACTTGGCCCAATCTGTTAGGTCATCAAGGAAGCTAAACAAATCATCATTTTCTCCCTTGTCAGGAATCTCCAAGAGCAACTCCGAGAACTCCTTCATATACTCCCTTATGTGGCCTTCCTTATGTTGAAGGCGACAAAGCTTGACCCTAGCTTTGTTTTCGACATCCTCCGGGTAGAATTGTCTCTTGAGTTCCTTCGTGAATTCTTCCCAAGTGTCGATGGTGCACAATCCCTTCTTGACATCATCGGACCTTCTGCGCCACCAAACTGTAGCAACATCATTTAAATATAAGGAGACACTACATACCTTTGATGCTTCATTTATTATGCCAACCGCATCAAAGTAGTGCTCCATGTTCCACAATCGATCTGCCTTGCAGTCCTTGCCCCACCATAGGCCTTAGGTTTGGGAGCTTCGACTCTGTGGGTGATTGTCCCTGGTGTAGTCCCACCATTGGCTACCGCAGCCATGCACACCCTGAGTTGAGTTTCAAGTTTCTCAACTCTTTCTTTATAAGCTTCCATCTCCTCATTTTTAGCAACAACTTTGGCTTCAAGGGACTCGATCTTTCTGGACACCATGTCAATTACTACGTTTAAGGCTTCTGGCATCTCTTCCCGGAGCTCTTGGTCCTCCCCATTGGACGCTTGCCCTTCGATGCGTTGGTCCATGTCTTCGACTTTCTTCTTCAAGTCTGACATGGTGGCACACAACTTAGCCAACCTTTCATCCATCGCAGCGATCATGTCCTTCGACTTGTCCTTGCAAACTTTTCCACCTTTGTCATTGTTGCCAATTGATGGGTTGTTGACCTCTGACGACATTCTCTTGTGTAGAAGGATTTCACCAACCTTGCCAAACCTGGCTCTGATACCAACTGTCACGGCCTTTCTTTTCACAAATACTTCCCATGCAGCACTAGCAAACTTTGCACCGACTTATCAAAGAAAGCTAGTCAGCCTTGCCCACGAAAGACTTACTTAGACTTTGGAAAACTAAGCAAGCTAAGAACACACAAGAGAGCTTAAGAGAACTAGAACTTGTACTGCTTGAATTCTCTAAGGTGACTACAACAAATGAGGCCTTAGCCTATTTATGCAACTCCACCTCCTCAATGGATTGTGGTGATCAATTTGATCTAACGGTCTACAATAAACTTCTACACACTTCCTTAGAAATATTTAAGGTTCTATGAAATTTTATGGAATGTTCTAGAGAACTCTCTAGAACAATGTGGAATACTCTACCTTATTTACACTTGCTAACCTCACTTGGCTAGGCAAGAAGATAGTTGTGACATCAGGTGGTGGCTGCAAACACACAGCGAGTTGGGATGAAAAAAGCTGGGCTTAAAACAAATGGGCTGAGAAAAATTGTGCCGAAAATAATTGTGCTAAAAATTCGGGCTTGACCGAAACCAACACAAACAAGCCTGAAATTTTAGTTAACTGGAAGTTCGGTTAACCATGGTCACCTGAGCCGGGCTCGGTCCTTAAATTTTGCGCTTTAAAACTGCGGTCTGGTCCTCTGTTTGGGTTACACAGACCAATTAATAGGCCCAGCCCATCATAGTGTGAACAAAATTTTATAATATTTTAATTTCAAGTGGCCCTCAATCTATTAATAATTATAAGGAGAAAAAAACCCTTATAAATAAATATAAAAACCCCTCATTTTTTAAACACATATATAATGAGATAAATTTTTTTTTAAGTAATTCTTATATATGAATGCATGCGAATATAAATTTTTCTATCATTAAATTAGAATATTACACATTAATTTACAATGATTGAACGACCTCTAGCCAAATCTCTAACATTTTAACTTACATTTAAAGTTTTTTGAATTCTCAACAAAATGAAATAGCACTTAACATGTTAATCACCTCATGTGCTTCTTCACTAGACTACTCTACTAACCTTGGTTGCATTATTTAGCCCTATGGAATATTCAAATCAATCCAGACTAGCTTTTCCAATCAATACTGAATGGAAGGGAAATTCACACCAAACACTTCTAAAAGAAGTATAATTTTACTCAGGCAAAACTGAGTGCGTGGCAGGCTGCCTAACTGCCTAATTAATGACTTTTTTTTTTTTTTTACCAAACTAATACCTTGTAAATCAATCCAGAGTCATCCCATAGTCAGTCTTGTGATCACTAAATTAATCTTTCTCTTATGAAATTATCAAGACTTGCTTTGCCAAGTCAATATTAATTTACAATTAGGGAGGCAGGGCAATTCACACCAAACACTTTCAAAAGAATTATAATTTTACTCTTGCAAAACTGAGTGCATGGTAGGCTGTCTAGTGACACTTTTATGCCAAACCAGCACCTTGTAATTTTGTAAATCACTCCAGAGTCATCCCAAAGTCAATCTTGTGATTACTAAATTAATCTCTTTTTTATGAAGTTATCAATACTTGCTTTTTTCAAACAATATTAGCCTACCGTTATGCAATTCACACCACCAATCACTTTTAGAAAAGAATTATAATTTGACTCTGAGTGCATGTGATGGTAACCCTATTTTGAAACACGGAAAAAATCATTGGTTAATCAAATTATCTATCAAATCTCGAAAAATATTCAACAAAAGACGGAAACAAATCCACTTTATGTTTTACTCTTTTTTACCAAACCAAATTAAAGCTTGTAATCACTAATTAAACAGATCTTTCTCTTATGAAGTTATGAAGAAGATGATTGATATGCTTCTGGATTATAGGCTAATGGAGAATCAGCTCACTGGTATGTTTGTGGCGGAAGGAATCACAAATTATGCTTAAAACTTCTGCATTCATACTTTACTAGGGGGTCAACTTGCTCTACGTGTGCGCATATTCAATATTGATTTTATTTAAAATATTACTAAGTACAAATTACTAAGAACAAATTCTTATCCTATGCAGGCAGGGTCGTGTTGATCAAATCAGTCCTCGCGACCATGCACATCTATTGGACCTCATGCTATAGACTACCAAAGCGAACGCTGAAATCGATAAATGGGGCACTCTGAAACTTCCTTTGGTCGGGCGAAGACTCATACTCAAAGAAGGCAATGGTGAAGTGGGAAACTATATGTCACCCGTACAGTGAAGGTGGGCTGGGTATTCGCGACATACGGACTGCGAATGAGGCTGCTACTATGAAACATGTCTGGAACATTGTCAATAACAAGCAAACCTTATGGGTCCAATGGATTCGAAAGCATTTAATCAAACGTAAGGACTTTCTGGCTTATGCACAGACCACAGGAGGCATTGTGGTGTTGGCGCAGAATTTTAGAATGTAGGCCGAAGGCCAGTTCTATGGTGCTGCACCTGATCGGCAATGGAGAGAAAACACTATTTTGGAAGGACCCTTGGCACCCCCTTGGGTTGTTATACGACAAATTCCCACAAGGGCTCCTCTATGACTCAACACTTCACAAAAACGCTAGGGTCAGTGCAATTATCAGAAACAACAGGTGGTATGTTCCACAAGGCTTACGGGCCTCTATCAGCGACATTCTGGCCTCCATAAATGGAATTGAAATTGACACTCACAGAGAAGTGATATAGTGTGGAACATAGGATCTGATGGCACTTATCAGACGAAAACCACCTATGAGGCGCTCCGTCACAGAAACGCCACTGTGGACTGGGCACCTATTATCTGGTTCAAGGGTAACATTCCACGTCATAGTTTCATCACATGGCTCCTGACCCATGGTGCACTGAATACGCTCTCCAAGGTGAAGAAGTGGGGCACAGTTCAAAGCGACCTTTGCCCGTTGTGCACTTCTGACACAGAGACTGAAACTCACTTATTCTTCACATGCATATACACTCAATTCATATGGAGATACATGCTATGTTATCTGGGTTACTCTAGACAGGTTCAAGGATGGCAGCAAGAACTTCATTGGTGTGTGAACAACTTCAAAGGTAGTGATACCAGCATGATGATCAGGAGAGTTACCCTCAACGCCACTGTGTACCACATTTGGATAGAGAGGAATCGACGTGTATACCAACAGGCCCGTATTGAGGGCATCGAGCTAGTTAAACGCATTTATGCAGATGTGCGGCTGAAGTTCACTGCTGCTAACTGCTCCACTGCAGATAGTCCATCAAATAGGAAGCTCTTCACGAGATGGAACCTCGATATGACCTATACGATTCCTAGCTCAACTACGTGTACATGGGTCAAACCTGAGGTCGATTGGATCAAGCTTAATTCTGATGGTTCATTGCAAGGAACTAGAGGTGGATACGGTGCTATCATTCGGGACCACAATGGCGAGGCCATATGAGCGTGCACTGGCGAAGACAAAGCCCACTCCGTAATCAAACATGAGCTGCAGGGACTGGAAGTGGGTCTCAAACTAGCAATATCACATGGCGTCAGGAAACTAGAAATATGTACTGACTCCAAGAGCATCTACCACCAGCTGACAAATAACAAAAATGTTTCATGGGACCTCAAACACATTCATCACAGGATTAGAAGAGAGTTATAACAGTTCGAGTGCTACAAGATCAGCCATCAGTTCCGAGAGGCCAATAAAGCGGCTGACTACCTATACAAAATATACCCGGGCCACGTCTTGATAGAAATCATTCCTAGCTCATTCGCCGAGGACCTTAAGAAGATTGTGTATGAAGATAGTATAGGAACGACATATTCACGACTGTAACTCTTCATTTTTTCTTTAGGTTTGGGGATCCTTAACAAACCCTAGCTCAATTTTCAAAAAAAAAAAAAAAATTTACAAATTTAGGTGATTCGGCCAAAAATTATAAATTGGCAATCAAAACATTATATTGATATTGGGACATTAGTTAAAAAAACTTTACATGCAGCGATTTTGCTTGTATAAGTATCCTAAAAATCATTAATTTTTATTTCAATTTGGAACCGAATTTGATGAAAAATTTCTACTTTGGAGAGGGCATTTTGGAAAAATTCAAATTTGACGGACTTAAGGTTATATTTCGATAGAGTAATTAGGAGATTCAAATAAATTGTGTTAGGGGCTTAAGTACAATTAAGCAATGTTTGAGGGAGTTGATTGTAAAAAGTATGAAATGTGAGAGCAAAATGGGAAAATTAAAAGTTAGATTTACAACATATTTATAGTTCATAGATAATTTGGGGCTTCAAATAAATTATATTAGAAGCTTAGGTATAATTAATCATTTGAGAGTGGCTGATTTTGACTGTAAAGTCTGAATTAGAGAGGGTAAAATGGTAAACATGTGTAATAATGCTTTCATTTGAAAAACACAAATGCCCTTTGCCGATGTTCATCTACCTTTTGATTTGGATTGTAAATATTAAGAAATTGAAAGGGCATTTTCTAAAATCTAAGAATTTATGGATTTGACATTATTCCTGGATTAATGAGATAAATTGATCCGAGGGTACATTCGTAATTAATGATGTAACCAAGGATAAATTGTTGTTTAGGTGTAGACAAACGACGTGTCGAGAAAATCGACTAAAGATTCATCCCTTTTATTACAAAATACTGAAATAGTCATGTCCATATGCGTGATGATATTTTTGTAATTCTGATTTGTGAGTCTCATACATTTTCATAGGCTCATTGTGTGGAAGTTGGGTTTATGAAAATAGAGAAGAAGGGCAGTGGAGATTAAAAAGCGGGGGAAGGGCTAAGAGGGACATAACCTTGAATGTTATTGGGGTTTGAATTGGATAGTCTACTTGGGGTACAAAATACATACTTCGAGGATTGCTAAGAAATTCATTTTTCCTACCATAAATTATTCATTTCTACTCCACAACATATTCGTTACTGCATGTTCAGGGGTCGATTTTCAAGGGAATGATTTCAAAGCATTGGTTTTTGAATTCATTCCCAATGAAAATTTAGAACAGTGGTTACATTCGAAAAGAAGTCAACAACATGTTTTGAAGTTGAACTTCTTGCAAAGGCTTAAACTTAGCTATTGACGTTGCTTCATTTGCACTCGATTATCTTCACAATCATTGTCAAAAGGCAATTGTCCACTGTGATCTAAAGCCGAGTAATGTTCTCCTTGATGATGACATGACGGCTCATGTGGCTAATTTTGGTTTAGCAAAGATTTTCCCCACCAATAGTTACAAATCTTCACAAAGTCAAGGTAGTTCTATTGCAATAAAGAGATCAATTGGTTATGTTGCTCCGGGTAAATTCTTGTACAAGTTTTTATGTTTTGGTATTTTATTGCAAAAAATTGGGATATGATATTATTCTATTAAAACAATATTGCATTACATTATCAAATTTTCACTTAGGTTATACTGAACTTGTACTTTATACCTAAATATATATCATGCCCAATAAATTTTAAATTTTGTAACAAAATCATTTTTTTTCCAATAGGGATTAGTTGACAAGAAGTTGTTAATCTACATATATAACGTCATAATATGATTACATGAAGTATTCTAGTCAAAGTTCTATTCTAATTTTCAGCACTTAACAATCTTTTTTTTTTTTTTTTTTTTTATCAAATTGGGATGTTGACCCATTTTATTCATTTAAACTACCACGCCCGAAGGCTACATGACTGACCCTATAGGGTTAACTAAAAAGCCGATACAAACTCTTACAAAAGATAGGATTCACCACTACAAGCCTAGACAAAAAAACAAATCCAGTCTTTGTACCTTTTGTTTTCTTTCCTAGTTCTATTGGATTTTCGGGGACAAAAGCTGGTATCTTTGGTGTGACGCCTCTTATTCATCTTTCTGTCTGACATAACCCCTAAATCCAAATCACTGTTCGTTGCCTGTGGGCCAAACTCAGATTCTGAGTTGACTTCATCACTATCCTCACTAGTACTTTCGAGTGTATCGATATTCAATTTCGGCCGTCGAAGTAGCCTATTTTCTTTGAACAAAGATATAGCCTTATTAAAGTTGTCTCCGATTCTTTTATAATCCGGGGAAGTTTTGATAGCGTATTTGTCAAAATGTCTCTTTAACCTAAGCAAAGACTGAAACTCATCATCCGACGGATCCTGCACTTGCTGACCCTGCATAGCATCCCCTAGCTCTGTGCTAGTAGCACCGAGGTGCCCCCCCAGATGAGTAATTGAAGCCAATTGTGCCGACTGAATTCCAACATCACCGGGTTCAATATGATGAGATTGTCTGAAGACCCGCCCTTCCTGCTCATTCCCGGTTGCCATGGGTACTGACAAGTGTCCAATGGCTGCGAGTTGTGGTCGCCTAGCATGTTCTGCTGTCAATTGTTCCAGCACTGTCGGCTTCGCCGTTCCAGCCCCTGCTTCCTGTGTAAATACACTCAGCCTGGTCTGCTGCTTAATAGAATCTGATCGAGGAGAAACCACGCCAATTACGGGAGAGAATTCTCCGAGAGAATCAAGTGTTGCCTGGGGTAACCTGTCCCCTGTTTTGGGACAGTGATCTGGCTGGGGCGAAACTGCCCCTGTTTTGATGCAGGGCCCAAGCTGGGATGAAAAGAAATCTAGCTGAGGCGAGACGACTTCCCATGCTTTGATGCAGGGCACAGGCTGGGACGAAACTAGATCTGGCTGGGGCAATCCTAAATCAGCATGCCCAACTTGACCCTCGCCGTTTGAGTCACTCGTCGCACCTTGCGACGCTGCCGCATGATTATGTTGAATTTTAATGTTTTTGTTCGTGTCGTCGAAACAAACACTCTTTGCCCCTGAATTGACATCATCCTGTTGTTGTAACGGCTGTGCCTGATTGCCAATAACATTTGCAATCTCCGAAAATGTATACTCCGCCTCTAGAAGGCATTCCTCAGTGGATTCTTGCCTAGCCACGGCACGGTCATGAGCCATGATCTTACCCACCAGTTGCTCCGCTGAAGCGTCCTCATCTTCCTCGATATTTTCTGTAAGGGTCTCAAATTTGTTTGACATCTCCACCTTTACCGGTTCGTTGTTCAATAAGTTCGCCTTACTCATGGCCTCCTTGATCTCCTCTCCTCTATCATTTTTAGCACCACTCGTGCCCACATCAGATTTTGCACCTTTGTTTTTATGAGCTACTGGAACATACTGTTGCCTAATAACCTTGGTCTCCACTTATGGTTCTCATGTTTCGCTTCTTGTCCACCGTGGGATGTTTTCACATGTCCTTTGAGACCTAGCTTTTTCCTGCAAAATTCTTCATGATGTCCTAGCAAAGAACAATAGTCATAGTATTTGAAACCCGGGTATTCAATTTTCTGCCAGAAACCCCTATTATTAGACCTATCAATCCAAATCCTATTCGGTAACTTTTCTGCCAACGTCATCTCCACGCAAACACGGGCAGAACTCGGATGTGATAAACAATGGGTATGGTCATCCATACGTAAGAAACCACCAAAAGAATTCATAATAGCTTTTAAAAGAGGAGGATGAAATAAATGCAAAGGCAGGTTAGGCAACTCTACCCACAGTGGAACTGAGACTGGATTTGCTTTCAGACTGAAACCATCATGCCAGCGAAAGGCTTTGAAACGCACTCCTCGGATCAAGAATGAGTCCCTTGACAAGACATTCTTTGCTTCCACTTCAGACTGAAGCCGGACGAGAACGTGCCTTTGATCAAGAAGACCTAGAGAAAAGTCACCTAATATCCCCCAAGTTCGATGAATAGAATCTCGTATATCGACCAATGTTGGCCGGTAACTAGAGAACTTTAAAACTATCATGTGTTGTTCCATGAAAGCCTCTCCACGGGATTCATCAGAAGTCGTAAGCCCAATGGCTGGCTCTCCTTCTTTCCGGAATCTTGTTCCCTCCACATGTGACTCCTTAACATCATCCACAAGAATTTTTCCAATTATTTGGGCGAAAGAGAGTTTTGGAGCCTCTTCCGGGGGTTCCTTGCCCCCCAATGGGGGAAAGGAAGTGTTGACGACTAAGGGAGCCGTCATGTTGCAAAGAATCTCGCCAGCCCTTTAGAAAAAGCAATGCATCAGGAAGCAATGCAACAAAATAATGCAATAGGCCAAGCAATGGCCAAGCAAAACCAATCAAAAGCCAAGCAAAAACAGGCCAAGCAGCAGGCCAGAATTTGCCAAGCAATGCAACACAGCGATGCGACAAAAAGATGCAACAAAGCAAGGCAACCGGCAGTTTCCAGCCAAGCAATGGATAGGCAGAGTCTGTCGCCCAGGCAGAGACGACCAGGACCGACCAAACAGGACGACGACCTACCGCCGGCGGCACAAAAATGACGCTCTAGATGTTCCTTGCTTCCATGAAACCTAGCCGCCTCATAAATCAATGGATCAGATCTGCGCCAAACGTCTTGGGACGGCTAGGATTGGGAGATACAAAATCCAAAAATATTTCCAATAATGCCCCTCAAATTGCCTCGAATCGCCCCTCTGATCATCGGTGGGGGAGTCAGCACTTAACAAGCTTTTATTATAAGTTCACCAAAGCAAGGTTTATAATTTGCAGAATATGGAGTAGGCGGTGAGGTGTCCATGCAAGGAGATGTTTACAGTTATGGAATAGTATTACTCGAGATGTTTACTGGGAAGAAACCAATAGATGACATGTTTCAAAATGGACAAAATTTTCTCCATTATGCTAAAATGGTTTTGCCTGAACAAGTTATGAACATTGTGGATGCAGAGATGCTTTTAAAAGCAATGATGAAACTATCAACATTGCCAACCAGAGTAATCAAGGAACCCGAGTACACAAGTGCTTGGTGTCAGTGATAAGACTGGGAGTGGCATGTTCTGCTGAATCCCTTGTTGAACGCATGAACATTGCAGAAGTTGTCACTGAAATGCATCATATAAGAAACTATTATCAGGGTGTTCACCCGTAATGTTTATGCGAGTTGAGTTTGTATTTCTAAACTAGGAATGTTTCCTCCTTGTCATGTTCTTATTGTGTGTGAGATAAATCATATCTATATTCCGTGTTTGTATATGTTAATTTACATCATTTGATATGATTTAGCACTAGTGACGGATAGACGACAATCGTTCGCCCATGATGTTTACGCGAGTTGAGTTTGTATTCCTAAACTAGGAAGTTTCCTCCTTCTCATGTTCTTATTGTGTGTGAAATAAATCAAATATGTATTCCGTATTTCGTATTTGTATATGTTAATTTACCTCATTTGATGTAATTTAGCACTACCATTAGATTGATTTATTTTCCAATTAATCCAGTAAAATGTGTGGAAAACTCAAAACACATTACAATGAAGTTACTCATAGTTCAAACGTAATATTCTTCTGAGTCGTGCTTGTACACATAAAGCAAAATAAGTGGTATAATAGTAACAGGGAATTTATTCCAGCAAACAGACGTACGTGGACCTCGTTTACAATCCCATTTAGTTTGTTTTGGTTTATTAAGTTCTAAACATTGTCTTTGGTAGCATTTCTTTGATTCTTGATTGCGTAGTTTTCATTATAGAATTATTTGGTTCGCATTCTTGATTCTACTTTGCTGCAACTGTTCGGATATCAAGATCGTTGCTATCGATCAAATGTAAATGCAGCGGACGAACAATGGCAAGTGGAATCCGATGGCCTTTATACTGTTGGCTGAACGAGAGATGTGTGTACTAAAAAAATGGTTTCTTTAACAGCTGAGCTTAAAGACTTCTGATGAGAGGTTAGAAGTGTTCATGTTCTTGTCTTTGAAGAGAATTTTTCAATTGTTGTGTCAGAATTACCAAAACTAGAATCAGATCCATCGAACAAGGAATCACTGTTGATAATATTCCTATTTTTTTCAAGGATTGTGATTTCATTTTTCGAGTTAATTCCAGTCTCCTGATTTTAAGAAATATTTTAATGTGTAAAGAAAATACATAAAAATGTCGAGGATACAAAAAATATATATAGTGAATTTCGAGGGTATATGAAATATGTGAAAAAAATATGCAAGTAAATAAAATTATTAACACATTAAATAAAACTTAAATACCAATACATAAAACAAACATGAAATTAATATATAATTAAAAAATTGGGTAAATTCTTCTAAAACTTTTCATGTTTTGGTATTTTTACTTTTGGTCTAAGCATATTGTGACGCAAACAAAAAAACCGGGAGATGATGTTATTCTATTAAAACAATCTTGCACTTCATTATCGAATTCCCGCTTGGGCTCTAATGAACTTGTACTTTAACCTAACTATCATGCCTAACAAATTTTACATGTTGTAACAAAGTCATTTTTTCCATTGGGGATTACTTGACTAGAAGTTATTAATCAACATATATAACGTCATTATATGTTTACAAGAAGTATTCTATTCAAATTCTAATCTATAGCACATGACAAGCATTTATTATAAGTTCACCAAAGTAAGGTTTATAATTTGTAGAATACAAAGTGGGCAGTGAGGTGTCCTTCTAGGGAGATGTTTACAGTTATGGAATAGTGCTACTCGAGATGTTTATAGGAAAGAAACCAATAGATGATATGTTTCTGAATGGACAAAATCTTCACCATTTTGCTAAAATGGTGTTGGTTGAACAAGTTATGGACATTGTGGATGCAGAGATGCTTTTAGAAAGCAATAATGAAGCTATCAACATTGCCGACCAGAGTAATCAAGGGACCCGAGTACACAAATGCTTGGTGTCAGTGTTAAGACTAGGAGTCGCACATTCTGCTGGATCCCCTGTTGAAAGGATGACTTTACAGAAGTCATCATTGAATTGCATCATATATTATCTCTACGAAAAATCATCTAACTTGAGGCCTACAGCTTAAGACAAGTCAAATAGAAGCATATGAGTAGGTTGGTAATGAACAGGATTTGGGTTGGTTCTCTTAGAGAACTGACAAGGCAATTTGACTTGGTGTACCAGGAACCGTTGTGATTCCTCCTTCGCCACCCACCCTTGTCATTGTCTTCATATTTTTCTTTGATTTAGTTGGATTTCTCCCTTTTATCTAAGATTTGGGGAGACTTTTATTTTTGTACGTTGAAAAATGTTGTCTTCTAGATCAAACTTTGATCGAAAGAATAGTGTAAGCTAAAGTTAGAAAATAAAGAGTGATAGTGGTTAAACATTATAATCAAAAAATTATTGTTTGGTCTGAAATGAATGAGCTTCAATACAGATATGAAACCCATGCAATGCATGTGTGGTTTTACTGATCAATAATAGATCACCAAATTTCGTTGCTTAGCATGACCTGAAGTCTATCAAGTCGAGTCGTTCCGACACTACTTGTCATTGCTGATTGATTGCGCTTTTGCATTCAGTTTCTACTCGTCAATACAAAAAACGTATCTTTATAATGGACGTAGTAGAATACATAGGAAACCTCTCATTTCTTCGAGAAATCAGGTTTGGTTCAAACTATTTCCATGGTCCAATACCCCAAGAAATAGGTCGATTGTCCCGATTAAAGGTCCTTTCTCTAGAAACAAATTCGTTCAGTGATGAAATTCCTACCAATCTCACTTACTGTTCCAAACTTCAAGTAGTCAATTTAACACACAATTCTCTCATCGGGAGGATTCCAATCCAGCTCACATCTCTATTAGAGCTTACTTGGTTGGATCTTAGCGATAATCAACTAAAAGGACGCATTCCATCAATGTTAGGAAATCTCACTACTCTTACTCATTTTGATATTAATACCAACTATTTCATTGGAAGCATTCCCGAATATCTATGCCACATCCAAAGCTTGGAACATTTTTTTGTTGGTTTCAATAAATTGACTGGCACAGTTTCTTCGTGTCTTTACAATCTGTCACATATGACATATTTCTCAATAGCTTTTAACCAGCTAGATGGAAGCCTTCCTTCAGATATCGACCTTACACTTCCTAATCTCAAATATCTTTTAGTGGGAGGCAATAAATTCAAGGGTCTCATCATCCCATTATCATTTCCCAATGCTTCAAGACTTGAATGGTTAGGACTTGTTGAAAACCAATTTATAGGACATGTCCCGAGAAACCTAGGAATGCTTCAAGGTCTTCGTAAACTTGTCCTTTTATCAAATCAACTAGTAGATGACTTGGACTCTATCACTTCTTTAACCAATTGCACCAACTTAGAAGTGTTAAATGTTTGGAATAATTATCTCAAAGGGCCAATGCCTAACTCAATAGGAAATCTCTCCACCAAACTTAGAAATCTGAATTTAGGAAGTAATCAAATATATGGAAGCATCCCAGCTTCAATTGGGAACCTTGTAAATTTGCGCATCTTTTATATTTCAAACAACTCTATTACAGGTGATATCTCCAAACTCATTGGAGTATTTCCTCAAATGGTTAGATTGCAGTTGGGCGACAATGAATTCTCTGGACAGATTCCAGATTCCTTTTATCATAATTCAACTCAATTACTCTTACTAAACTTGGGAGGAAACAAGCTACACGGAAAAATACCTCCTAGTCTTCCAAGCTGTCAAAGTTTATTAATACTTCTTCTTTCTAATAACAGACTCAAAGGTACCATTCCCAAACAACTTCTTCATCTTCCATCCCTTTTTTGGCTCGACTTATCTTGCAATGCTCTGAGTGGCCCCTTACCATCCGAAGTAGGTAACTTGACCAATCTTGTGATCTTGAAACTCTTTGGTAACAAATTTTCTGGAATTATACCAACCACGCTTGGCAACTGTTTGACTTTGGAGTACCTTACAATCAGCCAAAACTTGCTTACTGGAAGTATTCCTCAGTCACTAAGTGCTTTGAAAGGTATAAAGAAACTCAATCTTTCTCGCAACAAGTTATCCGGGGAGATTCCGCAATATTTGGAGAATTTCACTTCTCTAATTCAGTTGGATTTGTCTTATAATGACTTGGAGGGTTCGGTTCCAAAGGTTGGTGTCTTTGTCAATGCTACTGCGTTATCACTTGCGGGAAATAGTAAGCTTTGCGGAGGCGTTGTTGAACTCAAGTTGCCGCCATGCTGGAATCACAAGAAGGTAGGAAAGTCACAAATTCGCAAAGTGGTTATGCTTGTAATTGTTGTAAGCATCTGCTTGGTTGTACTATTGTGCCTATTTTTCGTGTGCTACCGAAAAAGAGTATCGAAAGCAAAGCCTACTTCGGAGTCGTTATTCATTAAACAATTCACAAGGATTACTTATGCAGAGCTTCTCGAGGCAACTAACAGATTTTCAGTTGACAATTTAATTGGTATTGGAAGCTTTGGCTCAGTGTATAAAGCAATTCTTTCCCAAGTTGACAAAGTGGTTGCAGTAAAGGTAATAAATCTTCAACAGCGTGGAGCTCTTAAGAGCTTCTTGTCTGAATGCAACGCCTTGAAAAATCTCCGGCACCGAAATCTCCTTAAAATCATCACAGCTTGTTCGGGGGTCGATTTTCAAGGGAATGATTTCAAAGCATTGGTTTTTGAATTCATGCCCAATGAAAGTTTAGAAGAGTGGTTGCATCCTGAAAGAAGTCAACAACATGTTTTGAAGCTGAACTTCTTGCAAAGGCTGAACATAGCTATTGACGTTGCTTCTGCACTCTATTATCTTCACAACCATTGCCAAAAGGCAATTGTCCATTATGATCTAAAGCCGAGTAATTTTCTCCTTGATGATGATATGATGGCTCATGTGGCTGATTTTGGTTTAGCAAAGATTTTCTCTACCAATAGTTACAAATCATCACAAAGCCAAGGTAGTTCTATTGCAATGAAGGGATCAATTGGTTATGTTGCTCCAGGTAAATTCTTCTACAACTTTTCATGTTTTGGTATTTTTAGTTTTGGTCTAAGCATGTTGTGGCACAAACAAAAAAACTGGGATTTAATATTATTCTATTAAAACAGTCTTGCATTTCATTATTGAATTCCCGCTTGGGCTTTAATAAACTTGTACTTTACCTAACTATCATGCCTAACAAATTTTACATTTTGTAACAAAATCATTTTTTCCATGCGGGATTACTTGACAAGAAGTTGCTAATCAACATATATAACGTCATTATATGTTTACAAGAAGTATTCTAGTCAAATTTCTATTCTAATTCTTAGCACCTAACAAGCATTTATTATACCAAAGTAAGGTTTATAATTTGCAGAATATGGAGTAGGAGGTGAGGTGTCCATGCACGGAGATGTTTACAGTTATGGAATAGTATTACTCGAGATGTTTACCGGGAAGAAATCAACAAATGACATGTTTTAGAATGGACTATTATGAGGGTGTTCGCCCGTGATGTTTATGCGAGTTGAGCTTGTATTCCTAAACTAGCATGCTTCCTCCTTGTCACGTTCTTATTGCATGTGTGTGAAATAAATCAGATCTGTATTCTGTGTTTGTATATGTTAATTTACATCATTTGATATGATTTAGCACTAGTGACGGATAGACGACAATTGTTCACCCATGATGTTTATGCGAGTTGAGTTTGTATTCCTAAACTAGCATGTTTCCTCCTTCTCATGTTCTTATCGTGCGTGAAATAAATCAGATCCGTATTGCGTGTTTGTATTTGTTAATTTACTTCATTTGTTATGATTTAGCACTACCATTAGATTGATTTATTTGCCGAATCCGGTAAAATGTGTGGAAATCTCAAACACATTCAAATGAAATTTTACTCATAGTTCAAACGTAATATTCATCTGAATCGCATGTGCATGTCAAGCTCAATGTGAAACCCATTCAATGCATATGAAACCCATTCAATACTGTTAACAGAGTTACAATACTATTAACAGAGTTACAATATACTGTTTACAGTGGACATGTCTAGGTAGAATATGAAACCCATTCAATGCATATGCACGGTTTTACTAATCAATCATAGATCATCAAATGTTGTTGCTTAGCATGACCCGAAGTCTACCAAGTCAAGTCGTTCCGACACTACTTGTCATTGCATTGCTGTTTTATTGCGCTTTTGCATTCAGCTTCTACTCCAATTTCTAGCATGACCCTGAAGTCTACCAAGTAAAGTCTTGAGTCTTTGGTTGTATGTGCACGTCTTTGAGACTTTCATCCACAAGTCTTTGGTTGGGTTTTATGGGCTTGTCCAAAACAAAATACTTTACTTTCTACTGTGTCCTGCACGTCCAAGGTAAGACACATCGATCACAATATGCAATTTTAAATGAGTTATATGTTGTTCAAATTAAACTTTTTCCTACAGATTTACTGACTTAAGTGTTGCGCCTTATTGCGGAAGCGGGTAGACACCAACAATTGCACACAAGTACCACAAGGATCCAATCAATTAAATAGAGCAACTAGCAATGAAAGTAATTAGAGAAAACCAAGAACATACCACAAGAGACACAAAGTTTACGTGGTTCGGCGAATTGCGCCTACGTCCACGGTGAGGTGATTCCACTATATTCAAGAACAAGGTACAAGAAGATGACAATTCTCACACAATCTCTCAACAAGAGATGAAATAATTCCAGCAATTGTTTTCTCTATTCTCTGTGTTTCACAGTTTTTCTACATTCAATAATAAAAAATACAGCTACAGTTCCTAGTATATATAGGAACAACAGTTTCCTGTTTCCTAGAATTTGTTTCCTATTCAAAAAACAGTTTCCAGAAGTCCAAACAGTTTCCTGTTTCAAACACGTTTCCTGTTTCAAACACGTTTCCTGTTTCACAAAACAGTTATGTTTCCTGTTCCTGTTTCACAAAACAGGTTGTTTCCTGTTTCACAATTCTCCACCTCGGCGAATTTTTTATAAAGAAAAAATGAGCCGAAACAAGGCATAAGAATAAACTGATCAACACTCCATCATAGCTTTGTCACCTCATGAAACCGCCCCGAAGGGCAACGCCCCAAAGGGCCCTCAATCAACATGAGTCAATGTGGAGTAAGTCCAAACAATGTTGGAACTTAACTCCAGGAACAACCTTTGTCAACATATCAGCAGAGTTGTCTTTTGTGTGTACTTTCACCAAAGACACATCACCATCCTCAATTACATCTCGAACAAAGTGATATCGGACGTCAATATGCTTAGTCCTTGCGTGATGAACCTGATTTTTGGCCAAGTGGATGACACTCTGTCTGTCACAGAGAACCTCAACACTATCTTGTTCCACACCCAAGTCATTTACAAGACCTTGAAGCCACAATGCTTTTTTTACAGCTTCTGTCAATGCCATATACTCTGCATCTGTAGTAGAGAGAGCCACTGTATCCTGAAGCATAGATCTCCAACTAACCGGAGCACCGTATATCTGAAATACGTAACTAGTAGTAGATCTTCGTCTATCTAGATCACCAGCATAATCAGAATCAACAAACCCACTAACTTGACATGAATCTCCACCGAAGTCCAAACCCACATCCAAGGTACCTTTTAAGTACCTAAGCATCCATTTCACTGCCTCCCAATGTTTCTTCCCAGGGTTTTCCATATACCTGCTCACAACACTAACAGCCTGTGAGATGTCAGGGCGTGTACACACCATAGCATACATTAAACTGCCAATTGCACTAGCATAAGGAACATGCGACATGTATTCCTTTTCTTCCATTGTGACTGGAGATAACTTTCGAGAAAGTCTAAAATGTGAAGCCAAAGGAGTAATAACCGACTTTGCGTTTTCCATGCCAAACCGTGATATGACCTTTTCAAAGTACCCCTTATGTGAAAGAAATAAATTTTTATTCTCCATTTCTCTTCTTATCTCCATACCAAGTATTTTCCTTGCAGTACCCATATCCTTCATCTCAAACTCAGATGCAAGTTGAGACTTCAATTTATTTATCTCCACCATACTCTTACAGGCAATGAGCATATCGTCAACATAGAGCAAAAGATAAATAAAATCGCCACTACGAAGTTTTTTCAAGTAAACACAACAATCATACTTACTTCGTGTGAACCCATGTTTCAACATAAAAGTGTCAAACCGTTTGTACCACTGCCTAGGTGACTGCTTTAACCCATAAAGTGATCTCCTCAAACGACAAACATGGTCTTCTTTTCCAACAACCTTAAAACCTTCCGGCTGATGCATATAAATTTCCTCCTCTAAGTCTCCATGCAAGAAAGTTGTTTTCACATCAAGTTGTTCAAGCTCAAGGTCACCATGAGCTACCAAGCTCAACAACACACGTATAGAAGTGTGTTTTACCACAGGTGAAAATATCTCATTGTAGTCAATACCTTCCCTCTGAGCAAAACCCTTAGCTACTAATCTTGCCTTGAACTGAGTACCAGACTCTAGAGTAGCCTGTTTCTTCTTAAACACCCACTTGCAGCCAATTGCTTTCTTTCCATTAGGCAACGACACTAGATCCCAAGTATGGTTTTTCTGGAGAGACTCCATCTCATCCTGCATAGCTACTAACTAACTCTGACTATCTGAATGGCGAGCGACCTGCTTGTAAGTAGTTGGCTCATCATCTTCCACAGAGAGTGCATATGCAATCAAATCAACTGTATTCAACTGACCATAGTGTTTCAACGGTTCTTCAAAGCCAAAATTTTGAACTTGCTTAACCGATCGTTTTGACCTAGTTAAGGCCAAAGGTTGCTGTTGGGATTGATTATCTTCAACTAGTTGTTGTTCCTCATGGTCTTCAGGCTCATAATTCAGATCATGTGTGCCTGCTTCAACCACTTGTTCATCTGCTGCATCCACAGACGCTTCAACTTCCACTTTCTGAGTGTTACTAGATTCACCACCACTATCAACCAAATCCTTAGCTTTAGTACAAGCTAACAAGGAATTCTCATCAAATGTAACATCTCGATTGATCACAAATTTATTATCCTCTAAACACCATAGACGATAACCCTTCACGCCTTTTGCATACCCCAAGAAAATGGCCTTCTTAGCCCTAGCATCAAGCTTATTTTCTTTCACATGGTAGTAGGCAATACAACCGAAAACTTTCAGTATACTGTAATCAACATGTTCACCTGACCACACCTCATAAGGTGTTTTGCAGTCTAATGTAGAATGTGGCGATCTATTAATCAAGAAACACGCGGTGGCTATTGATTCAGCCCACCATTCTCTGCCAAGACAAGCATTAGAGCGCATACAACTAGCTCTTTCATGCATAGTACGGTTCAATCTCTCAGCAACTCCATTTTGTTGTGGCGTGTCTCTAACAGTCCAATGTCTAACAATTCCTTCTTGATCGCAAAACTGTTTGAAAGTACCCTCAGTATACTCGGTACCATTATCAGACCTCAAAGTCTACACCTTTCTTCCAGTTCTATTCTCAACCATTGCTCTCCACCTTTTAAATGTCTCAAATACTTCATTCTTGGACTTCAAAAAATATACCCATGTGTAATGGGAATAATCATCAATGAAGGAGACAAAGTACCTGGAACCTCCCTTAGAGGTGACCTTCGCTGGCCCCACACATCTGTATGCACATAGTTTAGAATACCTCTGCTCCTGTGCTTGCTTGTACTGAATTTTACCCTGCATTGTTTTCCATAAACACAATGCTCGCAAAACTCCATAGTCGGTTTCTGCATACCCTTCAGTAACCCTTGCTTGCTCAGTAGAGACAATTCTTTTTCTGTCATATGCCCAAGTCGCATGTGCCATAACCTAGTGCTTTCCGATGAAGAAGTTTCCACTGCCACATTTCCTGTTACCGTGTTACCCATCAAGGTGTACAAGTTACCTTGTTTGATCCCTTTCATGACAACCAAAGACCCACAAACAACCTTTAGAACTCCACCTACCGCTGTAAACTTACAACCATTGGAGTCTAAAACACCAAGCGAGATAATGTTCTTTTTCAAGGCTGGGACATGCCTCACATCAGTTAAGGTTCTCACAACACCATCATACATCTTAATCCTCATTGTTCCAATTCCATATGTCTTGCAAGCGTAATCATTACCCATCAGAACAGTACCACCATCAATGTGCTCATAGGTAGTGAACCACTCCCTGTTTGGGCACATATGGTAAGAACACCCAGAGTCAAGGATCCATCTCTCAGAGATTTCTGTGTTTTCACCCACAACTGAATAACATTCTTCATCATTTTCCGTACTAGATGCATAACTTGCTTCACTAGTATCACCCTTATCTTGCTTTTTCTTGCCCTTCCAACTGTTATCATGATTACTCTTACCTTGATTTGGACAATTTTTTCTAATATGCCCCCACTCTCTACATTTGTGACATTGTGGACCTCTAGACTTTGATATAGATTTTCCACTCTTTGAAGATGATTTCACTTGAGACCTTCCTCTAGCAACCAACCCTTCAGCTTGATCTTTCCCACTACCACTTGATGAAGTTTTCTTCCGAATCTCATTGGACAAGAGTGTACCGGTAGTTTCATCAAATGTAAGTTCATATTTTCCAAACAAAATTGTTTGTACAAGATTTTCATATGACTGCGGCAAGGAGTAAAGCAATATAATTGCTTGGTCTTCATCCTCAATCTTCACAACCACATCTCTCAAATTTGAGATAATCCGTGTAAACTTGGCGATATGATCACCAATTGGAGTGCCCTCATCCATTGCTAGTCTGTACAATTGGGTTTTCAAGTATAACCTGTTTGATAATGTCTTAGTCATAAACTGTGACTCAAGCTTCAACCAAACATCAGCTGCCGTAGTCTCTTCATTAACTAAAAAAACTATGTCTCTATCCAGACACAAGCAAATAGCAGCACGCGCCTCCAAATCCAATTCTTCCCATTCATCATCTGACATGGTTTCAGCCTTTTTATCCTTCCCTAGTAATGCCTTGTGTAATTTCTGAGAAATAAACAAATTTCTCATTTGTATTCTCCAATATCCGAAATCGTTCTTACAATTAAATTTCTCGATTTCATACTTCCCCACATGTGCCTTGCTCACCTTGGATGCCATTGCAAATAAAACCTGTGACTTTCTAGACAAGAAGATTCACTACGGTTTTTCTTCAAACCACTTGTGCACAAACAAACCCTAGCACTTTTGAATCTTCACAATCTTGAGTAGAGCAATTCAAGATCAATTTCCCTTAGTGCTCTGATACCAATTGTTGCGCCTTATTGCGGAAGCGGGTAGACACCAACAATTGCACACAAGTACCACAAGGATCCAATCAATTAAATAGAGCAACTAGCAATGAAAGTAATTAGAGAAAACCAAGAACATACCACAAGAGACACAAAGTTTACGTGGTTCGGCGAATTGCGCCTACGTCCACGGTGAGGTGATTCCACTATATTCACGAACAAGGTACAAGAAGATGACAATTCTCACACAATCTCTCAACAAGAGATGAAACAATTCCAGCAATTGTTTTCTCTATTCTCTGTGCTTCATAGTTTTTCTACATTCAATAAAAAAAAAAAAAAAAAAAAAACAGCTACAGTTCCTAGTATATATAGGAACATCAGTTTCCTGTTTCCTAAAATTTGTTTCCTGTTCAAAAAACAGTTTCCTGTTTCAAACAGGAGTCCAAACAGTTTCCTGTTTCACAAAACAGTTATGTTTCCTGTTCCTGTTTGTGAAACTGTTTCCTGTTTCACAAAACAGGTTGTTTCCTGTTTCACATTAAGCATAGGAGTGTCTTTGACCACCATAAAGAAACAATCTCTTTTCTTAGCAAAATCTCTGATAAAAATAATAAGAAATAACCTGTTTTGTGGCTTTTGATGTTTAAGTATAGCAGGGTCTGAATGCAGGGGGAGTCCAAAGAGTTAATGAACGAAATTTGTGTTAGCATAAGCTCATCACATTCTCGGGACTGAAACACTCAATTTGTGTTAGCGTAAGACTTATTTTAGCTGCTATTGAATGCTGTAATTTACAAGGTTTTCGTGGAAACAACTCAAAAAGGAAAAGTGTTTGTTTTGTGGTGTGATATGAAAGATTATATTAGGTGTTTGTCTCATTTATTTTTGTGAAACTATTTGGAGGGAATGGAGATTTTGGAATTTTTGGACCCCACTAGCATGATAGTTGGTGAATATCATGTGTTATATTGTTTCTTATATACTTATAATCATAAATTTTCACAATGCTATATCTTGAAAAAGGAAAAAAAAAAAAATCGATAATCCCTGTATCGGATTCAACGATTTTAGAAATTATAAAGGAGCTTGGTAGATCTACCATACATCAGAGTTGAGATCATCCACACCTTCACCCTATGGCACAAATCTGAACCATGTAGTATTTTCGGTTTTTTTTTTTTGTACGATAAATTTATAAAATCTAATCAACCTAAGTCCATTCTTATTGTTCATGAGCAACTTGATCTAATTTCTTAACATAAAGCTTTTGTGATAAGCAAACCAAATACCCTTTTCACCTAGATCTTCTAGGTTGCATCGAGATTCGTGTTACGGGTCACTCAAACACAACCCTACTCTCTCTCTCTCTCTCTCTCCATCCACCCTTTGGTTTCCAACGGATATTAAACCTCACCAAAGTAAAAAACAAAACTGATGAAATACCTTCAATATTTGGAAAAACAGAAACCTCTAAAATGAATTCTAGTGAGAGTGAACATGATTACTAGGCTTATAAAAATCTTCAACTAGCATCGGCCAAAGAAGAAACCTCTTCAACTAGTTCGGTCTCTTCACTCTATACATATATCAAATTATGATATCTAGAAAAGTAATGGACAGGTCTCATCACTCGGAAGACTTTAGGTAGCTAGAAGAAAGAAACTCCACACGTACTTATCGTCAAGTCATTCCCACACTATTTTTAGCCATATTTGAATTCTAGAAGAAAGACTATATTTGCATGCTACACGAGAATGCATGTGAACTCATGCTGACACAAATTTCATGTTCATTGCTCATGAAATATTGCTCATGAAATTGGATAGTATATATATCAACTCATTTATGTCTTTCTTCAAGTCTATCCTTGGTTGTAAATTGCTTTTTTTTCCCTGAAGAATAATGATGAGTTGGTCTTGCAAAACTGAGTGCGTCGTAGGCTGCCGAGTGATTCTTTTTTACCAAACCCGCACCTTGTAAATCACTCTAGAGTCATCCCAAAGTCAATATTAGCCTACCATTATGCAATTCACACCACCAAGCACTTTTAGAAATGAATTGTAATTTTACTCTCAGAGAGCATAGTAGGCCTAGTGACTCTTTCATGTCAAACCGAATTAAAGCTTGTAATCACTAATTAAATTAATCTTTCTCTTATGAAGGTACGAAGAAGATGCCTAATATGCTATTGGATTAATGGATTACAGGCAACACAGATGGAAAAAAGAAGATGAAAGAGGAAGATGGAAAGGACTGAGTTTGCATGGTAAATCTGCAAAAACCTCTGTTCATTTTCTGCTCAAAACTTCTGCAGTTATACTTTACTTGAGAGTCTGACACGCTCTACATGCTCGTAAATTCAGTATTGATTTTATTTAAAAAATTAGTAAGTACAAATTAAAATTTTAGGTGATTTGACTAAAAATTTAAGTTTTGGCTAATAAAATATTGTACTAATATTGGAACATTAGTTATAGAAAATTACACATGGTAGTTTCGCTAGCAAGCATTAATATAATATAAGTTTTCTAAAAATCATTTTTTTTTAATTTCAATTTGCTAGTAAATTCATTTTTTTTAATATAAGCATTAATATAATATAAGTTTTCAGATTGAAGAAAGTGCTTGTACATCGGGGATTGCTAAGAATGATTTTTTTTTTCCTCCCATAAATTTCTACTCCACAACGTATTTGTTACTACATGTTACAAGAAAACAGAGTAAACCAGATGAGTTCGCTAATCATACAAGAGAAATTCTGCACTTATCTTAGTCAAACTTAATTGTCACATGAAATGAATACAGATAAGTTACTTTTATAATGGATAGGTCTCATCAGTTGGAAGACTTTAGCTATCTAGAAAAGTAAGGAGAAAAATAAATCCACACTTGATCGTCAAGTCATTCCCACACTATTTGAATTCTTAAAAATTACATATATTACAGTATTTCAGCCCAAGTACAAAAAGCTATTACGTGATCTGCACACTTCATCTGGTATACACTCCAATGCTCAGTTAAACAAATGAAAACAGAGCATCATTGTATGCATTTCAAAGAAAACATTTAATGATTAGTCATAATAGCGAGAAGAAAGTGCACACTTATCTTCATCAAACTTAATGATCACATATTGCTTGCTCTGAATTGATCGAACAAGGTACAATACAAAAACGTAACTTTATAATGGACGTAGTAGAATACATCCATGCTTCTTGACTTGGAAGACTGGCAAGTTAGAATCTGGTTCTACTGATCAATTGATCATCAAATATTGTCCCAAAGTCTACCAAGTCAAGTCATTCCTACACTAGTCTTGGTCCTATGTGCAGAAGTTTATAGTATATATATCAATTGATTTATGTCTTTCTTCAGGTCTCTCCTTGGTTGTAAATTACTTTTCCTGAAGAATAATGATGAATTGGTCTTGCTTTCCAATCTTAGTACTCATAGTGTTGCTATGGAGCAGCATCAGCTCACTCACCACAACTGCCTTCTCCGATCATCTGGCTCTACTCGCCTTCAAAGGAAAGATTAATGATGATCCACTCCAAGCATTGAGTTCCTGGAATGATTCCATCCACTACTGTGACTGGAATGGGATTACATGCAGCCATCGCCATCGTGATAGGGTCACAGTCCTGCACTTGGAATCACAAAAACTTGAAGGTACACTCTCTCCCCACATAGGAAACCTCTCATTTCTTCGAGAAATCAGGCTTGGCACAAACTATTTCCATGGTCCAATACCCCAAGAAATAGGTCGCTTGTCCCGATTAAAGGTCCTTTCTCTAGAAACAAATTCGTTCAGTGATGAAATCCCTACCAATCTCACTTACTGTTCCAAACTTCAAGTAGTCAATTTAACACGCAATTCTCTCATCGGGAGGATTCCAATCCAGCTCACATCTCTATTAGAGCTTACTTGGTTGGATCTTGGCAATAATCAACTAGAAGGACGCATTCCATCAATGTTAGGAAATCTCACTGCTCTTATTTACTTTAATATTAAATCCAACAGTTTCACTGGAAGCATTCCTGAAGATCTATGCCGCATCCAAAGCTTAAAACAGTTTATTGTTAGTTCCAATAAACTTACTGACACAGTTCCTTCTTGTCTTTACAATCACTCACATATCATAAGTTTCTCAATAGCTGTAAATCAGCTTGAGGGAAGCCTTCCTCAGATATCGGCCTTACACTTCCTAATCTCAAATATCTTTTAGTGGGAGCCAATAAACTCAAAGGTCTCATCCCATTATCATTTCCCAATGCTTCAAGACTTGATTGGTTAGAACTTTCTGAAAACCAATTTATAGGACATGTCCCGAGAAACCTAGGAATGCTTCAAGGTCTTAGTAAACTTTTCATTAATGCAAATCAACTAGTAGATGACTTGGACTTTATCACTTCTTTAACCAATTGCACCAACTTAGAAATGTTAGATGTTCGGAATAATTATCTCAAAGGGTCAATCCCTAACTCAATAGGAAATCTCTCCACCAAACTTACAAAGGTGAAATTAGGACGTAATCAAGTATTTGGAAGCATCCCAGCTTCAATTGGGAACCTTGTGAATTTGCGCATCCTTGATATTTCAAATAGCTCTATTACAGGTGATATCTCCAAACTCATTGGAGTATTTCCTCAAATGGTTAGATTGCAGTTGGGCGACAATGAATTCTCTGGAATGATTCCAGATTCCTTTTATCGTAATTCAACTCAATTACTCTTCCTAAACTTGGGCGGAAACAAGCTACACGGAAAAATACCTCCTAGTCTTCCAAGCTGTCAAAGTTTATTAATACTTCTTCTTTCTAATAACAGACTCAAAGGTACCATTCCCAAACAACTTTTTCATCTTCCATCCCTTTTTTTGCTCGACTTATCTTGCAATGCTCTGAGTGGCCCCTTACCATCCGAAGTAGGTAACTTGACCAATCTTATGATTTTGAAACTCTATGGTAACAAATTTTCTGGAAGTATACCAACCACGCTTGGCAACTGTTTGACTTTGGAGTACCTTACAATCAGCCAAAACTTGCTTACTGGAAGTATTCCTCAGTCGCTGAGTGCTTTGAATGGTATAAAAAAACTCAATCTTTCTCGCAACAAGTTATCCGGGGAGATTCCGCGATATTTGGAGAATTTCACTTCTCTAATTCAGTTGGATTTGTCTTATAATGACTTGGAGGGTTCGGTTCCAAAGGTTGGTGTCTTTGTCAATGCTACTGCGTTATCACTTGCGGGAAATAGTAAGCTTTGCGGAGGCGTTGTTGAACTCAAGTTGACGCCATGCTGGAATCACAAGAAGGTAGGAAAGTCGCAAATTCGCAAAGTGGTTATGCTTGTAATTGTTGTAAGCATCTGCTTGGTTGTACTATTGTGCTTATTTTTCGTGTGCTATCGAAGAAGAGTATCGAAAGCAAAGCCTACTTCGGAGTCGTTATTCATTAAACAATTCACAAGGATTACTTATGCAGAGCTTCTCGAGGCAACTAATAGATTTTCAGTTGACAATTTAATTGGTATTGGAAGCTTTGGCTCAGTGTATAAATCAATTCTTTCCCAAGTTGACACAGTGGTTGCGGTAAAGGTAATAAATCTTCAACAGCGTGGAGCTTTTAAGAGCTTCTTGTCTGAATGCAACGCCTTGAAAAATCTCCGGCACCGAAATCTCCTCAAAATCATCACAGCTTGTTCAGGGGTCGATTTTCAAGGGAATGATTTCAAAGCATTGGTTTTTGAATTCATGCCCAATGGAAGTTTAGAAGAGTGGTTGCATCCTGAAAGAAGTCAACAAAATGTTTTGAAGCTGAACTTCTTGCAAAGGCTAAACATAGCTATTGACGTTGCTTCTGCACTCGATTATCTTCACAACCATTGCCAAAAGGCAATTGTCCATTGTGATCTAAAGCCGAGTAATATTCTCCTTGATGATGATATGACGGCTCATGTGGCTGATTTTGGTTTAGCAAAGATTTTCTCCAGCAAAAGTTACAAATCTTCACAAAGCCAAGGTAGTTCTATTGCAATAAAGGGATCAATTGGTTATGTTGCTCCAGGTAAATTCTTTTACAACTTTTCATGTTTTGGTATTTTTAGTTTTGGTCTAAGCATGTTGTGACGCAAACAAAAAAACTGGGATTTAATATTATTCTTTTAAAACAATCTTGCATTTCATTATTGACTTCCCGCTTGGGCTTTAATAAACTTGTACTTTACCTAACTATCATGCCTAACAAATTTTACATTTTGTAACAAAATCATTTTTTCCATGCGGGATTACTTGACAAGAAGTTGCTAATCAACATATATAACGACATCATATGTTTACAAGAAGTATTCTAGTCAAATTTCTATTCTAATTCTTAGCACCTAACAAGCATTTATTATAAGTTCACCAAAGTAAGGTTTATAATTTGCAGAATATGGAGTAGGAGGTGAGGTGTCCATGCACGGAGATGTTTACAGTTATGGAATAGTATTACTTGAGATGTTTACCGGGAAGAAACCAACAGATGACATGTTTCAGAATGGACAAAATCTTCACCGTTTTGCTAAAATGACTTTGCCTGAACAAGTTATGAACATTGTGGATTTAGATATGCTTTTAGAAAGCACTAATGAAGCTATCAACATTGCCAATCAGAGTAATCAAGGGAACCGAGCACACAAATGTTTGGTGTCAGTGATAAGACTGGGAGTCACATGTTCTGCTGAATCCCCTGTTGAACGGATGAACATTGCAGAAGTCATCACTGAATTGCATCATATAAAAGGCTATTATGAGGGTGTTCGCCCGTGATGTTTATGCGAGTTGAGTTTGTATTCCTAAACTAATGTTTATGCGAGTTGAGCTTGTATTCCTATACTAGCATGCTTCTTCCTTGTCGCGTTCTTATTGTGTGTGAAATAAATCAGATCTGTATTCTGTGTTTGTATATGTTAATTTACATCATTTGATATGATTTAGCACTACCATTAGATTGATTTATTTGCCAAATTAATCCAGTAAAATGTGTTTTGGTTTATTAAGTTCTAAACATTGTCTTTAGTAGCATTTCTTTGATTCTTGATTGTGTAGTTTTCGTTATAGAATTATTTGGTTCGCATTCTTGATTCTTCTTTGCTGCAATGCATTGCATGTGACTGTTCGGATATCAAGATCGTTGCTATCAATCAAATGTAAATGCAGCGACCGAACAATGGCAAGTGGAATCCGATGGCCTTCATACTGTTGGCTGAACGAGAGATGTGTGTACGAAAAAAATGGTTTCTTTAATAGCTGAGCTTAAAAGACTTCCGGTAGTTTATCAATGACAGAGCACGTGTGCTCCAAATAATCGGGCGAAAACTCACAAAATCTCAACAACGTGGAGCTTTTAAGAGTTTCTTGTCTGAATGCAATGCCTAAAAAATCTTCGACACCGAAATCTACTCAAGATCATCACAGCTTGTTCGGGAGTTGATTTTCAAGGAAATGATTTCAAAGCACTAGTTTTTGAATTCATGCCCAACGGAAGTTTAGAGGAGTGATTATATCCAAAGATAAACGGACAAGATGAGTTGAAGAATTTGAACTTCCTACAAAGGATGAACATAGCTATTGATGTTGCTTATGCATCTATCTTCACAACCATTCCCAACTAACAATTATCCCATTGTGATCTAAAGCCAAGCAATGTTCTCCTCGATGATGACATGACAACTCATGTGACTGACTTTGGTTTAGCAAAGATTATCTCAAACAATATTTGCAATTTTCCACAAAGCCAAGGTAGTTCTCTTCCAATAAAGGGATCAATCGGTTATGTTGCTCCAGGTAAGAATCTTGTACATATGAATGTGTCTCTTTAAGCATTGGTCATTGGGGTTTTCATTTTATCTAAAACGATATTTTCTTCTTTTGTAGTTAGCATCCATAACTTACATATCACCATCACATTTCGTCCAACACTTCTAACATTGTTGTGGTATATTGAATTCATATTAAAATTTGTAAATTACTATGTAATATGCTTAACGATCATTTCGTAAAAAATTTGCTACTACAGTATTGCACATCAGACTAATTTTGCTTACTTAAATGAAGGTTTTCTATGAAAATCATTTTTAACATTTTTATTTTACTGAGCAATTCATTGCACGTGATACATGTCAAATTTCTATATTATTTTTTTTTCGTCTAATGACTTTAAATTACATTTTTAGAGAAGTAAATTATAAAGGGACGATTCTTGTATAATGAGATGATATCAAATAAAATAGATTGAAGTCTTACAGAGGAGATGCTTGATTTGGTACGAGTGCTATGTCGAGGTATTGAAGATTACTTCCAATTGAAGCATCCGTCGTCAAATTTTTTTTTTTTTGTCCTCTTGGATGCCTTCTCCAGGTAAACTCGAGGTTCATCAGCTTCATCATTCAATCCTTTGGCAAACTTATAGGCTGATGGACTCACTCCAGTGTAGCCAGTGGCAATAGAACTCGGGGTCATAGGTTGTTGTCCCATGACAATCTCAAATGGGCTACGACCCGCCGCTTCACTCTTCTGCAAGTTGAAAGAGAATTGGGCAACATCCAGCAACTTAGCCCAATCTCATTGGTTGGCACTCACATAGTGCCTAAGATATAACTCCAATAAGGCATTCATCCTTTCCGTCTGACCATCCGTTTGAGGATGAAAGCTAGTAGAGAAATTAAGGACGATACCCAACAACTTGAATAACTCAGTCCAAAATTTCCCCGTGAACCGAGTATCCCGATCACTGATGATAGATTTGGACACACCCCAATACTTCACCACATGTTTAAGGAATAAATAAGCGGCTTGCTTGGCTGTGCACTCCTTGGGTGTGGGAATGAAGGTGGCATACTTTGAAAATTTGTCCACGACCACAAGTATCCAATTGCAACCTTCCGATGTGGGCAACCCAACTATAAAATCTAAGGAAACACTCTCCCAAGGTCTCTCTGGGATGGGGAGAGGTTCAAGTAAGTCGACAGGTGACTGATGCTTCACCTTGTCTTGTTGGCATACAAGACAAGTTTTTACATATGCTTCGATACCATCCCTCATACCAAATAATAGGAATCTTCCACAAGAGCAAGAGTCTGATGTATACCTGGATGTCCCGCCCACTTGCTATCATGGCATTCTTTCAAGATTTCCTTCCTTAGGTTGTCATGAGGTGGAACATAGATTCTCCTTCCCTTAGAGTATATCAAGTCATTTTCCACAAAAAAACTGTCTTGTCTTCCCATCTTTGACAAGAGCTATGATGGTTTGAGCCATGGAATCATGTGCCAATCCTTCCTTGCATCCCTTCAAGTTGCTTTGAGGTTGACTTACATCAACAAGTTTTCCTTTTCTACTCAAAGCATCCGCAACAAGATTAGCCTTGCAAGGCTTGTACTCCAAAGTGTAATCGAACTCTGCCAAGAAATCTTGCCATTTAGCATGTTTTGGAGTAATCAAGGGATCCGAGTAATCAAATGCGGATGCAAAGAAGTTGGAGACCTTCGTCCCTTAGGTGCATTCACCTTTCCATCAATGAGACCTTCGTGTTCCTTGAGGTAGCCAAGTAAGTAGGCTCATTCCTCTTTACTCCTTTAGAAAGTTGGAGAGCGGACACCATTCTCTCCTTACTTATCTCTCGTACCATGGGCACAACACAAGGTTGTCCCTTCTCCATGATGCACATGGTGTTGGCATATGGGACCAGGAACGCCTTCACCATGTCCAAGAAATCTATACCCAAATAGAACTTGTCATCATCAATTGGAGCAATAGTTATGTCGACTTTACCTAGCCATTGTCCAAGTCAAATATCGGTGCCACGAGCAACTCCTTCAATTGGGAGACTTTTAGCACTGACTCCCTTGATATATCCTTTCTCCTTCGTATATGATAGGCCAATTTCTTCAGTAAGGTCTTTGGCCATGTAGACTGTGTCGGCTCCGATATCCACCATGGCTTACAAAGTCTTGTTCCCAATCTCGGTCTCTACGTAATCCTTCCACGTGGTTGTTCCTCGACCTTAGCTTGAATGGCACTTAGGAGATTCATTAAGGCGATCCTCCTTTCTTCTTTTGTTTCTTCCTCCATGACAAACGCGACAAGTTTCCTCCGATTGGGACACTCGAATGCCCGATGGGGTCCACTACATAAGAAGCAAGATATCTTCTTGGGTGATGCATCTTTTTTCTCTTTCCCCTTGTCTTTGGAGTACTTGTGTTATTTGGAGGACTTCTCTTTGTCTCCCCCACTTTTTCCATCATTACTCGGCCTTTTCCCTTGCCCCTTGGATGAGTCCTTTCTCTTGAACTCAATCAAGGATTCGGTCGCAGCCATAGTCTTTGCAAGGTCGTGCACACCTCGCCTCTTCAATTCCAACTTGGCCCAACCTGTTAGGTCATCAAGGAAGCTAAACAAATCATCATTTTTTCCCATGTCAGGAATCTCCAAGAGCAACTCTGAGAACTCCTTCACATACTCCCTTATGTGGCCATCCTTATGTTGAAGGCAACGAAGCTTGACCCTAGGTTCGTTTTCGGCATCCTCCGGGTAGAATTGTCTCTTGAGTTCCTTCGTGAATTCTTCCCAAGTTTCAATGGTGCACAATCCCTTCTTGACATCATCGGACCTTCTGCGCCACCAAACTGTAGCAACATCATTTAAATATAAGGAGACACTACGTACCTTTGATGCTTTATCTATTATGCCAACCGCATCAAAGTAGCGCTCCATGTTCCAAAAGAAGTTGTCGATCTCCCTTGCACTCCTTGGCCCACCATAGGCCTTAGGTTTGGGAGTTTCGACTCTGTGGGTGATTCTCCCTGGTGTAGTCCCACCATTGGCTACCGCAGCCATGCACACCCTGAGTTGAGTTTCAAGTTTCTCAACTCTTTCTTTATAAGCTTCCATCTTCTCATTTTTAGCAACAACTTTGGCTTCAAGAGACTCGATCTTTCTGGACACCATGTCAACTACTACGTTTAAGGCTCCTTGCATCTCTTCCCGGAGCTCTTGGTCCTCCCCATTGGACACTTTCCCTTTGATGTATTTGTCCATGTCTTCGACTTTCTTCTTCAAGTCGGACATGGTGGCACACAACTTAGCCAACCTTTCATCCATCGCATCGATTATGTCCTTCGACTTGTCCTTGCGGATTTCCCTCCTTTGTCGTTGTTGCCAATTGATGGGTTGTTGACCTCTGACGACATTCTCTTGTGTAGAAGGATTTCACCAACCTTGCCAAACCTGGCTCTGATACCAACTGTCACGGGCTTTCTTTTCACAAGTACTTCCCGTGCGGCACTAGCAAACTTTGCCCCGACTTATCTATTTATTTCTCTTCTCATTTGATTTCATTCGAACCATTTATAATCGCTGTGTTGTCGGCTTTCCCCTCTCCATCCCTCTCATTTTCCACAACCATGGTTTTCGAAAATGGTCAGCTAAGGCCTCCACAATAGAATTTCTGCTAACCTTTATTGTAAATTGGCCTGCCTCTTCTTCAAGAATGTAATGTGGGAAATCCAGATCATCCAGAGCCGAAGCCAAAAAGAGGTTGACCAACTTCATTCGCCAAGCGAATGATCTTCGCTTCGCGGGAACAACAAAAACCACCATCTCGCTCCTTGGATTATGCGATGGGAGTTTCAAACGTTTTCGCGGCGGTACCTCAAAAAAAAAAGCGTCTAGTTTGCCGCTCTTCAAGTGAAAGATTGGCATCGAGAAACCGGCGCCCAAAGGTGCCCTACGCGGGCCGGAAACCAATCATCAAGCCCGGTAAATTTGATAGCAACATGAATTCCTGAATGGAGCGAGGTGTAAAAAGCTACTGTTTCCTTCCACCATCTCCCAATGGTTTGGGCGATGGGCTCATTCTCACCTCGTACCACAAGTGAACCTTCCCTTCCCCAAGTTCCCAACCTGAATTATGAATAAGCTCATCTAAATAATTGAAACACTTCCTCCAAAACATAGAAGCACCGGATGGTTCTTTTAATAATAAAGAAGACGAATAGAATCTAATTCAAGTTCATGATAACAGAAGAGCGGATCCATGCGGTTCCGACGTGCCCAGAGGCCAGAGGCGAATCCGTTCAAGAAAGCTAGTCAGCCTTGCCCACAAAAGACTTACTTAGACTTTGGAAAGCTAAGCAAGCTAAGAACACAAAAGAGAACTAGAACTTGTATTGCTGGAATTCTCGGAGGTGACTACAACAAATGAGGCCTTAGCCTATTTATACAACTCCACCTCTTCAATGGACGGTGGTGATTAATTTGATCTAACGATCTACAATGAACTTCTACACACTTCCTTAGAAATATCTAAGGACTAGAATCCTATGAAACTCTATGGAATTTTATATAAGGTTCTAGAGAACTCTCTAGAACAATGTGGAATACTCTACATTATTTACATTTGCTAACCTCACTTGGCTAGGCAAGAAAATAGTTGTGACATCAGGTGGTGGCTGCAAACACACAGTGAGTTGGCTGGAAAAAAGCTGGGCTTAAAAGAAATGGTCTGAGAAAAATTGGGCCGAAAATAATTGTGCTAAAAATTTCAGGCTTGACCGAGACCAACACAAACAGGCCTGAAATTTCAGTTAACTGGAAGTCCGGTTAACCGGGGTCGCCTGAGCTGGGCTCGGTCCTTAAATTATGCGCTTTAAAAATGCGGTCTGGTCCTCTGTGTGGGTTACACGGTCCAATTAATTGGCCCAGCCCATCATAGTGTGAACAAAATTTTATAATATTTTTAATTTCAAGTGGCCCTCAATCTATTGATAATTATAAGAAAAAAAAACCCTTATAAATAAATATAAAAACCCCTCATTTTTTAAACACATATATAATGAGATGAATTTTTTTTAAGTAATTCTTATATATGAATGAATGCGAATATAAATTTATCTATCATTAAATTAAAATATTACACATTAATTTACAATGATTAAACGACCTCTAGCCAAATCTCTAACATTTTAATTTACATTTAAAGTTTTTTGAATTCTCAAAAAAATGAAATAGCACTTAACATGTTAATCACCTCATGTGCTTCTTTACAAGACTACTCTAAACCTTGTTTGCATTATTTAGCCATATAGAATACTCAAATCAATCCAGACTAGCTTTTCCAGTCAATACTGAATGGAAGGGAAATTCACACCAAACACTTCTAAAAGAAGTATAATTTTACTTAGTCAAAACTGAGTGCATGGTAGGCTGACTAATTAGTGACTATTTTTTTACCAAACTAATACCTTGTAAATCAATACAGAGTCATCCCATAGTCAGTCTTGTGATCACTAAATTAATCTTTCTCTTATGAAATTATCAAGACTTGCTTTGCCAAGTCAATATTAATTTACAATTAGGGAGGCAGGGCAATTCACACCAAACACTTTCAAAAGAATTATAATTTTACTCTGCAAAACTGAGTGTGTGGTAGACTGTCTAGTGACTCTTTTATGCAAAACCAACACCTTGTAAATCACTCCAGAGTCATCCCAAAGTCAATCTTGTGATTACTAAATTAATCTTTTCTTATGAAGTTATCAAGACTTCCTTTTTCAGGCAATATTAGTATCCCGTTATGCAATTCACACCACCAATCACTTTTAGAAAAGAATTATAATTTGACTCTGAGTGCATGTGATGGTAACCCTATTTTGAAATACGGGAAAAATCATTAGCTAATCAAATTATCCATCGAATCTCCAAAAATATTCAACAAAAGACAGAAACAAATCCGCTTTATGTTTTACTCTTTTTTACCAAACCAAATTAAAGCTTGTAATCACTAATTAAACAGATCTTTCTCTTATGAAGTTATGAAGAAGATGACTGATATGCTTCTGGATTATAGGCCAATGGAGAATCAGCTCTCTGGTATGTTTGTGGCGGAAGGAATCACAGATTCAGAATTCAAACCTTGCAAGTGGTACTTGGAGTGGGAGGGGTTAAGGGATAAAAAAATTGCTTCTGGATGATAGGAAGCACATATGAAAGAAGAAGATGAAAAAGGAAGATGCAAAGGACTAAGTTTGCATTGTAAATTTGCAAAAACTAAGTTCATTTTATGCTTAAAACTTCTGCATTCATACTTTACTAGGGGGTCAACTTGCTCCACGTGTGCGCATATCCAGTATTGATTTTATTTAAAATATTACTAAGTACAAATTACAAATTTAGGTGATTCGGCCAAAAAAATTTAATTGGCCATCAAAACTTTATATTGATATTGGGACATTAGTTGAAAAAATTTTACATGCAGCGATTTTGCTTGTATAAGTTTCCTAAAAATCATTAATTTTTATTTCTATTTGGAACCGAATTTGATGAAAAATTTCTACTTTGGAGAGGGCATTTTCGAAAAATTCAAATTTGACGGACTTAAGCTTATATTTCGATAGAGTAGTTAGGGGATTCAAATAAATTATGTTAGGGGCTTAAGTACAATTAAGCAATGTTCATTGTATTGGTATTCTAGTCAAACAACAATTGTTCATTGTGATCTAAAGCTGAGTAATATTCTCCTTGATGATGATATGATGGCTCATGTGGCTAATTTTGGTTTAGCAAAGATTCTCTCCACCAATAGTTACAAATCTTCACAAAGCCAAGGTAGTTCTATTGCAATAAAGGGATCAATTGGTTATGTTGTTTCAGGTAAATTCTTCTACAACTTTTCATGTTTTGGTATTTTTAGTTTTGGTCTAAGCATGTTGTGACGCAAACAAAAAACTGGGATTTGATATTATTCTATTAAAACAATCTTGCATTTCATTATTGAACTCCCACTTGGGCTTTAATGAACTTGTACTTTATACCTAACTATCATGCCTAACAAATCTTACATTTTGTAACAAAATATGAATTCCCGCTCGGGCTTTAATGAACTTGTACTTTATACCCAACTATCATGCCTAACAAATTTTACATTTTGTAACAAAATCATTTTTTCTATGCGGGATTACTTGACAAGAAGTTGTTTCACTCTTCTGCAAGTTGAAAGAGAATTGGGCAACATTCAGCAACTTAGCCCAATCTCGCTGGTTGGCACTCACATAGTGCCTAAGATATAACTTTAAGAAGGCATTCATCCTTTTCGTCTGACCATCCGTTTGAGGATGAAAGCTAGTAGAGAAATTAAGGACGGTACCCAACAACTTGAATAACTCAGTCCAAAATTTCCCCGTGAACCGAGTATCCCGATCACTGATGATAGATTTGGACACACCCCAATACTTCACCACATGTTTGAGGAATAAATGTGCGGCTTGCTTGGCTGTGCACTCCTTGGGTGGGGGAATGAAGGTGGTACCTTATTCATTAGAGTGCAAAATGTGGTCGGCGCATTAGTTAAACCAAATGGCATGACTAAGAATTCGTAAGACCCGTACCTTGTAACACATGCCGTCTTTGGTTCATCTCCTTCGGCTATGCGGACTTGGTAATATCCCAAGCGCAAGTCAAGCTTGGTAAAGTACCTTGCATCACCAAGTTGATCAAATAGATCCGCAATAAGTGGAATCGGGTACTTATTCCTGATAGTGACCTTGATGAGTGCCCAATAGTCAATATAAAGCCGTAGGGATCCATCATGTTTCCTTTGAAATAAGATCGGCGCACCATATGGAGCTTTGCTCCAACTTCTAACTCAATAGAATGATCCACCTCTCTCCTTGGTGGAAGCTTCTTAGGCAACTCGGCAGGCATAACATCCTTGTACTCCTTGAGAACATCTTGGACAGCCTTAGGTGCATTCACCTCTCCATCCATGAGACCTTCGTCTTCCTTGAGGGTAGCCAAGTAAGTAGGCTCATTCCTCTTTACTCCTTTAGAAAGTTGGAGAGCGGACACCATTCTCTCCTTACTTATCTCTCGTACCACGGGCACAACACAAGGTTGTCCCTTCTCCATGATGCATATGGTGTTGGCATATGGGACCAGAAACGCCTTCACCATGTCCAAGAAATCTATACCCAAATAGAACTTGTGATCATCGATTGGAGCAATAGTTATGTCGACTTTACCTCGCCATTATCCAAGTCAAATATCGGTGCCACGAGCTACTTCTTCAATTGGGAGACTTTTAGCACTGACTCCCTTGATATATCCTTTCTCCTTAGTATATGATAGGCCAATTTCTTTAGCAAGGTCTTTGGCCATGTAGACTGTGTCGGCTCCGGTATCCACCATGGCTTTCAAAGTCTTGTTCCCGATCTCGGTCTCCACATACATCCTTCCACGTGGTTGTTCCTCGACCTTAGCTTGAATGGCACTTAGGAGATTCATTAAGGTGATCCTTCTTTCTTCTTTTGCTTCTTCCTCCATGACAAGCGCGACAAGTTTCCCCCCCAGTTGGGACACTCGAATGCCCGATGGGGTCCACTACATAAGAATCAAAATATCTTTTTGGGTGATCCATCTCTTTTCTCTTCCCCTTGTCTTTGGAGTACTTGTGTTCCCTGGAGGACTTCTCTTTGTCTCCCCCACCTTTGCCATCATTACTTGGCATTTTCCCTTGCTCCTTGGATGAGTCATTTCTCTTGATCACAATCAAGGATTTGGCCGCAGCCATAGCTGTTGCAAGGTCTTGCACACTTCGCCTCTTCAATTTCAACTTGGCCCAACCTGTTAGGTCATCAAGGAAGCTAAACAAATCATCCTTTTTCTCCCATGTCAGGAATCTCCAAGGGCAACTCCGAGAACTCCTTCACATACTCCCTTATGTGGCCTTCCTTATGTTGAAGGCGATGAAGCTTGGCCCTAGCTTCGTTTTCGGCATCCTCCGGGTAGATATGTCTCTTGAGTTCCTTCGTGAATTCTTCCCAAGTGTCGATGGTGCACAATCCCTTCTTGACATCATCGGACCTTCTACGCCACTAAACTGTAACAACATCATTTAAATATAAGGAGACACTACGTACCTTTGACGCTTCATGTATTATGCCAACCGCATCAAAGTAGCGCTCCATGTTCCACAAGAAGTTTTCGATCTCCCTTGCACTCCTTGCCCCACCATAGGCCTTAGGTTTGGTAGCTTCGACTCTGTGGGTGATTGTCCCTGGTGTAGTCCCACCATTGGCTACCGCAGCCATGCACACCCTGAGTTGAGTTTCAAGTTTCTCAACTCTTTCTTTATAAGCTTCCATCTCCTCATTTTTAGCAACAACTTTGGTTTCAAGGGACTCGATATTTCTTGACACCATGTCAACTACTACGTTTAAGGCTCCTTGCATCTCTTCCCGGAGCTCTTGGTCCTCCCCATTGGACGTTTGTCCTTCGATGCGTTGGTCCATGTCTTCGACTTTCTTCTTCAAGTCGAACATGGTGACACACAACTTAGCCAACCTTTCATCCATCTCAGCGATCATGTCCTTCGACTTGTCCTTGCGAACTTTTCCACCTTTGTCGTTGTTGCCAATTGATGGGTTGTTGACCTCTGACGACATTCTCTTGTGTAGAAGGATTTCACCAACCTTGCCAAACCTGGCTCTGATACCAACTGTCACGGGCTTTCTTTTCACAAGTACTTCCCGTGCGGCACTAGCAAACTTTGCCCCGACTTATCAAAGAAAGCTAGTCACCCTTGCCCACGAAAGACTTACTTAGACTTTGGAAAGCTAAGCAAGCTAAGAACACACAAGAGAGCTTAAGAGAACTAGAACTTGTATTGCTTGAATTCTCTGAGGTGACTACAACAAATGAGGCCTTAGCCTATTTATACAACTCCACCTCCTCAATGGACGGTGGTGATCAATTTGATCTAACGGTCTACAATGAACTTCTACACACTTCCTTGGAAATATCTAAGGACTAGAATCCTATGGAACTCTATGGAATTTTATGGAAGGTTCTAAAGAACTCTCTAGAACAATGTGGAATACTCTACATTATTTACACTTGATAACCTCACTTGGCTAGGCAAGAAGATAGTTGTGACATCAGGTGGTTGCGGCAAACACACAGTGAGTTGGGCTAAAAAAAGTTTGGCTTAAAACAAATGGGCTGAGAAAAATTGGGCCGAAAATAATTGTGCTAAAAATTTCGGGCTTGACCGAGACCAACACAAACAGGCCTGAAATTTCAGTTAACTGGAAGTCCGGTCAACCGGGGTCACCAGAGCCGGGCTCGGTCCTTAAATTATGCGCTTTAAAAATGTGGTTTGGTCCTCTGTGTGGATTACACGGTCCAATTAATCGGCCCAGCCCATCATATTGTGAACAAAATTTTATAATATTTTTAATTTCAAGTGGCCCTCAATTTATTGATAATTATAAGAAGAAAAAAAAAACCCTTATAAATAAATATAAAACCCCTCATTTTTTAAACACATATATAATGAAATAAATTTTTTTAAGTAATTCTTATATATGAATGCATGCGAATATAAATTTCTCTATCATTAAATTAGAATATTACACATTAATTTACAATGATTGAACGACCTCTAGCCAAATCTCTAACATTTTAATTTACATTTAAAGTTTTTTGAATTCTCAAAAAAATGAAATAGCACTTAACATGTTAATCACCTCATGTGTTTCTTTACTATACTACTCCACTAATCTTGGTTGCATTATTTAGCCCTATGGAATACTCAAATCAATCCAGGCTAGTTTTTCCAGTCAATACTGAATGGAAGGGAAATTCACACCAAACACTTCTAAAAGAAGTATAATTTTACTCAGGCAAAACTGAGTGCATGGTAGGCTGCCTAATTAATGACTATTTTTTACCAAACTAATACCTTGTAAATCAATCCAGAGTCATCCCATAGTCAGTGTTGTGATCACTAAATTAATCTTTCTCTTATGAAATCCAGAGTCATCCCATAGTCAGTCTTGTGATCACTAAATTAATCTTTCTCTTATGAAATTATCAAGACTTGCTTTGCCAAGTCAATATTAATTTACAATTAGGGAGGCAGGGTAATTCACACCAAACACTTTCAAAAGAATTATAATTTTACTCTGCAAAACTGAGTGCGTGGTAGGCTGTCTAGTGACTCTTTTATGCCAAACCAGCACCTTGTAAATCACTCCAGAGTCATCCCAAAGTCAATCTTGTGATTACTAAATTAATCTTTTTCTTATGAAGTTATCAAGACTTGCTTTTTTCAGGCAATATTAGCATCCCGCTATGCAATTCACACCACCAATCACTTTTAGAAAAGAATTATAATTTGACTCTGAGTGCATGTGATGGTAACCCTATTTTGAAACACGGAAAAAATCATTGGCTAATCAAATTATCTATCGAATCTCGAAAAATATTCAACGAAAGACAGAAACAAATCCACTTTATGTTTTACTCTTTTTTACCGAACCAAATTAAAGCTTGTAATCACTAATTAAACAGATCTTTCTCTTATGAAGTTATGAAGAAGATGACTGATATGCTTCTGGATTATAGGCCAATGGAGAATCAGCTCACTGGTATGTTTGTGGCAGAAGGAATCACAGATTCAAAATTCAAACCTTGCAAGTGGTATTTGGAGTGGGAGGGGTTAAGGGATAAAAAAAATTGCTTCTGGATGATAGGAAGCACATATGAAAGAAGAAGATAAAAAAGGAAGATGCAAAGGACTAAGTTTGCATTGTAAATTTGCAAAAAGTATGTTCATTTTATGACTTAGAACTTCTGCATTCATACTTTACTAGGGGGTCAACTTGCTCTACGTGTGCGCATATTTAGTATTGATTTTATTTAAAATGTTACTAAGTACAAATTACAAATTTAGGTGATTCGGCCAAAAAATTTAAATTGGCGATCAAAACATTATATTGATATTGGGACATTAGTTAAAAAAAATTTACATGCAGCGATTTTGCTTGTATAAGTTTCCTAAAAATCATTAATTTTTATTTCAATTTGGAACCGAATTTGATGAAAATTTTCTACTTTGGAGAGGGCATTTTCGAAAAAATCAAATTTGACGGACTTAAGGTTATATTTCGATAGAGTAATTAAGGGATTCAAATAAATTATGTTAGGGGTTTAAGTACAATTAAGCAATGTTTGAGGGAGTTGATTGTAAAAAGTATGAAATGTGAGAGCAAAATGGGAAAACTAAAAGTTAGATTTACAACATATTTATAGTTCATAGATAATTTAGGGCTTCAAATAATTATATTAGGAGTTTAGGTATAATTAATCATTTGAGAGTAGTTGATTTTGACTGTAAAGTCTGAATTAGAGAGGGTAGAATGGTAAACATGTGTAATAGTGTTTTCATTTGAAAAACACAAATGCCGTTTGCCGTTGTTCATCTACCTTTCGATTTGGATTGTAAATATTAAGGGCATTTTCTAAAATCTAAGAATTTATGGATTTGACACTATTCCTGGATTGCTGAGATAAATTAATTAATGATGTAACCAAGGATAAATTGTTGTTTAGGTGTAGACAAACGACGTGTCAAGAAAATGGACTATTGATTCATCCCTTTTATTACAAAATACGGAAATAGTCATGTCCATATGCGTGATGATATTTTTGTAATTCTGATTTGTGAGTCTTATATCATTTTCATAGGAAGTTGGGTTTATGAAAATAGAGAAGAAGGGCAGTGGAGATTAAAAAGCGGGGGAAGGGCTAAGAGGGACATAACCACCACCACCACCAGATGGCACTGAAGCCAATTTTTCCCGACCAGATGCAATGAGCTCTGTGATATCCTTGCCCTAACCTTGAGATAGAAGCAATTCTATTCTATCATCGTCGCAATCAGCTCCAACTGTTTAAATTAAACAAAATATCATATATTGTCATGAACTTCTATCAAAGGCTTCGACAAGAAATAAATGGAAGAGTTCACTTTCAGGCTTGTGGTATAACAGCACAAAATGACAACTTCCAACTCTATTATTAAAACACAAAATGGGCTGATGAATTCAAACTTCAGCTAGAAACAAGGTTACAAATAAACCAATATCAAAGATTTACAAGTCCAATTAAAAAACATAATCTCCAATTCAAGTAAAGTGACAACATAGATTGGTGCAGTCTCCTGAATACGTACATTTATAAACAAAAACACCTAAAACTTGAATAGTCGCAGATGTATTTATCAGCAGTATTCAGGAACACAAGTTTTCAAGGAAAAAGAAATTCTCAGCTCAGGTTGCAAGGAGGAGCAAAATGAGTATTAGGTAAAGCAGGGAACAACAGGGAGAGCTTAGAATAATAACACACATTTATGAGTAATTCAATTTAGGCAATATTGAATGCGAATTCGTACTGCCACTATACCACAGTACACAATGTCATGATTCACACCCCAGGCTTAGCATCCCCCACATTATCGAGAAACATCTAGCATTTTTTTACGCTAGATAGAATCCTATAGTCTTCAAACATGGAATCAACATGCTTACTGGATTTACCGACGTAAACCCACACACAATTATAAAACCTTTGGAGCTCAATATAGCAATATATCCAAGCTCTAAACTAAATCCTTCAGTTTCAATGCAATCAACAATACCAACAACCTAACATGGAATCCTATTCACAAATCACTACCCATCTACATAAACTAAGCAAAGTACCTTAATTCCACCCTTCTCTTCTTCAACCTGGCCCTTGAAAAGTGTAATAAAGGGCCTTACACCAACCCCAACAACAACAATGTCTGCATCCAACACTCCACCATCCTTCAGCTTAACTGCTTTCACCTGTAATATGGAAACAATACTACATATAAAACATGCATATGGTACGCCTTCCATCAATATACATGGCTCGGATGCTCAAGTATTTACCTCTCCACTTTCATCAAAATCAAACCCAACTGCAAGTGTGCCCTTGACAAATTTAATTCCTTTGTTAGCATAGTAACCTTCATCGAAAGCAGCTATCCCAGCTGTGAAGAGCCGAGGCGCTGCAAGGAACAAGATTCAAAAACAACATATCATCAAATCTAGTTGTTGAAAAACTTCTATCTTAAGTTAATTGATTCATAGATCTAGGGTTTCTAGATCTAGAAATCAACCCTAAAGAAAGTAGAAACCCTAGATCTAAATCACCCAGAAAGAGAGAAAATGAAGTAAAAAGAAGGTAGCAGCTTTACCTTTTGGGAGAGGGTGGCGATGGAGCTTCGAGCTTCTCTTCTATTCTCTGTGTCGAGTCTGGTTTGGGGAGACCTTCAGTTTCTCCTCTGTGTCGAGATGGATTTGGGAGAGGGAGGCTTCGGTCTCTTCTCTGTGTGGAGATGGATTTGGGGAGAGGGAGACAGTTCCCTACCTCTTATTTCCCCCAAATTCGATTTCCCCCTCTCTTTTTTTTTTCTTTTTTTTTTTCTTTTCTTTTTTGAAACAGAGGTCGGGCACGTGCAAGGGAGGCTCCCTCGCCAATTCCCTCGCCCATTCCCTCGACATCTAGAATCTCTCTTTTTCGAGTTATAATTCCAGTCTCCTGATTTTAAGAAGTTATTAATCAACATATATAACGTCATTATATGTTTACAAGAAGTATTCTAGTCAAATTCTATTCTATAGCACCTGACAAGCATTTATTATAAGTTCACCAAAGTAAGGTTTATAATTTGTAGAATACAAAGTGGGCAGTGAGGTGTCCTTCCAGGGAGATGTTTACGGTTATGGAATAGTGCTACTCGAGATGTTTATAGGAAAGAAACCAATAGATGATATGTTTCAGAATGGACAAAATCTTCACCATTTTGTTAAAATGGTGTTGCCTGAACAAGCTATGGACATTGTGGATGCAGAGATACTTTTAGAAAGCAGTAATGAAGCTATCAACATTGCCAACCAGAGTAATCAAGGGACCCGAGTACACAAATGCTCGGTGTCAGTGATAAGACTAGGAGTCGCACATTCCGCTGGATCCCCTGTTGAAAGGATGAACATTACAGAAGTCATCACTGAATTGCATCCATATAATATCTCTACGAAAAATCATCTAATTTGAGGCCTACAGCTTAAGACAAGTCAAATAGAAGCATATGAGTAGGTTGGTAATGAACAGGACTTGGTGTACCAGGAACCATTGTGATTCCTCCTTCGCCACCCACCCTTGTCATTGTCTTCATATTTTTCTTCGATCCAGTTGGATTTCTCCCTTTTATCTAAGATTTGGGGAGACTTTTATTTTTGTACGTTGAAGAATGTTGTCTTCTAGATCAAACTTTGATCGAAAGAATAGTGTACGCTAAAGTTAGAAAATAAAGAGTGATAGTGGTTAAACATTATAATCAAAAAATTATTGTTTGGTCTGAAGTGAATGAGCTTCAATACAGATATGAAACCCATGCAATGCATGTGTGGTTTAACTGATCAATAATAGATCACTAAATTTCGTTGCTTAGCATGACTTGAAGTCTACCAAGTCGAGTCGTTCCGACACTACTTGTCATTGCTAATTGATTGCGCTTTTGCATTCAGTTTCTACTTGTCAATACAAAAAATGTAACTTTATAATGGACGTAGTATAATACATCCATGCTTCTTGACTTGGAAGACTGGCAAGTTAAAATCTGGTTCTACTGATCAATTGATCATCAAATATTGTCCCAACGTCTACCAAGTCAAAACGTTCCTACACCAGTCTTGGTCCTATGTGCAGAAGTTTATAGTATATATATCAACTGATTTATGTCTTTCTTCAAGTCACTCCTTGGTTGTAAATTACTTTTCCTGAAGAATAATGATGAGTTGGTCTTGCTTTCCAATCTTAGCACTCATAGTGTTGCTATGGAGCAGCATCAGCTCACTCACCACGACTGCCTTCTCCGATCATCTGGCACTACTCGCCTTCAAAGAAAAGATTAATGATGATCCACTCCAAGCATTGAGTTCCTGGAATGATTCCATCCACTACTGTAACTGGAACGGGATTACATGCAGCCATCGTGATAGGGTCACAGTCCTGGACTTGAAATCACAAAAACTTGAAGGTACACTCTCTCCCCACATAGGAAACCTCTCATTTCTTCGAGAAATCAGGCTTGACACAAACTATTTCCATGGTCCAATACCCCAAGAAATAGGTCGATTGTCCCGATTAAAGGTCCTTTCTCTAGAAACAAATTCGTTTAGTGATGAAATTCCTACCAATCTCACTTACTGTTCCAAACTTCAAGTAGTCAATTTAACACACAATTCTCTCATCGGGAGGATTCCAATCGAGCTCACATCTCTATTAGAGCTTACTTGGTTGGATCTTAGCGATAATCAACTAGAAGGACGCATTCCATCAATGTTAGGAAATCTCACTACTCTTACTCATTTTGATATTAGTACCAACAATTTCACTGGAAGCATTCCCAAAGATCTATGCCACATCCAAAGCTTGGAACGTTTTCGTGTTAGTTTCAATAAATTGACTGGCACAGTTTCTTTGTGTCTTTACAATTTGTCACATGTGACATTTTTCTCAATAGCTTTTAACCAGCTAGATGGAAGCCTTCCTTCAGATATCGGCCTTACACTTCCTAATCTCAAATATCTTTTAGTGGGAGCCAATAAACTCAACGGTCTCATCCCATTATCATTTCCCAATGCTTCAAGACTTGAATGGTTAGAACTTGGTGAAAACCAATTTATAGGACATGTCCCGAGAAACCTAGGAATGCTTCAAGGTCTTCGTACACTTGTCCTTTTATCAAATCAACTAGTAGATGACTTGGACTCTATCACTTCTTTAACCAATTGCACCAACTTAGAAGTGTTAAATATTTGGAATAATTATCTCAAAGGGCCAATGCCTAACTCAATAGGAAATCTCTCCACCAAACTTAGAAATCTGAATTTAGGAAGTAATCAAATATATGGAAACATCCCAGCTTCAATTGGGAACCTTGTAAATTTGCGCATCTTTTATATTTCAAACAACTCTATTACAGGTGATATCTCCAAACTCATTGGAGTATTTCCTCAAATGGTTAGATGGCAGTTGGGCGACAATGAATTCTCTGGACAGATTCCAGATTCCTTTTATCGTAATTCAACTCAATTAATCGAACTAAACCTGAGTGGAAACAAGCTACACGGAAAAATACCTCCTAGTCTTCCAAGCTGTCAAAGTTTATTAGTACTCAATCTTTCTAATAACAGACTCAAAGGTACCATTCCCAAACAACGTCTTCATCTTCCATCCCTTTTTTGGCTCGACTTATCTTGCAATGCTCTGAGTGGCCCCTTACCATCCGAAGTAGGTAACTTGACCAATCTTGTGCAATTGTTCCTCTCGGGTAACAAATTTTCTGGAAGTATACCAACCACGCTTGGCAACTGTTTGACTTTGGAGGACCTTACAATCAGCCAAAACTTGCTTACTGGAAGTATTCCTCAGTCGCTGAGTGCTTTGAAAGGTATAAAAAATCTCAATCTTTCTCGCAACAAGTTATCCGGGGAGATTCCGCGATATTTGGAGAATTTCACTTCTCTAATTCAGTTGGATTTGTCTTATAATGACTTGGAGGGTTCGGTTCCAAAGGTTGGTGTCTTTGTCAATGCTACTGCGTTATCACTTGCGGGAAATAGTAAGCTTTGCGGAGGCGTTGTTGAACTCAAGTTGCCGCCATGCTGGAATCACAAGAAGGTAGGAAAGTCACAAATTCGCAAAGTGGTTATGCTTGTAATTGTTGTAAGCATCTGCTTGGTTGTACTATTGTGCTTATTTTTCGTGTGCTACCGAAGAAGAGTATCGATAGCAAAGCCTACTTCGGAGTCGTTATTCATTAAACAATTCACAAGGATTACTTATGCGGAGCTTCTCGAGGCAACTAACAGATTTTCAGTTGACAATTTAATTGGTATTGGAAGCTTTGGCTCAGTGTATAAAGCAATTCTTTCCCAAGTTGACACAGTGGTTGCGGTAAAGGTAATAAATCTTCAACAGCGTGGAGCTTTTAAGAGTTTTTTGTCTGAATGCAACGCCTTGAAAAATCTCCGGCACCGAAATCTCCTCAAAATCATCACAGCTTGTTCAGGGGTCGATTTTCAAGGGAATGATTTCAAAGCATTGGTTTTTGAATTCATGCCCAATGGAAGTTTAGAAGAGTGGTTGCATCCTGAAAGAAGTCAACAACATGTTTTGAAGCTGAACTTCTTGCAAAGGCTAAACATAGCTATTGACGTTGCTTCTGCACTCGATTATCTTCACAACCATTGCCAAAAGGCAATTGTCCATTGTGATCTAAAGCCGAGTAATATTCTCCTTGATGATGATATGACGGCTCATGTGGCTGATTTTGGTTTAGCAAAGATTTTCTCCAGCAATAGTTACAAATCTTCACAAAGCCAATGAAGTTCTATTGCAATAAAGGGATCAATTGGTTATGTTGCTCCAGGTAAATTCTTCTACAACTTTTCATGTTTTGGTATTTTTAGTTTTGGTCTAAGCATGTTGTGACGCAAACAAAAAAACTGGGATTTAATATTATTCTTTTAAAACAATCTTGCATTTCATTATTGACTTCCCACTTGGGTTTTGATAAACTTGTACTTTACCTAACTATAATGCCTAACAAATTTTACATTTTGTAACAAAATCATTTTTTCCATGCGGGATTACTTGACAAAAAGTTGCTAATCAACATATATAACGTCATTATATGTTTACAAGAAGTTTTCTAGTCAAATTTCTATTCCAATTCTTAGCACCTAACAAGCATTTATTATAAGTTCACCAAAGTAAGGTTTATAATTTGCAGAATATGGAGTAGGAGGTGAAGTGTCCATGCACGGAGATGTTTACAGTTATGGAATAGTATTACTCGAGATGTTTACCGGGAAGAAACCAACAGATGACATGTTTCAGAATGGACAAAATCTTCACCGTTTTGCTAAAATGACTTTGCCTGAACAAGTTATGAACATTGTGGATGTAGATATGCTTTTAGAAAGCACTAATGAATCTATCAACATTGCCAACCAGAGTAATCAAGGGAACCGAGCACACAAATGTTTGATGTCACTGATAAGACTGGGAGTCACATGTTCTGTTGAATCCCCTGTTGAACGGATGAACATTGCAGAAGTCGTCACTGAATTGCATCATATAAAAGACTATTATGAGGGTGTTCGCCCGTGATGTTTATGCGAGTTGAGTTTGTATTCCTAAACTAATGTTTATGCGAGTTGAGCTTGTATTCCTAAACTAGCATGCTCCCTCCTCGTCACGTTCTTATTGTGTGTGAAATAAATCAGATCTGTATTCTGTGTTTGTATATGTTAATTTACATCATTTGATATGCTTTAGCACTAGTGACGGATAGACGACAATTGTTCACCCATGATGTTTATGCGACTTGAGTTTGTATTCCTAAACTAGCATGTTTCCTCCTTCTCATGTTTATGGTTTCTTTAACAGCTGAGCTTAAAAGACTTCTGATGAGACGTTAGAATTGTTCATGTTCATGTCTTTGAAGAGAATTTTTCAATTGTTGTGTCAGAATTACCAAAACTAGAATCAGATCCTTTGAGCAAGGAAACACTGTTGATAATGTTCGTATTTTCTATATAAAAATAATATACATGACTTGTATTTTATTTTTTTCTTGTAAATCAGTTTTTGATAAATTAGGGCCAAAATAGACTCCTCGTAAATTTTGATTATTCGTGATCCATTTAACACACCTGATGATCTCCAAGTGTTGTGATTGCAAGTCTTTGAATTCCCCTAATTGGCCCTCATGAAATAATGAATGACTCGACTCTTATATACACACTGAATTCAGTTTAATCTCCACACTTATCGTCAAGTCGTTCCCACACAATTTTTAGCCATATCTGAATTCTATAGTATATATATCAACTCAAAAGGAAAAGTGTTTGGGATCAAATTGGATAGTATATATATCAACTGATTTATGTCTTTCTTCTAGTCTCCCCTTGGTACGTTGTAAATTGCTTTTTTCCTGAAGAATAATAATGAGTTGGTCTTGCTTTCCAATCGTAGCTAGCACTCATAGTGTTGCTATGGAGTAGCATCAGCTCACTCACCACAATTGCCTTCTCCGACGACAATGCTCCACCGGATCATCTAGCATTACTAGCCTTGAAAGCAAAGATTAATAATGATCCGCTCCAAGTATTGAGTTCGTGGAATGATTCTATCCACTACTGTGATTGGAATGGGATTACATGCCATCGTAAAAGGGTCACGGTCCTGGACTTGGAATCACAAAAACTTGAAGGTACCCTCTCTCCCCACCTAGGTAACTTGACCAATCTTGTGCACTTGTACCTCTCGGGTAACAAATTTTTTGAAAGTATACCAACCACGCTTGGCGACTGTTTGAATTTGGAGTCCCTTAACATGAGCCAAAACTTGTTTACGGGAAGTATTCCTCAATCATTGAGTGCTTTGAAAGGTTTACATGAACTTGATCTTTCTCGCAATAAGTTATCAGGGGAGATTCCGCTATATTAGGAGAATTTCACTTTTCTATTTCAGTTGGATTTGTCTTATAATGACTTGGAGGGTTCAGTTCCAAAGGTTGGCGTCTTTGTCAATGCTACTGCAGTTTCAATTATGGAAAATAGTAAGCTTTGCGGAGGTGTTGTTGAGCTCAAGTTACCTCCATGCCAGAATCACAACAAGGCAAGAAAGCCACAATTTTTGAAAGTGGCTATGCTTGTGATTGTCACAAGCATCTGCATGGTAGTGTTGTTATGCTTAATTTTCGTGTGCTACCGAAGAAGAGTATCAAAAGTAAAGCCTACTTCAGACTCGTTATTTATTAAACAACTCACAAGAATTACTTATGCGGAGCTTCTCAAGGCAACTAACAGATTTTCAATTGACAATTTAATTGGTATTGGAAGCTTTGGCTTAGTGTACAAAGAAATTCTTTCCCAAGTTGACACAATTGTTGCTGTTAAGGTAATAAATCTTCAACAACGTGGAGCTTTTAAGAGTTTTTTGTCTGAATGAAATGCCTTGAAAAATCTTCGACATCGAAATCTACTTAAGATCATCACAGTTTGTTCAGGAGCTGACTTTCAAGGGAATGATTTCAAAGCACTAGTTTTTGAATTCATGCCCAATGGAAGTTTAGAGGAGTGGTTACATCCTACAAGAAGTCAACATCTTGGGTTGAAGCTGAACTTTTTGCAAAGGCTGAACATAGCTATTGATGTTGCTTCTGCACTGGATTATCTTCACAACCATTGCCAAAAAGCAATTGTCCATTGTGATCTAAAGCCAAGCAATATTTTCCTTGATGATGACATGATGGCTCATGCGGCTGATTTTGGTTTAGCAAAGATTTTCTCCACCAATAATTACAAATCTTCACAAAGTCAAGATATTTCTTTTGCATTAAAGGGATCAATTGGTCATGTTGCTCCAGGTAAATTCATGTACAAGTTTTCATGTTTTGGTATTTTTTTAGTTTTGGTCTAAGCATGTTGTGACGCAAACTAAAAACCAGGATATAATATTGTTCTATTAAAACAATATTGAATTACATTATCAAATTTCCACTTGGGATCTAATGAACTTGTACTTTATACATAAATATCATGCCCAACAAATTTTGACGTGTTTTGTAACAAAATCATTTTTGCCATTAGGGACTACTTGCCATGAAGTTGTTAATCAACATATATAACGTCATTATATGTTTACAAGAAGTATTCTACTCAAATTTCTATTCTAGTTCTTAGCACCTAACAAGTTTTTATTATAAATTCACCAAAGTAAGGTTTATAATTTGCAGAATATGGAGTGGGCGGTGTGGTGTCCATGCAAGGAGATGTTTACAGTTATGGAATAATGTTACTCGAGATGTTTACCGGAAATAAACCAATTTTGCCATTTTGCTAAAAAAACTTTGCGTGAACAAGTTATGAACATTGTGGATGCAGAGATTCTTTTAGAAAGTAATGATGAAGCTATCAACATTGCCAACCAGAGTAATCAAGGAACCCGAGTACACAAGTGTTTGGTGTCAGTGCTAAGACTGGGTATCGCATGTTATGTTGAACGCATGAAAATTGCAGAAGTCGTCACTCAGTTGCATCATATAAGAAACTATTATCAGAGTGTTGCAATTCATCTATAGTGATGGATAAATGACAATTGTTCGCTTGTGATGTTTATGCGAGTTGAGTTTGTATTCCTAAACTAGCATTTTTCCTTCTTCTCATGTTCTCATTGTGTGTGAAATAAATCATACCTGTATTCCGTGATTGCATATGTTAATTTACTTCATTTGATATGATTTAGCACTACCATTAGATTGATTTATTTGCTTGATCCAGTACATATGTGTGGAAAACTCAAACACGGTAGAAATGAATTTATTTTATTTTTATTTAAGCGAGCAGAGTTTTAAGGACTCCTTAACCCTTATATTAAAAAAAAAAATAAAGATGTCTCAAATACAGTCTCTCAAAAAAGAAAAGATTTTTTGCTAAAACAATCACATAGAAAACTTAACCAGAAAACCTAGGACTATTCTAGTCTCCTTATTATGACTCCAATTATAATCATCGGGAAAAGGTGATCCATGTTCTATCTCATTAGGATGAGGTAATTTAAAATTTACCCTTTTTTTGTGGCAGTGGGCGATCGATATCCATACTCCAAGGCCCGTACTCTATGTATTTTTTATTCGTTTTTCTAATTCGAGTGGATCTTCGAGTACTTACTTTGAAATCTATATTCCATACTTTAGTGTACTTTTTAGAAAACTGATGGAGATTTTATTAACCTAAATTAATAAGTTAATAAACCCTACTTGTAATACTGCAAGTGCACGGCTGTCTAACTAGTAGACAATGACAAATATAGGTTGATCCCACGAGGATTGACGAGACAGTCGAATTCTAAGACTTATTTAAACTAATTTAGAATTTCGGGTTGTAGCAGATGAAAATTAATAAATTAAGAAAATTAAATTGACAACTAAAATTAAACTAATAAGATGAAAAGAGAGTAGAACGAGATATCGAATCCACCATAGGTTCTTCGAGATTCGTGTAATCTAAATTATTGTTTTCAAGAATCAATACGACTAACCTAAAAATTAATCTAAGTTTGCAATTAATTTCAGCAAAGACATAAACTCCTAGCATTGCATGTCTTTCTACGGCACACACAATCACAGGTTTAACTTAATTATTCTAAATCTCTAGTATTGCATGTCTTCTTACGACACACACAATCACAGATTCAAATTAATTGATTAAAGCAGACTTTGAATATCAACAAAGGGAACTTCTAACTACCGATTAGTCTAGATAATTATTCCGGATATAATCGGTGAAAGCAAATTATTGAAATTCAGAAATCAACTGTATTTAACATTTAAGCATATAGAAAACAATAAATTTATATACGACAAACTCTAGAAAACCCTGTGGTTTCATCTTTGCCTCGGCGCGGGGTATAGAAGATCATGGTGGATGATGTCACAACACTTGTGTAGGTACAAAGACTGATTTTGTCTAGACTTGTATTGGTGCATCTTATCTTTTGTGAGAGTTTGTTTCGGCTTTTTAGTTAACCCTATTGGGTCAGTCATGTAGCCTTCGGGCGTGGATTTTTATATGAATAAAATGGGTCAACATCCCAATTTTGTTAAAAAAAAAAAAAAAAAAAAAAATACTTGTGTAGGTGGAATCCATCTCAGCACGAACACGCATCCCAAGAAAGAGTGCGATGGTTGTGGTGGCTCTAACAAAATCTGGGGGTGGCAATATCCTGTGCAATACTGATTGTGCGGTGGTATAGAGCGAAAAAAAGGTGCAAATAACCAACTATTTTGAAAAACAGTTGGTTCCGGCCAAAAGGTCGGGTTATTCGTGTCCAACGAGCCGCTCCCTGCGTCTTCGTCCAGTGGGCTTCCTCTTCGCTGAACCTGCAAGAGAGAGAAGAATCAGAGAGAACAAAAGAGAGGGACGGGAGATGGAAGGAGGAGACGGGTGAAAGGAGGAACAGGATAGGACGACGCCGTGCGAGGTAGTTGCGATATCTGTCTGTGGTTGTGTTGTTGTTGCGTTCCTCTTCTTCTTTGCTGAACCTGAAAGATATAGAAACAAATAAAGGGAGAGAACAAAAGGGGATATGGGATCAGATAGAGAAACAGGACGTGTGGCTCTGTTTCATGGTGGTGATGGACGGTGCGAGTTGCGTTCGTTCTGTTGGGACTCTCCGGTGAGGGGTGGCTGAAAGGGAGAGAAATAGAGGAGGGGAAGTAGAGAGAGATGGGTGAGTCCATGAGGTAGAGATAGAGAGGTCGTGAAGATGGAAGTTCGCAAGGAACAGAGAGGAAGAAGAGGTGATGGCCACCGGTTGTGCGAAACAGGGTGAGGGGGAGGTGACGGTCTCTGTTTGTGATGATGAGGACTGATATGGAGAGAAATAGGAACGGTGATGGCGTGATGGGGGTGGTCGTGTTCCCTGTTTCAATTTCAGTGGCTGCAAGAAAGTACGATGGAAGAACAAGGGTTACGAGATGGTGATGATGGCGAGGCTATGGTGGTTGCACTACCAGCTCTTCTATCGAGCGAAAATCGTCGGCAGGGTGATGGTGAGGAGAACAGGAGATAAGGAGAAAGGGACGTTATGGTGGTTGGTTAGTGGCGAGAGACGAAGGTTTCTATGTTTCTGCCAAGAAGGAAAAAAGAGGCGTGGAAGGGATGAGAAGGAAAAAGGATGTAGGAAGGAGCTCGGGGAAGAGAAGGGAGAGAGGAAACCTAAATAGGGTTTTCCTATTTCCTTGTTAGTTTGGGTTTGGGTTTCTAGGTCAGCTTTTGGGCTTGGGCTTAGATTAAATTAGGTGAACCTAGGTTTGTTTGGGTTAGGTTTAGACATGTGACCCGCTGTTTTGTACCACCATTAAAATCGACCAATTTATTATTCCCCAAATTGTCGCCTTAATGCCATTTCATCGTTCACGCTCAAATTCCTACAAAAACATGAAAATGAAATAATTAGAATAAAATATAATAATCGAAACACTAACATATATAAATTAAGGGATATATTATGTAATAATTACGTGAATATCAAATACCCCCAAACCTATATTTTGCTAGTCCTCGAGCAAAACAATAAAAATAAAATTCTAACTCACTTTCGCAGGAATCATCGGTTGCACTTACCTTAAACGTGCAACAAGGCTTTAAACCCCTAGATTCCCTCTAGTGGACGAGTTATAGTCTCGTGGGGGTTTCCATAAATGTTACCCACAAACATTACAACTCAATAAATTTTCAAAACATGGTAACTTGATCACTCTATCTATTATCCTCAGAGTATAGTCATTTAATTGCCAATTTTTTCAAAAAACAACTAACAATGTCAGAATAATACATCAAAGAGTCTAACAACGATTTAATAGTATCCAAACGTTAAATAGATTTCATCAATTATTCTCAACTCGAAGTGTGTGTGTGTGCATGGCCTTATCAACATAACTTTCTTTTTCTCAGTAAAGATAAGACTAGATAATCTTTGGAAAGTACGCTTCGATCGACTACAAATCTCTCTTGTCACTTAGAAATGAATCACTTAGAGATTTGTTAGTTATCACTCGGTTTATATGTGAGAAAGAGAATAAATTATGGAAACACAAACATCTCACATATAATAATCATGAAAAATGGATTTTTCAAATAATGAAATGAATACGATCTCATGGACATGAATGTCAATTACTTTGAGAATGTCGAATCACACACCATAGTTCTTGTCTATTTAATATCCACATCTATGAACTAGACATTTACTTACGATCAATTAGGTCTTTATTAGGTTGTAATGAGGCTAAGATTTTGGCTAACAAGAATGGAAAAGATATGCAAAATTTCTCTGAGACTGAATACACCCTTCAATAAACACGTGGAGCTCTGAAGCTTAAACCAATGTTATACACCATTAGTTTTTCTTCCTTCGAAATTCTTCTTCATATATATTTTCTTTTTCTTTTTCTTCGAAGCATCAAATTTTTATTTTTTTTTATAAAATCAACGACATGTTTTCCCCTTCTGCACAATAAAACATTTCAGTCCCGAGGATTCATGGAATATTTAGTTTCAGCTTTTTTTATTTGTTCATTCCAAAAATATATCAACCATACACATTCTCAGAGACATTAGGTAAGGATAAAAATATTATGGGATATTACTCCCTAACTGGAGTAGGTAATGGATATAAGGTTAGCAAAGAAAAAGTCTATTCAAAAGCTCAAAGGGCTGCAAACGGATATTTATTATTAGGTAGGCTAAAAAGGCTAAAGAACAATTCAAAAAAATGCCTATATCACTTCCTAAGCTCTAGTCGGTCAACTAAATAAACCAATAAGTTTTAGTTTAATAATTCAATTTTAACATTATTCTCAAAGCAATCAATAAAAGAAACAAGAATAATGAGATCATCAACGAAATAATGCGAACTCAAGAAAAGTCAGAGTTTATTTAATAACCCTCAAGAAAAATAGAATGTCTCGAAACTCACAAGGTTAAGTCTCCACTATTATTCTAAGGTTTTCTAGTCAATATCTTACTGATTAACTTCAAATTATGCTAACTTGGCTTATAGTGCAAGAGTGGTCGAATCGAAAAATATCATGAAATGTATTTAACTTGAAGATAATATCAAACCATATGTTTTCCTATTGATATAAAAAAAAATGACAAGTGAAAGCATGCACTCCACAAATTTAAAAGCATACTTGAAAGCACATTATCTTCATTGAAAAGGAACTTAGATTTTGAATGCAATTTTCAAATCGAAAAATTTTCACACAATCATAATTAACTATGTATTTAATGGAGATTGAGTAGAATACAATAGCCAGTTGTGAAATACATTTCAGTTCAAAATTTTCTAAAAAAATGCAGAAAAACTCATAAACCTCACCCCCAAACCTAAACTAAACATTGTCGTCAATGTATAAAATGATGATAATGACAAATGTAGGAAAAAGAAAAGATGAGATTTAGAGTGATATTATCATGGGAAAGTTTTTACCAATTTCGACGAAATCGTCCACCAATGAATGGTCAAAAACATAAGAACTGTGGATTCATCATGATAAATTGATAAAAACAATACAGGACACAAAAAAATATACAAATGAAAAAAAAGTTACATGCATCAGTTGTAAGTCAAAATTGTTACGGAGCTAACGAGTATGAGTGAAATGCAACTAGAAAGAACTCGAAAATCAATCCAGACTAACCATAATGACACAACTGAAGCTAGGCTGCCTCCTAGGAGCACTTGGTTTAACGTCGCCAACCGACATATATTCTTCCTCATAAATGTACCATAAAATGACGATGAAGAACATAGCGAACACTCCCCCAAACCTAAACACTTAGTCCACGATATTGACTATATCATATAGCAACAACCGAAAAGGTTGAGGATTCGTCCAACATATAGTAGCACCCACATGCAGCACAACAGAAACTAACACATCCCTAAAACGACAAAGACGCCATGCAAAATCATAGAGAAAATGCAAACGAACCCGCGGTCGTAAAGAAGTCAAAGGGATCTGGAGCAGAAAGTTGTCACCAACATGAATATTCAGCAAATGACTCTTTCCTACTCCTAAAAAGGTACATCCTATGTCTGGTGTCAAATCAGAAGATTGAATGTGTTGCACAATAGGATGGTCAAAACTAAAATCATCCCTTTAAAACAAGGGACCCACATAGGTAGCGTCAGTCACTATTAAAGGGATGGAAAGAGGTATGTCTATAGATATATCAGATGGTACAGGCTCATCATAACAAAATGAATTGCACAAAGATGATGAGCTAGACAGCTCAACAACACCCCCAAACCTGGAATCAACACTATCTATGGGATGTATTATCTCCAAATAATATTGAGAATCAGACTTAATGTAGGAGTCACTAGGAGGACATATGTCAAATGGGTCATCATGAAAAGGCGAGAAAGGGAATGGGTCAGAAAGCCCAATAGTATCAGCAGATGGGTTCAGTTTTGACTCACTGAGTGGAAGGAGTTTCATTTTAGGCTTCCATATGTAACCCGGATCCATAATAGGGGCTGAATCAAGCAAAGCATTCACTTCCCTAATGGAATTATCAATATCGAAGTCTAAACCAAAGTGAGCCAAACATGTTGCTAAGGGATCGTCTGATGTAGACTGCAATAAGGAATTCTCCACCGAACTCTCAATCATGTTAACTTCACAAACATCCTTGGACTCAGGAGGTTGTTGGCTTACATTAAAAACATTGAGTTTGACGGTCATGTTGCCAAATGATAGTTTTGTGATTTCATTCCTACAGTTAATAATAGCATTAGATGTAGCAAAAAATGGACGACCCAAAATAACTAGAATGCGACTAGAGGGGTTGTGAATAGGTTGTGTATCAAGAACTAAGAAGTCCACTGGAAAATAGAATTTTTCAACCTTAATGATCACATCCTCTATAACACCGCGAGGAAATCTGATTGACCCATCTGCCAATTGCAGTGTTACTTTAGTTGGTTTTAGTCCACCGAGACCTAATTGCTCATAAACAGAGTATGACAACAAATTAACACTCGCCCCCAAATTCAACAATGTCTTATCAATCATATGATCACCGATAACACCAGAAATAGTCGGGCACCCAGGATCTCTATACTTAGGCGGAATTCTATGTTGAATAATTGAGTTTACTTGCTCGGCGATGAAGGCTCTCTTTTGCACATGTAGTTTTTCGCTTCTGTGTGCAAAGATCCTTCAAAATTTTGGCATAGATAGGAACGTGCTTAATAGCATCGAGCAATGGAATATTAATGTGAACTTGTTTAAAATTTTCCATTACATCGTAAGCATTTGTTCCTTTCTTTGTTGGAACTAACCGTGATGAAAATGGTGCCCTAGGCAAATAAGATGCCTGAGTGTGGTCAGAGTCAAGAGGCACATCTTTAGAAGGTGAGGCTTTATCAGCGTCCTTGTCAGATGGAGATGCAACCTGCTTTGACTTAGACAGATATGCAATGACACTTGAATCGGGCACTTGTACTCGATTGTCAACCTGTTTTTCACTCCTAAGGGTAGTAATAGATTGGACATCTTCATGGCGTGACTCAGATGTATTACCAACTGCGAATTGACCCTTCGGGTTTGGAACGGGTTGACTAGGAAATCTCCCTCGCTCTCTCTCAGAAGAAGACTGAGTAATCTTATTCACAGCTATCTCAAGTCTATTGAGGGCTTGAGATTGATGTTGAATCATGGCTTTCAACTCAGATATGTCCTTAGAATTCTGATCAATTATATTTTCTGAGAGCTGCAAAAATCGATTAACCATTTCCTCTAAACTTGATGTGTTGGATGGAGGAACTTGGTTAAGGTGTGGCCAAACAGGGCTAGAGGCTTGAGGAGCTTGGGAGACAACAACAGGTCCCCCTTGGTGTGGGCCATGGGCCCAGGGAAGATTTGGATGTTTGGCGAACCCTGAATTATAATAGTTAAGTTGCGGATTATTGTCAGGTCGCTGCATCGCATTAAAAGAGTTGACTTGCTCAGCATAGTATGCAGGATAATCGTTTTGCAAGTCACAATTAGTTATTGAATGACCAGGACTCAAACATACACCATAGACTTCAGATGAAGCATTTGCGGGAAGTGCAAGTTGAGTCAAATTCAAAAGTGCATCTATCTTTTGAGCCATCGTCATAACAACTGTCTCTAACTTCGAGGCAGAAGGGGGTGAACAGATGTATCTCTAACTTCATATATACCGCCCTTACGCCTATCAGACTCCTTTCTCAAATAATCTCATTGCTGAGAATTTTCGAAAAGCGTTTCAAAGAATTCCCATATCTCATTGACACTCATCTCCATGATGGAGACACCTGACAATGCAGCGGACGAACACTGGCAAGTGAACCTGATGGCCTTCGTACAGTTGGCTGAATGAGAGGCAGAAATTTCCAGTTGTTTTAAAACTAGAATCAGATTGATTGAGCATGGAAACACTGTTGACAATATCATATATTCACCAATTACTGCCCCACAAGTCCACCCACTTGGTGATTAGCCATCTCAGTGATATGATCAAGTCAAGGCAATGGCACTGATAAGCAAGTCAGGTTGACACAACAATCTTGCACGCATCCCAAGGGGAGGGGATGGTTCCCCTCCCTCCACCTCACTCCCCTCGCTGGTTTCCTCGCTCATTTCCTCGACATTTAGAATTCCCCCTGAATAAATCATGGATTGAGAAAGGTACAGAGAGGATTATGTGGAAGAGGCATAGCTGGGTCAGACTTAACAATGACGAGACATACACATTCCCAGATTTCCCAGAATTGACATTACAGTCGTTACTGATCATCCTAGATGAGTCACAGGCTTGACTATACGAAACCTTGCTGTGTCTAGCAACAGTTCTGTTTTCTCTGATTGAGAGTGAAGACGCAACTTCTAAAAGAAAGAAGAACTGGAGATATTTTCGTCTCAAAAAAATATATATATATAAAAAAACAATAACAATGAATAGATTGATAAAAAAAAAATTAATATATGAATTGTTACAACAAGAGAAGCTGATTACAGCATAACAAACAATCAGATTATAATGTCAGGATATATAACAGAAAAAAATATACACATACAAGCGGAATGAATGGATCTGATGATATACATGCACAAGAAAGCAAGAGGAAGCGGTTTTCGTATGGAACACCTACTAAATATCAAGGCATCCATGACAACAGGGGCTCTGTTTGAGAGTTTGTTTCAGTGATGCCTTCCTGCTTCATTAACCTCCTGAGGGCACTTGGTTGCCTCTCACCTGCCTCTGTATCCTTCAAGCACGCGTCTTGATCACCAGACTCCAAAACATCATCTCCTGGTCTGTGTAATCTCTGGAAGAAGCTCGGTTTGTTCTCCGGTGTCTTTGCAGTTCCTTTTAAACTTGGCACGTTCTGAAGGCAGACTTGAACAGCATCATGGACCCTCACGAAATACCACTCCTTTCCAATAAGATCGACTACACCAGCATTTGCAAGTGTCAGTAGTACTTCTCGGTTTGGGTTGGCTACCGCCATCTGTTTACAACTGAATGTTACTAATGACAGAATGATTATGTCCACTCGCCAATGCACAGAATAATCAGCTCGAAACTTAGGTGAACTTAAAATGAGGGGGAGATTCACCTGAATATCCCGTGATTTGTACTCCTGATGCAAGTCCTTTAGAGCTTGTATGGCGCTGGAGTCAATATATGTAACAGCTACACCAATGATCAGAACATTTGGAGTATCAGGAAGGGTTGTTTGTTCACAATCATAAAGTATTGACTGTTAGCACTTGATTGGTAGTGCAATGTCTTAATAGAGAAGTTCTATCAACAAAATGATATATTTTTTTTTTTTTAAATCACATGAAAAGTCGCTTCATGAATGTTTTCTGTTGAAAGAAATCCAGGAAACTCAAAACTCAAAAGAGTACTATAGATAAGAAGAACGAATTCACAAATTATTGGTTGTTAGAAAATAGTGGACATATCAAATTATCTGTGGCAGTTCATTGTGAGACCATTCTGAGTCTCAGAAAGACCATCATCAGTGACGGAGCCAGAATTTTTTTTTTGGGGGGGGGGGCGGAATGATGTCATAATTAATTAAATATAATATAAAAATTAGTGACTTTAACATGAATTTTTTTTTTAAATATAGCAAAAAGGGGAGTACAACAAAAATAGTCATTGAAGATGATTACTACTATATTCATTGAAGATTATTACTACTTCTAGAAACACAACACAAGAGAAGGGTTTGAATCGTTGATTACTACTACATGAAGAAAAGGAGGAAGAGATTGGGTTGTTTACGATTTTTTTGTGGAGATGACCAACACAGTGATTAATGAATGCACCTGGTACCTAGAAGAAGAAGAATAAGGTGGTTTGGATCCTACTGGATCTTGTGAAGATGAGCTCAAATAACTCAATAGTTATAGATCTTTGAAGATGATGAAATATGGGAGTTTCCCTCATCTTATCCAATCGATGGAGTGTGAAGAAGAAACTGTGGATTTTGGTTTCTTTTAGAGATTTGAGGGATTTAACCTCTATCTCTATCTCTATCTCTATCTCTATCTCTAACTCTAACTCTAAAAGTAGAGTTTGAATTTGATATGTACATGATTTGAAGGATGAAATCTTGGTTGAAGTGAAAAGTGAGAATAGAGGGGCAAATAAAAAAACTAATTGGGGGACAAATAAATTATTAAAAAAAAAAAATCTCAAAAGTCAGTGGGCATCCGTGCCTGACCGTCATATGACCCAAATTGAGTAAAGGACCAAACTTTTAATGATAATGATCTCCTTACCACAGAGAGTATCTTTACAGAAAATCATAACATCACACCATTTCTAATTGCATCAAAAAATTGTGATAATATTTGACAATAAATCCACTTTGGATCATCTATTATACTAAAAAAATTGTGATAATATTTGATAATAAATCCAGCTGTTAATGCTGGAAGAAATTTAATTCTTTTGAAAAAAATCTCCAAACTAGGTAAATCATCATCCCAAATAATTCATTCGCACCAAGTGGCATAAAAAGAGTCTCATAATAACTCTACCCATACTATATTTTCCACAGAAGCATTGTTTTATGAATGAAAGCATGTTTTTAGGTTAATTCACCAATATAAAGGTCAAACCAGTAAAATAGAGAGACGAAGTCCTCTCCATGAACATTTGTGACTATATGCATTAAATCGCAATAGACTATTTCTGCAACAGTGTAATACAATCGAAAGGCTGTAAAGGGATGAAGATGGTGGAGACTTACGTGCCATCTCTAAAATCACAAAATATATTCTCTCAACTTCTGGTCCACGTTTCGTGGCTCCATCGGTATCTACTTCATATTCCCGCAACCTGAAAACAGATAAATTACCTTTTCAATGTCAGTGCAACAGAACAGGATTGTGTTATGCCGAAAAGACAAAGGAGCTTATGTTCCTACCTATCTTTAATATAGCTTATATTTGCAAAATAAATTGGTGCATCAATACGAACAACCACGATCCCGTTGTATGTATATGCCTCTGGATATTGCTGAGTGTTTCTATAAATAGTGGTTCCAGGAAGACGACCTAAGACAGCTGCAAGATAAACCATACCAAAATACAGCATTTGTTAAGTCAGATGTCAATTGATGAGTGCACTGTCACTTAAGCATAGATAATCCACCACAGAATTCGCTCACCAATATGCGGGTTTGCTGATTCATGGATGACAAATGCAAGGGAGAAGCCAACCTGAAACATCAAACTCTCGTAAGATAATTTGATAGGATACTATTTATGGTACAATAAACTTATTAAAATCGTACTTTATCAAAGGATAAATGACTTGGTGAGACACAGAATGCTTCAACTGCTTCCTTAGCAGTCACTGCACTTCCCTGGACAATTTGGAAAAGAACAGAACGGTTGCCTTTTCCTAGAAATGATTTTCAATCCATCTCCCTAATTATGAAGATTATGATTTTCTTATGGTGTTCTCTCAACTGTGACAATGTAACTAGTTTTGAAAATTGAGCAATGAAGTTGGGAGACGGATTCACTCCATGTACCTAAAATGACAATTGTTGATGCCCATCATTAAGTTTCTAATAAGATGACGTGTGAATGCAGAACCAGAACTGAATGCATCAAAGATATTATATTCTTAAAGAATTCGGTACTAGAAAAAAGACCGTAAGGTAGAAATTCCAAGATGAGGTGTCATTTCGTTCTCTTCTGTCACCAAAAGGCAGCAGCAAGATCATGTCTCTCCAAAAGCAACCATTTACGAAATTCGATAGAAACTAAATGACCAGAGTACAGGTCAGCCCTTTATAACTGCTAAAAATATATTCGCCAAAAGCATTGTATATTATGAACTTGGTCACTCCACTCCTCCATTTTCACTCCAACACCCACATCTTCTCCTAGTCCTACTTCACACTCTGGTTTCTTGCACACCGAAAACATGATAAAATAAAAAAGATATGAGGCAGTCAGACAGGCAGATGACTTCAAGCTCTGCAGCAAGGATTCAAAGTACGTACAACATAAAGAGTTCCAACAGATAAAATCTGCCTAAGACAAGGCAGTAAGATAACATTCAAATACACGCAAAAATCTGCAGACAGGATTCATTACCCCAACAAGAACACCAATCTCTATACCAAGGAACAATGTTGTAACGCTCGTGATAGTCCAAAGCAAGAAATCTTTCTTGTTTACTCGCCACAAGAAGATAGCCTCATCATAATCAACCTGGATATAAAAGTGACAATACGAAAGTGTGACATCGTACCAATTATAGGTCTAAAGTTACATTTGATATGAACCTTCAGAACTTCATCATGCTCACCAAACCCAGTACAGCAGAAATCACGATGGCAGCCAACGCACACTGAAAAATACACAATATAACACTTAAATAAATAAATAACAATCAATTTAAACATTTACACTCTTGTTTTACAAGAGAAAGCATCCAATTGTCTCAGAGCCATATCAATGATCTTGATAGGCTGACACCATGACAAACCAAGGATTTTACAATCTAAAGTTCATACAGGTATAGGACTTTCATCAGTTCCTTCACATAGGAGGTGGCCAGGTGGGTCATAGATGAACCAGATTGCAACTAAGGATATGCCAGCTAGATGAGAGATACATGAGCATGGGTCGTGGCCTTGTGGTTGGATCAAGAGGCATCTCCTTGTGTGGTCACCTTGCCCTCAAAGTTTCAAATTACTTCCCATGGTTTCAGTAAGAGTCGATGACGTCAGTGAGGAATGTTCTGATATCTTGTAAACCCAAGGCTTGGGAAAGGAAGTAAGAAAGCTCTTAAGTAAGGAAGTAAGAAAGCTCTTATATGTTCTATTTTCAGTAACAATTGAACAATCTTTTTTGTTGGCTTTAATATAAGAGACATGATTCTTTGGACAGCCAAAGCAGGATTCAATTGCAGTAAATTGTTGGTTCCAATCCTATATGCTAGTAGAGTCATTTTATTCATAATAAAATGTTGATTGTGAGATTATACCTGAGGTATTTCTCTAAATAATGGTGTCATGAACAAAAGAGCACATCCCATTATGATTCCCATAGTAAGTCCAGATAAGCCAGTTTTCGCACCACTTTCATGATTTACAGCTGATCTAGAGAAGGAACCTGCGAATGATTAAAAGTATCGTCTTTCAGAAGCACACTCGTTAAGTCATTCAAAATGCAAAGTTCCACAAAATAACATTGATGTGAGGACAGAATGTGATGAAGCGCCAACAAGATATGCTTGCAATAAAAGATCCAATGAAAATTGCACCTGTTGTAGGGTAAGCAGAGAAGAATGAACCACATATATTTGCAACGCCAAGACCAAATAACTGAAGCAAAAAATAAGCATCAGAATCTTCTCGTAGCCGCATGGAATCGTTTGTTGAGCCCATAGCTCAAGTGATTGACGTGTTGCATCGTATCATACCAGTATCAGTCCTAGTGCAGCTCACACGTGCAAAACAAAAAATAAAAGTTGACTTATTGCATATTCACTTTTCAGTCCATACCTCTTGATTAGAGTCCAAATCATATCCATTCTTTGCAGCCAATGCTTTAGCAATCCCCACTGATTCCTGGCACACATAAAATAGCAGGATAAATTCATGAAGCTTCAAAATGATTAATAAAAATGTCACAAGTGCCGTGAAGTGAATAGATAGCCTCTTACCAATATAGCCACACCCGTGATGAGAAGAGCAGTTGGAATCAAGGACTTTACATACTCAAATTTTTTGGGAAAGGAAAATTTGGGAAGACCTTGAGGAATATCCCCAACCTAAAACCAGAGTCAGAAATTCTATATAAGTTCGCAACAGGTAATTTCTATATCCAATACAGTAATATAGTACAGAGCATACTCACCACAGAAATGGTGGATGGATGAAATATTTTTACAAAAGCAGTACCCAAAACGACTGCTGTTAGTGGACCAGCTGCTCGCAAAAACCGCAAAGACTTCTTTGTTTTTCCCTATAAAATTAAGAAAAACAACAAGATCACTCTTTGTGAATATAGCGCATACATAAGAGTTGGGTTTGTCCCTCCAGGGACAGTTACAATGTGATGCCTACCAAATGCTTCATTAGTAGAAGAATCATCAGAAAAATGAATCCCGTGACAAAGGGGGGCCAAGAAAACTACAAAACAAAATCACAATACAATAGTTAGAGAGAGTCAATGTGTTCCTTAAATGATTTGAAAGCAAGACATAGGTTGCTGTTATCAAAAGAAATAATATGGGCAACACACACCAACATTTTTGTTTATGGGATTGAGCCATTTACAGTAAGCTGTAAGCCTTTAAATTTCATGTTATCAAGTGATTGGTGTGCATAGTGTTGGATGAGTATGCATCATATTATAACAAAATGATCACAGGATGCATCGTATTATAACAAAATGCTCATATAATAAATTCAACAAAGCCCACCATGGAGATCATCCTACGTCAAACCAGCTTTTTCTAAAACCATCCTGCATGGACGTTATAGACTCTTTTCGCAGATCACATTCTAAAAATTTAGAATTGGAAAATTGTTACAGGTTGAAATTGTAATAGTTATTGAGAATTCTCCGTGTTCGAAGACAATCTTCCGTCACAATCCCAAAATTGTCTCCATCGAATCATCAATTCCAACGGAGTTCGGCCCAGCTCATTTTCTTCAATATGCCTCTCACTCTCTTCTGTTGATCCTAATCCAAACTAAATATGATAAACACAGTTTATAAATTGGGTTTTTTATGTATGTGCCAGATAAAGAGCACAGATGCTCTTCATTGTAAACAATTGAGGTGTATTTGTGGGTGCCTGTAAATAAGACTAGGAGTCTCATTAGAATGGTAACTTTTCTACAACTCTCCTTGATATGCTCTCAGTTCATAAACTTCAAGGCCATCGTTAGTTGATTCAATACAATACATTTTACAAAAGCAAGTTCATAAATTAGTTAAATAATAATAACTATGATGCATCGCAAGCTCTACTAAATACTTTCTCAGGCCGAGGTGCCCAGCTTATGATAATATACATCCAGCCAATAAACCAAATAGAAATAACCATTATGAACAAGTACGTGATTCATATAATCAGATTTTGGAGTGAAATTCTGTAAGAATAAAAGGCCGAGCTAGTTTTCACTGAAAGCTATGAACAAATGATGCAACCAAATGATTCAACATTGCTCAGTCATTTGAAAATACAGAGCATACCTTATCTATTCCTGCAACTATACTTTTTATAAGGGGCACAATTTTGCTGCTTCGTACTATATCATATCCCAAGAAATATTTGGCTTGAGATAGGGCAATAATGATGGCTGAAGAAGTCGTAAAGCCAGAAATAACAGCATGACTGATGAAACGAATAATCCATCCCAACCTGCAGAGTGGTGAAAATGTGATTCAAAAGGTGTATTCATTAAATAAACTAATATATGACATACTAATATGTAAGCCTGGTATCATAAAAAATGAGAAGCCTTTTAGGCGAACGTGTAAATGGTTATACACATCTTATCACCAAAAGATGTGGTTCAACAATAATCTAATATCTGCATCTCCGGAAGGAATTTATATTTGATATTTCCAATAAACTACCCTCCAATGCAGTTCTCTTGGCCATTACAAAATATGGATGACCAATGTAAACAGGAATGTGATTTTCCAAAATATAGAAACCATGAATTAGACATGTTAATTTCTTAGTTACAAGAGCTAGGAAGCAAAACTATATAATAGCATCTATATGTTCTAATTATGGACACTTCAACCAAGAATAGCATAAGTCCAGCTCATATACTCCTCCAATTGATTACAAAAATCTTAGTGTAACAGTGAATAGAATGGAACGGACTGGTATGGATGCAGATTTAGATGGATCCAATATTGTAATACCTCCACAAGTAAAAGGGAACAACCTATATTACCTCAAGAACCCCATCACGCACTCTAGCACGCCAACCATAAGAGCCAACAATATTGCAAGTTCTGTATACAGCTCTCCCCCAGAATCAGCAATGCTGCCTAACACATTAGACACCAAAAGAGAAACCAACGCCACTGGACCAATTGCAAGCTGCCGTGATGATCCAAATATAGCATACACAAATATAGGAACGAAACCAGAGTCTGTTTTATGAAACACAAAACAGGGTATCAGAACCACAATGTACAAGTTAATTCAGCTATAACAATAGGGAAACTGAATTGATATAATGCAACATGGTCCTAGATATATATTCAGATAATTTAAATTTTGTAATTTAGGATTGCCATCCAACGACATGAAACCACTGATAACGTTTTTGAAAGTATTTTATAGTACCGTAATTTCATAGTGGTACTAGTATAACATTTTCATTAGACTGTACAAGTTTTGTTTTTATTTTTATTTTTTTACGAATAGTTAATCCAAAATTTTAACCAATCCAAGTAAATATATAATGGAGATTAGAGTTAAACTTACATAGTCCATAAATTGGATGAAGTCCAGCCAGCTTTGCATAAGACATTGCCTGAAAATTTTACAAGTAATCAACAAAATTCATACCTAGAGCATCCACAATAAGCAGGGGCAATAATGCATTTCAAAAAAGAAACACATGCAGCGGGTGTGTTAAAAAAAATTGGCCTACAGCAAGCTTCGTCCTGGGCTATCTCAGGTTTAAGATGAGACTTAAATTTTTGGGGATTGATGTGGGTAATTGGGTAATCCAATTTATATGTTTCACACATTCATGAGTTGATGTGGATGCTCCTGTGCATTTAAACAAGTAGCATCTTATAATTCTAATCAAAATTTGAGTACTACACAAACACGACGAATCGAACAGTCCAACAAGAATTCAGGAAATGCTGGTGAGGTCCTTCTCTTTAACCTCACTGTTCAATTGGTTAAATTTTGAGGTCATGTTTCTCAAAAGTCAAGCTAATAACTCTCAATCACTATCACATTAACATTATTACAGTAATTGAAACATTAAAACAAGTAAACCTTTCAATGAAACAAACACTAAACCCTACACCTTCATTAACCAATCCAAGCTCAAATTTCAAATTCCACTGTCAAGTCATCAGCAATCTCAACAAATCAATCAAGAATCAAGAATTGAAGTTTCGAATGAAATCGAACCGAACCTGAGGAACGAGCATGATTCCAACGGTAATCCCTGCGATGAGATCGACCTGAAGATACTCCCTTAATCTGTAACTCCGAATCCACCGCAAGCAAGGAAGGAAGAACTCGATCCACTCCAACCACGACATTCTCCTCACCTTCTTCCGCCATTTGTGAAGCAACGAAGGAGCTTGTGTTGTTAAAGATGGAATAGACGACGAAGAGGGATGTTCAAGGGGGATGACTTTCACGTGCCGATTCAACTTCGACGACGTCTCTGTTGTTGTTGAAGAAGCTAAACCATCAAGGTTTCGGGAACTAGAGGAGGCGTATGTTATCTCCATGCGCACTCCTCAGCCCCAAACCAACGAAGACGGATGTCAACTGCGCTTGCCTGAGTTAACTGCGCACCTCCTCCACCAAGATTAAAAGGCAACGTCTATGTGTCATGGATGTGGATGTGTAAAAAAATGTGGTGTGGATGTGGATCGCTGTGGAAACAATAATGCAAATTTTGTATCAGAGAGATGGTACAATACGACATTGCCGCGTTCATTATTTTTGGTGTTTTTTGAATTCATAATTGTCGTCTTGTAAATGGTATTTACAGGAGTATATACATAAATGCAATATTGATAGTATGAATCATTTAATAGATTTTTGTGATAGGTGGAAGGGCAATCGCGGGTTTATATAGAGATACCAAATTTACGTATATTGAGATATATCAATGAATTGATAAGTTAATAGAGGATGTAGACAAAAAGAACGACCATTGACAAGTCGAGAATATGTGAGAATGTCATTTATTTAAGAACCAAAATACGTGTAACCAAATTCGAGAATATTTAAACAATCGAGATGTAAAGTGGTCTATGGGCTGCCATATAAGAACCAGTGAACCACATGGCCTCATGGATTTAGACCTTCATGTAGATGGAATTGGGACTATGTTCATTCAATCATACAAACAACATATTCTTGTGTACGAAGGAAATTGACAAATTTGAATACTGATCCGGACAATTCAAGTGGAATCCACAAACTTTAAGTGGAGGTCGACAGAAATTTCCCAAAAGCCGAAACTTAATCATAAACCGTTTGATACTTTCTCGTTACCAAATCCGACTATTATTGTATAATGTTTGGGAAAACGAACCGAACTATTATTATTTTGTATTGTGAAGCTGGGAATCAGGTTTTGCAATTATATTTTGTAATTAGAATGATGTTGTAACGTCGGATGAGGTTTTTTACAATCTCGAAATACACAAACTTTTTGCTAATTTCATTATTCTATCGATCATGTCACGTCACTTTAGTTACAAAACATAGTTACAAAAACCTGATTTCCTAGCATTTTTATATTTTAACCGGTAGTAATTTTTGGTTTTGTAATATGGAATTAAATAGTAAATTAATCTTATATTTTAATTATTAAATTTGGATGATATGATGTTATTTTCGTTTGCACCGTGCAAAAAAGGACAATGCATAATCAAAGTAACAATAAAAGAGATCACGTTTGTTCAAAATAATTATCTTAAATTTTTTGGTATTTTCCATTTAATTATTGTGGTAAATTTTTTACCCTTTTGAAATCTAGATGTAATTATTTTCTTTAATTAATGAATATTTGTTCTTATATCACTATTCGAAACGGATCAAAATTGACTAATACTGATCGGTACTGTAGGATACGGTATAAATTTCAAAAAACCCAAAAATCAAATCGTACCAAAAAAAAATATCTACAAAAACGATATCGATATGATCATAATACCGAACTGAACTGTACCTTGCCTACCCCTACTAAACAATACTATAAAAGTTGGTAAAGCGAGCTGCTATATAACACCTCCTTTTTAGGGATGGCAATGGGGGTTTTGAGCAAATCCTTCTACTCCCTGCTAGTGATCACGGATCCCCAAATTCGTCCCGTTAATCCGTTTAAAATTTTAGGTAAAAGTCATCCCCGCCCCAAGCGCATTAGCGGATATCTGCCCCGCCCCGCCAATTCGTCAAAGATTTGTGGTTCTACTGGTAGGCTGTTGGTTCCCCGCCCAAATCCGCCTTGCCAATCTGTTGGGAAACCCAACCCAACCCAAGAGATATTCTCCAAACCAAAGAGACCACTGTGAGATACTCGCTCCCAATAGCTTTTATTCTCTCTATCCCTCAATCTCCCTATCCAGTTTATTTTTTTCTTCTTCTACTTGATTCTTCTTTCTCTTATGCATCTCAACAAAATAAGAGAAATCTTCAAAAGACTCTGATGGAAAACCTTGCCCTAGTTTTTTCTTCGTCGCCCAAGTTTCTTCTCACTTCGTTTCCAAACCTCTATGGTCTGATTTCAATCAGACGTCCTCGATAAGATATGGCAAAACTATTTTGGTCTCAACAACTATGTCCAAGGGAACGGGTGAGAAGATTATGATGCTCGTTGTGGCCCTGGTTCTTAGGGATGGCAGTGGGGCGGATTTTCACGGATATCTGCCCCACTCGCCCCGTTTGGGGCGGATTTGGTAAAATATCCCTGGATCTTGGGGGCAGATACGAATTTCAAATCTGTATCCGTTTATTAATCGGAGCGGATACAAATTTGGCTATATCCGCCCCACGGATATCCGTTTATTCGATAAAATTACAAAAATACCCTTCCCCTATATAAAGGGATTAAACCCTTATCTGTCACTCCATCTCACATTCTCCCACTCCCCTTACCCCCACTCTCGTATCCAGTCTCTCTCAAAACAACGAAGGTCGCCTTCGTCCCTTATTCTCTCTCAAAACAGTGAAGGGTCCCTTCGTCCCTTCTTCTCTCTCAAAACAACGAAGGCTGCTGCCGCGAAGGGTCCCTTCGTTTCTTCCCGAAGGGGGTCCCTTATTCTCTCTCAAAATAGCGAAGGCTGCGAAGGGTGGCGGAGGCCAACCCTCCCTTCTCTCTCACAGCGAAGGCCGCGAAGGGTGGCGGAGGCCGACCCTCCCTTATTCTCTCTCAAAACAGCGAAGGCCGCGAAGGGTGATCTCAGATTTGAAATCAAAAATCAGATCTGAGATCGATTTTTATTTTATTTTTTATTTTTGTTAATTTTCAAATCAATATATCAGATTTATCAGATATCAAATTTTTATTTTTTTGTTATAATTTTCGTATGGATTCTTTGTAATTTCTGTAATTTCTTTGTGATTTTTGTATATTTGTAATTTTTGTTATAATTTATGTAGTTAGATGGATAACCGTAAACGGATTGGCAGGGGCGGATTGGGGGATGGATTTGTTCAAATCCGCCCCGTTGCCATACCTACTAGTTCCATATCTAAGCGTTTGAGAGATAAGAAAATAGACGAGAGACGGAGAGAGTCTCTAAAGGAGGCAGACTCGCATAAACAAGTGAGAGTCTGAGAATGGGATGAGATATCGAATAATTAGGGTTAGGGTTAGGGTTTTAGTTTTCCCTTTTATAGACAGGGGTATTTATGTAATTTTTTCACATAAAGAAATATCCGTGGGGCAGATATGGCCAAATCCGTATCCCCCCGAATAATTAATGAATACTATTTGGATATCCGTATCAGCCCCAACATCTATTTAGCCACCAAAATCGCCTCAAACACAGCAAACATGGTGGATATTCGTGAAAATCCGCCCCACTGTCGTCCCTACTCCTTTTTGTTGTCTAACACCCTACCCCAATTGTAACAAGGTCATATAAATGTCTAAAATTCATTTTCAACTCGTTTTGGAACGTGTTGTATAAAACTTTCAAACAACTCCAAACACACTTGTTTTGTTCATTTTCATCTCTTTAGAGCTAGGACATTGAATTTTGAAAGAATTATGAATAATAATGTCTTATAAATCAGTGTTCTAAAAATTGGCTTAGGCGGTGCTAGAATGTAGAAAAACGCCCAAATTAATGGCTGGGCGGTCTAGGCAGTCTGGGCGATTTTTTTTATTTATTTTTAATAAGGCTGATTATGTTTTTTTTTCTTTCCTTTTTATTATGAATTACTTAATGGAATTCTCAAAGGATCTGCCGGTATCAATTTTAGTAATGTAGATTTTATCAAACATGACTGAGGTTATTCATGCAACTTGAAGAAAAATAAAAGAGTAGATTTGGATATTTGTCCACAAATTCAACTTTGTATAAAGTACCCATCATGACCAACTTCAGTCATTTGAGTTTTAATAAATTTTGTTCATGATTGTTAATTTTTCATGTTTTTAAATTTTGCATATGTATCTTGACATTAAATTGGATGTAATTGATAATATATTATGTTTAACTTTTGTAAATTATTAAAGTTATAATACAAAACCTAAGACCGCCTAAGTGTCGCCTAAGCCCCTGGGTGCTAGGCACCTGCTCGCCGCCCGCCCGCCGCCTAGCGTTTTTTAGAATACTGTTATAAACAAACAAAAAATGAAGAAATAAATTATTAATTAAAAAAAAATTACTAACTACGAAGCCGTTGATCTAATATCAAATTTAGTTTTGACCTTTCTTTCTCGTATTTTCTTCCCAAACACTTGCTTTCTCTATTTGTTTTTTCCATTTTCATATTTTTGGAGTTAGGACTTTGAATTTTCAAAAACTTACGAATAATTTTGTTTAGAACAAACCAAACCAAAATAAATAAAACAAACAAAACTTATGAACTGCAAAGTGTTGAATCTAATATCAAAAGCTCCGATATATTTAAAAAATAAGAAGTTACAGGATCATTCATTCTCCTCATACAAATTTGTCATATATATCTCAAGATAAGTTTGTATGTTGTCTTCATAAGAATCACAATTATTCACCACGTCCATGGAATTTTTTTTTTTGCCAAACATGGAGATTTTTATTGAAGAAAATATGAGAAACAAAATACAACCATCCCTATATCAAGGAATGAGAATCCGACTATTGCCTATTTTGAATTTTTGAGTTGTGTATTTTGCACCGAAGTGAGGAATGCTCCATTGCCTACCTTTGCTCCGAAAACTTACCATGGCTTTAATCCCGCTTCATCCTTTCTCCATGGCTACCATCTTTCATTGGCCATATGTTACAAGAAAAATTGAAGCGTGTTGTTTTGATAATCCTATCATATTCATCGTTACTGATATAAATAAAAAGTGTCGAGTTGGTAAGGAAGATAGCTTATTTAATCGTGGAGGTGGGCTAAGGTTAGTAAGCATTCTCCCAAAGAGATTGCTACTAAGAGCATCTCTATAAGAGCCTCAATGTGAGACTCATTAAATTGCTTAAAATACTATTATTTAAGGAGTTTTCTAAGAGAGAAGAATTTTTTTTGATAAATCCTCTCCAACAAACTCACTAAATATTATCCTTAAATATCATTCATTATTATAAATTGGATAGATGTATGGATGTGATGAACTTAAGGTGTGTTTGGTTGCATGGAATCCTATGTCATGGGAATCCATGAGGGAACCCCTATATTTTAGGCTAAATTGATACATCACTCCACATTCACCATTTGATTTTGTGATCAATAGTGGGAATGAAAATCTCATAAACATGGAAATCTCACTCCTTGGTCTCCCAAGGCATGTGATTCCCATGTTCATGGGATTTCCATTCCCACCATTGATCACAAAATAGAGGGGTCCCCTCATGGAATGATATATCAATTTAGCCTAAAATAGATGGGTCCCCTCATGGATTTCCATGACATAGGATTCCATGCAACCAAACACACCCTTAGAGTCAAATTCAAAGTCAAATTGATGGGACTTACTAATTTTTTCTTATTAATTAGTGAGCAGTTGTTTCCTCCTTATTTTGACAGGTGAAACCACACACATTGCAGCTCATTAAAGCCATTTCACTCGTAATAAAGTTATTAGAGATACAATATAATCCCAACTCATTATGATTGTCAATCCGTTCAATAATTTTTCTCATTACCTTTCGCGGAAAAGAATCCAACAAACAAAAGCCATCTGTACAAATTTAGCCATCAATGAACCTCGTATGGAGGCTCTTGGAGATGCTCCAAGGAAGCAATAGTGAACGAGTTGAATTTTCACCAAATGGAATACCACTTCTACAAAACCATGTGCTAGAGATGGCATTAGCTACTCTGCAAATCGCTCAAAGCAAAATGTAAATTGGGTGATATAGGATTAAAAAAAAAATGTTAAGAAATTGGTTGCTCCGCACTATCTTGGCCAACAACAAAACATATCAATATCTTGGCTATCTTATCTTGCTCAACTTTGCTTAATTGAAAATGTTATGCTAGGGGGCAAGGCGCAAGTTTTCTCTAATCTAATTTTTTCGAGTTTGTCTAATTTTCAAAAACTTACGAATAATTTTGTTTAGAACAAACCAGAATAAAGAAAACAAACAAAACTTATGAACTGCAAAGTGTTGAATCTAATATCAAAAGCTCCGATATATTTAAAAAAAAAGAAGTTACGGGATCATTCATTCTCCTCATACAAATCTGTTATATACCTCATGATAAGTGTGTAAGTGTCTTCATAAGAATCACAATTATTCACCACATTCATGGATTTTTTTTTTTTTTTTTTGCCAAACACGAAGATTTTTATTGAAGAAAATATGAGAAACAAAATACAACCATCCCTATATCAAAGAATGAGAATCCGACTATCGCCTAATTTGAGTTGTGTATTTTGCACCGAAGTGAGGAATGCTCCATTGCATACCTTTGCTTCGAAAACTTACCATGGCTTTAATCCCGCTTCATCCTTTCTCTATGGCTACCATCTTTCCTTGGCCATATGTTACAAGAAAAATTGAAGCGTGTTGTTTTGATAATCCTATCATATTCATCGTTACTGATATAAATAAAAAGTGTCGAGTTGGTAAGGAAGATAGCTTATTTAATCGTGGAGGTGGGTTAAGGTTAGTAAGCATTCTCCCAAGGAGATTGCTACTAAGAGCATCTCCAAGAGCCTCAATGTGAGGCTCCTTAAATTGCTTAAAATACTATTATTTAAGGAATTTTTTAAGAGAGAAGAATTTTTTTTGATAAATCCTCTCCAACAAACTCACTAAATATTATCCTTAAATATCATTCATTATTATAAATTGGATAGATGTATGGATGTGATGAACTTAGAGTTAAATTCAAAGTCAAATTGGTGGGACTTACTAATTTTTTCTTATTAATTAGTGAGCAGTTGTTTCCTCCTTATTTTGACAGGTGAAACCACACACATTGCAGCTCATTAAAGCCATTTCACTCGTAATAAAGTTATTAGAGATACAATATAATCCCAACTCATTATGATTGTAAATCCGTTCAATAATTTTTCTCATTACCTTTTGCGGAAAAGAATCCAACAAACAAAAGTCATTAGTACAAATTTAGCCATCAATGAACCTCGTATGGAGGCTCTTGGAGATGCTCCAATGAAGCAATAGTGAACGAGTTGAATTTTCGCTAAATGGAATACCACTTCTACAAAACCATGTGCTAGAGATGGCATTAGCTACTCTGCAAATCGCTCAAAGCAAAAATGTAAATTGGGTGATATAGGATTAAAAAAAAATGTTAAGAAATTGGTTGCTCCGCACTATCTTGGCCAACAACAAAACATATCAATATCTTGGCTACCTTATCTTGCTCAACTTTGCTTAATTGAAAATGTTATGCCAGGGGCAAGGGCGCAAGTTTTCTCTAATCTAATTTTTTCGAGTTTTTCTAGGTAGTCAAAAACCAAACTAAAAAGTGGCTATAGAATTGGGAAATTTTTCCAAATGCAATGACCATATTGGAAGCGAAAGCAAATGTTGCGCATTCGACCTAGCCCCGTCCCGTTTGGTTCGAATTAAGTTGCCTTCACACAATTATCAAGTGATTCAACCAAAAGTAACACAACATTACCTACCTCCAATTTTTTTTTTTTTTACCGCTAGTAATACGGTAACTACTTCAGCAGTCTATGGGAGTCGTCCATATTACTTTCTCATTCATCTCGAGAAAATCGAATGGTGTTTCATTTCGTTCTTCTAACCAACAGTCTTCTTCCTTCCCGTGAAAGGTGAAACAGTTCAAATGTGCACTCTACTCATTGACTCTTCAGCTATAAAAACCCACAAACACACCTAATACGCTTTCTCTCTCCTCATCTCTAAAGTCCAAACGATGTTCTTCAACTTCGTCTTCATCGCTTTGTCTATCTTCATCTCCACCTCCATCACTGAAGCTCGAACCCTAGCTTTCAAATCAACTTCAATCATCGAAGACGATTCATCACTCGTCTACCTATGGCCGCTCCCGACCAATTTCACGCACGGTAACGCGACAATCTCAATCGATCCTGATCTATCGCTCCAAATCGGCGGAAACGGAGGCAGCTCCGCCATTGTTCGCGACGCTTTCGCAAGGTACCGAACCGTCATATTCAAGCACAGTTCCAAGTTCAGTAAGCGAAACAGTGGCTCTTATGACGTTTCGAAGCTCAAGATCATCGTGAACTCTGGTGACGAGACTGTGAGTTTGAACTTTGAAATTTCAAAATTAGAGATGAAATTTGGCTTGTAGTGATTGATTTCATTGATTTTTTATGGTTTGATTTTGGTGAATAGTTGAATCTTGGAGTGGATGAGAGTTATTCGTTGCTGGTGGCGAAGCAGGACGGTCTTTCAATTCTTGGAGAGGCTTCGATTCAGGTGAATTGAGAGAGTTTTAGCTCACTTTCTACTGTTTTTGTAGTTTATTATCTTGAATTGTGTTCTTGAATTTTGTTTGATTGCAGGCAAACACTGTCTATGGTGCATTGCGTGGATTAGAGGTACGAATAGTTATAATTTTTTATTATTTAGTAATATTTGTCAATCTTGAGTAATATACTAGGGTTTGAAAGTACATGGACATGTGGGGGATGGTGAATTAGAAGGTTAACTAGCAACGTAAAGTTGAATGGTTAGTAGTGTGTGACATATTGGAGATAATGTAGTTTGTGTTTGGATGATAATGAGTATGGTAGTTTTCATGCTAATTTTCTAGCGCATGTTGCTTGTGTTCGAGTTCTGGATGATCACTGATGCAAGTCTGGGTGCATAGGTATAATGAGTATGCTAGTTTTCATGCTAATTTTGAATGCAATTTGAATTGTGTTTTGCAAGAATACCGAATTAGTTTTTATGCAAAACTTTACAAGGGATGTAATTATGTTCAAGTTTTATAGTCATTATATTTGTTTTAACTTTTGTTTCGTTACTGATGTTGTGGTTACCTAGTTAGATAGTATTTGGCTTTGTTATTTTTGTATTTGCCAGATATCTGTGTATGTGAACTTGGGACATTGTACTCACGTTGCACATAGCCAGTGTGATTCAGCTATTAGAACATTATAGTGGTTGTTGAAATTTTATTTGGAAATGGTTACCTATTGGGATCCGTTCTTTTCTTTCTTGTTCTAGTATGAATGAGTCTATTACTTCTAGTTCATTAGCACTATAGGATCTGGTGATAAGATTTGGTGAGTTGTGAAGTCTATGCACCTTTGTCATGTTATTGTCGGGATATTATTTCTAAATAGGTTGGTGAGCTATTGTATTTCCGTTGTTTAACATTCTAGTTTTTATTTTTCAGACATTCAGCCAGCTATGTAATTTCAACTTTGTAACTAAATCAGTTGAAGTGTACAAGGCACCATGGTACATTCAAGATGAACCAAAATTTGCATTTCGTGGACTTCTTCTGGGTAGGAGATAATTCTATTACCGTGTTACAAATAGATGGTGAAAGCGTTCAAGTCTGTTTCATGTCGTCTATCAAAATTTTCTGGGATGTCACAATTTCTGCATTATTTCGCAGATACATCAAGGCACTATCTGCCGATCAATGTGATTAAGCAAGTGGTTGAATCTATGGCTTATGCAAAACTTGTAAGAAATATTTCTAGACTTTTTTTCTCTAGCTTGTTTCCATTTCTGTTCATAAATTCCTGGATGTTGCTGATTTTTTTATGCTTATCCTATATTTACTTTCTCCAAATATTTTTTGTTACTTCTGATTGTCGAAAAATTACGTTTAGTAGAACGTTCTTCATTGGCACATCATAGATGAGCAGTCATTTCCCTTGGAAGTACCTTCATACCCACAATTATGGAAAGGCTCGTACACAAAGTGGGAGCGGTATACAGTTGAGGATGCTTATGATATTGTTGAGTAAGGCCTCTAACTTCTTTGTCGACTCTATATAGTTGATAAAAACAACATTATAATCCTTGCCATTTCGCTGACACAACTGTGGTCCAGCCTGAGGGAGGGCGTTAAAACTCCGGTGTTCAAAAATTTCCATATGTCGTATACATATGATTTATTGCAACTGCATTGTTGCCCTTGTTAATAGTGACTGAGTGATTTTTACATAACGTGTCAATAACTTGTTGCCTTTTTGGTTCTGTGATGCATGTTATATCTGGAAGCTTTGCCAAAGCAAGAGGTATGTTCTGCTTTTGAATTTTAGTTATTTACTGGCCATTCCCTTTCAGTGAATTTAACGTTTTTTCTGCAAATGAACCATAGAACAAGTTGAACTTGATTTTGCACTCTGCGTATCCATAATTCCAAATTGGCGTCAATGAAAGTACCACTCCTGTACCTTTTCTTTATTATTATGATATTTTTTTTCCAGGTATCAATGTTATGGCGGAGATTGATATTCCTGGTCATGCAGAATCATGGTAAGAACATTCCTGTCAGAATTTGGATATACTCTTTCAATTTCTGCGTATTAGTTGTGACCTTTTCTGTTTAATTAAATGATTTTCTTCCCAACAAATTGAGACTTCCTTGGCAAGAATAATCACTTGATTCTGGAGAATAGACCTATAAGCTCATTTGGTAATAAAGGTTTATCCTCTTGTGGTGTCCTAGTACAAACTCTGGGAACTTATATGATGTCAAAATTGTTAAGTAACCACTTTACTGCATTGTAAATAGGATTGTATATCACATGACATGAACTTCTATTCTATAATATACATAGGATTCGTATACTACATGAGAATGTGCTCATATATGTCATGGATGAGTCTCTTACTAGATCGTTGAACCTGTGGAATTATAATTACCTTTAAACGTCTGATTTAATTCAATGTTTTCTCAGGGGAGCTGGATATCCTGATCTTTGGCCTTCTTCTACATGTAGAGAACCACTTGATGTGGCAAAAGAATTTACTTTCGATGTAATTGCAGGAATTTTGACAGGTAAACTTTGTTAATTTTATGTTATTTTATTTTATTGGTTATCACTTATCGGTGTTCCATGATATCTCAGGTTGTTTCCAAATAAAAAAGAAAAAAAAAAAGACATCATCCAGTATTCACAATGCGTGGAACCTCCTCTAATATATCTTTTGACGAATTAAAGTTTGTATATGTTTGGCTATCACTTACATTATATTTCTTAACAAAAAATTTCAACCCCTCGTTGGTCGGAACTATACGAAGACTTGGTTAGGAAAATTTAATTCTTGATACTTGATAGATTATAATTCTTGGTGTCTGGAAAAGTCTTGAGTGCAATCTGTTTGTGTGTTTGTTTTGCTACTTTAACACTAGTAATTTTCAAGTTTGTAATTCATAGCTTTAGTATGGAACATCTAATAAATGATGTTTAAATTTTGGCCTTCGCTTAGTTTTTTGTTCTATGCTTTCACTTTCTTCTTTTTCTATTCCTCGGTATTGATTATTTTCTTTATGAAATACGTGATGTGCTCGTAAAAAATATTCTACAGATATGAGAAAAATCTTCCCGTTTGAGCTCTTCCACTTGGGAGGTGACGAAGTTAATACAGGTCTGTCTCTAGTCTCTGACTATTTTCCTAGTCTGTATCTCTCTTCACTTTTATTATTTTGAAAATCGTCAATGCAGGTTGTTGGGACTCAACTCCACGTGTAAAGCAATGGTATGTGTCTTCTTGTAATCAATCTTCAATCCATCACACATTATTATCACGCATTGTTACTTCAACCCTGTAAAATAAAATGATATGGATCGTAGATTTCATATGATGGTAATACTCCCTCTAAACTCAGTATCTTGAACACTTGATGGTAAGATATAATACCTGAAAGATCTTTAGGGTTCTTCAGCTTGAAGATTTCAGTAAGGGAAGCAGATATAATTAACTGAAATTTTTTTGTGATTGCATAATCCACTTAGTCTTGAACTTGTTTTAGTTATGTTCTTGAACTGATTTCAGGCTTCAAGACCACAATATGACTGCCAAAGATGCTTATCAATACTTTGTATTGAGAGCTCAAAAGATTGCAATTGGTAAAAGCTGGACCCCTGTTAACTGGTGAGTTCTGTTTATCTGTTAACAAAAAAAGAGTTGTCTGATTTCACCTCATTTTCAACTTTGCTTGTGGCAAAAAGTTGAGAGTTCACACTTCACATAATTGTAATAAGATACAAGAAATGATACATTTGATAGATATCTGAATCATTTTCTCTCAGGGAAGAAACATTTAACACATTCAAGGAGAAGCTTGATCCACGAACCATTGTACATAACTGGTGAGTTTTTAAATTTTTCTCAATTATATTCCAAGAGCTCAATCTTGTTTGTCTAAACATTGTAGTTGATCCTTGCAGGTTGGGTTCAGGAGTTTGCCCGCAAGCTGTTGCAAAGGGTTTCAAATGCATTTTCAGTAATCAAGGTGTGTGGTATTTGGATCATTTGGATGTGCCTTGGGACAAAGTCTATTACAGCGATCCATTGGAGGGAATAACTGATGCTTCAGAGCAAAAACTTGTGATCGGAGGAGAAGTTTGCATGTGGGGTGAGAAAGCTGATGCTTCAGATGTTTTGCAAACGATATGGCCACGTGCTGCAGCAGCTGCAGGTATGTATCATGTACAATTGAACCACAAATTACAATGGGTTTCATTGAGGTTGTTCTTTCCCCAGAAAGTATTTGTTAATGATGCTTCCTCCCTTAGGCGAATTATTCTTTTTACTATGTGAATCTCACAAAGGATAGAAATACACCTTATTCTCCCGAAAAACCCCTTAATTTCATTGGAATTTCAAGCGACACAAAATGGGAGAATTAGAGTAACATTCACTGAATGATTAATGCCATTATTGTCACCATTTTCATGCTCAATTCTAGAACCTCGTCTCCTGGGAATGTATCACAACATTTATGAGCATGGATCTCTGCGTATTTACTTTTCAAGCATGTTATTTATTATTTCTGCTTATTTTCCTCCTGCAGCACGCCTGTGGAGCACCAAGGAAGGAAGTTCTACAGCAAATGTAAGCCAAACAGTACTAGCTAGGTATGAATACTTCAGATGCTTGCTCAATAGACGAGGAGTTCCTGCAGCTCCAGCCACAAATTTCTATGCCCGAATGCCCCCAAGTGGACCAGGTTCATGTTACGACCAATAACTGTGTGGTGCCACTTAGGTGATTTCATGTACTTATCTGTGATTTGTATTTTAAATCATGAACTATGTGTATATACGTTAGAAACATCATTTGCAAAATACATCAACCATCGTACCCCCTCCTCAGCTCCATCAAATCACTAATCAGAGTTTGTCGTGCTATTCCTATGATATTATTTCTGTTGTAACAACACATCTGAGCCTTCGACATTCTAATTTGATTATAAACTCAGAGTCATCATATTATTATGTTAACCAGACGTCCCCAATGTTTTAGGCTTTTTAGGTCACTTACTTTCAACCAAATCAAACAAATGGCATGGCATTCTCTTCAACATTGTTCAATCAAACGTCCATTTTTTTAGTTTAGTGAAAGGATAATCAAATTCACAATCAACAAAAATAATTTGTTGGAAATGACAATAGTTTATCCTAAATTTAGAAATAGAATTTGATCAAACTTCTAATGTCAACAAAAAAAATTGACACGAAACAACAAATAAAATGGAACAGGAAAGTCTCAGAAATCCAAGGAAGGATAAAAGCAGCATAAGCTCTCAAGCCTGGCAAAGGCGAAAGCTCTCAGGCGACCACTGCGAATGTTCTTTGAGAAACAAGCCTGTGGATTTTTCATCATCGACATCCAATTTTTCATAAACACTACGTTCACTTCCTATTTTATTTTTATTTTTCCAAAAACTTATCTCCTAAATCATAATTAACATAATGTGCCATTATTTTCCCACTAATGTATCTCTTGGTATCACCTCTAAAATCTTCTAAGTTTTGATTCTATCTTTATCTGTATTTCGTTTTTGCTTTATTACTAGTTAGTTTGTGCTTTAACCTTACTGTTCCACTTTTGTTTAGTACGTATAATCTTGATTTTGTTTTTGTGACCCACTAAAATATTAAAAATATACAAAAAACTTTATCATAAATTTATCTCAATATCACACTATAAAATTACAAAACTTTAGAAAAGCTGTAGATGAGATGAATTCAAATGAGAGACACTTGGGTAACTCAGAAAACGTTGAGAAACAATATCTTGATATCCCTGGAAGCTCTTTTATGACACAATTTCATAGGTGCATATAGCAAATGCTCCACTTTGTATTGTCAATGATTCACACTTGTCAAAACACTCATAAGAAAATCAAACAATTACTAGCTAGATTCTAAACCATGATTTGGAGCCACATCTCGTTTGTAAAACTTCAATCTTCCTTATTTGATGTCTACACTTTGATAAATTTAACAAACAACAAGAACATAGTGAATTTATAACAATTCTGGAAACACAAACAAAATAAGTGACTATGCTTCTTTTAGCTAGCAAAACATACGAGCAACGCACCATCCTGATGGTTTGTTTCTCACTCTAGATGGATTCTAACACCTTTAAAATGGTCTCTTATATGATGCAATTTAGTGATGACCTCTCCAATGTTCTTGCGTTCAATAGGGGATCTCGAAGAGCATGCCACTCCTAGTCTTATCGCTGAAAGCAAACACTTTTGCACTATAGTCCCTTGACTACTCTGGTTTGCAATGTTGATAGTTTTGTTAGTGATTTCTAACAACATGGTTGGATCCACAATGCTCACAACTTGTTCAGGTGAAATAGCTTTTGCGAAACCATGAAGAGTTTGTCCATTTTCAAACATGTCATTTGTTGGTTTCTTCCCGGTAAACAACTCCAATAACAATATCTCATAACTGTAAATGTCACCTTGCATGGAAATCTCACCACCCATTCCATATTCTGCAAATAACAAATTTTTTACGTATCTAAATATGTATTTAAACACATTAGAGGTGATGAAATCAAATAGAAATTTGACATGGAACTCAATTCTTAACATCATATTAAATCTGCCTTTGATTTTTAGATAAATAAAATGGTAAAAATGATATTTATAGAAACCTTAAATTGGCTAGGCAAAATAAGTTGATGCGACGTACTGTAAAAGTTAAAATTTGACTAATCGAGCGTGAAATACGTTACACTATAATATAAAAGTTGTTAATATGCATTTAACATGCCATAACATTGATAGAAATGTTAGCGAGTTGTGGTGAGGTGTAATAAGTTATGGATATTAAATGCAATATGAAAAAAAAAGAAATTAATATGATATAAATAAAATCAAATGACCATGGCCCAAACAAACACATTTATATATGCAGAAGATTCTTACCTGGAGCAACATAACCAATTGATCCCTTTATTGCAAAAGAACTACCTTGACTTTGTGAAGAATTGCAATTACTGGTGGATAAAATCTTTGCTAAACCAAAATCAGCCACATGAGCGGTAATGTCATCATCGAGGAGAACATTACTTGGCTTTAGATCACAATGGACAATTGTCGGCTGGCAATGGTCGTGAAGATAATCCAACATGGAAGCAACGTCAATAGAAATGTTCAACATTTGTAAGAAGTTCAAATACTTCAACTCATCTTGTCTATTTCTCTTTGGATGTAACCACTCCTCTAAACTCCCATTGGGCATGAATTCAAAAACTAGTGCTTTGAAATCATTCCCTTGAAAGTCCACACTCGAACAAACTATAATGATTTTTAGGAGATTGCGATGTCGAAGATTTTTCAAGGCATTTCATTCAGACAAGAAACTCTTGAAAGCTCCATGTTGTTGCAGATTTATTATCTTAACCGTAACAATCGTGTTAACTTGTGAGATAAATGCTTTATATACTGATGCAAAGCTTCCAATGCCAATTAAATTATCAACAAAGAATCTATTAGTTCCCCCGAGAAGCTCCACATAAGAAATCCTTGTGAATTGATGGCTAAATAATGATTGCACAAAAGGCTTTGTTTTCGATGTTCTTTTTTTGTATCACATGAATAGTACAACAAAGCAGATGCTTACAACAATCACTGGAAAAACCACTTTGAGAAATTGTGGCTCTCTCGCCTTCTTGTGAACATGGCATGGAGGCAACTTGAGTTCAACACCACCTCTGCAAAGCTTACTATTTCCCATAATTAAAAGTGCATTAGCATTAACAAAGACACCTGCCTTGGGAACTAGACCCTCCAAGTCATTGTAAGACAAATCCAATATAATTGGATAAGTAAAATTCATTAGATAAAGTGGAATCTTCCCTGATAACTTATTGCGAGAAAGATCAAGTTGTTTTAAACCTTTTAAAACACCCAATGACTGAGGAATACTTCCTGTAAACAAGTTTTTTTCCAATGTAAAGGATCTCCAATGACAAACAATTACCAAGCGTGTTTGGTATACTTCCAAAAAATTGTTACCCAAGAGACCCAAGGTTACAATATTGGTCAAGTTACTTGCTTCGGATGGTAAGGGACCACTCAGAGCATTGTAAGATAAGTCAAGGGCGGTAAGAGATGGAAGATGAAGAAGTTGTTTGGGAATGGCACCTCGGAGTCTATTTTCAGAAACATCAAGTAGTGATAAACTTTGACTGCTTGCAAGATTAGGAAGTATTTTTCCATGTAGCTTGTTTCTAAATAAGGTTAGATCGGTTAATTGAGTTGAATTATCATGGAAGGAATCTGGAATTTGTCCCGAGAACTCATTGTTGTCCAAATACAGAATAGCCATTTGAGGAAATACTCCAATGAGTTGGGAGATATCACCTGTAATAGAATTGTTTGAAATTGCAAGAAAGCCCAAATTCACAAGCTAGGTTCCCAATTGAAGCTGAGATGCTTCAATGTATTTGATTATATCCTAAAGTCAAAACTGTAAGTTTGGTGGAGAGATTTCCTATTGAGCTAGAAATTGGCCCTTTTAAAGAGTTAATGTCAACACATAACGCTTTTAAGTTGGTGCAATTGGTTAATGAAGTTATAAAGTGAAAGTCATCCACTAGTTGATTTGATTGAAGGAATAGATAAGTAAGACCTTGAATCATTCCTAGGTTTCTTGGAACATGTCCTGTGAATTGATTTTCAACAAGTGATAACCGTTCCAGTCTTGAAGCATTGGGAAATGATAATGGGATGAGACCCTTGAGTTTATTGCCCGACACATACAAATATTTGAGATTGGGAAGTGTAAGGCCAATGCCTGAAGGAAATCTTCCATCTAGTTGGTTAAAAGCTATTGAGAAAAGTGTAATATGTGAGAGATTGTAAAGATAAGAAGGAACTGTGCCAGTCAGTTTATTGACACTAACACAAAAAGTTTCTAAGCTTTGGATGTGACATAGATCTTCGAGAATGCTTCTAGTGAAACTGTTGGAACTAATATCAAATAGAGTAAGAGCAATGAGATTTCCTAACATTGATGGAATGCATCCTTCTAGTTGATTATCGCTAAGATGCAACCAAATAAGCTCTAATAGAGAGGCGAGTTGGATTGGAATTGTCCCGGTGATCAAATGATTGTGCGTTAAATTGACTAGTTGAAGTTTGGAACAGTAAGTGAGATTGGTAGGGATTTCATCACTGAAGGAATTTGTGGGTAGAAAAATGACCTTTAATCATGATAATCGACCTATTTCTTGGGGTATTGGACCATGTAATGCATTCTCACCAAGCTAAATTTCTCTAAGAAATGAGAGGTTTCTTATGTGGGGAGAGAGCGTACCTTCAAGTTTTTGTGATTCCAAGTCCAGGACTGTGACCCTATCAAGATGGCGACGACTACATGTAACCCCCGTCCAGTTACAGTAGTGGATGGAATCATTCCACGAACTCAATACTTAGAATGGATCATATTAATCTTTTCTTTGAAAATGAGTAGAGCCAAACGATCAGGAGCACCGTTACTGTAGAAGGCAATTGTGGCGAATGAATTGGTGAGTAGTGTGAGTATGATCGCAGGGCAAGACCAATAAATCTTTCTCAAGGAAAAGTAGTATAAAATGAAGGGGAAGCTTAAATGACACACTTTAGTCGATATCTTGATTTGATATATATATATATATATATATACACAGAGAGTGAGCTAGCATCTACTTTTGGATGAAGACCCAAGGACTTCCTATTTCTAAGTGGAGCTGCCACTCAAAGACTTACTTGTGCACACCATGTCCTCGCATTGGGAGCTTTTTCGTCTTTTTGGAGGGACAAAAGAAATAACCATACTTATTTGTTCCTCCCTGTAAGCGCTATTCAGGCCGTTCCTTGTCACCCTGAGGGTAGGACGATATCTTGGTCCTGTTAACCTGCTTCCTTCAACCTCCTGTGCGCGCAGGCGTGTGTTTCCAATCTAGCCAGTGCCCAACTTGCTTTTGGAGCAGGAGACGAGGCCAACGACATCTAGATGCTGGTGATTGCAGTGCAAATGGAGCCTTCGTCTTGCTGTTCTCTTTAAGGGCTTGCACTTCAAAGGCTTTCACGGGCTTTCACTTTGCCACCGTGCAATATATGTTGTCTTCAAAGGCGCTTTCACTTTACCACAGTGCAATATATGTTGTATTCAAGGACTTTTACTTTGAGAGTGTAAATTTGTTTTTTGAATGACCCAAGGAGACTATGAAAATTAATAATGAGTCCAAAGGAACACCTTGACTAAGGACATTCATTCCACTGCTGCAAATTAAACCCAGGATCTATACTACAATCTAATGGGTCAATAAAATGATTTTATAATTAATAGGGTTAAGCTCATTAAGTACAAAAATTGGGTTTTACTAATTTATAAGGTCTATTGTGGACATTACATATACATGACGAAATAAAAACTATATCGTTTTAAATGAAGTTTTGAGAAAAGTTAAAGAATAATATCAGAAATAACATGTCAAAGTTTCAACTTGTTTCGACATGCATGCATTAAACGTAATAAAAAGATTTTCTCTATTAATATTGTGAAGCGAACAAGAGCCACCTCGAAGAGACACAAGCAGACTGGTAGGGCGGCTAGCACCTATTGTCCAAGACCACCATTTAACACTCATAAAGACATTTTTTTAAGATATTTAAGATAATTCTCCCGAGTTAAAAACATTTTTTTGTCCCTAAACTCTCAATGCCCTAAATAATTATTTGGCATGAGATCTTCTATATTATCTAGACTATAAACTATGTGGGTTGGTATAATTTCTACTACTATAACCCATTTTCTTCAAATGAATAGTGAAAATTGCATGTCTTCAACTCTATATTTATTTTTCAATTTTGCCTTCAACTGTTTTTAATAATTATATGTATAATCAAAAACCAATGAATAATTTCAAGGGTATTTGTGTCTTTTAATTAAAAACTACTATTACATTTTTGCCATCTAAAATTTATATTATTTATAATCCAATCTAGCCACTTTTAATATTCATTAATTATACTTAAAATCCTAACATAATTTATTTGAAGCCCTTTATAAATAGGCCTTTACCAATGAAAAATAATATTAATTAGTGTTGTGTTTTGATAAGTAAGTAAAATACTAGTTATTTCTTTTCCTTGTTTCTTAATTAGACCCATCCCTCGTTCTCTTTCCTTGCTCATTCCCTCAACGTTTAGAAGGGTTGTATTATATTTATTGATTCCCTGATTTTAAGGTTAGGTTGACAGCGTTAGGCCCGCACCAAATTAAACCATCACCATCTATCGTCCATTCTTCTCAGATCTATCACAAAAAATCTAAGTTCGAATTGCGGATGTGTTGCGAGAGGTTGCGGGGCGGATCTTCTCCATTCTTCTTCTTCTCAGATCTCAGATTTTTTTTTTTTTTTTTTTTTTTTTAATTTTTTTTTTGTTGTTTGGGTTAAATGGGGCGGGGTGAATATCCGTCTATCTGTCCAGAGTGGGGATGGTTTAAAAAAATGATAAACAAATATGTGGGCGATTTCGAGGACCCAAAATCCCCAGTGAGGCGAGAATGTGTTTGCACAAATCCGTCCCAATCCACTTCATTGCCATCCCTATTCTCAACAAAAGCAACAAACACCAAAGAATATTGTAAGTGGCAATGTAATAAAATAGCAGTGTTTGTCGGTAGCTAATCTCGAGGGGTACACCCATCCCTCGTTCTCTTTCCTTGCTCATTCCCTCACCTATGTGGGTGAGGCTAGAGAGCGAGGAAACGGGCGAGGGGAGGGAGGTGGCGAGATGCGTGCCATAATTTTTTGTGCGCATATCCCAAGCGGAGTGGACGGCTCCCACCCCGCCACGTCCCTCTCCTCGCTGGTTTCCTCGACATTTAGAATTCCCCTATGTTTATTGATTCCCCCATTTTAAAGTCAGACTGACAGCATCAGGCCCGCACCAAATTAAACCATCACCATCTATCGTCCTAGAAATAGAACCATCACATCCAAAGTCTTTCTAAAAGTAATTGATTCAAATTCAACCAGCGTTCGAGCCCGTGCTTAGTACGGTCAATTCCATTGAAATGGGCTTTTTTTTCCAAACTGGTGGGCCCAAGCTTTTCCCACTACCCGGTTTGAATTTCTTAAAGGCCCACACTGGTCAACTCTCCTCCAATTTCCTAACAATGGCTTCACCATTGAAGCTCTTGATCATCTCTCTGATCTCCATTTCACTCTTCACCCTCTTCTTCTTCTTCTTCCTCCCCCACCTCACTCCCCCACCACCACCCCACTTCCACCACACCACTCCCCTCTCCAACCCATTTCCACCACCACCAAGAATCGCTTACTTCATCACTGGATCCGACGGCGATGCACCCAGGATCCTCCGCCTTCTGCATGCTGTGTACCACCCTAGGAACCACTACCTACTGCACCTTGATCCCCGAGCTTCACAGCGGCAGAGGGAGGATCTTGCGGTAATGGTACAGAGTGTTGATGTGTTTGGGTTTGTGGGGAATGTGGATGTGGTGGGGAAGGCTGATATGGTGAGTGTTGATGGGTCTACTCCGGTTGCGGTTGTGATTCATGGCGCGGCGGTTTTGAGGAAGTTGAGTGGGGAGTGGGATTGGTTTGTTACTCTTGGAGCTGGGGATTATCCCTTGATAACCCAAGATGGTATGTTTCTTGCTTTTCTTTGCTTTGAATTTATATTAATTCAATAGGTTTTCATTGATTGTTTCGCTTATAATAGTCATTAATTTGTCTTGCTTATACAAAAATGTCATAAATTGTACTAAGAAGTCGCCCTTGAAGAGATAATCCTATAATAGTTAGCTGAATTACATAACTCAGTTGAGCACATCATCAATAGAAATAAACTAAGAGCTATACGACAATAGGTTTGCTTCCATGGTAGACTTGTATCTGATACTTAAGAATTTGGGGTTACACTTCGTCGATCTGTTTGATATGCGAAAGCTTGACTTCACCCTTTTAGTAATTGTGCTTGATTCCATGCATCCACATGCCGAAATGGATCAGAGTTTGAGTCATCTTCATTGATTTCCTCATCTCATTTGCTTGCTTCATCGTCTTCATCCTCATCGTTCTCTTGTCCACTGCTATCACTTATATTTCTGCTATTTCTAATTCTCTTCTCTTGGTTTTCCTGAGCCTGAGTTGCATTATCATTAGCATTAACATTACTTTACTCTTCTGACCTGTTTGTAGTTGCAGCAGCATGTTTCACCTTTCTAGTCTTCTTTCCGTTATCTGTTTCCACACTTGTTTGCTACTAATTTGTTTTAATCAACCATTTTTTTCACCTATATTCAACTGGACTGTTTTATTCATTGCTTCTTCAATGGTGTTATCTGCCCCATTAGATTCAGTCCCCACTTCTTCAACATCAATTATTTCTTCCCCATTAAGACTAAAGTCAATGATCTGATTTTCAATAGACTCTTTCTCATGTTCTTCTACTATTAAGCTCTCAAATATGTTGTTTGGTCCTTATTGCTGCATATTGTTCCTTCTTAATACAAGTTGATTTAAAGGCCCATTGGAGTTGTTAATGTTATCATGTTGTGTTCTTCCCTTTCCTTGGACATACTTCCATCCATTCCTTCATACTTCCTTCCTCTGCATGAACTTTCATCTCACCTTTTTGTTGTTCATTTGTGCAAGCTATGTTCAACATCATATTCTCAGTGGGTCAATGTTACCTTGTAGCAAATCTGAAATCTTGGTGTTATGGTGGGTTGGAATGAACCGTGTATTTGAATTGGCTGTGTTTGGATTGGCATTCTTATGTAGTTGGTTTAGGAATTCATTTTAAGGGAATACAAAATCAACGTGATCTAAGTTGAGAATCATTCAATTGTAGCATTTTTGGGTGTATATGTGGTGCATCTTGGGAATTTCATGTCATTTAACATTTTCTAGCCATTTTGTTAAACCAAATTGCATGCTTCTGTTTGTATCGACGCCCCAAGTATGTGATTGAAGGATAATATTTCTTGGTTGTTAGGGTATATTTTCCCAAGAGCGGAAAAAAAGTTTTCACATTCAACATGATGGTGATCTCCAATCGTACTTCAGAGTCATACTGTCTTCTAATAAAGACTACTCTTCTTACATTTCGTTTCAAAATTTCTAAGTATAGTGGGATTATACTTGACTACATTGAGCTGACCAGGCCACTGAGAGGCTCGTTGATGAATGTAATCATTATTATGAAGCTTCTCATGTCTTCTTTTGTTTTTCTTTGATTGCAAAGTACTTTTCCTAATATTTGAGATGTGATGTTCATTTGGTGTACACTTGTTACAGATTTTCTTCATGTCTTGTCCTTTGTGCCAAAGGATTTTAACTTCATTGAGCATACTAATAATATTGGTTGGAAGGAGTAAGCACTTTCATCACAATTCTATATAATTTTTACATCCGTGATCAGCTGAAAATAGGCATCATTCTTTTCAATTGTTTTTCCAGGTACCAGAGGATAATCCAGATCATTGTTGACCCTGGGTTGTATCTTGCATCAAAAGGCACAATATTCACGAGCAGTAACAAAAGACCACTACCAAAAACATTCAGATTTTTTACAGGTCAGTAGCTTTAAGTATTACTTTTACGTAATTGTGAATGAATCTTTCTTCCTTGTAATCTGCCATCTGTTCATGTCATCTGTTCGATTAGAATTGGATGCAAGAAGCCTGATGTATATCCTGTTAGATCTCCGTTAATTTGTGATCTTAGAGTAGGATTGTCAATTTTACCTGAAATACCCCGTTACCCTTGAGAACAAGATCCAGATATGCCTGGTTTGTTGGAACTTGGAATCATGAGAAAATGATACATGCGCAATTACTGCATAATTTAGGATATGTTTAAAAGATGGTTCCTAAATGGATTGATACAACGAGTACCTACAGAGAAACAGGTACCCCCCCAACTCAATAAACTATTTATCTGATTCTACAACTTAGTATAAAGGTTTCACGCATTAAAATATGATAATTTTGTAAATGCATCACCCTTTGTGAAGGTTGAATACTTGTACATCGTAATTTTACATTTAAAAAGGTTGATTTCACTATTACTTTTCCCCTTGTCAACAAGCTTTCACTTCTTCACATAAATTTCTTTGTGACTGAGCTGCTTTAAAGCAAAAAGGGAAGTAAATTGAAATATATATATATATAAAACTTGTAGCTGCTGGATTCGAGCCTAGGTCTCCATGGCCACAACTTGGAATTCTCACCTCTAAACTACAGCCACCTTTTTGTTAATGGCTGAAGATTAGGATTTCCAACTTCTGCTGAAGATTAGGACAGTTTCATTCTTTCAACTGGTTCTGCTCATGCTCAAAGTTATGGCCTATGACATTTGAGGCCATGATATTTCTGATGATAAATAGTTCCTTGGGCTTCATCTCAAAACAGAACTGTTTGGAAAATGCTCTCTTAGCAATTCTACATTGCCTGAATCTTAGAAGTTGCTAAATTTTCTTGTAAGTTTGTTAGCTGAGATAATCTCAATTCTGTAGTTCTTGTTTGTAGTGACACCGATGTTTACTTATTTACTTTTTACTTGAATTTGAACTTCAGGTTCATCAGCTGTGATCCTCAGTCGTGAGTTTGTTGAGTTTTCCATCCTTGGATTAGACAACTTCCCAAGGACACTTCTTACATACTTCTCCAACATAAAGTCCTCACACCGAGGTTACTTCCAGACCCTCGCCTGCAACACTAAAAAGTTCCTGAACACTATCATCAACTCTGACTTAAGATTTGTCTTATGGGATAACCCTCCAAAAACAAAACCCAGGAACCTCAGGTTGTCTGACCTGAACAAGATGTTGTTAAGTGGAGCAGCTTTCGCAGGTACCTTCCTCCCTAATGATCAGGTATTGGATGTAATTGACTCCAAGGTCTTACATCGTAGCCATGGAAGAGTTGTCCCAGGTGGATGGTGCATTGAGAGAAGTAGCAGAGGTAGAGACCCTTGCACGCACTGGGGCGATATTGACATACTTAGACCAGGTCCAGGTGCCAAAAGATTTGAGAAGCTTCTTCTGAAATTGATGGCAAATACAACCTTCCATACAAATTCATGTAGCCCTAGATGACAGCATCTAAACCGCCGTCAAATGTTGCAGTAGTTCATTGTATAGCTCAAGCTAAAGTTGAATGGTGAAATAGGATTAGATGTATATTGTATCACTACTCTGTATTCAGATGATCAATATGTCATCTCTAACTCTTATATTTCGGTTGTTTCAGAGTTCAACTATATATGCTTGTTATTCTTAAACTATATATGCTTGTTATTCTTTAAGTTCGAATAAAATTTAGGTTATATCTGTATTCCTTGATTTTGCACCATTATTGACAACATAGTTGGCTAGTTGTGGATGATTTGCTAGGGGAAGAGCCAACTTATTGTATCGCTTCTGATGAGCTGTTTTAACTTGATGATACTTAATTGATACAGTTTCATTACTCGAACATTCACCTGCCGTTGTAATTTGTTCAGAAAACTATTCCTTTTGCTCGATGACCTTACTTAGTATATGAAACAACTATATGCTACAAAAATGCAAAATATGTTTTTTATTTTTGTAGAAAAAATGGTGGTGATATGGAAGAGTTGAAGTCGAGGATTCTCAAATCAATCAACACGCCATTAGCAGTGCTAATTGCACTTCTAGTTAAATGAATTTCCAAGTATTGCAGTGAGAATGGTTTGTATTTGTAGCGCACATTTTGTAAAATCTCAAAATTTGTATCCGTAGCCCAAGCCAACGGTCTCGTTTTTTGCCCAAATCGAGAATTGAACTGACTTTTATTTGTTTTAAAAATTTTAAATCGAAAATAATCGAAACCGAACCGATCTTAATTTATTTAAACCTCAAACCGAACTGATAAACTAAAATGTTACTAAAACCGAACCGACTAACTAAATTAAAGATATTACATTATTTTCATATAATATATATTATTTAGTATATATATTCAAGTGGTTCGGTTTTATCGATTAAAATCACTTAAAAACCAAAAATAGAACGACCATATCGGTTTCGAGTTTTCTAAAACCAAAAGCTGAACCGATTGATCGGTTTGGTTTTGATCAGTTCTATGGTTTTTTTCAACCCTAATCGGTGTGCTCAACCTTTTTGGTAGGCGGGCTTGGGCCTCAATCAAGTTCAGGCCGGGCCAGATTGTCAACAGTCCTTGCTTTTGCACACCCTAGTTCACAACACAGGCAGTATATATTCATCTCTATCTCTCTTCTCCCCTTCGAAAACCCTAACCCTACAGAGTCGTCAAGGTCCGTCTCTCTCTTTCTCTCTCATTGCTCTCTCTTCATCTTCATCACTTCAGTAGATCTAACTCTGTTAATCTCTTCTTTGATCTCAACAGGTAAGTTCCGTAGATCGAAAGCAGGGTTTCTCCAATGGCGCCTCCATCAAAAGGTACCTCTGATTAGAACTCAAAGCATCTCCATGTTTACACGCTATTTAGAACTCTGGGTTATTTTATTTCGATGAAATGATTTCGACCCAACTTTTGTTTTGAACTGTTAAGAAACCCCTTTAGAGGATTTGCTATGTATCGAAGTCACCTAGATCCAGTCGGATAATTTTTGTTACGTGTATGTTGTTATGTGTAGTAGTTTGAGTTGAAAGGGTTGAAAGAGAAGACCCACAGCTTTTCAAACAGTTCTGAAGTCGAGTATTTGATTAGGTTTCTTAGGTTTTGTAATGGGGTTATTGTCACCCAAACTTTTTTTGATTCAATGTATAGTTTGTGGATGTTTCAACTTTCAATACATTCATATGAGCTGTTTTGGTCTTTGAATTTATGCATCAATGTATGAATTAGTTGAAATATTTAAAACCCTTTAGCCTTTTTACTTCATTTTTTTTATTGTACTGAAAACCATTTATAGTTTCTTTTTGTATGAAAAGAAATACTAGTATTTGGTGTTAATTAGGTTCTCCCTTCCGATGAATTGGAAAATTTTATCGAGAAGATTCACCTTGTACTTGTTTTTCTTATGCTAGTGTAGTAGATTTTTTGTTAATAAAAACTTGTTGTTTAGAATGTGGTTTGAGATTGCAATTAGCTGTTTTTAAAATTTTATCTTGGAACATTTTGTAACAATAGTTTCTAGTTCTACAAAATTTGTTTTTTCCTAACTCTTGAAAATCCCCCTGAAAAATTCAATGTGAAAAAGTTCCATTTGATTGCCAAGCATCTCGTATATTTTTCAAATTCATCATGTGTTTGGTAGGAAAAATGGAAGGAAAAAAATTGCATGCCTTCTGTATTTTGTGATCTATTCTGAGATAATTCATTTATGTAGTTGCTTCAAAGAAGGCCGACCCAAAGGCCCAGGCCTTGAAGGCTGCCAAGGCAGTCAAGTCAGGTGCGGCCACCTTGAAGAAGAAAGACAAGAAGATCAGGAAGTCAGTGACATTTCACCGCCCAAAGACCTTGAAGAAGGCTAGAGACCCCAAGTATCCTCGCATCAGTGCTACTCCCAGGAACAAGCTTGATCATTATCAGATCTTGAAGTATCCACTTACAACTGAGTCTGCCATGAAGAAGATTGAAGACAACAACACTTTGGTCTTCATTGTTGACATCAGGGCTGACAAGAAGAAGATTAAGGATGCTGTCAAGAAGATGTATGACATTCAGACTAAGAAGGTCAACACTTTGATCAGGTGAGTTTATCTCCATCGCATTTGTGATGTGTGCACGTATCTGTTTGCAAAACGTATAGTCATCAATTAGCTTAGCTGTAAGATGAGCATTTATTCATTTATTATTTGATTGCCCATTTGCCGTTCTAAATTGTTTCATAAATATTTAGATCCACAAATTCCATTTAATTTGGAAAATTCTGCTTTTGGTTTCCGACTGTGATAACAATTTGTCAAGCCAATTAAGTTTGAGATCCTTGGCAAGTTTATTTGTGGATTGTCAAGTGATTGCAAACAGTTTTTCTACTTCAAAACTGACCATGTTATATATTGCTTGTTTCATTTATTAGGGTTCGTGCATTTCTTGTTTTGTGGCTTCTGAATTTGCTGAACTTACATGTTGACAATTGTTTTCAGGCCTGACGGTACCAAGAAGGCATATGTGAGGTTGACCCCAGATTTTGATGCTTTGGATGTTGCAAACAAGATTGGGATCATATAAATCAGAAGATGATTTTATTTGTAAGATCTTTTTGTGGGCAGGTAGACTGTTTTTTTCAGAGACCTGACTAGAAATATAGGAACATGTGTTAATGTTTTGGAGAGTTCTGTTTTTTCAGATTATGACATTTTTATGTTTATTGGTTCAGATATTAGATTTCTTCTCCTTTCTTAAAAAGTTTGTGAACTTTGAATTGATGACCATTTTGTAGCCATTTGTTGTTTATTTTTCTTTTCATTTAGCATTTGAAATCTTCTGGCTATTGACACCCTTTACTCTAATTCCTTCTTCGATTATCTGGGCATCAATTGCCACTGTTTGCTTGTATTATTTGTACTGTTACTTTGGTTACCTGTGGATCTTTTGAGTTTATCGGACCCAATTTCATGCCAATTTTGGTTACCTGGTGAATCTCTGAGTATATCGGACCCAATGCCATGCCAACATTCTCAGCTGATTGTTGTATGCAAAGGATTTCAAGTGTGGGTAAGACATACATCCCTGAAATTGGTTGGTCTGATCTGTCATGTTCCTATGTTTTTGAAACAAAGTTTTGGTTGGGGTTGCACATTGCCAATGGTGTTATGGCCTAGTGGTTAGGACTGTGTGGGTTTGTCCCCCACGTCCTAGCTTCGAATCCCACCTGCGGCATGGTTACTTTCTAATGGGTGTTGACCTATAGATTGCCCAGTTGATAGGTTATGGGATCCTTAAAAACCCAGCTCGCCTTTCAAAAAAAAAAAAAAAGTCTTATATTTCTTTGGCCGCATTGACTTGAAATTGTCTGGACCTGTTCATTATAATGGATTTTTTGTTGCTATGGTGAGTTACTTAGATTTCATAATGATGAGTGCACTATCTATCTAATACCCTGCAAGGGTATTCTGCCTATACTTGGTTGAGGTGGTCTGGTTTGTACTATGTTGTTCGTACTGAGCACAAATGCAGCCATGTAGAAGATGCAACTCCTAGGCATGGAGCCACAAAAAATTATGCCAATACCAATTTCTAGCAAGCTCCTGTAAGTCTTACTCATAGCTGGGGAAAGTAGTCCAATTTAAATACATAAATATCAACACCACAAGGGGTGTTAATCGGTTTGATCGGTTCAAAGTTGGACCAAAACTAAACCAAGAATTTGGTTCTCGGTTCGGTTTTCACATTTATCAAATCAAACTGATCGGTTTGGTTTCGATTCGATTTTTTTTTTCTTTTTTCTTTTTTCTTTTTTATTTATTTTTCTATTGCTACATACAACCGAGCTGACTCTAGTATAAAAGGAATAAGTCAAAGCTACAAAAGAATGGAAAGAAGGAAACTTGGTTTGCAAATAAGGAAAACCTAGGGACAAAGAGAGTACAAATATAATAAAAGATAGAGAGGAGGGGAAACAAAAGGGAAAACAAATGTCAGAGAGTTTCATAGCTCCGATTATTCGTTTATAGATAATTTTTTCAATTTATCTTGCCTATTACTCTTGATAATACCATAAGATTAAAAAAAAATTTGCCATTTTCTCATATACACAATACTATAACATCATACAAAAAATTATAATAATAACTATATTGTTTGCATCTTAATCTATCTCCACCACACCCATGTGATGATCTGAACAAGATCGAAACCTTCTATGACGATTCTACAACTCTTGTAATTTTATCATGCAATTTTTTTTTTTTATCAAATCAGAAGTGTCGAAGTTGTCGCCATCGCTATTGCTCATCTTTGCTGCAAGCAAGTGAAAAGTTTGGTATTCTTCTACAAGATTGAGTCAAACTTTGTCTCTCCTCATCAATTTGCAAGTGGTTGGATAGAAAGAAAGAGATAGAGAGTTAAAAAAGAGAAAAAATGACATTAATAAATAAAGAAAAATTTGGTAGGTGGGTGAGGCTTAAAAAAGATAGAGAAGGTAAGTTTTTTCAACTATTTATCTGAATGGGGCATTAAAAAAAGAAGAAAGTGGGAGTTAAGAGAGAGGGTGGGGATGTGGGGCGCATTGGAATGGGGTGAAAATTTAAATAAGAGTGGGTTGGTGGAAAATTAAATAAGAGAGAGAGGGTTAGGAGATTAAAAACAAGATAAAGGAAAATGTTCGGTTTGGTTCGGTTGTATGAAAAACAAAAACCAAAATCGAACCAAACCAAACCAACTCGGTTCGATTCGATTCAGTTTTCTAATGTTCGGTTTCAATTTTTCTCGGTTTGGGTTTTTTCGGTTATATTTCGATTCGGTTTGGCCGATTTTCAATAACCAATTAACACCCCTAAACACCACGACAATATGTTTAGGAATATGTGTATATTTAAATACTTTTGTATTGTGACTTTTAACAGTCTTGAATTACAAAAAATATGCATTTTTTGAGGCATTTTCAATTATTAGGGTCTTATGTGATCTACAATTATAAAAATTATGCTTTATAAGTCATTTTCCCTTTAAAATTTCTTATTTGCGGTGTTTCATTTTGTTGAGACGAGTCTTACCCAAACTAGATATTGCAATCCACATCAAAATTCCTTGAAATCAGTAAATCACCCCTAGTTACCGAAAACCTCATTACAATTCCTCCTTTAAACATTGGTTTATGTAAATAATTAGTTCTACATAAATCACCATTATAAACTAGTTTTAGGTGTTTACATTAATTGGTTAAAACGTTATGTCCATGAAACATTCAATTTCAACTGTTTAGGACAATTTTCAACTATATGCTAATTTTTATAATGATCGTGAAAATAATTGAAATTGATTTTTGTTTATTTGAAACTAAAAAGAATGAAAAAACCTAATTAGACTAACATTTAAATATTTCAATGATCCACACTACCTGCAAATGCTATGTGGCAAACTTTGTTATTGGCTCATCGACTCTATTTAGCATTTACGATTCATTGTATATTTGAGTATTCTCATCAGGACCACTAGATTGTAATTATCGAATTCCATTATTCTTTCTTCACTGAACAAAAAAGAAGAAGAAAATGATGATCATGAACAACACAAATTTAAAAGTACGCTATTCTTTATAACAATTATACCATCTAATCAAGAGACAAAAAAAATCACTACATACTATCGACTTTCTTTTTTATCACTTGCTTGAAAATGCATAATGCAAAAGGATCTGATTTTCATGTTTTTATCATTTTCATAATAATTCCAAGAGCCGTCGAGGCTACCATTTTTTAATCAGGGCGTGTCTGGTTCAAAAGAAGTTAACGAATATCTTCACTCTTGTAATTTTCAATAAAATTGTGAAAAATATATTCTTACGAAAGAAACATAAAATGTTTTCATACAATGTTAATTTATTTATTAAATTTTGAGTTTTTGAGTAGACCAGTTAATCCCTTACGTATAAAGATACAACTTATACTAGTGCACCGAGACATAGGGATGGCAACGGGGCGGATTGGGGCGGATTTGGCCAAATCCATCCCCGCCCCGCTAGAGATCACGGATATCCAAATCCGCCCCGAATATCCGTTTACCATATTTTGTAAAAACCATCCCCGAACCGGACGGATGGGCGGATATCCGCCCCGCCCAAAATACCCGGAGAAAAAAAATAAAAAACAGATTCTCACATCGAACTACAAAAATTACAAAAAAAAAAAAACACAGATTACAACAGATTATACTGATTTTTGTGAGATCATACAGAAATTACAAACCATACAAAAATTAACAAAAACAAAAAATTACAGAAATTACAAACCATACAAAAATTAACAAAAAAATTACAACAAATTCAAAAAATTCGATCTGAGATCAGATCTTGAAATCTAATAAGATCAGATCAGATCTTGATCTCTGAGATCAGATCAGATCAGATCAGATCAGATCAGATCAGATCAGATCATGATCAGATCTTGATCTCTGTGATCAGATCATATCTCGATCTCTGAGATCAGATCAGATCTTGATCTTGATCAGATCTTGATCTCGATCAGATCTTGATCTCGATCTTGATCTCGATCAGATCTTGATCTCGATCTCGATCTCGATCAGATCTCGATCTCGATCAGATCTTGATCTCGATCTTGATCAGATCTTGATCTCGATCTTGATCTCGATCTTGATCTCGATCTCGATCTCGATCTCGATCTTGATCTCAATTTGATCAGATCTTGATCTCAATTTGATCAGATCTTGATCCGATCTCAGTCTCAGATCCGATCTTGAGGGGAGCAGGGAGGATAGGGAGGATCTCAGTCTCAGATCCGATCTTGAGGGGAGCAGGGAGGATCTCAGTCTCAGATCCGATCTCGCGGCGTGAGGGGAGCAGTGAGCAGCGAGCAGGGAGCAGGGAGCATGGAGCAGGGAGGATCTCAGTCTCAGATCCGATCTCGCGGCGTGAGGGGAGCAGGGAGCAGGGAGCAGCGAGCAGGGAGCAGCGAGCAGCGAGCAGGGAGGACGAGCTTAGATCCAGATTAGATCTATCAGATCTTAGATCCAGATCATCAGAGAAGGAGAAGGAGAAGGGGCGACGACGCCTTCGGCCTTCCCTGTGAGCCTGTGACTGTGAGAGAGATCAGAGAAGCCTTCGCTCTCGAATCGCTCCCCTGTGTGTGAGTGTTCGAGGCAGAGAGAGGGAGAGGCGAGGCTCAGAGCAGAGGGGGGCGTGTGTGTGACTGTGACTCTGTGAGGGAAGGAATGAGGGAAAGGTGAAGGATTTAATCGGTTAATCCCTATATAAAGGGAAGGGTATTATTGTAATGTTAGGATAAACGGATATCCGCGGGGCGGATACGGCCAAATCCGTATCCGCCCCGAATAATGAACGGATGTTTTTTGGATATCCGTATCCGCCCCAAAATCCGTTTAAGCATATCCAAAACCGCCCCAAACGGATTGGGTGGGGCGGATATCCGTGAAAATCCGCCCCACTGCCATCCCTACCGAGACATGTACACACATTCTATTAAAAAAAATGACGAATGGACCATGGTAATACATATAATAGTTTGCGATCGAGGTGGTCCTCAAAAAATTTAAATGTATTTTTAATATATATATATATATATATATTTTTTTTTTTTTTATCAAGTAATGTTGAAATTTGAATTTTCACTAATCCACAATTTAAAATCCTAATAATTAAATCACAACTAATAATTAGGAAAACAGTAAGACCACTCACTCTCAGACAAAATATAACAGAGAAAAAAAAAGGTGAAGTCTTTACAAAGCCAAAGTGAGTTGTCTAGACTATCAAACGCTCTTCTTTGCTTCTTTGATTTCAACGCCTCTCTCTTTTCTCCTCTTCTCTGTAAGTTTTTTTTTCAGTAAAACAAGAAAAATGAGCAATTTTTAGAGAGAGAAGAACACGAGCTTCACAACCCATCTCTTCATTTCTCGCGCTGTTCTCTGTAGCGCGCTTAGTTTGACTGACCAAGTCTCTTCTTTGATCCCAATTGACGCTTCACTTCAATTCAATCACACAAGACAAAGAAACCCAAATCAATTCAACCCTAGAAGAGCAACCCCAAACCTCCAAAATCACTTGTCTCACTTTTGTTGATTTGGGTTTTCATGAACTAGGGTTTATTTTGAGGAATTTGAAGTAAATGGTTTCGAGAGGAGGGTTGTTCGGGTGGTCTCCACCTCACATACAGCCACTGACGCCAGTTTCGGAGGTTTCGGAGCCTCCGGAGAGTCCGTCCCCGTACTTGGATTCGAGCTTGGAGCAAGTTCAGTTGGATGATGAGGATGAGATGGAGGAGCAAGAGGAGATCGAGCCTCCGCCGGCTGCGGTGCCGTTTTCGAGACTGTTTGCTTGTGCTGATAGCTTTGATTGGGTTCTAATGGTAGTGGGTTCGGTAGCCGCGGCGGCTCATGGGTCTGCTCTTATTGTGTACTTGCATTTCTTTGGGAAGATTATTCAGTTGATGAGCTTCAAGGATCCAACTTTGAGGTCTGAGGAGTTGTTTGATGAGTTTAGAGGGGTAAGTGTTTGAAATTGAACTGAATTGTTGAGTTGATTTGGGGATTTGTTATGAATCAGTTTTAGCTTTACTTTGATGTTTGATTTGAACCCCTTAGTATGGTATGGTTCTTTTAGTGTTAGTGGAGTTGATTTAAAGTTTATGCATTTTTTAGGTATTTACTTATAATGGTTTGGAAGCTTTACTTGTGAATCTGTGATCTATCAGTAGAAAATTTGGGGTTTGTTTTTGTTATTTATGGATGTTACTTAGATCATAAGCGAGCAGTCAAGTAATCGACAATGACATGGCGCCGCCCCACCCCAACTATGGTTTCACTCAACCTAGATGTTACCAGTTTGACAATGATATGGTCCCGCAATAGAGTAGCTTTCATTTAACTTTTCCTTAATTCCTTCTCCCCAGTGGAATGCAAGCACAACCACATTATTGAGTTTCTGCTTTGTTTCATAAGATTTTGAAATGGTCACAATTTCCTTGATAATCCTAGAGGTTACAACAACGTCCAAGGTGCCACGAAAAGTGGAGAAACCTTACAAAGAGAAAACAGAGAGGTTGCTTAATTACCCAATCCCACCCCCTTCATAGAACTCTTTCAAAGCACATCGTTCAGCAGTTCACCCCATTTACTTCTACCTCCTTTTCAATGTCGAAACCAGGCACATAAACCATGCCGTCATTCTAGAAATCAGATCCTGGCAAGAGGATAGAATTTCCAACTTCCTTAGAGCATCGTTTGCTTAATGTGGACTTTAGAAAGAAAAAACAAGCTGATTAGGGGATTTGTTATGGATCAGTTTTTTAGTTTTACTTGGATGCTTGATTCAAACTCCTTAGTATGGTATTGTTGTTTTAGTGTTAGTGTTTAGTGGGGTTGGTTTAAAGTTTGTTCATTGCAAGGTATTTGCTTAAAGTGGACTGGAAGCTTTATTTGTGAATCAGTCAGTAGGAAATGGAACGGATGGATTTGGGAGATTTGGCGGTTGTTTTAATTATTTACGGGTGGTAGATCATGAATGAACAGTCAAGTATTGACAAGGACACTGACCCTTCCTTGACAAGGATATAATCCAAATAAAGTAGGCCTCATTTTATTTTTTATTTTCCCCAGTGGAATGCAAGCACAATTATATTTGTGATTTTTATTTTTATTTTTTTTAAAAGGTCAAATTCCATTGACACTTTGCAAAGAGAAAACAGAGAGATTGCATGGTTTCCCAATCTCCCTCTCCTCATAGAACACATTCAAAGCATATTGTTCACCCTCTCCCAATTCGCTTCTACCTCCTTGTCAATGTTGGAACGAGGCACATATTGCAAGGAGCAAACCACCTCCTCATTACAGAAATCAGATCCCGATGAGAGGATAGGATTTCCAACTCCCTGAGAGCATCCACACTCATTTGCTTGATGTGGACTTTAGAGAGAAGGCAAGCTGCAGTGGGATTCCTAAACTCAGAAAATATTTCCATCTGGAAATGAAGCTTTCCAGTTTTAGAAACATATTGTTCATGGAGCCAACGGAGGTCCAACCTTTTGCAAGGACAAAGGGATCTTTTCTACTAGTTTCATGGAGAGTGATGGAAACAATTAATCTGAAAAGGAATTTGAAATTAAATTTCAAAGGTTTATACTACTTTCTTGTAAGTGTTAGCCTCTTGATTGTCCATTTGACTGTCCTAAGGATACTTTTTTTTCCTCTCGATGAAGAGAGAGAACTATGATCAATTTATATGAGTTTTAAAAATTATAGTGCTTTGTTTCTATTCCTTTAGCTCTCAATGGGGTCATGATCAATTTAGCTTTTATCTTGTCGATTTTTTTTTTCAGTCTTATCTGCTGATTTATGCAAGATTGGGCTGCTCAACAGTTCATGATCATGTTGTGGGTGCGTATGCTGGGATATAATCCGTTAGAGTGTAGGCAATTCAAATTGCAATTGGAAAAATATATTTTTCTTTAACAGCCTTTTTCTGTTCTGCAGCATGCTTTACAGATTATCTACATTGCTATTGGTGTTTTCGCTGCTGCTTGGATTGGTAGGTTAAAGCTTCCCAAGTTTTAGTTCTATTTATTTATTTATTTATTTGTTTATTTATTTGTTTATTTATTTATATTTTTTTATGAAATTATGCCTGTTTGTCGGAGTCCCTCAATACTGGTTATTGTTTTTTTTAACAGAGGTCTCATGCTGGATTCTGACTGGCGAGAGGCAGACTGCAGTCATCAGGTCCAAGTATGTACAAGTGTTACTTAACCAGGACATGAGTTTCTTCGACACATATGGGAACAATGGTGACATTGTGAGCCAAGTATTGAGTGATGTGCTGCTAATTCAATCTGCCCTTAGTGAGAAAGTATGTTCCAGAACAGAAACATTGCTTCATGCAATTAAAGGATTTTAATAATGTCGTTTACCTGCTTTTAAGAATTGGTCTGCAACATGCAAGTGCCAACTATGCAACGTTGCTTCTCATTATGAACCTTTGATGTAACAGGTTGGTAACTATATACATAACATGGCGACATTTTTTGGTGGTCTTATCATTGGATTGATCAACTGTTGGCAAATTGCACTCATAACATTAGCCACTGGTCCGTTTATTGTTGCCGCGGGAGGAATATCTAACATATTTCTCCACAGGCTTGCTGAGAATATTCAGGATGCATATGCTGAAGCAGCAAGCATTGCTGAGCAGGTTATTCTCCCTTCTTGTCTGTCATTTTATCTATTTATTTATGTATTCTGGTTCTTGATATATATGAAGTCTTTGTACACTTTAGGCTTTTTTTTTTTTTTTTTTAGGTAAATGATTGGATGTAAAGTTGTAGGTTATTGGTTTCATTCTATTGGGTCAGTATACCTTTCTGGTTTTTGAATCTTGAACTTTTCTCAAGTGGAGATTAGTTTCTCCTCTATGAGTAATAATAACAGATAAAATTATAAGTTAAAAAAAGTGGGAAATGGAAAAGAGAAATTTTTTTACATCTCCTCTGGCCCTTTTTCACACACCCCACTCCGTGTAGAGGGCTGCCTAGTGAATTCATTGATGGTTGTTTATCTTCCAATGTTTTTTCATGATTCGTTAATCAAGTCATGCCCAAACATGTCATTTGTGCTTTATATGAATTTAGGGCATGACCATGGCGCTCTTAAAGAATCCCACCCCCTCCCCTCCCCCCCCCAAAAAAGGAAAAGGAATGATATCTCTGAACTTTTGGTTACAGTTCTAGCACAAATGATCCATTGAATGCTTCACTGTAGGGTAACCGCCATTTAAGTAGTGTAACCTTAAATATTTATTGCTATTGCCTATTAGTATCCCCTCCTTTTCTGGGGGGAGCAGTAAGTTACATTACTTCAAAATTTTCTAGAGCTACAACTATGAGTTATGACCTATGTAACAGCAACACTGACACCGACACGGATATGAGGCGTTGGAGACGTCGACTAACAAATCACTAATACGTGGAGACGCATGGACATTATAATATAATGTGATTGTTCAGCTATAAACTTTATACTGCTAGACAAGTACTATTATCTTGTCCTAATATACTTAGTTATAACATTAATGAAAAATTAAAACCTTTGAAATATATGTGAAAAAGGCTGATGCTAAGCATGGAGTATCAGTGGAGTGTCCAATATGTGCCCGGCATGATAATTTTTTTTTGAAAATGAACTCCTTGTTACATAGATTATGAAGAGCTCACTATGCATCCGGTGAGCATTTTCATGGCATCTGTTTGGTAAATAAACATTTCCTTGCAGGCAGTCTCATACATCAGGACCTTGTACGCCTTCACAAATGAAACATTGGCCAAATATTCTTATGCAACCTCCCTTCAGGCAACTCTGCGATATGGTATACTGATAAGTCTTGTTCAAGGTCTTGGACTTGGATTCACGTATGGACTTGCAATATGTTCATGTGCTCTCCAACTTTGGGTTGGAAGGTTCTTGGTTTCACATGGAAAAGCCCATGGTGGTGAGATTATAACAGCTCTGTTTGCTGTTATTTTGAGTGGCCTGTAAGTATTTCATTTCCCGTTATTATAATAATGTCCTCCCTTCTTACTATCTGAAAATTTCAACCTCCATTTGCAGTGGATTAAATCAAGCAGCAACAAACTTCTATTCATTTGAGCAGGGAAGAATTGCTGCTTATAGACTTTTTGAGATGATAAGCCGCTCAACCTCATCTGTTAATCAAGAGGGAAATACCTTGATTAATGTACAAGGAAACATTGAATTCCGAAATGTGTATTTTAGCTATCTTTCTCGACCTGAAATCCCTATCTTAAGTGGGTTTTACCTGACTGTACCTGCTAGAAAAACTGTTGCATTGGTTGGCAGGAATGGTTCAGGAAAAAGCAGTATAATTCCTCTCATGGAGAGATTCTATGATCCTACATTAGGTATTATACCACTTAGCACACTATTTCCTTATCAATTTCATTTATGTGAAAGGCTTTACTCAGAGTATGAATTGCGCAGGAGAGGTTCTTTTGGATGGCGAGAATATAAAAAGCTTGAAACTAGAATGGTTAAGAAGCCAAATTGGACTAGTCACCCAGGAACCTGCATTGTTAAGCTTGAGCATTCGAGATAACATTGCTTATGGGCGGTCCGATGCTACCTTTGATCAAATTGAAGAGGCTGCTAAAATAGCACATGCACATACATTCATCAGCTCATTTGAGAAAGGATATGAAGCACAGGTAGAGAAGGTGGGATCAAGTTAATTTAATTTTACATGGTGAGCTTGTAGTTAATCCATTTCTTCTATTTGTATTGCAGGTGGGTAGGGCTGGTGTCGAATTGACAGAAGAACAGAAGATAAAACTTTCTGTTGCTAGGGCCGTACTTTCAAATCCAGCTATTCTGCTACTGGATGAGGTCACTGGTGGTCTTGATTTTGAAGCAGAAAGGGCTGTTCAGGAGGCTCTTGATATCCTTATGTTGGGCCGATCCACAATAATAATAGCTCGCCGGCTTAGTCTTATAAGAAATGCTGATTATATAGCTGTCATGGAGGAGGGCCAACTTGTTGAAATGGGTACACATGATGAATTGCTAACCCTGGATGGTCTATATGCTGAACTTCTTAGATGTGAAGAAGCAGCAAAACTTCCGAAGAGGTATGTTGCTCATCAAATCCAGTATTTGATTTTTGTAATCCTCTGCAACCATTTGTTTGTCAGTGGGAGTTAGCGTTGTTTTTGTTTAGACTAGTAGCGGTTCCTCCTCCCGCACCTGCTACCAAGAAAACCAATGAATAGAGAAGCTCATATGTTAATTATGGTGTTGGAAATAAAGCGATCCAGTAGATGATAGTAGTAAAAAACAATCAGGTCATAGGAATTTTTATCCCCATATTTATGTGCAGTGGCAACATGTTTTTTTTTTTTTTTGAGTTGAGTAGTTTTAATTTTGGATTTTGGAAAATTGAGAGATGGCTTTTAGGAAGGGTTATTTGTAGCAAGTTAGAGCTGCCAAGGTAGGCCACCAATGTAGTTGTGGATGGGGGAGGAGGAATGTTTAGGTAAAATTTCTGGCTTTGCACACTATTACCTTAAGAGATATTTTGATGTAATCTTGTAGGCCAAACAAACAGCTTAACCAGACGTCATTGCAAATGATACCTTATCTTTTTTAACAAGTAAACTAGTATAAACAGTTTGTTTATTTGACATACTTTGTGTCTTTGGATGAGGCCATTGTAGACTGTAGCCGTCTTCTTCTGTTTATAACAATGAGCCACATGGTTTTCTGAATGCTCTACTTATACTTGTAAAACATATTATCTTGTAGCAGTCTAGGTTCATTTATGTTCTAGGAAATGAAAGTTCATTGTGTTTTGAACAGTTTTTCTAACTGCTGTAGCTTGATAATGAAAAATCAATTTCCAGGACGCCAATGAGGAACAGCAAAGAGATATCAGCTTTCCAAATTGAAAATGGTTCATCAGCAAGTCACAACTTTCAAGAACCATCATCTCCTAAGATGGTCAAGTCACCCTCTCTTCAAAGGGTACCTGGTTTCCATTCTTTTCGACCCCCAGATAGCTCCTTCACCTCACAAGATTCGTCGAAAGTTCAGAGCCCACCTTCAGAACAAATGGTGGAAAATGGGATACCATTGAATGCTGTAGATAAGGTACCATCCATAAAAAGGCAGGACAGTTTCGAAATGAGATTGCCTGAGCTTCCAAAAATTGATGTTCAGTCTGTACGTCGACAGACATCAAATGTTTCAGATCCGGAATCTCCTATTTCACCTCTTCTGACATCTGATCCCAAAAGCGAACGTTCTCACTCAAAGACTTTCAGTCGACCTTTTAGTCACTTTGATGATATTGCTACAAAACAAAAAGAGAAAAAGAAAGTACAAAATCAGAAATCTCCTCCATTTTGGAGGCTTGTCGAGCTCAGTTTTGCAGAGTGGCTTTACGCTCTTTTAGGGAGTGTTGGTGCTGCCATCTTTGGCTCCTTCAATCCTCTCCTTGCTTATGTTCTTTCCATGATAGTGGCGTCATATTATAGAGATGAAGGTCATCATCTACGTCAGGAAGTGGAAAAATGGTGTTTGATTATTGCATGTATGGGTGTAGTAACAGTTGTGGCCAACTTTTTGCAACACTTCTACTTTGGTATAATGGGAGAGAAAATGACTGAACGAGTTAGGAGAATGATGTTTTCAGGTAGATGACAGTTCATCTTCATGTGTTTCTTGAATTAACAAGTATTTCTATTAGGGTATTTTATTTCCTATTGCACCATAACATTCAGTCTTCATTGTGAGCTAATCTACTTGCATGGGTGTCCAGCTATGTTGCGCAACGAAGTTGGGTGGTTTGATGATGAGGAGAATAGTGCCGATACCTTATCAATGCGCTTGGCAAATGATGCTACGTTTGTCCGTGCTACTTTCAGCAACCGGCTTTCAATATTTATTCAGGACACTGCTGCTGTTGCTGTTGCTGTGTTTATTGGGATGTTGCTGGAATGGCGTTTAGCACTGGTGGCTTTGGGAACCCTGCCCATTCTTATTGTTTCAGCTATAGCACAGGTTTTACCTCATGCCTTTACGCTTATCTATGAAGAATCACCTATTTGCATGTTTTTATTCTGTTGTTCTCCACTATTTACTTGTCAGTCCTCTCACATACCAATTAAATGTTCAATTCTTCATTTAAAAATCAGTGTTACTGATTTTATAAATTTTCGTTTTGACGCATTTGAAAAAGCATTTCATGATTCCAGTGTGAATATGTTACGATCCTTGTTATGGACTTTCCCCTCCTGGACAGCTCGGGCTTTTGGGAGAGTTGGTTGGTTCATAACAATTGGTATCAGAGCCAAACCCCACATCCAAGGTTCGAATCCCGGCAGGGGCGACCTATAGGCTAGATTAAAATAATTTAGCATTATGTATGGGCATAGTGCTAAGTTGTTGAATACTGGTAGCTGAGAGAAGGCTCACTGGGCCAGTGTCGATAGAGTGGGCCGACGAGGACGTCGGCTTTGGAAACGTGGGGCAATGTTACGATCCTTGTTATGGACTTTCCCCTCCTGGACAGCTCGGGCTTTTGGGAGAGTTGGTTTGGAATAATTTTTAGGTGATCTCATTTCCTGTCACAAGCAATGAGTCAATGGTGAATCATAATTTCTTTGCTCATACATAATATTTTTTGCTTCTACAACCTTACATTTGCCTTCTTCTTTCTTTCTTTATTGTCTAAATACTAGTAACGCGAAATATGATTCTACTTTTAGTTTACTGACCATCAGTGAATTGTATCTGTGATTATCCACTGCTCAATCATTAATGTCAATAAGTATACATTTTGTAGAAACTATGGCTTGCTGGGTTTTCAAGAGGCATCCAAGAAATGCACAGGAAGGCATCTTTGGTCCTTGAGGATGCAGTTAGAAACATATATACAGTTGTGGCGTTTTGTGCTGGTAACAAGGTAATGGAGCTCTATAGATGGCAGCTAATAAAGATATTCAAGAAGAGCTTCCTCCACGGATTGTCCATTGGTTTTGCTTTTGGGTTTTCTCAGTTTCTGCTTTTTGCCTGTAATGCCCTCCTTCTGTGGTACACTGCTGTTTCTGTTAAGAAAGACCATTTGGATTTGACTACAGCTCTCAAGGAGTATATGGTTTTCTCTTTTGCAACCTTTGCATTGGTGGAGCCTTTTGGTCTAGCCCCGTACATACTTAAACGACGAAAATCTCTCATTTCAGTGTTTGAAATCATAGATCGTGTTCCGAAGATTGACCCAGATGATAATTCTGGGCTGAAACCTCCTAATGTTTTTGGAAGCATCGAGTTAAAGAATGTTGACTTTTATTACCCTACTCGTCCAGAGTTGATGGTATTGAGCAATTTTAGTCTCAAAGTTAGTGGAGGGCAAACTGTAGCCGTGGTGGGTGTCTCAGGCTCAGGGAAAAGCACAATAATTTCTCTGATGGAGAGATTCTATGATCCAGTTTCTGGTCAAGTTTTATTGGATGGGCGGGATTTGAAGCTGTTTAACCTAAGGTGGTTGAGAAACCATTTAGGTCTTGTTCAGCAGGAACCTATTATCTTTTCAACCACCGTACGGGAGAACATAATATATGCAAGGCACAATGCAACTGAGGCTGAGATGAAAGAAGCTGCAAGAATAGCAAATGCTCATCATTTCATTAGCAGCTTGCCTCATGGTTATGATACACATGTTGGTATGAGAGGTGTGGATCTAACACCTGGACAGAAACAGAGAATTGCCATAGCTCGGGTGGTATTGAAGAATGCACCCATCTTGTTATTGGATGAGGCCAGCTCTTCCATTGAATCTGAGTCCAGCCGAGTCATTCAAGAGGCTCTTGACACGCTGATAATGGGAAACAAGACAACAATTCTTATTGCCCACAGAGCAGCGATGATGAGACATGTGGACAACATCGTAGTTCTGAATGGTGGGCGAATTGTTGAGCAAGGGACACATGATTCTTTGGTGGCAACAAATGGATTATATGTCCGCTTAATGCAACCTCACTTTGGCAAGGGCCTTCGGCCGCACAGATACGGTTAGCCTAGGTTTGGATTGATTATTATTTTTTCATTTCATTGAATACGTTCACTCCACCTGCTTTCCTGATTGACGAGATGAGAAGATTGAAACCGTGGATATTTTTGTTGTGGTCAGAGTTCTTAGAATGAGCGAAGAAGGGAACTCTTAATGTTGTTTTATTTTCTGGTTTTGGTGATGCTGCATCAGTGGTATGGTTGGCAATCAAGGTTTGTGGAGGATGAGTTGAAAGGGGCCAGGGGGCGTTTGAGACGTCTTAGACAGCACTGTGTTTCCTATTCTTTAAGTGATGTGCATTCAGCATTCCTAATACAGGGTGGTGTTTTGTGTCCATAATGTTTTGAGTTAATCAAGAAAGATTTGAAGCTTTTGGAAGCTTCGTTTGAGGTTCAATGTGTTAATTGCGGCATTTCAGGTTCTTGCTGATTTGGAGTGATTGCCTCTGGTTTTTGCTTGGGCGTCTTGGTACATTCCTGGTGGTTCGAGAAGACAATGCAATTCATTTTTGTAATTTGTGTGAACCAAGTGCAAGGTTCCAACAACTTGCAAGTTGCTGGAATGAGCGCAAATTTCAGAGGCAGAGATGTGATGCAGGTGTTCATTTTGAATTTCGGAAATATGTGAATACCAGGCTTGAACCTTAGTCGACCCATTGAATGATTTGTCTGGGAGAGGTTGCTGCTGTGCTGTAAGTTGAAGGCATGCGGCAAATGATTGGTTCCTGCAATGGGTGCTGGATCTCGGGCTATGGATTACAGTATCTCCTTAAATACATATTAAGGGTGGCATTATATGCTTACATGAAGACAGGGAATCAGGTACCTGTGAGGGATAATCTGAGTTACTAGCCTCTCTATTGCAGTCCGCATTCAGGTCAAGTGATACAACCCCAGCTCTGGTCAGTGCCATTTTTGTAACACTAAATGTACAACTATAGAACTTTTGTATCATAGATGATATAGTTCAATTAGACAGATTGGAGTTATTACCACGAAGGTTTGTATTGTTGTCCACAAATTCTGTTTTATTAACTTAATGGGAAAGATAGCCAAGGGAGTTACAGTAAATGCTGTTTGTTATAATCTATTTTTTCACCTAACAAAATTGTTCAATTAGACAGATTGGAGTTAGTACTGCTTGAGGTTTGCATCTTGTTGGTGATTGTTGCGTTATAACAGATAGACTGGAAACTGTTTTTTCTCCTGAATCATTGATATGTAAATCTGTCTCGAGGCAGCTTTGCTGTAGATTAAAGTTACATTGTCGTTATCATTCTTGCACCATTTTCATCATCTATGTTGGTGACAGAAGTTGAAATCTGCAAAAGAATTAATTTTTTTTTTGTTTTTTTCGTGTAAAATACTTCAAAATCAATTAGGACTCAGAAAATTCACTTCTGACCTGCTACTAGCCCGCTAACAGTACTCTACAAAATTGATGTTCGAGCTGCAGTTTGTTTAGTCTTCTGGTGTTCTTTTAGCCTTTTATAGGGTTTGAATGTATCTAGAAACATTTGAACTTACAAGGGAAGAATAGTCATGAGGTGTTGGGTTTGAAAAATCAATTTTCATTTGTTGGACTCTCCGTTGATGTTGAGTAGTTCTGTGATGACTCCGAAAGAGCAACCTGGTGATTGACAGATCTTTCTTGTAAAACATTATCTTCTCTTCTCAGAGTATCCAACAAAGTTAACATTGAAACAGACTGACCCTGGTGATCAGTCAGGTTGTATAGAACATTTGACCTACAGAGTGGGCAGTTACAGTGAGACTGAAACCAAGTGTCAATGCAAGAAATATGGAAGGTGTGAGCGCAGTTGGGTAGATATCGAAGCCAATCTCCTTCTTTGAATTCCCCTAAACACACTGCACAATCTGTGTCACCTTGGGTGAGTACTCCCTCGTTCTTCTTCCTGAATTGAACAGCAGGGAGCGAGTACAATATAGTTGTATCAAGTCCATGGCTGTGGAGTTGTAGTGAAGTGTCACCTGGGTTGGTTTCGTTCAATACTTGCATTTCAGTGTGGCGTCCTTGCAAAGAAGCTGCTGGATCAGACCATTGACTTCTTATATTTTTGCAGAAGTAAAGCATGAAGAAGATAGCAACAACTAAGAGAACTGCACTTATCACCAATGGGCTCCATTTCAGAGGTGAGTCCGGGCTCCAACTCGTTGGTGGTAGAACTGGAGATAGTGCGGGACTTGTACGCATGTTGCTGGGAGAAAATGGAGACTGATGGACTTAAATTTCTAGATAAGCCATAGAAACGATGAAAAAGTCAAACTTTGGTTATGACAAAACAGTTTGGTGATAATTCTAAGGGTGCTCATCTTCACGGCTGTTGCCATGCAATGGCATCTTAGCAATCACTTTGAGAGGATTCCATTTTTGTATCATAACAAAGGTTCTCAATTAGTCAATTCAATAATTCAGGCTGTATTAGGAGCTTGGGTTGGCCCTCAAATGCTTAAAACAAAATTTTCAGTGCATACAAGACAGATCTCACCTAACTGGCACTACATTTTGTCCCCAGTGGTAGTTTTTTTTCTTTTGAAAGGCCCCAGTGGTAGTTACATGAACCAATTGCCAGTTATCTCATTCCAACTGCATCTAGGAATCCTCTTCATTCCTTTGTAGCTCATCTCCGTATCGATCATTAACTCTCCCATATGCCAGCTGCAGAGCGTAACATACAATGATACGTCCTGAGGATCCAATACTTGCACTTGTTGAGCTGCCAGCTCTGCCACTTCTGCCTTCGAGTCTATCTGACAACTGTTGTGCTAAGCTTGTGAAAATCCAGGATTAAAAGGTTAGTATTTGAGGAACCATTTTGCTTTCTGAAAACGTCCGGAGCAGGGAAAGATTATCAACCATGCTAGAATAATGCTCAGGCTTTAGGAACATCTTGGGATTTGCAGTGTAGCCTGATCGAAAAAACATGAGTACCCCTCTACAAGACCCGTGATACTAAAAGGAGTATTAGTATCAGGTTTGAACCTTGCTGATGCTATTCTTAGTGGAACCATTGATAAGTTCTAACCACCATTTCTTCACTTCTTTAACACTGAGAATGTTGCTGGTTTTGGCAAGGTTGCTGTGTTAGGCAGAGTTTAGACCAGTACAAGTTGAAGGCACAGTTTCTGAACAAGCATCCACAAAATACATGGAGCTTTGGTGCCTGTAAGGGGTGCTTGAGTAGCTATCCTCTCAATTACTCCATCATGCTGTGTGAAGTGCAGCTCTCTTAAGCCTCCTTAGTGTAACATTTGCTGTAACATTTGTTTGTATCATATCTAAATTGGAGTGATTACATGGAAGGGTTAATTTGTATTCTTGACAGTGATTCATGCACAGTGAAATCAGGGGTTATTGCTGCGTTATTTTGTGCTGTTTCTTCTGACAATATCGTTCCCTTTGCTTCACTGTTATTGTTCTCACATTAAGAAGCGAGAACAAGGTATTCGATAAATCACAGGTTGTGTTTGGTTGAAAGAAAAAAGTCCATGGAAAACAGTGGTATGAGAAGGAAGAAGAGAACGAGGAAGAATCATGTTTTCCTCCCAAATTTAGTTTCTCCTTGTCAGTGTTTTCCATGAGATATTTCTCTCGAAAACCAGACAGCTATAGATTGGTTAATCAGCTTCTTACTAGGTATGCTCATTTATATAGAAGGCGGTAGGAAGTATATGTTCTAAAACATTCGATCAAGTTTACATTCTTTCATTACATTCACTAGCATATTAACTAATAAACATAAGTCTACCTTGATCAATTGGTGCAAGGATGATATGAGAACAGCATGACAAGATAGAACTTTATTTGGAGTGCTTGAAAACAAATCAAACTGTCAAAGAATAAGAAAGCTTCAATCTTCTCTGTGAAAATGATGCCATGGATTTACAGTTTGTTTAGTCTTCTGCTGTTCTGTTTGCCTTTATCAGGCACGGATTTATCTAGGATCATGTGAACCTGAGAACATATCTGAATCCTCCTTGCTGGGCTTCAATACTCGAGTCAGTCCCAACTTCTCATGTGGGGTTTGCACTACGATGAAAATCAACAGGCATTTGTTGGAACCTGCATAGATCCTGAAGGAACAGCTTCGTGATCAGCCACTCTTTGCCCTCAGTGATACGCCCCCTTCTAAGAGTCTCCAACAGTGAACATAGTAATAGACCCAGGTGTGCTCATTTTCTTGATCTTGCTGGGGAATTTTCCTACATTGGGTGAATACAAGGAGAAGGGTTGTGCTTGTGAACAAAGCGCAACAAGTTTTTAAATTGCCTGAACAAAGAACGTTAGTTGCTAATAACATGCAAGTTGCATGTACTACAAGATGAACTTGAGAAGGTTGAGGGGTACATGTTAGAATGGTGTTCATTCTGTATACCAGGAAAAAAAAATGTGAAGGTTTGCCTTGCTAACGGGTTCAAACCATTGAATAAGAAGTTCTAATTTACCGTTGCTTTGATTTTTCAGTATTGTTATAAACCAATAGAGTTTGGATGTAATTATCATTATTGCACTGATTCAGTCAAGGTAGCATGCTTGGGTGTGTAAAATATAATTGTATCGGGACAAGAACTATAATCTACAGACAGTTAAATAAAACACAATTTTCATTCTGTTGTCTTTTTAACCCTCTTTATGAGTTTAAGTACTTGGAATGAAAAAAAATCAAAATTGTCAAAGAATGAGAAAGGCTTGCGACGGACCTGCTACTAGCCCACTATGTTTCTCTGCAAAACTGATGCCATGTGACTTGCAGTTTGTGAAGTCCTCTGGTGTTCGCCACTCTCTCATGTTTAAATGAACCTGGGAGCATACAAAACCTCACCGGCATCCAAGTCTTGAGTCACATCATCCCAACTTATCATTGTTTTCCAGAAAAAAAGACCACATAACATGATATTGGGTTATTCATTTGTTAGACTCTGCATTGATCCTGAAGGAACAACCTGATGATCATCTGTTCTCTCCTCGATTAGTACGCTCATTCTAAGAGTATCCACCAGAGCATACACAGAAACAGCTTGACCCTGGTGATCAGTTAGATTGTATATGACATTTGTCCTACATAGTGGACAGTCAGAATGGGACTGAAACCAACAGTCAATGCAAGAAATATGGAAGGCATGGTTGCAATTCGGTAGATATCTAAGCCATTCCTCTTCTTTGAACTCTTCCAAGCATATTGCGCAACCCCTCTCACCTTGGTTGGCTACTCCCTCTTTTCTGAATTGAACAGCAGGAAGAGAGCTCAAGATGGCTGAATCTAGTCCATGGCTGTGCAACTGTGAATCATATGAGGTGGCTTCACTCATTCGTTGCGCTTCAGTTTGGTGTCCATGCAATAAGTCTTCATCAGAGTATTGCTGTTTGAGTTTTCTGCTGCAGCAAAGAATGGTGACGATGATGCAGAGTACGCCAACTATAGCTATCACAAGTGGATTCCATCCTGATATTGGCATCCATTGTGACGGAGATGGTGCTGGACTTGGAAGCATTTCTAGTGCACGAAAGTGGAGATGGGTAGATTTAAATTTCTGGATAAGCCATTGAGTAGATCAAAGATCAAACTTCAACCACTACATAACCATCTTGGCTGGTGATAATTCTAATGATACTCACCTGTAACGTATAGCTGTTGCCACTAATGACATAATTTAGTATTTAAATCTGCAAACAATTTGCTAAGATTCCATTTTAGAATCAGAACGAAGAATGCTCAATTTAATAGTTCGGCAGTATACTGAGGATCGGGTCGCCCTCAAATGCTCGAGACAAGACCCTAATAGCACACAAATCTCATCCATCTGGCAATGTCTTTTGTCCCGAATGGCAAATACATGAACTATGCCAGCAACCTCAATCCAACTGCATCCAGGAATCCTCTTCATTCCTTTCTCATTCATCTCTCCCTCCTAATCATTGACACACTCTCCCATTTTCCAGCTGTAGACCTGGCATTTGACAGCATAACATACGGTTACACGTTCTGAGGATCCAACAAGTGGATTTCTCTAGCTGCGAGCTCTGAAAATTTTGAGTTCGAATGTATCTGACAACCCCCTAGCAAAGCCTTCCAAAATCCTATTCCGGGGTTGAAAGGTAAATCTTGGATGAACTCTTTTGCTTCTTGAAAACCGCCAGAGTGGGAAAGCATATCGATCATACAAGCATAATGCTCAGGCTTTAGGATACTGGGGTTTTCAGTTCTCACCTGATTGAAACAAGAGTACCCCTCATCAACAAGACCCACGTGATTACAAGCTGATAGTACACAAAGGAGCGTTACATCATTAGGTCTAATACAATACCCAATCCCTGCATTTCATGGAAGAACTCTAATGCTTCTTTTCCTCTCCCATTTTGAGCATAGCCATTGATCACAGTATTACAAGAAACGATATTCCTCTCATGAAGTTTATTGAACACTAACAAACTATCGTCCATGTTCCCACATTTTGTGTAAAAAGCTAATCAGTGAATTACCCGCAAACACATTGTACCTCCCAAAATTCTTTACAGCACAAGCATGGAAGCTCTTGCCCATCCCAAGAGCTGCTATATTACCTGCTGCATTAAAGACACAAGGAAACGTCGATTCATTAGGCTGTAATTCTTCTCTATTCATCTCAACAAAAATGTTCACTGCCTCTTTGGTCCGCCCCATCTGACTACACCCACCAATCAAAGCATTCCAAAGTAACAACATTTCTCTCTGGCATCTCCCAAAACAGCTCCAAAGCCTCATCAAATCTCTCATTCTTCAAGCAACCATATATCAAAGTTGTGTAGGAAACCACATTTGGTTCATGGGTATCTTCAAAAAGCGCCTCGAGCTTCTTCAATAGTACTCAGCTTAGCATATAAATCAAGAACATAATTACCCACATAAACATTGCTCCCAAGACCCATTTTCATTGCCAAACCATGTAATTGTCTACCAAATTGAGATCTTTTAGACCAGTTGAAGAGTGAATTACACTACCAAAGGTGTACTCACTAGGCTTGACGCTCAATACAAGCACGCGAGAAAATATACTAATAGCATCCTTGTGACAATCGTGTTTTAGCAAAATGTCCAATTGTCACTGTGGTGGAAACCAAGTCCCAATCAGGCGTTTCATCAAACAAAGGCAGTGCATCAGACAATGACTTTGATTCGCACTAGGATTGAATAAGGCCTGATTCAATGGCTGAGATTCCATGTTTGAGGAGATGGGCACGAGTTTTTTTTGGGTCTGGGTGAGATGTTGGTGGGAAAAGTATGGGTTTTGGGTTGTAATTTGAAGTTGGGTTGTGCATGGTGAAAGAGCTTACATGCTCTAGATATCGAGTAAGTCTAGCCCGGTCTGCCGGTCTGGTGGCATTTTTTACACTTTTTGACCTTCATCTTTAAACCACGACCACAAACATTTTAAAAATGAGGGACAAAAGAGTAATTCTAACCAGCCAGACCAGCAAACCAGGCTAGCTAGAATTTTTGCTAGATATCATATATGTGCTTGTAGTCTTTGGTGCACATAGTACTTTGGGGCTTGTACATGGAGAGAGTAGTTTGGTTACCATGCATATTATGATATCTAATGGGGTACTAGCTCAGCTGCTAGTAGACTTGTAGCGAATAATATTGCCAAAGATATTTAATAGTCTGGAATCCAAGAAAAACCCTACTTGCTCGCCATTCATTAAAAAAAAATACTATTTAAGTTTTGTTTTCATTTAACATCTAAAATCCAAGTTCCAAACTTTTGATGAACTTCATACATGGTACTTTTATTAAACAAAAGCCAATCATAGAATTGAATACATACAAACAATACTAAAGTCAAAAACTTACAAACTCTAAAAATAAAAACAAAAGGATAAATTTGATCATTAGGTTTCTCTTCATGTTGGTTCATGTTGTTTGGTGTTTCCATCAATATTAGCACCCCACACTGATTCAGAGCAATTGTACCATAAAGGAGAGGCCATTGGAGAACAAAGGTTATAACTACACCCTTCTTTACATCCTTGACAACTTTCTTTACACACTTCCTCTAAACAAGTTATTTCCTTCCATATTTCATCCATGCTATAGCACCCCTTTGCACATTCTTTTTCATTCATCTCTCTAGTCACAAACTTTTCTACAATATTGGATTTTTGTAAAGTATCCAATGGATGATATTTCATTGATGAAGATGACAATGAACGCGATGAACACCGCTTTTTCTCTTGAGCCTTCTTCCTCATATGAGTCCTCCAATAGTTCTTTATCTGATTGTCCGTTCGACCAGGTAACTTTCTAGCTATTCTTGACCACCTTCATTGTAAAGAAACAAAAACATACCAGGCAAAAATTACTATTAAAAAGACATAGGAAAAAGACTAATTGATGAACTACTAGTAGTTTAACATATAATACTAACCTGTTTCCCCATCGCGAGTGAAGTTCAAGAATGATTCGCTCTTCTTGTGGTGTTATCCTCCCTCGTTTAAGACCGGGACTTAAATAGTTAACCCATCTAAGCCTGCAACTTTTACCTGTTCTTCTCAATCCTACAACAACAAAAAAAAATTTGTAATCATAAACAATCTAGCTAGGTTTGCTCTTACACTATACTACCAAACCTAGCTAGATTTCTATCTAGCTAACTAGTACATTCTTTGCCTCTTCATACCTGAAACTTTGGCTATGAATTCCCATCTTCCCTGTCCAAATAAACTAACATAGGAGGTGAGTTGTAGATCTTCTTGCTCGGTCCATGGACCCTTACGCGTTTCTTCTTCCTCTATCTTCATCATTTTCCTCTGAGGAGGAAGAATCTCATGTATAAACTGTGCATGGAAAACTTGTTGCCATAACTACATGTCCATTTGTACTTATTGAGTTCATCTAGTTTTGAGTGTAATATACATTTTTATGGCAATTTCACACTCATAAAGAACATCTACGCGTTATCACGATCTTAATCTTCAACGTCTAATTTGACTTCATTGTCTCAATTGTCCTTGAGTTTTTTTTAGTGGTCTTGCTTGAAATATATGATTGGATAGTAATGAGAACTGTACACAAATATTCGCCCATCTATTTCTAAAATTTTTGAGGTATTTCATATCTACAATCATTATTGATTTGAATTCATACTGTTTTTCTTTTACACTCCAAAGTCTCCCTCAAGACTTAATAGAAAAAGAGGAAAAATACAAAGGAAAAAAGAAAAAGAACAACATGACAAACATATGAAAAGCAAACTATATGATAAAAAAAATTTGATGTGTTAATAAGAGGAATCTTATGGGAGTTTCACTGCACTTGATAGGAAATCTTACCAAAACTTTTCACTTTAACACACTCCTTAATTTTAAGAAAAAAGATTACTTAAACACGATGAAACCTGTATATGGCCATGGGATGACCTCAATATCTTGTACACAAATAATGTGGAGATTGTATATGGATCGCGACCACAAGACTAACGCGCCTAAAAAATACCGTACATTAGTCTTGATAAACTATGAGATACGATTTGTAGCTAAGATTCGTGCCTATTGATACATTACTATTTTTTTTTTTATAGAAGTAATATAAAACCAAATTCTACACAGCTCATTTTTGGTGCCTCTTTGGGGTTTTCGGCACTTATACGGATGGTGTTTGTGGTTGTGTTTAAAGAGAAGGAGAAAAAAGTGTAATAAATATCCAAAAAGACACAAAAGATGAAAAAAAAAAAAAAAGGAACTGGCAATAATATAAATGATTAAATGTTTTTTCTTTAAATTGATTCTCCATATGTGGAAGGTATTGGAGTGTAGTGAAAAGTGATGATAATTTCAACAGTGAAAATGGTTATAAAGAAGAAAGAAACCAGAGGTGGAAGATGACACGAAGTGCCTCTTTAACAAACACTATAAATTTGTACAAAAATGGACGGTAACATGCACAACACCAAGCACACCACTAGGTATTGTAGTAGTGCTCAAATTTGTGTTGTTGATGTTAGCACTCTATCCAACAAGAACAAGTCTAGGGAGCCATGTCAGGCTAAACCCGCTTTTTACCCTTCATCATTCTAGAGATGGGGAATTATGATCATCTCCAGAATGATGGAGGTAGAGAGCCAGGCTTGACGCACCTAGCCTGACTCTCTAGATTTTGGGATCCAACAATGTCTGGGCAAAGGTGGTGGAGTTGATGTTTTAAAGCCTTTGTGCAACCAAGTGGGTAAAGAATAGGATAAACCCAATATGATGTGTATCCCACCAATTTTTGTGGTTATTTCACTTGGCTAGTTCCTATATCCTTTATAGGGTTGCCGACATCCATTCTCTAGTATATTTAAATTTACTCACCCTAGTTCTTGTGACTTGTTAGTGTTTGGAGACGATGTCCAGCAAGTGGGTGTCAACTCTATCTCTCTTTCTATGGGTTTGGAGAAGATGAAGAGAATGGTAGAGTTGACACTCAAATGCTAGACACCCTCCCCAGACACTAATCAGTGCTCTCTCTCCAGGATGCGTAGAAAGCTTCATTTCATATGGGTTTTGAAATGTATTTCACCCAACACATAACTTTTGCTAACCTTGTGGAAATAGGAAAGAAAATGTGTAGGGCTTGTTAGAATATGACACCATGTAAAAAAAATATTTGAGAATTGTATTATTGTTGTTTTGTTATTGATTCTTTGACTGGATGTAAGCTTATATAAGCTAACTTTCATATTCTAACACGGCCCCGCAAGCTGCACATTTCATCTGCATCTACATGTCCAGCTTGTTGGGGCGTATTAGAATATGTAGCGTTTGCACTCAACATAGCCAAGCCATATAAGAAGGAAAATATAAGAATAGAAAAGTTATAATATGAAAGACAGAATAGTTAAAGAAGTAAAGTCAGAATAGAAAAGTTATAATAAGAAATTTAGAATAAGACTCTATTTTGTATAACAAGTTTTAAATTTCCTGTTTCGACAATGTTAGGTAGAAGTTAGCTTATACAAGTTTGTGTTCAGTCAAGGAATATTTTGTTTGCACCATGGTATAGAGATTCGATTTCTATTTCATAAGAAACGAAATATCATTGATTGACTGAACCAGCTCAGTTAGCACCCATTGGCTCCAAAATATATAGTCGCCCAATTCCAATCTAGACTCTTTTTGCGCAAGGACTTAAAAAGAGTCCAAATCGTGTGCACCATGAGAAGAGATTCGGTTTCTACTCCATAGGAAATAAAGTATTACATCCTTTTTCTAATCGATTCTTGGGCCCGAAAAGTTAACTTTGATCAAAATTCATAATTGAAATCGTATAGATTAATTTCGTTACAAAGCAATATGCATCTTACACCATGGCCGATGGTCCATAACTTTGATGTACCGAATCTATCTCCAAAGTGATAGGAATGTCACATAGGGCTTTCCCTTCCAAATCAATTCATCCATAAAAACCTGATTTAGTAAATACGCGCCCAAGCACTAATTTTGAATTGTAATAACCATTAACCAATAAGGGCCCCGAGCTTTTGAAATGCAAAATATTGTTAAGAGCACCCCATTTCTCCAACGGCTACAAAATTTTGAACCCCAGTACATATTTCCTGACTTCAACCACTTCACTCACTCACTCATTTGAAACTTTTTGGACCAAACGAGCTCCACACAAAAGGTGAAAGAGAGATCCCCAAAGCAAAATTTAGGGCGAAAGAGAGATACCCATTGAGGGTTTTCGATTGAATCTCAAACAATTGGTGAGTTTTCTCTCTTAGTGATCTCTGTGAAGTGTTTTCAAGTTAGGGGTTTTTATGTTTGGGGTCTTTTGTTTGATAGGGTACTTTTTTTTTTCAGGTTTGAAAAGGTGTGAAGATGCATTTTACTCCAGATCATACAAGGAAAGTAGGGGTGGGGATGATGATGCCATCTCCTTCGCCATTTTTGACACCTCGGCCGGAGAGGCGAAGAGCGGAGGTGAGAGGGGTGGATGGGGGTGGAAACAGGCATGATCGAGATCGAGAGACTAATGTGCAAGTGCTGCTAAGATGCAGGTGAGATTTTTATAGAACCCCATTTGTTTGGTATTGGGTTTTGATTGTTTGAGCTCAATTTTGCTGTGAAATGGTTTTATGTTCTTTGAAATTTGAGGAGTTTGGTGATTCTAAATGTGAATATTTGCGATAGAAGGCGTGTTTTTTTTTTGTTACGTTGGTGGAATTTAGAAACCCCAGTTAGAGAGAACTTGATGGTTTAGCAAACTTCAATATATAGTCGTATTTCCTTACAGAAGGACCAAAATACAGTATGCAATAGTTGAATAAGCTTTTAATGGCTTTGTTTCCACAAGCATTTGGGGACAATGGATGTGGTGTCAGGAGGCCAGTGGTGCAGTCCCCCTCTTCCACTAATGTTGTCCCAACTTACAACTTAACCAACCAAGATGTGAGAGGGCTTGAGAGTGGAAGTGCACATATGAGAGGATCTTGACAAACTCCAATTTACATGTGGGACAATTTGATTTGTTAGGATAGCGTTGATCGGAATAGTCCGACATCAAGTAAGGAGGACTTGTCACGAAGATTTATAAGGAGTGGTCCACTCTCTAAATATCAACTAGGCCTTTTGGAGAAAACCCCACACCACTAACATGATCCACATATTCACATGTCGAGATATTGATGATCATCACATGCATCCTCGTGTGAAGCATGAAAAACTAAGCCAAAACATTATCTTTGTAAGGGATGTATGTTTATTCTCTCAGAATTGATAAACCAAGATTTTTCACAGATTGAATGAGGAGAATTGAGAGATCTGGGACAAGGGATGGAGAATAATGAGAATAGGGATTGAGCAAAGCTTTCATTTGGTGCAAGAAAACAACTATAAAATTTGTACTTGAAGTGTTATCAGATAGAGAAATGGACTTTTTAATAAATCAATTTGCCGTCAAAAAGTGGTTAATATTTGCTTTTAAGGAAAATCTGTCATGAACAATGCATCACCAAAGGGTGGTTACAATTGCTTGTTGATTCTCCGAACACACTTCTTTCCATAATACTTCCCACTAAAAAAAAGCTGAACTAAATGAAATATATCCACACCTCTAAACAGTTGTTCCGAAAGCCAACACCTGGTGTGACCAGCATTCTCCACAGCATAACAAAGCAGCAATGCTTCATTTGGACAAAAACACTAACAATATACCTATTTTGTGGAGGTACAACTTTGTGGTAGACAAAATTTCATGCTTCAAACTCAAACAAGAGAGAAGTAATAGTGTGCTGCATCAAAGGAGCAAAATTCCATAATTCAGAAGGACTATGGGAGTGGCATCATTGCTTGCAAGGATTGTGGAAGAAAAAAGGGGTGATTATTATGTTTGCCTAGTGAGTATTTGAATAAGCTTAGATGCTGTATGAGTAGGTGTTTTCTTAGATGAGTAAGAAAGTAATAGTGCTTCTGCTATAGTCAATTTCTGAAAGGATATATATAATGCCAGTATGTTTGTGATGTTTGTAATCTTCTACTCCCTGTATGTTTTTCATGTCATTGTTATATGTGAACTGTATTTTTTGTTAAGACAAGTCTATACTTCGGCAATTGTTATTATCATCATCATCTTCATAATTGTTGTCCTTGTCATTAATACTTCTGTGAAATTACTAGTTTATCTACAACTGATTTGCTCCACTTAAAATATCAGGCCATTAAGTGATGACGAGCAAAGATTAAACATTCCAAAGGTGATATCTTGTAATGAACAGAGAAGAGAAGTTAATGTTCTGCACAATGTAGCTAACAAGCAAGTAGACAGAGCTTTCACCTTTGATAAGGTATTCACTTCCTTTGTCTTCTATGTAATGAACAGCTTTTCTGGTAACAAAGTACTGATTAGTAATATTTTCGTTATTTTGAAATATTCGGAAGGTTTTTGGGCCCAAAGCACAGCAAAGATCGATATATGAACATGCCATTTCCCCGATTGTGAATGAGGTTCTTGAGGGTTTCAATTGCACTGTCTTTGCTTATGGGCAGACAGGCACTGGTAAAACATACACAATGGAGGGTGGTAAAACTAAGGTATATTAGAAAAAATTAACTTGTATTTTTTATATTCTGAATTATATTCCGAATTACATTCTGTATTTTATTTAGTTGTGTAAATGTGTAATTCATTGTCCTGTACTAGGGAGGAGAATTGTCAGCTGAGGCTGGGGTTATTCCAAGAGCTGTGCGTCAAATATTTGATACATTAGAAGCACAAAAAGCAGACTATAGTATGAAAGTTACTTTCTTGGAGTTATACAATGAAGAAATAACTGATTTGTTATCCCCCGAAGATTCTGTTAGATATGTGGATGATAGACAAAAGAAACCAATATCATTGATGGAGGATGGAAGGGGTGGTGTGATTGTAAGAGGCCTTGAAGAAGAGGTTGTGTACAGTGCAAATGAAATTTATAGTCTCTTGGAACGCGGATCATCCAGAAGGCGCTCTGTGGAGACCCTGCTCAACAAGCACAGCAGGTAGCATTTATCTATGTCTTAACAACGCAAACTTTGTACAAAATAAATGCATAATTAAATTGTATATGTTTTTTCAAATGCAGCCGGTCACATTCTGTCTTCTCCATAAATATCCATGTAAAAGAAGCAGCTATTGGAGGAGAGGAGCTCATGAAGTGTGGCAAGCTTAACCTTGTAGACTTGGCAGGTTCAGAGAATATTTCACGGTCAGGCGTAAGAGATGTAAGTTATGATCTTGTAACTATGATTGTCTTGTTATTAGAGTACAAAAATTGCTACCTTAATTGGTATTAAAGCTCAATCCTGCTTTATGTTCTAAGCATACACAACCATCAGACAGATGACAAATTTTGTGTATGTTTATATCTATTAACTAAAGTCAATTCTGCAATGTGCAGAGTCGAGCAAGAGAAGCGGGAGAGATAAATAAGAGCTTACTAACACTAGGTCGTGTCATAAATGCACTCGTCGATCATTCTAGCCACATTCCTTACAGGTATATACGGAGTTATAAGTTCTACACAGCCATTGTTATGGAGGTTTCTTTGTTTCTTATTCTAACTCCTTGTTTTCAATCCAGGGATAGTAAGCTCACAAGATTATTAAGAGAATCTTTGGGTGGGAAAACAAAAACATGCGTCATAGCTACAATTTCTCCATCTGTCCACTCGTTGGAGGAGACTTTAAGCACACTTGATTATGCCTGTCGTGCCAAAAACATTAAAAACAAGCCAGAGGTTTGTATGAGTACTCAATTCTGTCTTTCCTACAGGTTTCTCCTAAAATAATTTACTTTTTTTTTTTTACTGAATGTGCAAAATCTCATCTTCAGGCAAACCAAAAAATTTCCAAGACCATGTTGCTCAAGGATCTGTATCTGGAAATGGAAAGAATGAAACAAGGTTTCATGACGCTTTTTACCTTTAAATTTTGATTGCTTGATTGAAAAAATTTCCAAGATCATTGATTAAAAATATTCCATACATTGGTAACAGATATGCGAGCAGCACGAGAAAAGAATGGTGTATACATCCCACATGATAGGTTTGCCCAAGATGAGGCTGACAAAAAGGTATGTCGTTATTACTTATTCGAAAACTTCTACTTTATGAAGTGTCAAAACTCAAACTGATGGATATCCATGATCATCTAATTTGATGGTATTACACTTGTACATTGAATGTTTTTTATTTATAATCTGAAAAGAAGTGACAAGTTAGAGCTTGTACTTCAAAACTCCTAAGTTACAAATAGAATAAGGGTTAACTTTATACATGTACAAAACATACTGCCTTGACTTGGATATGTTAATCATTTTTATGTTCTACGATAATTAGGCCATGACTGAGAAAATTGAGCAATTGTTGATTGATCTCGAAGTGAAGGGAAAGGTACATCTTGTTTCACACCTGATAGTCATTTGTCTAATGATATTATATGCTTGTGCCCAGACTAATATGTGTTAACTACAGCAAGCCCAAGAGTTCCAAGAGCTCTACCTATCTGAGCAAGAACATAAACTGGATTTAGAAAGTCAGCTCAAAGAATGCAAGGTAGAAATGTACTTGCATTTTGTAGTTTCATCCTATTTACTCGGACACTTTAGCTCAATCCAGATTCTTTAATTTTTCAGATGAATTTGGAGAACTGTAACAAGACGTTACAAGAGCTTCAAGAAAACCACCAGATAGCAATTTCAACCCTGAAGGATAAAGAGTTCATCATCTCAAATCTACTACACTCAGGTAAGTGCGTAGAGGAATTCAGGTTGTACCCTAGTTTTTTCTTAGTATTTTTATTATAGGTTTATTTATTCTTATGGATTTTGTATATGGAAATGCATATTAGAAAATTCAATTCTCGAGCGGGCAAAGGAGTTGCGCACTAATTTGCAAAATGCATCAGAAGACATTGGCGTATTGTCTGGAGAAATAGGTACCCCTTCTTTACTTGAAAGAGTTTCCTAGTCCATACAAGGATTTTTACCGGACCTTTTATCTTTCAAAGTAGAACTTGAAAAATAAGCTTCCTCGACTATAAGATAAAGAATTTTCCACTTTCTACAGATAGGAAAAACAATATGGAAAGAGAAAATCGTCAGTTGGTTCTGACTTTTGGGTCTCAACTTGATCAGAGCCTGAAAAGCTTACACAAGACAGTACTAGGTTCCGTTTCTCAACAACAGCAACATCTAAGATGCATGGAAGAGCATATCTGCTCATTCCTTGCAAGTAAATGTGATGTAAGAGAAGAAATTCTATTGATATAGTTAATGTTAAAGATTTCGTGATTACTCCATGCTTTATTCACTTCTCATACGTCTTATCAGGCAAGCAAGGTCCTGGAGTCAAGAATTGAGAAAACTAAAGACATGTATAGTCTTGGATTAAGAACTATGAAGGAGCTTGCAGAGACAATGCAGAAGGGCTCTTCCTCCAACTTGGAGGAGATAAGATCTACAATCATAGCTCAAACAATTGCCATTGAGAAAGTATGAAATTTTTTTTTTTTATATATATATATATATAAACAAATTATAACTATCCAAAATGCTAGATTTTTGTTTTGGCCAGCTTGTAATTTTCGTTCCATTTCAGTCTATGATCACTGCAGTGAATGAGTCTGGAGAGGTTATTCGTGATATCCAGCACTCCCTTTATGAGCAAAAAGAGCTATTAAACTTTTCAGCTCAACAACAAGAGGAGGTATTATTGCAGTTACCTTCACATGATTATTAACTGTTTCAATTGAATACGTGCATGGTTTCATCTTTGTTTCCGATGCTTTCTTCCATTGTGTAATGCCTCTATTCGTACATCTGTCATTATTGGATGCTTGATTACAATCACATTCTTTATGAATTCCAGGGACTTCGTAGGAGTTTGATCACTGCTCAAGTAATTTCAAAAGCAACAAATGAATTTTTCAGTGACCTCCATCACCGTTCATCCAAGCTCATGACTTTTGTTGAAGAGAATCAGGTGGAAAAATCATGGCAGCTAGCGTCTTTGAAGAGAACATTTCAGGTCATAGCTGATTGACATCATCTGTGTGTGATCTTAACCTTAGGACCTAAAGAGAAACTAACTAAATCTAGTTTTGCATGTGCAGGAGGAGTCTTCCAGAGAGGAGAAAGTGGCCCTTGAAAAGATTGCCATCATACTAGGAACTTTAACATCTAACAGAACAGCTATGGTCAACCACAATCCTTTTGATCATGCTTGGTTTCATAACCATGATAAGGTTATGGTCATTAACATTTCTCATCTGTTTGTGATCAGGTCTCAAAGGTGTTGAACAACATGAATGAGCAAGAGATCAAAACAAAGGGAAGGCTACAGCAAGAAATGCATGATATGCAAAAAGTTTCAGGAAGTGTTAATAATGAGTTGAATCAATATTTCAAAAAAGTAGAAAGAAATTTCTTGGAAGACACACTGTCAGCCGCTGAGACCAAGGCTATTACAGAAAACCTTCTTCAAGAATGGTAAGTTTTTTATCTTGTGATTTCATCTTCTGGGTTCTCATATGCCAGTAAAACTATGGTAGAAGAATATACACAGTAGTGTCAGGTGCACCAATGTCAAATATGGTGTAGCCGTTACCACTACATTTGAAAAATGAATATACGGTAATATTGGGCAATTTTTTTACAAGAAAGGCTTCGGTGCATCAAAAATTTGGATGTACGCTAAAAAAAATATCCAGTCCTGTATAGAAGCATGCTCACCCACACACACAAACCAAGGAACTCTAGCTTGCACGATCAACTTGCTTCTGTATTAGAGGGGGGAGTGATTAAATAGCTAATTCACATTTGCTCATGACATGCAGTTCAAATAGAGTGGATGATTCAAGGAAGAAGTGGGAGCAAGCCCAGTTACGTGTTAACCAGCTCAACGAGGACGGCCTTGAAAATATTGAAACTCTTGTGGAGTATGTATTACTTTCCATGGAACGTTGAATATTAAATGTTATAGCTTCTTTTTTGATTTTCTCAACATTTTGGTGGTTTCTTAATAGGGAAAGTATTTGTGAAAATGGTGATGCAATTAAAGAATTCAACTCGATGTCCTCCTCCAATAGTGAAGAATTTTGTGCCAGAACCAGTGATATGCTTGCAGATGTTAACAGTACGACTATCACTTACAAGTTGATTTGGATGCTTTAGTGTACTGCAAATTTGGGTTTGTCTTGATCATACCCTAACACATGTATGCAGATTCTCTTCAGCTGGACCACAAAACTAAGGAAGAAATGGAATCAATGTCGACTTTATGCTTGGGTCAGCTCAAATCAATACAAGACAATCACAGGGAAAGCGTATCAGATATCAGAAAGCGGACCGATCAATGCCTCTCTAAAGACTACTCGGTATGTTTACTGTGAAATGTTCCTTTAACAAAATAATGGCTGGAAATTATAAAATAACTGATTCACGATAACTCAAAATGTATCACCAAATAAACTTCTTGTTCAGACATCTTCCTACTTGTCGGGTCACAGTTACATTCTTCGTTCATACTGACAGAACCTTACCTTTTAGAAAATAATGCCCTTGATTCAGATATTTATATACGCTGAAAGGATTTAAGAAGAAAAAAGTTATATAAAACTCTTCTGTCTATAATTCATCAGTCATTGTTAGTCAACTTGAACAACATGTAGCACTGCAAGCCATTCATGTTCTTTAAAACAGGACTATCTCATTGACTGACTTGGCAAATGCAGGTCGACCACACAAAGACACCCACAAAGCGAATACTAGAAGTTCCTACGCTGGAGTCCATTGAAGAATTAAGGACACCTTCCTCTGAAAACTTGGTGACAAAGCTAAGGTCATTGAACAGCTCCAAAGGTGGCAGTACAGGAGGCAAAATGAAGCATCAGCAGCAACCAAGTATGGTATCACCAAACAGAAGTCCTTTCGCAGCTGTCAATGGATGATAACTTGAAAGCAGATCATTTGAAAGACGAGATGAAAAGAAAATTTTAAAGGTGGCCAATGATTATTGACGAACTCTAGATGCTTGGCAGCTATGCTTCTGTGATAACTCATCTGTTAGGTAAGGGTTGGTGGCAGCCACCGAAATTGGCTAGTCAAAGGAAGGTGGGTGGCTAGGTGGGTGGCAACCACCATTGTTGACAACCACCATTGTTGAGTCAAAGATGGGTGGCTAGGTGGGTGGCAACCACCATTGTTGACTCCTCCCCACCAACCATTGGCCACCAACTCCTCCTCACCAACCAAATGGAGAGCCTATAAAAGGCCTCTCCCATTCCTTGTTCTAAGTATCCTCATCATAAGGATCCTCATCCCATTCCATAGAAACCATTCTTCTCTTTGTCAAGAGAAGCTTGTCTCCTCCTCTAAGAAGAGAGTGAGTGAAAGCTTAAGAGAGTTAAGCTTGTGAGAGAGAGAAAATTGAGAGTAATTTTCTCGGGTGTAATTGGGTTATGGGTTGTGAGTTGTGAGTGTTGTAAACACTTTGTTATCTTCGAGTAAAGCTTTGCAGCAGCCCGTGGACGTAGCCCAAGTTGGGTGAACCACGTAAATACTTGTGTTCATTTATTTATTGCATGTTCCACTAATCTGGCTTAAGGGGTGAATCGGCGTAATTCATTTTATCCCCAACAATTGGTATCAAAGCTTGGTTGTATAATCCAGAGAAAGTCAGATTCGAGTGGGAGCAATGGCTACAGACGAAGGGAAGATAAAACTCGAAAGGTTCGATGGCACAGATTTCGGATTCTGGAAGATGCAGATAGAGGATCATCTATACCAGAAAAATCTGTACCTACCTCTCATAGGGCAGAAGCCAGAAACTATGAAGGAGGAGGAGTGGGCCCTGCTTGATAGACAGGCCCTTGGAGTTATCCGACTGACTCTATCCCGCAACGTTGCTTTTAACATAGCCAAGGAAAAGACCACGGTGGGTCTTATGGCGGCTCTCTCAAGCATGTATGAGAAGCCATCAGCTTCGAATAAAGTTCACCTGATGAAACGTTTGTTCAACTTGCGGATGACGGAAGGCGCATCGGTTGCGCAACATCTAAACGAACTCAACACAGTCACAACTCAGTTGAGTTCAGTGGAGATTGAGTTTGATGAAGAGGTACGGGCACTGATCTTATTGTCTTCTCTACCAGAAAGCTGGAATGCTACTGTCACGGCTGTGAGTAGCTCCTCGGGAAGCAATAAGTTAAAATTTGACGATGTTCGTGATCTAGCTCTCAGTGAAGAGATCCGACGGAGAGAGTCGGGGGAATCGTCAGCCTCTTCAGTCTTGCAGACAGAGTCGAGAGGAAGAGACTCAACTCGATGGAATGGACGCGGCAGATCAAACCATCGAGGTAGATCAATGGACAGGAGGTCCAAATCCAGAAATCCCAATGATTTCCAGAACTCGAAGACTGTCGAGTGTTGGAACTGTGGGAAGATCGGGCACTACAGACATCAGTGCAAAAGTGCACCGAAAGACCAGGAGGCGAAGGCAGATGCAAATGTTACTTCTACCTCAGGAGGAGATGATGCGTTGATATGCTCTTTGGAGAGCAAGGAAGAGTCTTGGGTGTTAGACTCTGGAGCGTCATTCCACGCCACTTTTCAAAAGGAATTGTTTGAGAAGTATGTCCCTGGAAACCTTGGTAAGGTATACCTTGGTGATGATCAACCTTGTGCTATTATTGGCAAAGGTATAGTAAAGATTAAGTTGAACGGGTCTTTTTGGGAGCTGAAGAATGTCAGATATATTCCCGACCTGAGAAAGAACTTAATCTCAGTGGGGCAGTTAGCTAGTGAAGGCTACACCACGATCTTCCATGGTGATGACTGGAAGATTTCAAAGGGTGCAATGACGGTTGCTCGAGGCAAGAAGAGTGGTACTCTTTATATGACAGCAGGTGCACGCTGTTCAATTGCAGTTGCAGCAGAAAACGTCGATCCCAATCTGTGGCACCAGAGACTTGGCCACATGAGCGAGAAGGGGATGAAGATTATGCACTCGAAGGGGAAACTTCCAGGTCTGCAGTCAGTTGAGACTGACATGTGCGAAGATTGCATACTTGGAAAGCAGAAGAGAGTCAGCTTTCAGACAAGTGGCAGAACCCCAAAGAAGGAACGGCTGGAGCTCGTTCACTCTGATGTTTGGGGACCAACGACCGTCTCATCCCTTGGTGGGAAATACTACTTCGTGACTTTCATCGATGATCACTCTCGGAAGGTATGGGTTTACTTTCTAAAGAATAAGTCTGAAGTATTTGAGGCTTTCAGGAGATGGAAAGCTATGGTTGAAAATGAGACAGGTCTAACAATAAAAAGGCTTAGAACCGACAATGGTGGTGAATATGAAGACACCAGATTCAAGAAGTTCTGCTATGAGCACGGAATCAGAATGGAGAGATCCGTGCCAGGTACGCCTCAGGACAATGGTGTAGCTGAGCGCATGAACCGAACGTTGACAGAGAAAGCCAGAAGCATTCGTATACAGTCAGGTCTACCGAAGCAGTTCTGGGCAGAAGCAGTCAACACAGCAACTTACTTGATCAACCGAGGCCCATCGGTTCCATTGGAGCACAGAATACCAGAGGAGGTATGGAGCGGACAGGAGGTCAAGCTCTCACATCTAAAAGTTTTCGGTTGTGTAGCATATGTGCATATCAGTGATCAAGGCAGGAATAAGCTTGATCCCAAATCCAAGATATGCACTCTCATCGGCTATGGCGAGGATGAGTTTGGCTACCGTGTTTGGGATGACGAAAACAAGAAGGTGATCCGAAGCAGAGATGTGATTTTTAAAGAAAGAGTGATGTACAAAGACAAGCATAAAGCTGGCCCCAGCGGCTCAGAGCAGAGTGAGCCAGTATTTGCAGATGCAAATGACTTTCCAGATAGTCCTGTGATGGAGCAGATAGTAGCAAGTCCTCAGCCAGAGGAACCTGCTGGACAGGGTAGTGTGCAACAGTCAGACACACCGCAACATCCTAGTCCAACTCCTGTATTGAGAAGGTCTTCTCGGCCGCATGTGCCTAACATGAGATACATGAACTATCTGTTGCTGACTAATGGAGGGGAGCCTGAATGCTATGATGAAGCTTGTCAGACTGGAGATACCAGCAAGTGGGAGCTTGCTATGAATGAGGAGATGCAGTCTCTTATCTCCAACCAGACATGGGAACTAGCTGAGTTACCCATGGAAAAGAAGGCACTTCACAACAAATGGGTGTACCGGGTAAAAGAGGAGCAAGACGGCTCCAAGAGATACAAAGCCCGACGAGTTGTCAAAGGCTTCCAGCAGAAGGAAGGAATTGACTACACCGACATTTTTTCTCCCGTTGTGAAACTTAACACTATCAGATCTCTATTGGAAGATGAAGTGTTAATGCTGGAGAAGATCCAAGGAAGCAGGAATCCAACAGATATGTTGACAAAGGCGGTGCCAAGTGACAAACTGAAGTTGTGTTCAACTTCAGTTAGACTGCAAGAGTAGCAGGATCGGAAGGCTGCTGCATTGATCTAGGTGTGAAGACAGATTGAAATCGGTCTTCAAGTGGGAGATTGTTAGGTAAGGGTTGGTGGCAGCCACCGAAATTGGCTAGTCAAAGGAAGGTGGGTGGCTAGGTGGGTGGCAACCACCATTGTTGACAACCACCATTGTTGAGTCAAAGATGGGTGGCTAGGTGGGTGGCAACCACCATTGTTGACTCCTCCCCACCAACCATTGGCCACCAACTCCTCCTCACCAACCAAATGGAGAGCCTATAAAAGGCCTCTCCCATTCCTTGTTCTAAGTATCCTCATCATAAGGATCCTCATCCCATTCCATAGAAACCATTCTTCTCTTTGTCAAGAGAAGCTTGTCTCCTCCTCTAAGAAGAGAGTGAGTGAAAGCTTAAGAGAGTTAAGCTTGTGAGAGAGAGAAAATTGAGAGTAATTTTCTCGGGTGTAATTGGGTTATGGGTTGTGAGTTGTGAGTGTTGTAAACACTTTGTTATCTTCGAGTAAAGCTTTGCAGCAGCCCGTGGACGTAGCCCAAGTTGGGTGAACCACGTAAATACTTGTGTTCATTTATTTATTGCATGTTCCACTAATCTGGCTTAAGGGGTGAATCGGCGTAATTCATTTTATCCCCAACATCATCAACACACGAGTCTGAGAATTCTATTGCATCCTAGGAAATATCTTGTACTATGAGATGTATATTAGGTCGATACTGTATTTGGAGGTATTTGAGATCATAGTAGGTCAATTCCTAGCATTTCTGAAGGTGGTATGGGGTGGAAAGAAGATCTGCTTCTTTTGTTGTTGTTTACTTTTTTCTTTTTTTTTCGTTCAGATACCAAGAACTGGATTCTTTGTTGAGATCGTTATTTAATTAGAATATCTTTTGTTGCTGCAGCATTTTTTCTAGTGTCAATAGTTTTCGTTTATGGTGCAATCATGTACTAGAGTTTGCCTGCAAGTGGAAGCTATACTGATAATAGCCTAAACTTTATAGTACTCCATTCACATCCAAATACCGAGTCCTTTTTGCATGGTTACCTTCATTCAAATCAGTTTTAAGTGAAAAAAAAAAAAAAAAAAAAACACTGAAGTGAAACATGCAATTGGCATATTTTAAACCAAACTGACCACTATTTGGTTTCTAGTGTTCACATATCTTACACTTTTTGAGAACCAAATCTAAGCCTTCGGTCTTTGAAATTCATAAACCAACACCAAACTAGGTAAAAGAAAATTCGAACCAAAATGGTCATCTTGGCTCACTTTGGTTGGTTTTATTGGTTTACTCGGTAAATCCAATATATCTTGAAGTAAATCCAATGATTCTGCACCTGAAGAGACTGGGACAGCAAAAACCAAAGATAATACAGAATCAGGTGGCAAAGTGGTTTGAAGTATAAAAAAAATAAAAAATAAAAAATAAAAAATAAAAACGTTTTTTTTTAAATGGGGGTGGAATAGAGTAATGAACCAAATTGGCGTGGATGATAAAAATAAAAAGTGGGGGTGCATATAAAACAATTCTCAAAGGGTTTTGTTGGGTTCAAAAGAGAAGCTTTGCATTTCGGCTGGTCTCTGTGGCCATTGTTGAAGCGAGAGATTGAATCGAAAATGGTTTTATCGAACAAAAAGCTGAAGCAGAAGCTAAGAGAAGCACTTGCAGTGACACTAGCAGCAAAGGAGGAGTCGAAAGAGCAAGACCCAAAGTCGCAAACGAAGTCCTTCAAGGAGCTTCTGGACTCCACAGCACAGAAACCCAGACTGTCAAAGAGGGAGAAGAGGAGGAAAGTTTTGCCCTTTAAGGCAGATGAAGATACCCAGATGGAAAGCAAGGATGGGTCCGAAGTTTTGAGTGAGAAAAAGAAAAGGAAGAGAGATGAAGATGGTGGGGTGGGGGGAAGTGGAGTGGCTGAATTGAATGAGGAGAAGAAGAAGAAGAAGAAGAAGGAGAAGAAGAAAAAGGGTAAGGGAGAAGGAGGCGTGGAGAAGGAGGGAGGGGAAGCAAATGGGGAGAAACCTGTGAAGACGTTGAAGAAGAAGAAGAAAAAGAAGAGGAACAATAAGAAGAGTAAGAAGGAGGAGATCAAACGGGTGGAGCCTGGAAACGCAGAGGTGAAAGAAGAAGAACCAGTTGTGGAGGAATTGATTCAGAGGTAAAATTAAAGGATTAAATTTTTTTGCAAATATCAAAGTTTTGATTTTTTTTTGTCGTTTGAAGAAGCCATATTAGAATTTTATATAGTTCAGAATTTTTTAGCCATTTGTGTTGGAGCATATATTTAGATTTGCACTTTTATCCTCCAATTTGATGCTTGTTTCTATGTCACAGTTTTTAATGTCAGAGTTTGACAATGAAGAGATTGTTAGATTAGGCTAGACTCGAAAACATCGGATTCTGAAATTTGGGACATGTTGCATAATTTACAGAAAAACTAATTATCTTTCACTACATGATTTTTTTTTTTTTTTTGATCTTTCAGTACATGAATTATGCCATGGAATATCAGATACTTGTATAAAATGTTGATACTAAGATGTGATTTAATGTGTGAGGTTTTCACAAGGAGGAAATACTCTGAATGTAATGAATGAATTTATAGATCATCACTGATTTCATATGATATTTTCTGTGTTCACAGTCATGGAAACACTGAAAGTCGGGAAAATGCTGAAAGTCAGGAAAATATTGCCAGTCAGGAAAGCACGAATGTCACTACAAAGGTTTATGTTGGGGGGATTCCATACTACTCCACTGAGGAGGACATCCAGAGCTTTTTTGAAGGTTGTGGTACAATAACCGAAATGGATTGTATGACCTTTCCTGATACTGGGAAGTTCAGGGGGATTGCCGTGATCACCTTTAAGGTCAGACTCTCAACTTAAACTGGCGTTTGCATTTATGTCAAGTTTGCTCTCCCTAACTTTCAAACTAATTTTCACATAAAATGTATCATATTTTGCTGATTAAAAACCATTAGGTGGATTAAATGACATTATTATCGAAATTGTAGCAATCAATTTGTTATGCTTTTGTACTTGTCTTTCCACTGTTAGCTTATAATCCCAAAACTTGTAGCGCATATGTTTGGCAGCTCACTTAGCCTTCTTGCTTACTCCATGATTGGTCTGCACATGCCATGGCTGCTGCTACCGCAAGTAAATCAGTAAAACTAGAGAAAAATGTAAGCATGTAGAGTAAAACACTAAACCTGTCAATATCTTGTATAGCCTACACATAGTGCAAGATAACAATAAATAAAGAACAAATGGATTCCGGTGCACAGGCATAAACAATAACACACAATCGTGACACCCAAAACTTACATGGTTCACTATATACGCTCAACAGTTCCAGGGTGTGAAAAAGTTGGCCCAAGGGTTAGTTTCTGGATATGGATGGCGGTTCAAGGAAGAGTCCTCGCAATAAATAATTGGAGGGAACAGATTGAGACCAAGAGTGTTTTAGAACTTGCTTGAAGACAGATCCCATGTTCATTAACGTCAATTTTAGTAATATATATGGCTGACCTTCCTGGCAGAGTTTATAGTGCAGAATACGAGTCTTGGGAGCCTCAAGCAAGTGCTTAAGGATTGGAAAGCTGGTATTCTATTGTCCTAGGGGGTATGGTAGTGGGCAAGGGTGCCTTATGGTTTGATCCATTTGAAGGGAAATGGGTAGATAAATATTCACAGCATGTGTTTAGGCTGATTAAATTGAGATTGGGGTTCTGAGTGGATTTGGCAAAGGTCAGGGGTAAAACTGGCCCTAGATGATCTTATGTCTGTCTGGGTGGGATTTCTTAGTACTGAACTGTCATCAAGTTGAGCTCATATGATTCAAAACAAGGGTCAAAGTATGCTGGGAAAAACAGTGCTTGAGACATAGCAATACCTGAGAACGTACATGCGAGATTGCTAGAGTTCTGACAAACTTTAGGGCATGTTTGGAACAAGTGGCCAAGCTAGCTACAATTCTCTGTAGTTTTTTTTTTTTTTTTTTTTTTTTGGGGAGGGGGGTGTTTGTGCGGGGAAAGGTGCCTGAGCTATTTAGTGCTTGTTATGGAACGATGTCCAAGCTTACTCTAAAATTGTGCCCATTTGCTAGGCCACTATCAGTCACTGTAGTAAACTCCCCAATTTTAATTTCACTCGTCAACTCTGCTGCTATCTATGTTAATTACCGTTAGAGTGCCTCAATGTTTTCCAAGTCTCGAAATTAAAATGAGAAGGACCAGGAGAGAGACCGGAGAGAAACCTTTAGATTACCAGTATAATCTATTAATCTCACATGAAATTTCACAAGAAGACGTGCAAAAACTGCTTGAGATGATTTCTAATTTTGTATTATCTGAGGAACCTTTCTGTGGATGGGAAATCTGACAGTTTCTCAGTCAAGCTGAGTTTTGAGCATCTCACCAACTTCGCCAACCATCAGCAGCGTCACATCCCCAACCATTAGCAGGAAGATACTCATTTTGAGTCTGAACTTCTATGAAAAACACTTCTTGTCAAAGGGGATAGCTTTAGGAAAAAATTTAACTTTGGACCAATTGGCCATCAGAGGCCTAATTTTCCAAATGCCAGTTTCGTCTAGAATAGTGGCACTGGTATGCATGTCATTTTAGATTTATTGGGTATTTATGTATGACAGATTCAAACTCTGGGCACAAAGGAAAAGTTGTATACATACTAGCGCCATTAAGGACTTGGAATTACATCGAAACTGAAGGCCCAGTCTAGGCAGTAATTTGGAAAAGTTGGTTGATTATCACCTTAACGACAAAAGGAATGGAGCTTAATATAAGGGAGGCATGGTGAAGGAGAGAGACTAGAGAAATATAAGCGATAAAGTGGGCGCTTTTTAAGGCAGACATAGGACAGAATGTTTGGAATTTTTAATGGGACAAGAGATTCAAGATCGCATCTTGGTAACCCTAGGTAGGCTAGGTTATGCATAAAATATTGGCAAAGAAATGGTTGATTGAAAATGCATAAAAATATTGCAAGTATTGTCAAAGTATATATATGTGATTTAATAAGTCCAGTCTCAAATACAATCATCTGACATGCAAGTCTCGAGGTTCTTGTAACTGGAAGGACGCGACCTATTGGCAGTTGAGGATTTGTAATATGAAGATGATCAATTCTATAGCATTGGGAGGTGACTATTGCCAAGTGTATGGCATATGGAGATTATGCTAAACAGTTTTGATCTATGGATCTATGTTGTCAGGGAATCCGCCAAGGCTCCAAAGGTTACATTTTTTGTTTAAAATGCCTCACCCCAACCTTAAAGCACCACGGGGCCATACACTAGTTATGTGAATGGCTACCACACTAAATTTTCGACTCTTTAAAAAATTGGCTTTATTTAAGAAGGAAGTTCACACAGAATTCAAAACAAGTTTTTTTTTTTTTCCCTCCCTCAAAACCAAGCAACGACAATGATTTGGTGCTCATCTCTTTCCCCTTTGAACATGATACGCAACTCACTCTCTACCCTTTTCAGTTACCATGTGATGCGCGATTCTCTTAACGGATTGCTGGGTATGTCACTTTGTCTAGATAAGTGTCATTTATCAGTGGTTTTGGAAAGGCACAAACATGAAGACTATTAGATTTAGAACTGTTGTCACACCGTTGACAGAGTCATGTCTAAGGTGAATGGTAATTGTTTCTTGTATGATATTTGATTCCAGCGTGGAAAAGTTATCCAACTCTTGTGTGGTTGGTGTGAATCATCATCACATTCGAATGGTAACAAAAGTTTCTTTTCTGGACACAAGGCATGTCCAGCTCACTAGACCACAATTAACATAATTTCTCCTGATAAGCAAGATGTAGCACGTAGTCATGTAAAAGTTTCAACCCTTTGATTCAAAACTAAAATCTACTTGAGCTTAAGGAACAGTTTAGTGACTTTTTATGTTTATATTTGCAGACTGAAGCTGCAGCAAAAAGAGCCTTAGCTCTTGATGGAGCTGACATGTAAGTTTATATAGGCAGAGTTGATTTCATCAACCTTCTGTATTTGCTCAATCTTATATGTTCGAAATTTTTATTTGTCAGGGGCGGATTGTTTCTCAAAATCCAGCCGTACAAGACAAGTAAGGCTAACAACAAGGTACCAGATTTTACTCCAAAGATCATTGAGGGTTACAACCGGGCCTACTTAGGGAACTTGTCTTGGGATATAACAGAGGAAGACCTGAAACAGCTTTTCTCAGATTGCAAAATATCGTCCATTCGATTTGGTACAGACAAAGAAACAGGCGAGTTCCGAGGCTATGCACATGTTGATTTCTCTGACAGCGAATCTTTGACAGCTGCCTTGAAGTTGGATCAAAGGGTTGTTTGTGGAAGACCAGTGAGGATAACATGTGCAGTTCCGAAGAAACAAGCTGAGAAGCAATCGGTTCCAAGCACTATCAATAAGAAGACTGAGAATGCCAGTCTAAGCGCCAGTGGCGATAAGAAGAAGAAGCGAGCATGCTACGAGTGTGGTTTCCCCGGCCATCTTTCAGCTGCTTGTCCAAATAAGCAGGCTGAAAATGCTAAGCAGGCTGACGATGTTGGTCTAAGCTCTGGTGGTGGTGAGAAGAAGAGGCGAACATGCTACGAGTGTGGTATCCCTGGCCATATTTCATCTGCTTGTCCTAATAAGCAGGTTGAAAATCCTAATAAGCAGGCAGAAAATCCTAAGCAAGCAGAAGATGCTAATCTAAGCTCCAGTGGTGGTGAGAAGAAGAGGCGAACATTATACGAATGTGGCATCCCTGGCCATATTTCATCTGCTTGCCCTAAGAAGCAGGTTGAAAATCCTAATAAGCAAGCTGAAAATCCTAAGCAAGTCGAAGATGCTAATCTAAGCTCCGGTGGTGGTGAAATGAAGAAACGAACATGCTACGAGTGCGGTGACCCTGGCCATCTTTCATCTGCTTGTCCAAATAAGCAAACAGAAAATGCTGAGCAGGCAGAAAATGTCAGTTTAAGCACCGGGGGTGAGAAGAAGAAGAAGAAGAGGCGAACATGTTACGTGTGTGGTGTTCCTGGCCATCTATCATCTGATTGCCCAAATAAACAGGCTGCTGATCCAGTGAATTCTAATTCAAAGTAATTTCTATGACATTTCGATGATTTCTCAATATTTATTGGGAGATCGAGTCCCTGGAAAGGAGTTTTGTATTCCCAACTTCTTGTTCAAAACAAAATTTGTTAAACCTTGCTGATCATATCACAATTCTGAGTTTAAATTTGTGTATTTACTTGTTCAAAAGAATATATAACCTTAAATGGTGTGGAAATTTGGGTGGCTCATAACCTAAGGTCACAAGCACATGATATTTGTTTGAGGAACCTCTTAGTCATACAAGATATTCGCAAAAAAAATCAATTATTTTTCTGATTTGAGAAATTGTATCACGTTTTAATGATTCTTAATGTCTAAAATGTGATATGTGATCGATCAGCTAATGAGTCTTGAATCTACAAGCTCTCACAAAGAGAATAAATATCCGATCAACTGAGTTACAATTAGTGACCTTCTTACTTTATTTGATTGATTGTAAATTTATATGTTTTTTTGTGACCAAAGATTCAAACCAAAATAACATTGTTGAAAATAATTCCAGATTAGGTAGATTTCTTGCCATTAAAAAGATGAAAGAATGGTAGATATAATGGCTATTGTTGAAACTTGAAAGCTCTCACCAAACGTGATCATGATTTGAGGTGTAATTGATTCTAGAAGAGAAGATGGAGACAAGGAGTGGCCGATAAGTTGGACTACCGACCTTTGATATGAAGCACACATTTTGACTTAGAATTTTGTACACTTGAATCCATTCCAAAAAAACAAAAGAATATTTATGGTCCACCTTGGTCTCCCAATTATGTACTTGCTCAATTTGATTTACGTGGGAAATTTTGTTCCATCAATTGCTTGGAAATGCCATTGATTGAGGGATGCTAAATCTCAATTGTCAGTGATACATCAAGCTTTCTAAAGTGTAGTTAATGGGGTACCAGCTCAGCAATAAGCCTATAGTAAATGAAATCACAGGTTCAGAATTCAACCCCCAATATTTGGGATGAGAGAGGTTAAGGGATTAAAAAAAAAACTTTCTAAAGTGTGATTTTGTATCTCAATGCATAACCGATTGTTGTAACGAAGGCCTGCATGCAACTAGGAGACATCATGATCCTGAGAACATTGCTCGCTATAATACATGATAATATTTCGTAAACACATTAACATTGTTAAATCTCATATTTGTTATATCATCCGTCAGAAGTCTACCATCTCAATTTTACTCAAATCTCATGTTCAACATTCAAATTGCTTGAAATTGATTGAATGATCTCCACCAATGTAAATCACATAAATAAATTAATGATAACCCAAAATAAATATAATATTACAATAAAAATTTGTTGTTTGAATTATCAACTGTTCAACAGGCATGGTGATCCTCATCCTTGAACAAGACAGACTTAACATCATCAATATCTACAAGATTTCAACTTTTACTTTTAGGCAACACAAGTCCAACTTCAAAACACTGTCTCTTTAAAGTCAATTTCAAAAATCTTTTGATGAAAAAACTATTGAAACAAGTCCAATCTCACCAAAACCTCTGATTCACCTTTTTCACTCTAAAATCGAAAATTCACCTTTTCTCTCATTGATTAGTTCTTCTCTTTCTTTAATCCTGCATCAAAGTCCTAAAAAATGTGGACTTTCTAGACATAATTGAACCACTCAAACACTTAATACACACACATAGGTCATCATTTCTACAATCCTTCCAACTTCCAAGTATGAAAGCTTTTAAGTCTGAAGTCTGAAGTCTGGACAGTTGAACACAACCCTCCCGCTCCACACTCACACCCCCTTGTGACCACTTCAATTCTCTTATAAATCCACAAGAGAGATTCGAACCTGTTTGACACTATTTCAACGCTAATTCTTCGTATGTTCAACAGGTTTATAGACTAATGGCACTGGCGATTTCAAGAGGAAGATCTGAGCTTCAAATTGCAAGCAAAGAAAAACAAACAATACTGAGTCCGGGAAGAACCATGGTTTGGAGAGAATCAAAGCCGAAAGCAGAGCGAAGAGTTCCCGTTGTTTACTATCTTTGTAGGAATGGAAATCTTGAGCATCCTCATTTCATGGAGGTTCCTCTAGCCTCAAATTCGAACGAAGGACTATATCTCAGAGGTACACAATACAATTAAAAATAAAATTTCTTTGTAATATTTTACGGTTATTTTTTATTGAATTTTCTTTTTTGTTATGTAGATGTCATCAATAAGTTGAACGTTTTGAGAGGAAATGGCTTAGGGAACATGTACTCATGGTCTTCGAAAAGGTGAGTTTTGATTCAAATCTTCGTGCTTGGTTTGTTGGCATTAGTATAGTTTGATTGAATTGAAGTCATCTCGTTTGATTCAGGAGTTACAAAAACGGATATGTCTGGCAAGATTTATCCGAAGATGATTTCATCCATCCAGTGCACGGTCAAGAATACGTTTTAAAAGGATCGGAGATTCTTCAGCGTTCCGCAAGCTTCAGATTGAACGAAACCAAGACTGAAATGAACAAAACTGAGGGAAAAAGAGTTAGGAGAAATCAGTCTTTGAGTTCAATAGATCTGAATGAATGTAAAGTCTACAAAGCAGAACTGAGTTCAGATTCAGCTGAAAAAGATGCTTCTACGCAAACAGAAGGGAAGATACACGAAAGGAAGATAGTAAATGTAGACAATGAAGTGAAAGAAAAAACTCCGCTGGTAAATCAATCTATCGAGATTAACAGAGAAGAAAATTCACCTCCTCCAACAAATCCGGACAGTGTAGAAAGTGGGTTCAACATTTCAGAACGCTCAGATGAATCGAAGAATAACTCAGGTGGCAAGTCAAAGACTTCAACTGTACTAATTCAGCTCATTTCATGCGGTGCATTGACAACCAATGTAGAAGAATTAAACTCCGGGCATATGAAGAATCAGCGGTTCTCATTGATACCGCAGCTGAAAGCTACACTGCCAAGAGTGGCGTCTAGTATATCGAGAGAGGTGGAGTGTTTGATCGAGAGGTTTCCAAGCTTTGGTGGGAGGAAATTGGAGGAAAAAAATTATTTCAGTGGGAGCTTGTTGATTGAGAAGGCAAAGAAGAAGGGTGAGTTTCATCCAGATGCTTTGAAGAGATCTTGTTCTTGCAATGTAGATAGATAAGATTGTAAGAAATATTCTCAGTCAGTAAAAAGTGAATTAGAGTCTAGTTTGAGTAAACAATTAAGTGTTTATTTTGATCTGCCTCCAGAACAACAAAGTTGGGATTTAAAATTTTGATCTGTAGGTCTTGATTGGTTGACTTTTTCATGTTGGTTTGAATTTGTTTGAAATGTGTTCAACTTTTTCCAGGATAAAATACACATTCCTTCTTGTTGGTTGCATTGATCTCCATGTCTACGTAGCTGTCATTGTATTATTAGTTTCTGTAAATATAAATTCCCTTTTTATATCTTAAACTTTAAGTGCATTCACCCACTAATAGATACTAGAATCTAGATATTAGAAATCTTTCTCTTACAATTCTATCTTGACTAATATGTCAAAATCTCTTTAACATTTCTCACATTTTCAAAGAAATGCACATATCTATTTCCCAAATCATTCATGTTGCACCAACAGTTAAGCACGTCTCATAGTTATGAAGAAGATAATTATGGGACAAGGGGTCTTGTTTTATCCATGATCTCGAAACCTCAAAATAAATAAATTAAGTATAAAAAATGGTTTATAGGCAATCAATAAAGAAAGTATGGAAGGGTCGCAAAAATTTATAGACTTAGGAGACGAGACATGTGGCTAGCATTACATCACATGTCACGATCTTATTGGTCTTAGAAAAGGAAAAATCCAAAAATGTTTTAAAGTTTGTTGTTGATATTTTTTTACATATACGAATATCTTTAAGCATTTAGAATTTCTTATTCTCGTACGTCTTCATTTTGAACTAGGTTTGATTTTCACATCATAAAGTGGTTAACATGCTTTATCATAATTAGCTATCTTATCTTTTTGGTATGTTTATGAAATATTTGTTTTAATTGATATAATGCTCTTCAAAAAATAAAATCATAAGAACAACTATAGAACTTCACGAGAAACTCAAGAACGGGAAAAAATGAAGAGCCAGTTGAACAACTGATTTCCTAATAGAGTAATCAAAACCCAAAAGTGGATGAATGATATGGCCATCACTTTGATTATGTTGTAGATGAACAATTCTAGACAGCCTGGGTTTTGCTGTCTGATTTACTGCTTTTGAGGCAAAAATATATTTTTGCCCCTCTTTAAAGTGTTAAAGAGGGGGGCAAAAATGTATTTTCGCCTCTCTCCCTGGACAGCAAAACTCAGGCTGCCTAGAATTTCTGGTTGTAGATTGAAATAACTTCCAATTTCTTTAACGCGACCATTGCTAGGGGTGGCAATAAATACATCGACACGACATAACCCGCTTTGTAGCGGGTTTGGATTTGGAAAAAAATGACACAGCTAATAACCATTTTGACACGATAAGACCCATCAAATTTGTGGGCTCTAGATTTTATTTCGCCATGCCAAGATTCACTGCGACCATCTCAATCATTTTGAGCCTTCTTTTCTTGGGCCTTTTTTTTAATTTTGGGTTCTAAACCACGTATATGAAGAACGAAACCTGAGGAAGTTGGATCAGAAAGAACCTTGGTTTCATTTCTTTCATCCAGTCTCTCTCCATTACCAAACCTCTCTACCTCTCACTCCATTAAAACACAGTCACAATTTGAAGAAGAAACATTGAAAGAAAGAGCTTCTGATTTGACTCGAAGAAGAAATGGAAGTAAAGGACTTGTTGAAAGACAAGAAGTTCTGGGTCGCCTCTTGTCTCATCGCTTGGGCTGCTGCTCTTCAGGTATAAAACCCTAAACCCTAAAAATCCATAAACCCTAATTTCTCAAATTTATTCACAAATTGATCTTTTGAAATTTGGATTTGTTCAGGGACACATGATGTGGTTACAGAGGCAGGATGCATTCAAGCAGAAATTTGGAACGCTTGATGAAACTAAAGACCAAGAGGATCATTAATCAGCTTGACAAAATGTTTGTATTTTGAATGCTAAATTTATGTATGAAATGCACCAGAATTTTCTCTAGTGGATTTTTGTTCTATGAAAAATTGTACAATTTTTGTTGATAGTTATTTGATCAGTAGACGATCTTTACAAGTATTTTGTTGATCGTTTGATTGAGTAGGGTAGAAGAATTGTTTGATAACAAAATGAAATGGTTTGTCATTAAAACGTAGATATAAGATGTAGAGAGCACAAGGGCTGATAATGGTTTATTTGATCAAGCTGTGGAAATTATTTTTGTGCTTGTTCTTGTTCTGATTGATTAGTGAGTCTAATTGGAAGTGGTTATAACATGCAAGGTATCTGATGAAAGTAAATAGAAACTGATTGCAATAGAAATGTTAGTGACTTGCGTATTATATATCGCTTAGTTATCGTCTAACATCTCAATGTTTCTCAATGGGAAAACGATTTGGTGAAAGAGTGGCCTCGTCTGGATGCTACGAACAAGTTTCCAACAGCACTGTTTGGAAATATATATCCTACCAGAAGGCTGCTTCTTTCTCAACTGGGGGGAATTCGAAGAAATCAGGTATTGGGATGTATAATTGGTTTCTCTCTTCCTAGACTGATTGATGTAGTAACTCTTGTATCTTTGGCAAGTTTATCACTTGCTGTTCAGTTCATTATACTTGCTTCTTTCTTTGGATGTTAGTTTTAGACCTGCTTACTAAAGATGATGTTTTGGCCAATAGTCGTACTGAGGCTACTCTTTCCTTGATTTATTTGGAATAAGTTTCCTTCATGCTTTTAGGATGCAATGGATGTTTTCGAATTCCATTATCAATGTGTTAGAAGAGCAGAATTGTGAAGCATTCACCAGAGAAGAAAGGGTCTTGTGGTCACTTATTCGTCATATGCAGGGGATGTAAATTATACGAAGCAACCTAGTCTTCAAAGATTAGACTACTTATGTTGTATCATTTTGTTGTAGAGGTGTTACCCTCTTTGATAATGGAGCTCCACTCGGTGTTTGGTCGTTCAACTACTATAATCTGCCTCTTTATGAACACTGTAACTTGAAATCAGGCTTGATTCTGGCTACCTTACCAAAGGCTACCCTGTGCATGCTTAGAAGTGGATTCAAACCATGGACATGAGCATCAGTCCTTTGCATTTTTACCAGCTGAATGCTCTTCCACCTCCACTGACATTCAATGACTGAAGAAGAGCACGAGAATTGGATACTTTGCCTTGTACAGTTGTTGCCGTATGTTCTCAGATTTCCTCCATTTTTTTTTTTTTTACTTTTAGGCATTGTTAAGGTACAAATTTCTCAATTTGGAACTATAGTTACTGTGCCATGTCCAAATTCAGGACATGCTAGCTGGGAGTTCTCTTGCTATGCACAGTGAAATGAGGCTGGTTTGCTCAGTATTTTACTCAACACAGCGCTTTGAGGTCAAAATTCTGCACTCTAATGATGTGTCAAAAGCTTAGGCCTACGACCCATATTGAATCTATAGCAATTTGATCTTCAAACATGTTTATGCACATGTCATCATCTATCTATTTTATACCAGCAGGTTGTTCATTGTGATGTCGTGGTAACCCATGATGGAAGAAGAGAATGAAGTTTTAACTTCAATCCCTATTTTGATCACATTGAAGAAAATAACATCGTTCTTGTGCTTGACAAATAAGCCAACTCTCATTTGCAAGGGTATGCATTGCAGTTGATATAAACAACCAATTCCCAAGCCATGTCCTAATTACATTAAATGCTGAGAAGATTAAAATGGTCGAGGTGGAGTTTGCCTGGAGAGCACTAGAACTTGAACATAAATCTTAAATCTAAGTTCTATTAAATCTTAAGCATCCTAATAGGCGTAAATTTATAGCATATTCATCAATAAACTATTACTGTAACAAATCAATCAATTCATTGCAAGTCGATTACTTCAAAACACAAAAATTTCACGAAAAACACTGGTAAATCAATTCAAAATTACTTTGTTCTTCAAACAATATACATGCAATTTCAAAACATCCACAATTAAACCAGAAACAAATAAGCAATTTTCAGAACTTGATTTTCATTCACTATTCTCCAAATTTACAGAGTACCCACTTCAATTTCTACCACACTCTCACTTACCTCAAAACACTACACCAAAACCATCTAACATCAAACCCACCTTAAACATTTTTAACTAGAGGTAAACTTGGTGACAGCCTTAGTCCCCTCAGACACGACGTGCTTAGCCAACTCCCCAGGCAACACTAATCTGACAGTAGTCTGAATCTCCCGAGAAGTAATTGTAGGTTTCTTGTTATACCTGGCAAGCCTGAACGCTTCCTGAGCGAGCTTTTCGAAGATGTCATTGATGAATGAGTTCATGATTCCCATTGCCTTGCTTGAGATACTTATGTCTGGGTGAACTTGCTTCAGCACTTTGAAGATGTAGATCTTGTATGTCTCGACATTCTTCTTTGATCTCTTCTTCTTGTCGACCACGGCGCCGCCTTTTTTGGTGGGAAGTTTTTTTCCCGACTTTGCTGCGGGCTTCTTCTCTGCTTTGGGTGCCATTGGAAGTGATGGGTTTTTGAGGTTGAAGGTTTTAGAAAGCAATGAGAAGCAGAGAGAGTAATCGATGATGATGAAGTTTCGGTTGAGAGAAAGTTTATATAAAGAGAAGTAATTGAAGGGGATTGATTGAGTTGGTTTCACGCGAATCGGTAATATTGTTTGGTTTAGTGCGTTGAATTGAGTTATAGTTTAGGGATGTTATTGACGGTTGAGATGAAATGCGTGAACGAGTAGAATAACCAATTTGGGTTTGATCCGAATCGTCCTTTTGTGGCTAAAAGGGAGTGACATCTGGAATGGATTGCAGTAGTATTCAACCAAAGATTCTACGCAGCCTGAGTTTCACGCTTGAGGGGCTGTTTTTGACTCCAAAAGACCCATTTCACCCACAAAATCGATCTGCCACTCTCTCTTCTTCAGTCAATCCCCACAATTTCTCTTCTCCTCTTCTCTTCTCTTCTCCTCTTCTCTTCCTGCTTATCTTCGCCGCCAACAATATGGCAGCACTTCAACAATCCCCAATCGTCTTCAAATCAAGCACTCCCCCATCCGGCTCTTCGACACGAATCCAAAGAAAACCCATCACCATCCGCGCAGTCTCATTCTCCTCCACCCTCCCCTCCCTCAAGCTCCCCACGATAGTCCGAAGAACCAATGTAGGAATAAGAATGATGGATCAGGCATCTGGCACCTACGCGTCGGCATTAGCCGAAGTTGCCAAGAAAACCAACACACTCGAAACAACAAGCGCAGACATGGAGAAGGTCGAAAAGGTCTTCGCAGACCCACAGATCTACAAATTCTTCTTGAACCCTACTGTTGGGATCGAAAAGAAGCGCCAGGTCGTCGACGACATTGCCACCTCTTCCAGCCTGCAATCCCATGTCAAGAACTTCTTGAACATCTTGGTCGAAATGGGGAGAATTGAGTTAGTGAAAGACATTGTCAAGGATTTCGACACATTCTACAACCAATACACTGATACCCAGCTGGCTGTGGTGACTTCGGTGGTGAAATTGGAGTCGACCCACTTGGCGCAGATTGCAAAGCAGGTGCAGAAAATGACGGGGTCCAAGAATGTGAGGATTAAGACTCTCATTGATCCATCTCTGATTGCTGGGTTTACTATAAGGTATGGGAGTTCGGGGTCCAAGTTGATTGATATGAGTGTCAAGAAACAGCTTGATGAGATTACCACCCAGCTTGATTTCAGTGATGTTTTGCTCGCTGTTTGAAGAAATGGTGAGAGGGTTTTTATCTTGATTGTTTATTACACATATTATATTGTGAAACTCTGTTTTGTAATTTTAGTTTTTGATAAGAAATTGTGATGGATTCTTCAACTTTGTCACTTCTTTATGGTGCGTATCGTTTGTTTGATTAAATGCCTGTAATAAATTAGAGGAGAACACAAACTAATCGCCAGTTTGTTAGTTCTCTCGGACGGCACCTAGAGATTGTTTGATTACATCTTTAAAATCTCTTTTCTTGATTACTTAGCAACCCTGTTGTCGTTGCCTAGCTCTATAAGACATATTTTAGATTTAGATTCATTTTCTCTTCAGAATTAAGGATGATTTGGATTTGAAATTTGATAACAATTGATTAACATTTGTGACTGCGGTTTATACATCTAAGGAGACGAGGTGAGGTGGTAACATTGCAAACCATTTCAACTGTCTAAATAAAGATGTAAGAGGAAGGTACATTAATCCCTCCCTTTACTTTGGCAGTGAACTCGACGAAACCATAATGGCAAGTTTGGAGGATTTCATATGTAGAGTTTTTTGTTGGCGGCGTATGCGACATGCTCGGATTTTCCGGTGGGGGCGGCGGCGGCTGGGACGGACTCGAGTGGGGAGTTTTTTGTGAATGGGGATGTGAATTGGGCGTCGGATGTGAGTGAGGTGGCGAGGAATTCGAGAAAGGAGGTGAGGGAGAGTGGTGGGGAGAAGGAGGGTGTGGTGAAAAATGGGTGTTGGCAGGTTGGGGTTGTGGAGTCTCAAGGGAATGAGTCTGGGTATGGGAGCGAACCGGGGTATCGCGGCCATGCGGAGTTTGGGTATGGGGATGAGTTTGATGAGGAGGAGGATGGTAGGGTGTTGTTTTGGGGTGAGCAGTTTGGAGGTAAGCAATGCAGATTCCTTTACTTTTATGTTTTGATAGTTTGGATTCGTCTAGTTTCGTAAGCTTAGTATGTTTTGTGGTTTGGGGTTGCATCTTGCATGAGATTTGAAATGAGTAATGAGTAGTAGTTCTTATCTTACAATCATTTGGCATGCCAACGGTTGTTTTACAGTACCTTTTGATATCTCGCTATACTGTTAGTATGTTTTTGTCTTGTTTATAGAATAGTGTACACCTATTAAGCCTGCCAATTTTTTTTAAAATACAATTTGATTGAATGCTTCTGAAGGTAGCATTATTCTCTTGGCAATGTAGTTTAGCTTATCTCTGCCTTACTTAGATATAACTGTCAAGTTGGCAGCAAAATACGGAAATATAGCTACATAAGTATATTAGGTGCTTTTGTGTATCGTTCCATTTGTGTGTGAGAGGAAATGTAATACTTTTTCTTGCTAAGAACCAGGGCTTGTTGAAGGCAAGGAGTTTCCACTGGAGATGATGTGTTTGTCAGGTTCAATTGAGACTAAAGAGTATCGTAAACTCATTTTTTCAGTGGTTCATTTGGAGGTTGGGATAATGAGTGGTTTGCAAAGACAATGACAAAAATGTGTGTGAGGTTCTCGTCAAAATGGTCAGTTGGGGTGGATTATTGTTGATATGCTCGAATAAATGTGGTTTGTTTTGGGAGACTTGGGAACCGGTCTAGAGTTATCATTATGCCCTTATGTAGTCCTTTAAGCTTTCATTTGATGATTGTTGTGACAATTTAGTATTTTCTTGTGCTTACTTATAAATATATTGTGGTATTTGCAGGTGTTTTATTAATGAGAAACCTCATTGTCAATTTGTCAAGCCCCAAAACCTGCCTTTTCTATTTGTTTTTGTGCTATACTAGTATTGACTTGAAGGGAGATTGAGGTTGAGGTAGAAATAATTGATACTTAATGAACAGGGAAATAAGTGGTGTGCTTCGATTACTTTGAAATTTTGGAACTTGAACTGCATTGTGATTGGACAATAGGCTACAAAGTCTTCACCCATAGCCTTGCCTATTAGAGAACTGATTTGCTTCTTTTGAAAGATCTTCTATATTTGATAGTTCATTTTGAATGTGAATGCAAAGCATGTTACGTTTCTGGCTCTAGTATCATCTTTCTTATGTTATGTTCTTCATTTGTACATAATTTGTTTTGAAATTTCTATCACGTGGTGTTTTGCAGGACACATCGACCATTCAGCAAGGGTTATGCGTGTCATTACATGGAATATTTCTTTTAGAGGCATGCCGAATGATGATGATAGCAAAGTTGATTTTGATTCAGAAGAATATGAAACACATGCAACTGTATTGGATAAGGTGTTAGTATATGGATTCTGTCAGGGGAAATTTTTTTTTGTAGTGTTGCTATGTATGAATGGAGTGTTCCTATGTATGAACGGTATGCTATAGTTTTTGTAGTTTTTGGAGAGTTTTTTGCAACAGGATGTCAAGCTTCAAGTCAGATGGTATGCTATATATGAATGTATTTTGTTTCAGAAATTCTAGCCATTTTGTTTGGTTGGATGCTACCATGAGAAGGTACCTTAAGGACAAAATGGAAGAAAAGATGAAGAAACAGACGAGGAAACTTGAAAGTCCAATTTGCAAATAGCAATAGCAACAAATACCATTCAATCAATTCATTTTGTTGTTCTACTGGTTCTGAACTTTTCAAATGCTTGGAACTGAGTTTAGTTCAGGCAATATGATTTCCACATATCAAGAATGTTGATAGTCCTTTTGGAGGCTTACATACATAAACAATGATGGAATTCACCATAAAACTACAAATGGAGAACATAATGAAACCCTTATATGGTTTATATTGTATGGCAGTAAAGATTAGCATATCTGTGCAATGCACTTCAACAAATCCATGTCCAACACAATTTTAATTGATCTATATGACAAATACAAGGAATTGATCCTGTGTTCACAAATGAGCAATTCTTCAATGAAACAAAAACATCAAACGTGTTTATGTATGATTGTTCAGAGTAGAGTTTGGAGATTACAAGGTGTAAATCGTACATGAATTTAGCGTCAAAGACATTGACATCAGCTGAATCAATGCGTAGGATAGCAAGCTTTTTTACACAAATTTTTACAGAGGAAGAGAGAACAATACAATTCCTTTTAGTGTACTACCCCATTCTCCAGTCATGCTTCTTACGCCTGCATCTGTGATGAGCTTTTTGCTCAGAGAATGTATTCTCACCAACCCCCTCCATGTTGCAATCTGTATTTGGAACAAAACAGATGCAAGGCATTGTCAGCAAGATCAGCATTATAATGGCTCAAAGCTAGACACAACTTTAGGGTTAGGGTTTATAAAATGAGCAAGCTGGTGAGAGGGCTCACACTCTAAACCCTTGAAAACTCAGAATCCAAATTCAAAACCGTAAATACCTTCTCAAGCTTTAGTCCAACAAGGCAATGTAGTGAGAGTTCTCTTCATAAACTTCGAAGAGTCAGTAAATCAAACCTTAATTTTAGCCCAATCGATCGATTGATTGAGCAAAGTTTGTGTTTCTAGAGGTTCAGAGAGTGAGTGTGTGTCAGAGAGAGAAATCGAGAGAGAGTTCAAAGTGAAAAGCAAGTGAATAAGAGAGACTGCAAAGGGAGATAAGAGATTGAATGAAGAAATTGTGGGGATTGAGTGAAGAAGGGAGAGTGACAGATGGATTTTGTGGGTGAAATGAGACTTTTGGAGCCAAAAACTTTCACTCTTTGGATTCAAAATTTGGAGCCCAAATTTGGAGCGCACGTGCCTCAGACCCTCCTAGGCGCACGTGCTCAGAAGGGTTCAGGCAGCCTCCCAGGCGTGAAACCTAGGCTGTGTAGAATCTTTGGTATTCAACATAGGCGGGGCTTGATTTAGATATAAGGGCTGACTAAATGATATCACCAATTCTACTGAAAAATACCATTAATATAAATTAATTAATTATTAAAAAAAAAAAACTAAACTTATTACCTCTCTTTTCCTCTCCTTTTATTCTTCGTCAAGCACCACCACCGCCACTTTCCCTCCACCACTGATCTCATTGGGCTGCCACAGTTCCCCTCACCTCTTTTTTATCTTCTTCATCTTATTCTCTCTCTTCTCCATCAAGTACCATTACCACCAGAGGTGAGGGGATAGTACCATTACCAATGCGTAGGATAGCAAGCTTTTTTACACAAATTTTTACAGAGGAAGAGAGAACAATACAATTCCTTTTAGTGTACTACCCCATTCTCCAGTCATGCTTCTTACGCCTGCATCTGTGATGAGCTTTTTGCTCAGAGAATGTATTCTCACCAACCCCCTCCATGTTGCAATCTGTATTTGGAACAAAACAGATGCAAGGCATTGTCAGCAAGATCAGCATTATAATGGCTCAAAGCTAGACACAACTTTAGGGTTAGGGTTTATAAAATGAGCAAGCTGGTGAGAGGGCTCACACTCTAAACCCTTGAAAACTCAGAATCCAAATTCAAAACCGTAAATACCTTCTCAAGCTTTAGTCCAACAAGGCAATGTAGTGAGAGTTCTCTTCATAAACTTCGAAGAGTCAGTAAATCAAACCTTAATTTTAGCCCAATCGATCGATTGATTGAGCAAAGTTTGTGTTTCTAGAGGTTCAGAGAGTGAGTGTGTGTCAGAGAGAGAAATCGAGAGAGAGTTCAAAGTGAAAAGCAAGTGAATAAGAGAGACTGCAAAGGGAGATAAGAGATTGAATGAAGAAATTGTGGGGATTGAGTGAAGAAGGGAGAGTGACAGATGGATTTTGTGGGTGAAATGAGACTTTTGGAGCCAAAAACTTTCACTCTTTGGATTCAAAATTTGGAGCCCAAATTTGGAGCGCACGTGCCTCAGACCCTCCTAGGCGCACGTGCTCAGAAGGGTTCAGGCAGCCTCCCAGGCGTGAAACCTAGGCTGTGTAGAATCTTTGGTATTCAACATAGGCGGGGCTTGATTTAGATATAAGGGCTGACTAAATGATATCACCAATTCTACTGAAAAATACCATTAATATAAATTAATTAATTATTAAAAAAAAAAAACTAAACTTATTACCTCTCTTTTCCTCTCCTTTTATTCTTCGTCAAGCACCACCACCGCCACTTTCCCTCCACCACTGATCTCATTGGGCTGCCACAGTTCCCCTCACCTCTTTTTTATCTTCTTCATCTTATTCTCTCTCTTCTCCATCAAGTACCATTACCACCAGAGGTGAGGGGATAGTACCATTACCAATGCGTAGGATAGCAAGCTTTTTTACACAAATTTTTACAGAGGAAGAGAGAACAATACAATTCCTTTTAGTGTACTACCCCATTCTCCAGTCATGCTTCTTACGCCTGCATCTGTGATGAGCTTTTTGCTCAGAGAATGTATTCTCACCAACCCCCTCCATGTTGCAATCTGTATTTGGAACAAAACAGATGCAAGGCATTGTCAGCAAGATCAGCATTATAATGGCTCAAAGCTAGACACAACTTTAGGGTTAGGGTTTATAAAATGAGCAAGCTGGTGAGAGGGCTCACACTCTAAACCCTTGAAAACTCAGAATCCAAATTCAAAACCGTAAATACCTTCTCAAGCTTTAGTCCAACAAGGCAATGTAGTGAGAGTTCTCTTCATAAACTTCGAAGAGTCAGTAAATCAAACCTTAATTTTAGCCCAATCGATCGATTGATTGAGCAAAGTTTGTGTTTCTAGAGGTTCAGAGAGTGAGTGTGTGTCAGAGAGAGAAATCGAGAGAGAGTTCAAAGTGAAAAGCAAGTGAATAAGAGAGACTGCAAAGGGAGATAAGAGATTGAATGAAGAAATTGTGGGGATTGAGTGAAGAAGGGAGAGTGACAGATGGATTTTGTGGGTGAAATGAGACTTTTGGAGCCAAAAACTTTCACTCTTTGGATTCAAAATTTGGAGCCCAAATTTGGAGCGCACGTGCCTCAGACCCTCCTAGGCGCACGTGCTCAGAAGGGTTCAGGCAGCCTCCCAGGCGTGAAACCTAGGCTGTGTAGAATCTTTGGTATTCAACATAGGCGGGGCTTGATTTAGATATAAGGGCTGACTAAATGATATCACCAATTCTACTGAAAAATACCATTAATATAAATTAATTAATTATTAAAAAAAAAAAACTAAACTTATTACCTCTCTTTTCCTCTCCTTTTATTCTTCGTCAAGCACCACCACCGCCACTTTCCCTCCACCACTGATCTCATTGGGCTGCCACAGTTCCCCTCACCTCTTTTTTATCTTCTTCATCTTATTCTCTCTCTTCTCCATCAAGTACCATTACCACCAGAGGTGAGGGGATAGTACCATTACCAATGCGTAGGATAGCAAGCTTTTTTACACAAATTTTTACAGAGGAAGAGAGAACAATACAATTCCTTTTAGTGTACTACCCCATTCTCCAGTCATGCTTCTTACGCCTGCATCTGTGATGAGCTTTTTGCTCAGAGAATGTATTCTCACCAACCCCCTCCATGTTGCAATCTGTATTTGGAACAAAACAGATGCAAGGCATTGTCAGCAAGATCAGCATTATAATGGCTCAAAGCTAGACACAACTTTAGGGTTAGGGTTTATAAAATGAGCAAGCTGGTGAGAGGGCTCACACTCTAAACCCTTGAAAACTCAGAATCCAAATTCAAAACCGTAAATACCTTCTCAAGCTTTAGTCCAACAAGGCAATGTAGTGAGAGTTCTCTTCATAAACTTCGAAGAGTCAGTAAATCAAACCTTAATTTTAGCCCAATCGATCGATTGATTGAGCAAAGTTTGTGTTTCTAGAGGTTCAGAGAGTGAGTGTGTGTCAGAGAGAGAAATCGAGAGAGAGTTCAAAGTGAAAAGCAAGTGAATAAGAGAGACTGCAAAGGGAGATAAGAGATTGAATGAAGAAATTGTGGGGATTGAGTGAAGAAGGGAGAGTGACAGATGGATTTTGTGGGTGAAATGAGACTTTTGGAGCCAAAAACTTTCACTCTTTGGATTCAAAATTTGGAGCCCAAATTTGGAGCGCACGTGCCTCAGACCCTCCTAGGCGCACGTGCTCAGAAGGGTTCAGGCAGCCTCCCAGGCGTGAAACCTAGGCTGTGTAGAATCTTTGGTATTCAACATAGGCGGGGCTTGATTTAGATATAAGGGCTGACTAAATGATATCACCAATTCTACTGAAAAATACCATTAATATAAATTAATTAATTATTAAAAAAAAAAAACTAAACTTATTACCTCTCTTTTCCTCTCCTTTTATTCTTCGTCAAGCACCACCACCGCCACTTTCCCTCCACCACTGATCTCATTGGGCTGCCACAGTTCCCCTCACCTCTTTTTTATCTTCTTCATCTTATTCTCTCTCTTCTCCATCAAGTACCATTACCACCAGAGGTGAGGGGATAGTACCATTACCAATGCGTAGGATAGCAAGCTTTTTTACACAAATTTTTACAGAGGAAGAGAGAACAATACAATTCCTTTTAGTGTACTACCCCATTCTCCAGTCATGCTTCTTACGCCTGCATCTGTGATGAGCTTTTTGCTCAGAGAATGTATTCTCACCAACCCCCTCCATGTTGCAATCTGTATTTGGAACAAAACAGATGCAAGGCATTGTCAGCAAGATCAGCATTATAATGGCTCAAAGCTAGACACAACTTTAGGGTTAGGGTTTATAAAATGAGCAAGCTGGTGAGAGGGCTCACACTCTAAACCCTTGAAAACTCAGAATCCAAATTCAAAACCGTAAATACCTTCTCAAGCTTTAGTCCAACAAGGCAATGTAGTGAGAGTTCTCTTCATAAACTTCGAAGAGTCAGTAAATCAAACCTTAATTTTAGCCCAATCGATCGATTGATTGAGCAAAGTTTGTGTTTCTAGAGGTTCAGAGAGTGAGTGTGTGTCAGAGAGAGAAATCGAGAGAGAGTTCAAAGTGAAAAGCAAGTGAATAAGAGAGACTGCAAAGGGAGATAAGAGATTGAATGAAGAAATTGTGGGGATTGAGTGAAGAAGGGAGAGTGACAGATGGATTTTGTGGGTGAAATGAGACTTTTGGAGCCAAAAACTTTCACTCTTTGGATTCAAAATTTGGAGCCCAAATTTGGAGCGCACGTGCCTCAGACCCTCCTAGGCGCACGTGCTCAGAAGGGTTCAGGCAGCCTCCCAGGCGTGAAACCTAGGCTGTGTAGAATCTTTGGTATTCAACATAGGCGGGGCTTGATTTAGATATAAGGGCTGACTAAATGATATCACCAATTCTACTGAAAAATACCATTAATATAAATTAATTAATTATTAAAAAAAAAAAACTAAACTTATTACCTCTCTTTTCCTCTCCTTTTATTCTTCGTCAAGCACCACCACCGCCACTTTCCCTCCACCACTGATCTCATTGGGCTGCCACAGTTCCCCTCACCTCTTTTTTATCTTCTTCATCTTATTCTCTCTCTTCTCCATCAAGTACCATTACCACCAGTGGCGGAGCTAGAATTGCTGACAAAGGGGGGCAAAAAAAAGTTTGAAAAGACCAACTTACCCCTGAACGTGGTTTTCCGAACCGAACGAAGACTTTTTTTCCTTTTTAACTCCCAGCAAACCCACCCTCTCACTCACTCCTCTTCTCTTTCTCTTATATTTTCTCTCCCTCGCAAACCCTCTCTCATTCTGTAATCTCTCAACTCCGCCTGTCATCTTACTCCTCTTATATTTTTCACTCCCAATTCGCTCAACTTCATGGCAGTTGGCTATATCGAACCCTGAAACGCGAACATATCGGTAGCAGAGATTTGTATAAAAAGGGGGAACCTGAACTTTTAAAATAATCCATAATTTAATTTTTAGTGGAGTCAAGAGTCAAGATTAAAGGGGGCAACCTAAACTTTTAAAGGGCGACAATATATAAAAAAAAAAAAAAAAAAAAAAGAGTAATTTAGTAGGATTTTTCTGAAAGATAAGGGGGGCAACTGACCCCCTTAGCCAAAGGGTAGATCCACCCCTGATTACCATCGCCACTTCTTCCCTCCATCGTTGGTTTTATCGGGTCATTGTCTCTTCCATCACCTCTTCTTCTTATTCTCCTTTCTCTTCCTCTTATTTTATCTCTCTCTTCTACATCGAGCACCACCCCCCTCCACTGTCGGCCAGCAGTGGCAGGGCGTGGTGGTGCGGTCGGAGGTGGTGGGGCAAGGTGGTGGTAGGGCGAGGCGAATTGGTGTTGCTCATGAGAAGAGATGATAGAATGTGAGGGCGTTGGTGTCCTTCAACAAATTAAAAAAAAAAAAAAAAAAAAAAAAAAGGTGGTAGTGTCCTTCAGTGGCGATGTCATTTAGTCGATGCCTTGGCTCAAATATGAATTTAACACAGGCATGATATTTTACAAGATTTTTTGGAGGATATTATTCATGCTCACCCAGCCCATTTGTACTTTGGGTCTCAATAGTTTAGACGTATATCAATTTGGGTTCCAATTATAAGGCTTTTAGGCCAATCGATCGTTCCATCCCTTCTAGTGGCGATGTGTTTCAGGTCTTAATTAATTGGGTCTTGTGTACACATTTCATGATGACGTCTGGCTGAAGTCTCACTAGACTGCTCCAAAAAGCTCAATTTGATGGCCAAATCAATGGGTTCAAACCAAAAAGGAAGAGTCCAGAAATTAGAGGTGGGCACGGGACAGGATGGGATGAGATGGACCAATCCCTATCTCATCCCGTTCATTTGGGATCAGGACGGGACGAGACAGGATAGACCTCATCCCGACCTCGTCCCATCTCAAACAGATCGGGACGGAACATGATGTGACAGGATGAAGATGTACTAAATAATCCTCCAATAAAAAATAACAAAAAAAGTTTTATCTCACATTACTCACACACCAATAATGTCAAATTTATATACATATCACTTACATCATAAATAATATTACATATTAAATAAATAAATATTAAACATTTTTTTGGAAGACGAATAAATATTAAATTTAATTTAAAATTAATGATTCAATTCATTTAGATTTCATATAGAATTTCATCTTACATTAATTTAATTTCAACACATCCTAAACTTTAATTTAGAAGAATATTTTGATTAAAAATTATTATTATTATTATTAAATAAATAAATTCAGGACGAGACGGGATAGGTGGGATTGAAAATCTTCATCCCGATCTCATCCTACTCTAGATCAGGACGGGACGAGATCATGATGAATTTAATCAATCTCAAAAGGACCCAAAAAAATCGGGATCGTGGGATGGGATGCCCACCCCTACCAGAAATAGACAACCTTGTCTTTACATATGATCTTGTTATTTTCTATAAAGCCAATCTTGACCAATGCCACAACTTCAAGGACATTCAAAATATGTAGGGTGTGTTTGGTTGAATGAAATCATATTTCATGAGAATTCATTAGGTAACCTTATATTTAAAGCTAAATTGAGCTAACACTCATTATCCACCATTAGATTTTATAATCAATGGTGGGAATGAAAGTTTCATACGTCATAAACATGATAATCACACTCCTTAGTCCTTAATTCCCCAAAGCATGTGATTATCATATTTATATGATTTTCATTCCCACCATTGATCACAAAATTTAATGGTGAATTGGCGAGTGAACCTCAAATTAATTTAGATGTAGGTGGTCCCCTCCTGAATTTCCATAAAAGTACGACTCCATGCAACCAAACACACCCTTAATGTCTTGCTTTTGGGCAGAATATAAATTTTGACAAGTCCTCTAATCCATTTCACACCCGACATCCATCATAGACATAGGAAGCTCATTCTTATAACCATGGGCATGAGGATCATGAGCCCATCTGACAAATACATTGGTATCATAGAAGCCCTAACAAGGATTTTAACTACATTGTTGACAAGATCAAACTCCACCTAGCTAGTTGGAAAACCAAATGCCTCTCTCAAGCTAGGAGAACAACGCTCATCAACTCAGTGGTTACCTCACAACCCATGCTGGTTCGGTCCTGGAACTAGAGCCTAAAGTGCCCTGGATCTTTTTCAGTGAGATCCTCAAATGAAAACCTATCCGGAACCAATGACCTAAAGCATAGGATGTAATCAAGCTGTAAGTGTTCAAGCAATCGTAGGCAAGCAGATGGATCTTACGCAACACCTTTTCTGTGGTTCACTCCTATGTTCCAATGCACTCTTTTTCAGCAATAGCATTTTCGCAATTTCTCATTGAAGGTAGAATGTAGGAACATATTTTCTTATACAAAATGGAGACATAGAGGTACATATACTGATAATAAAATGGGACTTGTCGTAAAAACAATCTACAAACGCATGGCAGAATCACCTAGAGCAGACTTGACAATCATCGAAATGCCTTGTAAATCTTATTGAAGTAAGGACTCCACTAAAACTCTTATAAATCTTTTCTAAATGCATCCTTTTTGTTGCCAATCCGTTCAATTGACAAACTATGCAAACTCAAAAGCACGACTTAAAATGACATTAATAAAAAGCCAAGCTTGCAAATAAAAAAGACGTCTAAATCAGGGTAATCTAAACCTCTTAATTAAAAATAAAACAAAAGATGTCGATACTTTAATACATCTCTCAACCTACCTATTGTTAAATCTATCAATCTCCAAATAAATGAAGCAAAATATCCTCTCTACAAGATATCTCTATATATCAGTTTTTTCTCTCTGTAGGCTATACTCAGTAATACAATTATGATTCAATAAGTGAATAGATTTGTATCAAAACAAATCTATTAAGTCGATGATTGAAACTTGTTACTAGATCGGGTATTAGTGTTTCCTTGAGATGATGGTTCTCCTTGAAATAGAATGCTCAGGTTGGTCATCCTTGGTAAGGTTCTGCGTATATGACAGCGGAACCAGACATAGACCTCGACTTCCTAGGTCCACACTGTTTCTTCCAACAACCAGCTGTAGAAAATAGTAATGTTCTTTAGCATAAATACATTTAGCAATGTGAAAAAAAAAAAAAAAAAATGATAAAAAACAAATTACTAGAATTTACAATTTCACAGATGAAACATTGAAAATGCGTACCTGATGACAAAGGGGTCTGGCAGCAAAGTATGGAGCACTCAACACCTGAAAAAGATTAGCGAAAGATTATTAAAAACACTCTATAAAGATGTGACAGATAAACGATTCAACAGTATGAGTATGAACAGACAATACTTTGTTTGCGTTAAAAAGTACTTATTTACCTCAATTTGTTCTTGAAGGTACTTGATGAAAACCGCAGCCTCTTGAAGTACGGAAGCTGTATCTGTCTGTAACCATGAATATTCATTTTAAGTTTTTACGCAAATATAGATGATCAACAAAGTTTTCAGAGGTAAATCAAAAACAGAAACATAAGACCCATTGTTACTATTAGAAGTAACAATTACTTACCTTGCCAAATGGAGAGACTAATTTCTGAAGGGCTGTTATTTTGTCACCTATCTTTTGGCTTCTCCTTACTGGTGCCTGTTATACAATGGATAACAATTCATAAGTTTCAAGAACTTGATATCCAATTACCGTGTACATGTTATCGTGTATATACGTACTTTCTTTTCTTTTTCTTGTGAGTCTGATGAAGGGTCATGAATAGGATGACAAGGCCGTGGGTCTTCTTCACAGACTGCCTTCATTTTCTTAGATTCTTCTGTCATAAAGTTCTTTTCTAGCAGAACAGAACGCTTTCTATCATTTTTCATTCCCTGAAAATTTATAAAATGAATGAAGGGTTAACATAACAATTAAAAATGCTGAAATGTACCAGGTTGCATTATGAAATTTCTATTTAGTATATAAAAATGCAAAAATATCACCTAATCTATTTAGTACCCGTAGGTCGTAGGCGGCAATGATAAAAGTAACCCCAATCATGATACTTCATAAATCTGATGATCAATAGTATCATCTAATCTAATGTACTTAACGAACAAACCATCTTATGAAATTGTACCTAGGAAGCAAGAATACTATCCTAATCCAGTAAAATCTATGTTATGAAGGAACTTACCATAGGTTTTGCCTCTGGAGCTGAAGATGTACTCTGGATTAGTCTCGGTTGCGGTGCAGAAGCAGTTGCATCCGACAAAACTGTTCAAATTACAAAGACAGGCTTTTAAGTATTTCCATAGGATCTTGTTACTGTCAAAATTAAAATGATCACTAAACCTGAAATCTTGATAACTATCTTTATGATATAAACAAAGACGATTTTTACCAAACCTGGGCTTTGCAGAGAGGTAAGCGTTTGGGAGAATTCTACAGTTGAGAGTGGCAAAAAGTTCCCATATTGGTGATCGTTGGAGAGCTGAGAATCACGAAACAAGCTGAAATGCAAATACCATAAGAGAGTTTAGGGGTGTTTGTTTGTTTCCTACTAATCGTTATAATCATATCTGAGGTTTGAGTTCCGCGAAACTCACTTTTTTTTCAAGAAACTCAAGATTCAAAGAAAAGCGAAAAACAAATACCATAAGAGGTGGAAAAGGAGGAACAAAAAAACTTACTTAGAGATGTCTGAATTCAGCATTTGAAATTCGTTGTTTCCTGATGACAGAATTCAATTATAATCATGAACAAATGAATAATTTCTTAAACATTGAATTTATGAGTTTTGGATTCAAATTACCCAAGTAGAAGTGCGAAGGAAATGATTGATAAACCTCGTTTCTCATTCTAGAAACCGAGACTTCCCCACGAACTCAACCAAAACACCTGAAATTTAACACAATACCCTGTCAGCGAAACAATCTAAACCTTTCTTCTTCATTATTAACACACTACTTTAAAAACTACATATGAAATGTGATAGATTGACAGGCTAAACTTGCTTTCTAAATGCGAAAAAAGAAAGTTTAAGATTAGAAATTTGATTAAAGTCATCGTATCCAATAGAAAATCCATCTGATCAAACCAAAATGTGAGTTTTTCAGATTAAATGAACAAGAAAATACTATTTCATCGATGGGTGTCACAGGAATCTAACATATTCATATTGCTTTGAAACTTCACATAAAATTCAGGAGAAAAGTATAAAATGAAAAAGCAAATGTGACCATTACTTGATAAAACTAAGAGAAACTACAAACTGCAAAACAAATGTGCCACTGTGAACAAAAACTAAAACACACAATGCACGAACTAATTCGCCGCGTAGAAAATCAAAGAAAAACACAAAATGTACCTTCTTTGTTTCTCTATGGAATTGTACAAGATGATGATTTCTTCTTCTTCTTCTCCTCTTTGTATATTTCTACTTCTTGGAAGAGTGTGAAAAATGTATTAAAAGGAAATTTTAACCCAAAAATAGGAACTTTGTTCAATGGGATTTCTTGATCAATTAGAAGTGAGAGTCTCTTTCCTTGTAAAGCAAAATTTATAGTCACCAACTTATTAATTGTGTAGTGAAGAAAATGGAACAATTGAGTTTAATTGATTAAGAGATCATTTTCAAAGTTAATTAAATATGAGAAAAGGGATTAAATTAGTCTTTAAATAGGAGTTGGTGGGGCGGCTTTTTGCGGATATTTTTTGGTTACCTTTCCCTTTCCCGCCATTTTTAAAACCTTCATTTTGACTCTCATTTCTTCAACATACATTAAAAATTGGATTGAAAAAAAAAAAAAAAAAATCACAATTTTGAGAATAATTAAATGAATCTGGTTGAGTTGTGGGTTCTGTTTGTCTTGATTAACCTGGTTTATAATGCTTGTCTGCTACCTTTGATGATCATGGGAGTTGAATAAGGGGTTGACCCCTTCACTAACCCTCAACTCCTATACAAATGATGATTATGATCAAGGACTGTGATTTTGTAAAGTTTCGTGAAATATATCGTTCTTTAGATCTCGATATTTAAAGTAGTAAAATCGAAATTTACATTATTTCGACGAGTTATTTCAAAATATTTCTTGTTTTTTTTTGTGTGTAAATTTTGGGTAAAATCTCAAAAAGTTATTAAGCATCCGAAATATTTTGTCATGTTTTGTAGATATCGATATTTTCGTGTAAAACCCTAAAAAATTATGAAGAAAATTATATTTATAGGAACACTCGTGTACTTATGTTTCATTTAATATATTTAATGTATTTATTAAGTTAATTTACTTGTATCTTACTTTTCTGCATATATTTCCGAAAATTTAAAGTTTTTTTTAGGGATTTGGTTTCGCAAACAATCTCAATTCTGGAGGGACTAAATGAATGAGTCTTTCATTTCCAATTTAATGTAACAATGGTATACAAAGATTTTTCTTTTCTTTTCTTTTTCCTATAAAGACTGATTGAGTGAATTCAAACGATCATGTTCACCACAGCTGCTAATAGATTTTGCTAGTAATTATTTATTAATTATTACAAAATCTAATTTATATTTATAAGAATCACGTAGCTTACTCAATTTGCATTAATTAAACGTCTACTTTTGGTTTGGTACTAGAACAATACTAAATCATCCGATCAAGTAAATATAGAGTGATACGGAGCGCCCCCCCCCCCCCCCCCCCCTCGTCACAGATGACAAACCCTAAAACCTAACATAATAAATTCAAGGTAGTCCGTAAAATGAAAAAAACGAGAAAATAAAGGTAGGTCTAGTTCGAGACCTAGTGAAGCATCTCTAACCTAATCCGGAGAGGAGTATGAGGCTCTCCTATAATTTGTGTGTTAGTGTTATTTAGCAACAACCTTTTTTTTTTGTTCTTTTTTTGACTTCTCGCTTATCTCAATAGACTTCATTATTTCCGAATAAGGATAAGATGCCTTTCAAATTTGTGCTTGACTTGAGCGAAGAATCACCAAATAATGCTCATTTGAAGCTCAAATCACTGATAATGACTTAGGGAAAGCATCTATAACCTCGATTTATATAATTAAGGTTGAAAAGTTTTGATATATGTACAATGTATCAATTCATTTAAATGGTTGACTAAATTATGCTTAAAAGGAAACATTTGTTACTTAGCACTTGTTTTTATTACAATGTTTTCCCTATCAACATATTTTAACACAAAAATGTCGAAAACTATACATGTGTACTAATACGAAATTACTCATGATTATGTATATTAAATGTATAATAACACTCTAATGGAATGTTGCTTTCTCCTTTGTCTCCATAGTTCAAACTCCATCCCTTCTAACTTATTATCATCTAATACACCCTTGTGCATCGTGGATTCACAATCCACTGCCTTAACCCACTTGGCTACATTCGCCCTTCCCTAACAGATAAGATAACATAAATAATTAAATTAAATCAAATATTTTGTAAATAAACATTTTGGACACACTTAAGTACTTTGTTGGGGGAAGAAAAAAGGTCGAACTACATTTTGGAATACATGGGGTGATTTAGAATGGGTTTTTTTTTTTTTTTTTTTTCATTTTTGCTTTTTCCAGAATATACTGAACCAACTCTCATATGAGCTCCCGGTTGTTCATTCATCTGACTATTATAGGCTAGAACAACTTTTGATTCTGCAATATTTTGTTCATTAATCACTCCCATGAAATCTAAAACATTGTTTTTTTAAATGTAATAACGCGATAACTTTTGTTTATATATTTTGTTAGGACTGGTTGATTAAACATAAGTGTGTTGTGATGCATGGTTGACTAATATGAGTTTCAAGGTTTACATGTTTGTCATTAGGGTCTCAAACATGAAGATTATTTAAGTAGATTAAGGGGATCCTAATAGGAGCCGGTCGAAAAGGTTGGATGAAAGCTTATTGATTAGCTTAACAATTAAGTTGACTAAACTATGGCTTAAAAATTCAAATTTGTTGTTTAGTTTTTGCCTTACATTGGAATGTTCTTCCCTCTCTAATGCATATTTGAGTCAAATGGAATCAAAGACCATTTGGGTTAAATAACAAAAGTATTCACACATGTTGTTTTCATGCTTTGCCTCTAAGTGTTTATACTAACTTGTGATGATTCCAATTTATTATAAAAGTATTCACATATGTTGTTTCGAAAAAATGTTAGAAAATCAGGTTTTTGTAATCACGGTGACTTGTCATGATATTGAAAGAATGATGAAATTTTAAAGTGTTTATGTGTATCTCGAGGTTATAAAAAGTTTTATGATAATGTCACATCATCCTGATTGCAATTTCTTAAATTCCTATATAGAGCGTGTGTTTCTAATCTCTGTATTGCAAGGGAAAGAGTCACACATGAACCACATCAGATCGAAACCTCAGACCCTCATAAAAAAGATGGAAATGATGTTATTGTTAAGTAGGAAGATGGTAAGCCCTAAAAAATTAACGATGAATTAACATGAGCTTAATTACCCATTAAGCTGAGATCAAGCATTAAGGTAGTTCAATTATTACAAATATTAAGGTATAGATTAATTATTAGAGCTAGGGCCATATATAGTATCCGGCTATCATCATCATCAACCTGTTTCATAAATCGCTAACGTAAGCTTTGCGAGATTATATGCTGATTTATTTTTAAACATAGTTGACTAATACAAATCCTCAGAGCTTATTAACTAATGGTATCTGTCACTTAGGGTTTGGACTAATCCTTCTCTTTAAGCAGTCTAAATAACACACGTATTGCAACATAATTAATAATGTGGACTCCCAATTAAAAACCACTTAGTGTATGATCCCTGTTAAATATATCGATTAAGTACAAGTAAATGAAGGCTGGTCGAGCTTATTCCAGTTCGACACTCAGGCCGTAAATTTATCTCCAAATAGAAAAAAATGGATGTTTTGAATGCCCAACTCGGAATAATTTTTCGGCTATCATGCCTGACAGAGAGGTCACTAATCTGCAATTTTGCATGCAGTTCATATTTTATTTTCGGAGGTCATTTTAACACTGATGCGTCCAAATCCGGTCTCATAAAGTTTTGACCTGCAAAACATGCATTGCCAAATTTTCATTGTAGACCTCCCAATTAAGTTGCCTTTGATTTTGCTAAATTTGTTCGAAATCAATTCACCCAACCACTCGAATTTGAAAGCAATCTCCAATCTGTATCTATTTCAAGGCATAGAAGAAGAAGAGCCTGCAAAGATAAACTATCATCCAAGGCAAAGAAAGGAAAGCCATGCTTCATTTATTCTAAGTCTTTATTATCATTAATTAACTACTATGTTATTTGGGTTAAGATGCCATCTAACTTCTATATAGTACTGATTATGTTATCAAGAACAAAATTAGGAGAGATCAAAGAAAAAATGGTTGTAATACTTTCCCTTGAACCTAAAGTCAAGAACTAAAAGAGTATGAATCGCGGTTTATGGAAAGGATTTTCTGCCTAACACGGTGAGCATGGTCTTCGCATGGGCAATGAACAATAAATCAATATTGCAGATATGCTGTGATCATGAAATAGAGTTTCTTAGGGTTCTCTCCACACTGTGACATACGTAAAATGCACCATTTTCAGAAAGGAATGAAATGAAATCGCTCAAAACTTTGACTCTGAATTTGTTATTCCTGCACGGAAACCTTTGTAATAGATAAGTTCACAAAGAATTCTTAAACCATCAATCTTCAAAGAACTTGACAATCCATGAAACTTCTACTTATGAAGCTACATGTACGAAATTATAGAATTCTCTCTGACATTATATCCTAGGCCGGATTTGGTTAATGTGTTGACCAAACCTGATTCACGCTTAGGCATGGGAATGGCAATCTCCAAATGAGTGTAGGGTTTTGGATGGAAAGAAGCCTAAATTTGGATAATAGCGTGTCCGTTGTATGTCCCATGGGATGGAAGAGGCTAGAGCTGATAAAAATGGTCACCTATATGCCTATATCTAAGGACTCGTGGTGACCTGCCTCTTCAAGTTAAGAAGGGGTAGAGAAATTTCTTGGGGCCAATTTTCGAGTTCTCAGCCCTATGGCTGTGAAATAACCGTCGACAGTTCAAGGAAAAAAACTCGTGGCCCCAATTCGAGTTCTCAGCCCTATACCCTTAAAACCTTTAACCTACCCTCACAAACCCGGACACTGAAGTAGGCAGTATAGTAAAATGTAGTGTGCACAAGTATTGGACTGAATGTCAAACCTAGAGCCGGTATGGGCTCACCAGCTGAGTGCTCAACCTCCCTACGTAGCACAATTTTTGCATCTGCAGCTCACAGTTCTTCAAGTAGCTTAGAGCATCCCTAAACTATTCACCCCTCTGGAATAAGTTTTACAGATTGGCTAAAGATCAAAATGGTAATGCTTCAACCCCGAGAAAGACTTGGATGTATATAATAGCTAAGACAACTATAGAAAAAGTGCTCTCATAGAAACATCTGCTGGTACTTTCTTTCTTAAGAAATAATATATCTTTTTTTACCAACAAGAAAAGAAGTAATTAAAGATTGCTGAGCACAATATATCAATCCACTGCAAATAATTATACATTCCATTTTCAAACCATGCTTTAAGGTTTCAGCTTTAAGTTCAACATTTTCATCCTTCACAATTATTTCAGGAAAACAAACTTGTGTCAACATGAACTGACCAGCTTAACTCTGAAGTGCGAACTTCAATTATAAACGCTCAATCTGGGAACAAAGGGGCTCACTAAATGGAAGCGATCATCCGAATCTCCAAAGACCAAAAAGGAAGTGACGCAAAGAGTGCACAGTGCGGCTACAACTTGGATCCATTGGCTTCCTACAACTCTGCTTCCAATACTAGCTTCTTACCTAAAATCTGTCAATTAAAGAATATGGATTACAAAATGCAGCAAAGAGAAACCAAAGGTTCGTGCTAGGAATAAATAAATACATGACAGATATAGTCTGACAAAAACACTCAAAGAGTATAACAAATAGAAATAGTTTAAGAAACAGAGAAAATAACAGTAGTTGTGATCACATTCCCTAATGAACGACCACATTAAGACAAAAATGCCAGTACTAAATAAGCCACTGCACTCTGGATTTCATCAACCGTATCATGACTTGGTGACAGAAATCCATTCCCTGTCAAATTCCATCAACCATGGGAATCTCTAGCAGTGTTCTAAAAATCGGCGCTAGAAGGTGGAAAACCGCCCAGATTAATGGTTGGGCGGGCAGTCTGGGAGGTTCTGGGTAGTCTGGGCGGGTCTAGGCAGTCTGGGCGGGTCTAGGCGGTCTGGGCGATTTTTATTTTTTTATTTTATTTTTTATTTTTTTATTTTTTAATAAGGCTGATTGTGTTCTTATTTTATTTTTCTTTCCTCTTTTTTAGAAATAAACTATTTTATTATTTTTTATTCAGTATATGTCTAAATGTAGCAAATGATTATTACTTAATGGAATTCTCAAAGGATCTGCCGGTACCAATTTTACTAATGTAGATTTTATCAAACATGACTGAGGTTATTCATGCAATTTGAAGAAAAATAAAAGAGTAGGTTTGGATATTTGTCCACAAATTCAATTTTATATAAAGTACCTATCATGACCAACTTCAGTCATTTGAGTTTTAATAAATTTTGTTCATGATTGTTAATTTTTCATATTTTTAAATTTTGCATATGTATATTGGCATTAAATTGGATATAATTGATAAGGTATTATGCTTGACTTTTGTAAATTATTAAAGTTATAATACAAAACCTAAGACCGCCTAGGTGCTCGCCTAGGCCCCTGGGCGCTAGGCACCTGCTCGCCGCCCGCCAAGCGCCTAGCGATTTTTAGAACACTGATCTCTAGAAACAAGTGCGTAACATTTTTCCTTTACATCTTTTCTTTTTCTTGTTTGGATTGGCCCATTCATCTTACATTAAAAAGGATATTAAAAAGGTAATTCTATCCAATCTCTAAAACACCTCTTGATGGTAAATGACAGCCTAAATAAACCATGTTTTAGTTCGCACTCAATCAATTGAATACGGTAACTTAAATGATAGTTATTGGTATTTTGGCAGCAAAAAATAACAAGCATAATAAATCAAGTTTCTAGCTTTTGAGAAACTGAAATTAATCTTCCATTCAATTTTGAATATTCAATCATACAATCTCTCTTTTATAACTACACGCTAAACTTCTCTCTCAAGCAAACTAACCATAACCCTACTTGAATTAGAATACCCTGAATTCTAAATACAAAAGCAAAACCTAATTCTATTCTCTTGGGTCCAACCCACTTATTAATAATTAAATTACTAATTATCATCCTAATATCCAATCAATATCCCCTTCAAGAAAAAACTCGTCCTCTAGCTTAAATCAAAGAAGTACCTCCATCAGCGACTAATGAAACATGCTCCTCTACCATCTCTGCAAATTCCTTTGGTGTGACCTCATCTGAAATTGGTTCGCCTTCTGTCAACAATGTGGTCTTGTTCTTTGCACGATTACGCGAAAAATGACCCACTTGACTGCATGTATTACACCGAAAATTGGGGTTACATAGAGGCTGATGAACAGGTGTAAAAGAGGGTGTAGAAACCGGTTGGGCGCCCCAAAGAAACACGATGACATTGTCAATGCTTTGCTCACTTTAGTTTCAGCCCGCTTCGCATACTTCTCAGCTTTTGACATGCTTTTCAAATTTACAATGCAAGTTCTTTTTGTAAATCAAGGCGCCATCAATTAATATACCTTGTGTCAACCCATGCAACCTACTAAATAAAGTTTGCTCATAGTCCCAGGTACAAAAGAATCATGTATCATATACCGCAACACATGCCAAGAATGAATATGAGCTAAATTCGCCAGTTCGCACTCTGCATAAATATCAGTCCGCCACGTGTTAGAATAGCCCTTGAGCTCAGTAACTACAAAACAAACTGCCTTACTACCGGTTAAATTAATGTACTCCGAGGCTTTGTCAATTTCATTAGCCCAATCCATAAAAACATCACATCCACATTTTCCATTGTAAGTTGGTACTCCAACTTAATTTTATCATGTTGAACACGCTCTAAATAATGAATGAATCTTTCCGTGTATTGGTGATAACAAGAGCCTCAAATTCATCATCAAAATCATCATTATTCAAAGGGGCAAAACGATTTAAATGCACAAAAGGTTGCTGAGGAGCATTACCACGAAAATTACTCCCCGAGGTTGTTGATTCTGAAAGTGTCTTTCCAGTAGTGCTTGGCGATATTGTCCAACGCCTTTACCGCGACCATGTACTCTTCCTTGGGCGTGTTGCATAGGCGCACGAGGTGGAGTAGCTGGAGGAAAACCCAAACGATACTTAGGCTTTACCAAATCAGACTTCACATCTGTTTTTATCTGTCCACTCTTCAACCAATTAGTAATGTCTTCCCTGTTGAGTTTCCGACGTGTTCCTTCCTTCGTATCGAATTGGGTAGGTGCAAATTTAACAGAACAATTATCATCTAATTTCCTTGGAAGATCTGGCAAGAACAACTTCTCCAACAACTCCTCTTTATGTGCTAAGGTCTTGATAGTGGGATCAATATTAGGTTGAGTGGCGGTATGGATGGATGGTGGATAAGACACAAAGGGGATGGGTGGTGCAATAGACTGATTAGCGAAGGGTGGGATGGTAGAATGGGTTTGAGGCAAGGATAAGGTGGAATAGTGTAAGGGGGATCAAACGAAATCAAATAGGGACCAAAGGGATTGACAAATCTCTGCAAAGGGTTGTAAAAATTCCCAAAAGAGGGCATCGAAGGGATACAACAAATCCCACCAACGACCAATAGGGCTTGATGGTGAGTCCCATGCCAATGTTGAGCGACGCAAGGATGTGCACGACCTGGCCGTCGTTGTTAGGCGGTGCTATGGGCAGTGCAACAAGTTGGGTTGAGTTGGTGTAAAAGAAGCACCCTTTGAAGGTTTTTCGATCAGATCTGTGGTGATTTCCACCTTTCCTTCATCAGTTTTTCCATCATCTTTTGTTCCTTATATTCCCTAGATTGTATTGCCAAATAACATATAACCGTGTGTGTTAAGTCTCAAACTCTTCCTGCAACCTCTCAATAGTTTCCTTCACGACTCTCTTCCTTTTCTTTGTAGAAACCATCTTCTTCTGGAGCGAACCTTGCTCTGATACCAATTGATAGTTATTGGTATTTTGGTAGCAGAAAATAACAAACACAATAATCAGGCTTGTAGCTTTTGAGAAACTGAATTAATCTTCCATTCAATTTTGAATATTCAATCATACAATCTCTCTTTTATAACTACGCTAAACTTCTCTCAAGCAAACTAACCCTAACCCTACTTGAGTTAGAATACTCTAAATTCTAAATACGAAAGCAAAGCGTAATTCTATTCTCTTGGATCCAACCCACTTATTAATAATTAAATTACTGATTATCATCCTAATAACTTATCATAAACAGTGTCATCTTCCAAAAGTCTCTCACAGGCTCACAGCAAGTTGATCAGGGTTGTCCTGTAACTGATTCAAAGTTTTAATGAACGTGGGAGATGCTAAGAAACTGTGACTACAGATTGTGGCATTTACACTACTCTCAAATATCATGACATAATCGGCTATGTTGATTGGACCAAGCCTCATTCTTTAAAGATTATTGATGATCAGGGTAGGAAAGTCCTCTACAAAAGTCGATCCAACCAGAAATAATATAGCAAAAGGAGATTGAATCTTGTTCATACGGATGAATTTGACACTCAATCGAAGTGTTGACCACTGCAAACCATCTAGGAACCACTGGTCACATTCGGTTTTCCCTGATATCCACCCTACATCCAAAGTAACGAGAACATGTATTGACTTGAAAAGTAAGAAACTTTCCATCTCTAACTTTAAGGAGGTCAGTAAATCAATCCACTCTGGCATGCTCAAATATAGGTGCCCCTGTCACAAGGGATCCATAGGCATAAGGGCAAGGTGGCTAGGATTCAGATGCATAAAAGAAGGGGAGCAACCTTTGTTTGGTGTCTTTTGCTATAATGAGAAATGATAGGAAATTTATTTTTTGTTTGTATTTTTTGGTTTATTATTTTATAGATAATGTAAAGTCTTGTCTAGAAATAGAGGAGATAAAATGGCAGATTCAACCCTTCAGAAAATGGGGCAGGTCTTAAAGAGACATGGATGATGTTTCACAGTACTGTTAACACAAAATGATACCAAGCTTCTTCTTTGTGTGTGTGTGTGTGTGAAATTATTTTTTTTTTGAGATAATAAATTTCATATAGAACTAGGGAAGAGACGCGATGGAGGATCCTAAAGCTTCAAAAGTGGGGCGGGCCTTAAAGTGACATGGAGAGATCACCCGAGGTCATTCCCAAAACATCATAAATAACCAATCAGAACGTCCCCACGCAAGAGATCAATCGAGCACAGATACATCCGTTCCTTAACCCTCTGCATCATACTCGATGCATGCCCAAACCGTGGCATTGAGGACCACCTCCTCTTCAAAGCTCCACTATCCTCCTGAAACCATCGTAGACTGAATAAACCGAGTTAGACTCAGGGTTCAAAGACAATAAATCTCCAAAATCTTGAATGGTTTGAACTCTGATCCTCTCCATCATGCCATCATCCCATCTCTTGCTTGCTATGGCCTTCGCGAGCTTAGCAATAGCCTTGCTTAGCCACAATTGAATGAAATCCTAATTTTCTTAGTGAATTCATATAACCTTATATCCCTTTGAATTGTTCAATTCCATATGTTGAATTTTGACCAATCTACCCAACTAGTCGAGTGGATTGCCAAAATTATAATTGCACAAAAAAAGACTACTTTCTGGAGAACTTTATTTTGCTATGGGTTGATTAAAAACATCAACTATTTGCATACCTACACAAGATCGACATTAACTATTTGCTTTGATTTAAGCAATATCAAAGCAAATAATAATGTTGATCTCGGGTAGGAATGCACCGCATTTTTTAGGTCAAAGTAAATCAAATCACAAAGCCAAGGGAGTGGTGGTGATCCTGGCAAAATATTGTTTTGACCGATCGACGGATCGAGCACAAGCTTGCAAGTTTTTTTAATGTGAACAATGGGGCTTTAACACCATTTGCTTGGGAGTTTTTGAAATAATCTTCTAACTTCTAAGGCTTTCGTCCTCCATATAAAAGCTTCTTATATTTCATTTGCAAACTAGACTATTTTGACATAAGGAAGGGTAAAATAAGGTTTAGGGTCAGTTTGACAATCATTTATCAAAAAGAAGAACTTTGAATGCACCAATTAAATATTGTTTGTGCTATCATGCCCGGGTCTTTGTTTCTAATTTTATTTCAATATAATTATTGTTACCTTCATTTTTCCAATTTTACTCAAAACATAGAAAACAATAATTCCATTACTATTAGGACCCAAATACAATAACAAGGAGTTAATAATAATAATAATAAAATAACAAATTAAAAAAAATGTCACAGTTAACTAGTGGAGACAACAAGAAAATTGAAAACAAATTAAGGATGGCGATGAAATAAAAGCAAACTCCGATGGCATGCACAATAGGTAATCCAAACAAGAGTTCTAGCAAATAAATGTATCCAACTACTGACTATATAAATTCAACAACTACAATTCCTACCAAAATTGACAAGACTCTCCGCAAGGGTACATGTGTTATCAATCTCTCGATTAAAGTCATTTTGATCCTCCATTTTTTTTGTTAAACATCATTTAGGTCCTCCTTTCCTTAAAACTAAAATACAAGGTTTGCAGTATCCTTTTTATTCATAAATACTAAACTGACTCCAAAAGCATCATAAAACAATTCTACGTGACAAAATAAATAAAACCTGAAAAGGGTCAAAATCCAGAATAGAAAGCCAAGACCTTAATCACTATCAATCCATTAAACCATGAATTTGAAACAATTTGCAATACTCACTTAGCAAAAACAAACAGAACACCAAATCCTAAGTACTTAACAATGAACCAAACAAGATCAAAGAATAAACTTTTACCTAGGAGAACCAGCATTCAAATGGCGACGAAGAATCCGGCCACTGATCGAATCCCCACCATCAATCAGCTCCCTGAGACCCAAATTCCGACTTTTCTCCTCTTCTTCCTTCTTCTCCTCCTCTTCTTCTTTCTTCTTTTCCTCCTCAACCACCTTAATCGGCTTCACCGCCAACCTCTCGAAATAATTCCCATAAATATACTCTGGGTTATACCCATTTTCCTCATCAAACAACATAATATGCCCATGCCACTCCCAAACCCGATAATCCGAATTGCTCTCCTGATGAAAACCCACGCATATGTGATGCTCGCCAATCGCCACAGCTTGTCCTGAATTGGGTTTTAGGATTTCAATCTTCCCACTATGAATTACCCGAATTATCTCCTTTTCGAGCCTGGACTCCTCTCTGGCTAGCTGGGTTCGCTCGTTGGCAGGTTCAGATTCGTCTCCGGTGCCATCATCTTCGTCGTTGATTGAGTTGGTGTCAAGAAGCAGCTCTTCCAAGCTTTTGGAGAGGTAAGAGTTTGTGTTGAGGTATGGGGGACGAAGCTGTAATCCACCCATTAAGCCTTGAAGGAGGAGACTGTCAAAGCTGCTGCTGTTGTTGTATGAACTCATGGTTTCAAGGGGTGGTGTTGATTGGGTTTGAAGAGGAGCTTTTGATGAAGAAGAATAAGAAGATAGAAATTATGGAGAGTTGAATTGGGGGATAGGGTTTTAGGAGGGTTTCAGATTGAGATGAGAGAGAGAAGGGGTACAAAATTGGGACTTTGGGGTTTGTAATGGCGTTGGTGCGACTTGCGAGAGGTATAGATATTTTGGATTAGTTCGGTTAGGTTGGAGCATCTTCAATCGATTCCCAATTTTAATCAAAAGCTAAATTTTAAAGTTTCTTTATTTATTTGTCACGGCTTCAATTACATTCTCTACTTTAATTTTTTATTATTATTTAAATATATCTTCAACTTTTTTATCCTCTATTTTTTTGTTTTAATTTTTTATTTTATTTTTTAATTTAAAAATTAAAAATTTTAATAATATTTCAAAATTTAGGAGATAATTGATTGCCCCTGAATTTAGGAACAAGTTAAATGTGAAGTTAAAATTGGGAATGGTTTAAGAGATTCATTGGAACATGCAATTTATCACATGAGACCCCCATTGGAGATGAATCATCCACGTTTTAAACAAAAACTAAATTTAGGGGTCTCATATTTCTTCACCACTCCAACCACATCCATTATTTTAATTTTTTCATCATTATTTTAATATATCTTCAACTTTTCTATACCAATTTAATTTCAATTATACTATTAATAATTTCAACTTAATATAATTATATTAGTTTCGATTATGTTATTATAATATTATTAAATCATCATCATCATCATCAAAGCCCATTTCCGATATTTTCGGGATCGACTATATGAATTTTAGTTCTCTAAGCAATGCGGTCTTCCCACATATTCTCGCATAATCCAAACTCAGTGATATCTTCATTCACCACCTTCATCCAAGTTTTCAACGGTCGTCCCCTCCGTCTACACCCTCCATTAACTTGTCAATCTAAACATTTTCTAATTGACGTCGTGTTTGATCTCCTCCGCACATGACCAAATCAAGTTAAACGTCTTTCTCTAATTTTGTCCTCTATGGGCGCTACACCTAAGTATCTCCTAATTCTTTCATTTTTAATTTTATCCTTACGAGTTTTACCACACATCCACCTTAACATACGCATTTCTACTATTGTCATCCTATGCGTATGTTGTCCCGTAGTAGCCCAGCATTATGAACCGTATAGCATGGTTGGTCGAACAATTGTCTTATAACATTTCCCTTTTAGCCTTGCAGGCATCCTTCTATCGCATAATACTTCTGACGTCATTCTCCATTTCAACCAACCAGCTTTAATCCTATGGTCTACATCTTTTCCAATAGCCAAATTCTTTTGAATTATAGATCAAAGATATCGAAAAGCCTCACACTCTGGGACATCTACACCTTCGATCTCAATTGCATTACTTATCCCTCGTGGTTCACAACCAAAGTTGCACACTAGATACTTCGTCTTCGAATGACTAATTCTAAAATCTTTACTCTCTAAAGCCTCCCGCCACTTAACTAATTTTCAACCTAAACCTGCACTAGTCTCATTCATTAAGACAATATCATCTGCAAATAACATGCACCAAGGTATATCTTATTGCAGATGTATCGTCAACTCATCCATGACAAAGCAAAGAGATATGGACTTAACGCCGACCCTTGATGTAGTCCTACTGACAATGGAAATTCACTGGACATTCCACCTACTGAGCGAACACTTGTTATAGCTCCTTCATACATATCCTTAATGATATCGACATAACATTGAGACACTTTCTTCATTTTAAGCACCCACCAAATTAACTCCCTGGGGACCCTATCATATGCTTTATCCAGATCAATAAAAACCATATGCAAACTCTTACGTGCCTCTCGATATTTTTCTATAGTTTGCCTAAGCAGGAAGACGACCTCCGTAGTAGACCTACCCGGCATAAATCCAAATTAATTTTCCAAAACCGTGGTTAAATTTCTAAGTCTTCGTTCTATAACCATCTCCCAAAGTTTCATCGTATGACTCATAAGCTTTATCCCTCTATAGTTCGAGCAATTCTGGATATCCCCCTTGTATTAGAATTTTGAAAACTAGAAAAATACCAAATTCATAGAGACATAGCATTGTGGGGACCCTATTATGATATTATTATTTTCAATTATACTATTATTTATATATTTTTTAATTATACTATTATTAATTTAAAATTGACTAATTAAAAAATTTGAGAGTATTTTAAAAAATTAGTATTAATAATTGATTTTTTATCATTATTTAAATAAATATTCCACTTTTTTTATATAATTATTGAGATAAATATTTTTTTAATTATACTATTATTTAAATTAGTATTAATAATTACTATTAATACTTTTATCATTATTTAAATTAGAATTAACAAATACTTTTGTGTTAATATTAATTTGTTTTTAATTATACTATTAATATTTTTTAATTAATTATTTATCATTATATAAATTAGTATTGATAATTATTTTTTTAATTATACTATATTTAAATACTTATGTTTTTTTTTATTTGTTTGAATTTAAAAAATAAAAAAATTTAAAATATTTTATTATTATATGAGATATAGGAGATGATCAACCTTCCCCCAAAATTTATGGGGAAGTTGGAGATTGAGCTATTATAGAGGATTGTTCGAGAGGGTGATTGGAGGGAGGATTTTCTCTATAAAACCCCTAACTTTTATTTTAGGGAGATTATTGGAGATGCTCTTATATCCAAGGCTATCTATTAGAACACCTATCTAAAACTTGTCTAGATCACAGTGAATGCGAAGGCGAATGATAAAGGCACGCATATTATGGTTTTAGAGGCACCACACCGTTCTAACGGGCATTATGGCCTAGTTGAACCAGAAAAAAAAAAAAAAAAAAAAAGCGAGGGACATTCATGGAGAAGAAAAAAGTAAAGAGAAGATAGATAGCAAGAAACATGTATTTGCGAGATCTAAGGTAGGGTTGGCAGTGGGGCGGATTTTTACGGATATCCGCTTCACCCAATCCGTATGGGGCGGATTTGGATATGGCTGAATGGGTTTTCGGGTGGTTTTGGATATCCAAAAAATATCCGTTTACTATTCGGGGCGGATACGGTTTTAGCCATATCCGCCCCACAGGCCCCGCGGATATCAGTTTATACTGTTCAATTTACTATAATACCCTTATCCCGAAAAAAAACATCCTTCATATATAAGGAAATTACAAAAATACCCTTCCCTACATAATGAAATTAAACCTTTTATCTGATCTCCCTCACATTCTCCCCCTCCCCTTACACCACTCTCGTATCCGCTCTCTCTCAAAGCAGTCACTCTCAAAGGCTGAAAGGCAGCGAACGAAGGCCGCCTTCATCCCTTCCTCCCCCCGTCGCCCCGTCGTCCCTTCTTCTCTCTCAAAACAGCGAAGGCCGCCGAAAGGTCCCTTCTCTCTCAAAACAGTGAAGGCAACGACAATGGTGGAACCCTCCCTTCTTCCAGTTTCTAGCGAAGGCAACGGCAAGGCCGCCCCGTCGTCCCTTCGTCCCTTTGGATATGGCGGAACCCTCCCTTATTCTCTCTCAAAACAGTGAAGGCCGCGAAGGCGAAGGGTGATCAAGATCTCGATCTCTCTCAGATCTGAAATCAAGATCTCTATTTCAGATCAAGATAAAGATCTCTATCTCAGATCTGAAATCAAGATCTCGATCTCATATCTGAAATCAAGATCAAGATCAAGATCTCGATCTCAAATCTAAAATCAAGATCTGATATCATCTGAGATCGATTTTTTTTTTTTATTTTTTATTTTTAGATCAAGATATCAGATGTCGAATTTTTATTTTTTTGTTATAATTTTCGTATTAATTTCTTTGTAATTTCTGTAATTTTTTGTAATTTTTGAATGGATTTTTGCATATTTGTAATGTTTTTGTAATTTCTGTTATTTTTTTTGTACAATAAACGGATTGGCAGGGCGGGTTAGATATCCGTCAATCCGCACGGGGCGGTTACGGTTTTCAATAAAAAATTGCAAACGGATTGGCGGGGCGGATCGGGGATCCGTCATTCCTGACGGAGCGGGGATGGATTTGCTCAAATCCGCCCCAATCCGCCCCGTTGCCATCCCTAATCTAAGGCATGCTCATCATCACAAACCTCCGACGCAAAACTAAAAAAGCAATTGCGGGGGATATAAATGAATTATTGGGGTGGTCATAGACAGAAAACCAGGGTCAATTTTGTAATTTCACAAATTCCCCTCCTTCGCATCCCAAACCCTATTATAATTAGTACAAAGCCTTCAAACCCTTAACAACAAAAACCTACCTTTATCTCTCCCACACTCTTGACTACGGCGGCGTCGAACCCTTGCAACCAAGAGGTAACTACCCTTTCTTTCTCTCTAAGATCCATTGGGGTTCTTCAGATTCTTCATTGCGATCTGGGTTTTCTCTGTTAACTCGTATTGTATGATCTCTCTCTCATTATGATCTGTTTAGTTTAGTTTAGTTTTGTTTTGCTTATTTGTTTTCTATACTAGTTGTTCTTATTGGAACCCATAGTTTGATTTATGTGTTTTGGTTTGTTAAGTGAAAGGGTTTCTTCCGCTTGATTTAGTCTCTGTATAGGAGGAACCAATTAAGATCCAGTGAAGGTCTTGTTCGATGATTCATGTGGGGTTGGGTTTAATCATTGTTAGAACACTGTATTGTAGTGTATTGAACTGCATTTGTTGAGAACACAAACCAAATCTGTATCAAGTAGTTCACTGACTCAGTAGTCATAGGTTATGTAAATCATGTAGTTTTTTCAGATTTTATTCAATTTGAGGGGTGTTCGTAGTTTCAAAGAGAAATTAAGAAACGCAAATTTATTTTTTTTAAATAGTGTATGAAAATTTCTAGCATTAATCCATATCAGTAAAAGTAAATTTGAGTTTTTTTTTTCAGAGAACTATCATACCCAACCTCTTATGTAGCTAAAAATCTGTTGCTTTTGGTATTGATTAAGATTGTACGGTATTCAATTGTGTAAAATCCATGTCGACTAAACTACTAGGTAATCCTCAGTATGTCAAATTGGTCCACCACGCATGCCACTTTAGTATATGATGATTTATACTAGTAATTACTATAGGATTTCAATATACTATGTCATCTGTCAAGTTTGGGGTCGTGGAGTGATGAAACAATTGTGCTAAAGCAGCATCATTTGATGCGATGAGCTTAAGCTTTTCCACACGAGATTTCTGACTACTTGATCGTTCTCTCTTTCTTTCATTTTTGATGTCTTTTGGTTTTTTTTTTTTTCCAGATGCTTATTAACTTTATTTGAAGGTCCTCAACCACAATCTCCGAGGATTTGGAGAGTTATTCTCTATTATTGTTATACTAGGTTTCATATGACAATGAGGCAAATGGTGAATTTTTTTTTATTAATGGGTATTTTGCATCTAAGTATTTGTTAATGCAATCAGTTTGGAGAACTGATATCTCTTTTGTTATTAATCTATAGCATCATCGCTGCTATTCCTAGTATTTGTATATGAGACGATTCAATGGAATGCTCGTGTTCATTTTGTTATTTTGTTTAAAACATTAGTGAATCTGCAATTTAGTACTGTACACAGTTGTATCTGATTGAACAATTTGACTGTCAAAATATGTGATAAATGCCTCAGCGTAATTGGGGGAAGAATGTCATAGAATGATGAAAATCATGTGCTAGAGCAGCGTCATCAGATGCGATGAGCTTAAGCTTTTCCACACGAGATTTCTGACCTTTCTTTCATTTGATTTCTCTCTTTTTTCTTTTCTTTATTTCTTCTTGTTTTCTTTCAAATTAAGCATTGGGGATTTCGTGGGCCATCATATGGCAGTATAAATTCAGTAATACTGATACAATACACATTTTCCTTTTGTGTTTAACAAATTAGTTCCCCAAAAGTGGACGTGGTAAACAATCAAACATAATCATTGAACTAGAGCTTATGTTAAATTTTGGGTTGTGGAATGATGAAAGTCCTGTGCTAAAGCAGCATCAGTGGATGCAATGAGCTTAAGCTTTTCCACACGAGATTTCTGACTATTGTTTTCTCATTCTCTCCTTTCTCTGTGGTTTGTTGTAGTCTCTTTTGTTTCATATTTTTCGTTGAACCTCGTCTTTGTGAGGGTTTTGAAGGCAATCTTATGGTGGCAAATGATGGATATTTTTATTTAATGGGTAATTTGCATCTGAATGTTCATTGATGCTATCACCTTGTAGATCTTATGCCTGATTTTATTTATTAACCTCATTCTATGCCTTAAAACTACGAAACAAAAGAATGTTGCCACTGATCAACTATGCCATTCACTGCCCCCAAAAGATGTTTTTGATAAGTAGCAGAACATAGATAATGGTGGAATATTGCCTCTTCTTTAGAATCAAATGCCATTTCAATTGCTTTGTATGACATTTGGTAATAGCAGTAGGATTGTAAATGCATTCATACTTCAAATATGGTATATTTTGGGTATGACACCACGTGAAAAGAATTATCAATTCAAAGAAGAAACCTTTGAAAATACGCTATGCAACAAATTTGCTAAATAGTACCATGGATTGCTTTGATTCAACTTGAGGCCTACGTTGTCACACAATTTTGTCCTTTTTCATTACATTTTTTCTATTTATTTTAAGGTGTCAAAATTTAATGATTTATTTTCCTCATTGACTTTTGATGATGTCCTTACATTTGGCCATTTGGGTGATATGTAATCTACTGATTCAATCATGTATACACATTTGGAGTATTCAATGACCTTCATTTTTCACTTGCAGTGACCAACTTCAGCAAGGATGGTGAGAATCAGTGTTTTAAATGATGCTCTTAAGAGCATGTATAATGCAGAGAAGATAGGGAAGAGGCAAGTCATGATCAGGCCATCATCAAAAGTGATCATCAAGTTCCTCATTGTTATGCAGAAGCATGGTATGCAACCTCTAATCACTACAAAAAAAAGTCAATTCAGCAACGGCTAAAAACCGTTGCTAATTGTCAAAAAATCGTTGCTAAAATGAATTAGCAATGACTCAACAACCGTCGCAATACTGTAGCTATTTTAATCGTTGCTATTTGAATCAGCAACGGTAAACTATCCCGTAGCTAATTCGCAACGGTTAAAAACCGTCGCTAACTCGAAAAATTTCATCGCTAAAGCTGTTTAAAATTTCGGTTATGGCTGTCGCAAATTGAAAAATAGCGTCGGTTTTTTTAAAAAAAATTTATACACAAAAACATTTAGCTACGGCAAAAAATCGTCACTAAGTTTTACAAAGATTTTTTTATTAGCGACGGCACAAAATTGTCGCTAATTGTTTTTTTATTTTTTAATTTATACACAAAAACATTTAGCTACGGCAAAAAATCGTTGCTAAGTTTTACAAAGATTTTTTTATTAGCGACGACACAAAACCGTCGCTAATTTATTTTTATTTTTTTAAATTTATACAGAACCATTTAGCTACGGCAAAAAACTGTCGCTAAGTTTTACAAAGATTTTTTTATTAGCGACGGCACAAAACTGTCGCTAATTGATTTATTTTTTTTAAATTTTATACACAAAAATAAAACCTCATCTCAACCGTCAATAACACCCAAAAGTTTTAGCTCAATCCAACGCACTAAACCAAACCATGTCATCGATCCGCGTGAAACTAACTCAACCAATCCCCTTCAATTACCTTTCTCTCTATATAAATTTAAATTTTCTCTACCAACCAACTCAACCAAAAATTTTCTCTTAACCAAAAATTTTCTCACAACCCACAGAGGAGAAGACCCCAGCAGTAGAGAAGAAACCCAAAGCCGAGAAAAACTCACTCGACACCCATCTCGGCTGCCTCCCTCTCCCAACCCTTCCCCGCCTTTCCCTACTTGCAAGAGATCTTTGCTCCTCTGTTGGTTGAGAGAACTCCCAACCCTTCCCCGCCTTTCCCTACTTGCAAGAGATCTTTGCTCCTCTGTTGGTTGAGAGAAAATTTTTGGTTGAGAGAAAAATTTTGGTTGAGTTGGTTGGTAGAGAAAATTTAAATTTATATAGAGAAAGAGGTAATTGAAGCGGATTGGTTGAGTTAGTTTCACGCGGATCGGTGACGTGGTTTGGTTTAGTGCATTGGATTGAGCTAAAGCTTTTGGGTGTTATTGACGGTTGAGATGAGGTTTTATTTTTGTTATATTTAAAAAAAAAATCAATTAGCGACGGTTTTGTGTCGTTGCTAATAAAAAAATCTTTGTAAAACTTAGCGACGGTTTTTTGCCGTAGTTTAAATGTTTTTGTGTATACAATTTTTTTTCAAAAAATCAATTAGCGACGGTTTTGTGTCGTCACTAATTAAAAAAATCTTTGTAAAACTTAGCGACGGTTTTTTGCCGTAGCTAAATGTTTTTGTGTATAAATTTTTTTTTTCAAAAAAACAATTAGCGACGGTTTTTTTATGATTATGGGTTGAGTAAGCTATCAAAAGCATTAGCGGCGGTTTTTTGCCGTCGCAAATCTTTTAATTAATACCGTCGCTAGTATCTGTAGCTATTGAAGCTTTTTTTTGTAGTGAATATATGCTCTTTGCTCATTTCCTTGTTATGTGCTAACACTTTTTTTCTTTTTTTGTTCTCTGTAGGTTACATTGGGGAGTTCGAGTATGTTGATGATCACAGGTCTGGCAAGATTGTGGTTGAACTGAATGGAAGGCTCAACAAGTGTGGTGTCATTAGTCCTCGTTTTGATGTTGGCGTCAAGGACATTGAGCCCTGGACTGCTCGTTTACTTCCATCAAGACAGGTTAGTGGAATCCATTTTCATCTTTTAAATCCCTATATTGTAGTCCATGAGATTGTAGCAATTTTAATGTTCAGTTCTGCATTCCATTTAGGCATCCAGAGTGAGATAATGCGAAATGGTTGAAGTTTTAACCTAGTTAGATGTTATGGTCTTTCAAATACCCTGTTGATTTGATGTGAATGTGGAACATTTGGTTATCATTTCATCCGGTCAATTGATATCAATTGTTTGGAAATCTTTTACCTTGTTTAAAAAAAATCACCAGGTCCATTAGATTGACTTGGTATCAATTAAATTCATACTGCGAGTAGTTTAGCACCCAGAAGTCTTGTGGCAACTGTCTATGATGATCAATGTGTATGCCATGTTTGTGACGGTTATGTTTCAACTTTTCAGTTTGGGTACATTGTGCTTACGACATCTGCTGGTATCATGGATCATGAAGAGGCAAGGAGAAAGAATGTTGGGGGTAAAGTGCTCGGTTTCTTTTATTAGACACAGTTGCTACAGGGGAATGGGTTTTGATTCAGCAAATTAGTGAAGTTTTTCGGTTTAATGTCTTCGGTGTTCTGCAATGTTTACTGTAGCTTATTTCTAGATTTTGGTTATAGATTGTTCGCTGCCATTCCAGAAGTTGAAACGTGTTTTTATATAACATTATACATTATTTTTCTTGCTGCTTATTTTGCATGAAAACATACAAGGCTTTCCTTTTGTTCTTAAGTTTTCGTGTTGTTTGGTGCACAAGCCTTGCCTTACCATGCTAATGCTAGCTTCTAACAAAGAGTTTAAAGCGATGGAAAATATTTACGCTGAATCAGATATCGGCAGTTGTTTCAGACATATATTCAACCGTTGAACTTGCTCAGTAACAACTCAATTTAATACAGTATGCACGTATGGTAGGCAATTATAGTCCCTATATTGCACCAGGCAAATTCTTGTTGATATACCTCGTAGTTTGATTTCCCATAACATCTTGATCGAAATGATATGCATAAGAAAGAATGGGGTTTTAATTTTAATCCTTAGTTTTTGTTTTTAAAGTAAAAGTATTGAGCAAATATATTAAAGATTAGATTACTGTTACAGTAATGTTGTCCTGCACTACTAGTAGCCAAGTTGTGAGCCGAAAAATTGTGGCATCTGAGAGAACCATTATTTATGATAAGCTGCCTAATGCCACTAATAAGAGGATGTCACATCCAGTACATGGCTGTTTCCAGCTCTTGTTGTTCCTCATGCAAAATGGTTTGTAGCGTTACAGAGTGTCCCAGCAGAAATCCCATTCTCCACTCTCGAACTTGGATAAGCAAAATACTTGTATACGTTTTATAGTTAATAACATGCTGAGAATATGGGTACACATTGATGGAACGTGGATAGAGATGCTCCTAAAGTTAACAACAATGTAAATAGTAAATAGTGTTCCTTGGATATTTTTTGATATTTTCTTTGATGTTTTTTGATATTTAACAACAATGTAAATAGTGTTCTTTTGATATTTTCTTTGGATATTTTTTGAGTTTTTTTACACTTCTACTTATATAAATAGTGTTCGAGTTGTGTTCGAAGAGAATGAATAAAAAATGTAAAAACATTAAAAAAAAAAAAAAATTGGCTAGACTTAATTATCAAACACTGGAATCTGTTGAAATCTAAACACTTTGGAATCTCCATCCAACTTATTTAAAACACTATCAACTCTGGCTTGTATGTTCTTAAAAAAAGAAAAAGTAACCATATACAAAAGAAAAAAACCACCACTGTAGCGAGCTGAGAACGTCCATCACTAAGATGTGCTCGCATGTCACATTTATTTTATTTTGTGGGTATGCAGTTTATTTCAATTTTATGAAAACCCACCAATCAGACAACAATTTCTTTGGAAAAAAAAAAGGAAAAACCGATGCTAGAAGCCAAATTCATCTCCGACCATGAAGGGAAGCTTCATCATCGAAGTCCAACCACGAAGGCTAAACTTTATTATCAAAGTCCATTCCTAATACTTTCGAGACTGATTATATGTATTGCGGTCTACTCACGTATTCTATTCTAATCTAAACTCAAAATGTCTTCATTCACTGAAGGATAAATTTCTTATTTAATGAAAATAATTCTTTGCATTAGACAATAAATTGGTTGTCAATTCCATATAAAGTAGTGTCTTTTGGTAACTATGCCACTCATTTCTTCTTAGAGACAATACACGTCTACAAAGCTCAACTTAAAGTATATAGAACACAGAGAAAACAAATCACAACACTTGGAAACAAGTTTGTGAAACTGTTCACCTATTGTTTGATCAGCTCAACACATGTATAAAGAAGCCATTACAAACATAGCTTGTAGGAGAAAGAGAGAGAAAAAAAAAAGAAAATAATGCCAAAGGATTTGTAGTTGCCCATATGGTTCAATCACCCCATCACAAAAACTTAGCCACCAACACCACCACCACCATTACACTTCTATCTTGATCAATACCATACGACCAAAAAAAATCTTGGGAGACCACCAGCCCAATAGAGAGCTGATGATGATGGTGATGATGTTGAACCATCTGATTGGAACTCCATTTTTGGAACTAGAGGGAGAAGAGAAAAATAGTTTCTCTCTAATAAGAAAGAGACAGAGAGATTAGTGTGTGAGCTTTAAAGAGGGAGGTTTGGTGGTGTAGTAAGTGGGGTTTATGTGGTCAAGAAGAGGAGAGGATCTTTTTAGTATATGCTAAGAGCACAAATCCTTTTCCCTTTCCCACTTTTTTTGCTTTTTGATTTTTGATTTTTAATTTTTAATTTTAGTTGTGGACTTGCCTTTTGTGGTATCTACCAAAGTTTCTTTGTATGTATTATTATGCTCCCTTTCCCTTGGTATCACTAATTTTTCTCTTCGAGCATGGCCACATGAGTAGTTTTCAGTTGTATTAGATTAACTAAAAAGAACTTGAAAAGGCCAACATGGTATGTGACTCACATTTGAACCAATCAAGATGATCAATTGAGAGACCACTTTGATGAGCAAATGAAAATTGTCCACTGACATTGAGACTAAATCCACGAGATTGTGGTTTAATACAACAGTTCAATGTGGTTCAACAAGTTTTGCCTACGTTCATGGAGAGACTCACAATCACCAATATGAAGCCTCTCATGCTTTTGCCATATCACAAGAACGATAGTTGCAATTCAATCTTGGACATATTGAGACTAAAAGTCCACTCCACCCATTTCATAGACCCCTCAATCTTGATCTTGATGTAAGCTAGATATGCTCTCTTAATTAGCTTTTAAAGAAGTTGGCAATTTAACATGATATCAGAACTTGAAAATGTCAGATGTTCAATTCTCATCCACTCCATCCAAACCATCACTAACACTAATTGAAAAATGTCTGCAATGATCCAGTCATCATTTTGAATATAAAAATTGGTAAAAAAAAAAAAAAAAAGTAACAAAATTCAGAAAACTGACATTATTGAAAACTTGTACATCGTCTAATTGTGAAAAACACGATGATAAGTTCTCTACATATCAAATAAAGAAGTAATGGTCTTTTTCTTTCTTTTCTTTTATTCTCCTGCAATCAATGAAATGCAATGGAAAACATACAACAATTACTATTTCTTACAAGTCCATTCATCAAAATAAGTAATATGGCACATGCCCTGTGAAATTAACAATGACAATTTTAAAAATACTGAAAATCATAGAAGACCCCTGTCGCATCCCTTCATGGTTACTAGGTTTGTCAGAAAGTATATTGATCCAATCTATCTCCTCAAGCTCTCTACTATGTAATCCGCATAGAGATCCCTTCAAAAACAACAAATGAACAAATCAATTAAAATCAAGATCATCATTTGGTATTGGAATTTCCCATGCAATAAAAACAGTTGAACCATATACATGTCTACAATGCACCACTCATGCATATTCATAAAATCAACATCCACAAATAAGCATCGTGTCATGAATCCATAAAGACCATTTTAATGATGCAAAGATTCAGGCATGCACAAGATGACCAGATAATTAGCTTTTGGTTTGGACGAAAAAGTAGTGCACAAAAAAAAAAAAAAAAAAAAACAGATTTATGAGCATGTCGACCTTTCAAATTTTAATCGTTTTATGACTTCTCACCGCAGATTCAAGAATGTAAAAAAAAAAAAAAACTGAAATGAAAAGAATAGTCCTTACATGGAGTGCGAGATGGCATCATAGGCAGCAGATGCTGGCAGAAAATCATTCACTGCAACTTCTTTGTTTTCATTCTTTTTGTCTGGAGTATTGTTCGTTAAGAGAAACATAAAGATGAACTATATTTATGGATTGTTTAACCAGACTTTTTTTATTATATAAATTTTTTATTGTCAGCACTGTGTGTAGTAGACTACCTGAGCACTACTACAGTGCCTGGTGCCACCAGGCACCGTCTATCTGTTGCGAGATATGTATTAATGCACATCTCGAGACAGATGGTGGCCACCAGGCACAACTCCAGGCATACGACCAGGCACCCTAGATTTTTCCAGACTCACTTTTAATCAGCGTAAGGATACAGTCTTCAAAGAAGCGACGGATTTCAGCCAGGCGATGAGGTGGAAGCTCCTTGATATCAGTGTAGTGACGGTATTCAGGATCATCAGCACATACTGCAATGATTTTGTCATCTTTTTCCCCCTGTATCCATCGATATTGAAGATTTTAAATTTCAAAACTTTTCCAATGTCCATGAAATTGCTGACTGGAGAAAATTTTACCTGATCAATCATAGGCATCAGTCCTATGGCTTTTGCCCGAAGAAAACATCCTGGAAGGACTGGTTCCTGTTAATGGTTGCAAACAAAACCAAACATGAGAGGGATATCAATAAAGGCTTGGAGGTGAGAATCCAATTCCTACTAAATCACCATGTAAAATGACAGCTCTTAATGCAAATTTTGCAAATGCTTCTCCTACGAAGGCTAAAATCTGTTTTAGTGAGTGTTTACTTTGATATAAATGCTGCAAGCCTTCATCATTAAGGACTCGCAAATCCGATGCAAAGACTAATACAATATAATAATTTAATTATGAGGTGAGAGGGTTAATACAAGTTTTATAATAATATAATAATTTTATATGAATACTTAGCTTTATTAATTATGCAGCAACAAGCAAAATGCATGCATGATGACTAGTACAGATAAAAGAAAGATTGTCATATAGGAAGGCTGTAGACATGACCTACTGACTCATAAAATAACCACACATTGCACGAGTCGCTTCTAGACGGGTCACGACCCAAGCATGATAATCTTTCTAACTAGATGACAGCTTCACATAATTTCCACATTTAAATCATACTGATAGGTCATGTAAGTAAAATTTCTGACTGGTCCAGCCAAAGTATGGTGAGAGAGACATCACATATGGATATGCAGAGCAAGTGGTGTGTGGCCTTAATGGTTCTATTACTTGGAAAAATCCATTAAAGTTCTGATCTTTGCACTTTAGTTATATGTTATTCAGGTTCCACTCAGTTATCAACATTCAGAGTTTATATACATCTATGAAGTACCATGCATTGCAAGTGAACTCAATACAAAAATGTTGATCATCAATATATACCTGCATTATGACCAAAACATCCAGTGGGTCACTGTCCTCACAGAGAGTACGAGGGATGAAACCATAGTTGTGGGGGTACACAACTGATGAGTACAGTACGCGATCAACCTGCACGTGTAAATCAACACCCTTCATCAATACACAATAAATACAAGAAGGTGAGGGAAACAAAGAGCAGAAGTTTTTCTTGCTTACCTTGATAAGACCAGTTTTTTTGTCCAGTTCATATTTTACTTTACTCCCCTTTCCAATTTCCACCACCTGCAGAAGTCATCTAAGCTGAATACTTTTTGACGAAAATTGCTAATAGCATTGACATAAACAGAGAGCTAAAGGAACAGATGAGAAAGGACCCCATAAAACTGGATATAGACAAATGGTTCACACTCGTAGCCTTTCGGATCCCAAGCAAAACCAAGATTTATTGAGATCATGTTTTCAATTAAGTCTTAAATGTAATAGATGTCACCATTATGATATGTGGAGCCTGATGGTACCTACCAATTAGTAGGAACACTAGTCAAGCCCCAGGGTTTCTGGTCCTGGTACTTCCACATCCATTAGCCAATCAAGTGGAGAATCAAAAGCATCTGCAATGTTTTCTGAAATAGCATCTTGTAGATGAAACTTTGCACAAACACTAATCGTACACATGGTGTACAGACAGTTCGCGTTCAAACATTTGAAGAACCAATCAGAGGACTTCCCAAAAAACTTGAGTTGATCATTTAATCATAAAGAGCTAAACTAGAGCTACGGACCAACATTTTAACAGTCATGGAAAACTTAACTTGCTTGATAAACCATATAGGCAATAATAAAAGGTAAGGGCCAATAATATCCAAAACTAAATTTGCAATTTGTAATATAATCCAAGTACAGCTATGATATAGAGCATTTTTAGATATTATTCTAGGGCCAAAACACACTTAAGTTGCCCACTTTGATTTAAGGTGTATATAGTTGACAACAAAAAAAACGATGAAGCAAATAAACTTGCAGCAATTCAAAAGAACTCTCCATGGACTGAATGTGAAACCAATTATCAAAATTTTCCTTCAGTATATGAAGACATAGTAAAGGATAAAGTTTAGAGTGCTTACACAATTGAAGATAATTGGAGCTCCAGGTCCTGATAAAGTTAAACACCATAATTAGTAACATATAATAACATTATATGAAGACATTCAACATTTGTTTTGAAAATGTATGATTTTCACTAAAATAATAAAGAGTTCCTATAGTGTGATACACACCTATCTCAAGATCATGCCAAGGGTGAGCTGCAACTGATCTCCGGGATAATGAAGAAAGAATTCTTTCGTTAAGAGGTGGATGGGATGAATGGTGAAAATCATAAGGTGCCTTTGGAGCCTCAGTTGGCTTTGGAATCTCAGTCGGCAAATCTACCTTTGTAGCCTCGACTGGCTTTGGAATCTCAATGGGTGAATCTAACTTTGGAGCCTCCATTGGTGAAGTTGCGTTTAGAGTCTCAATGGGTGGAGCCATAATAGACAATCTGAAAATATAACAAAAGGCACATTCCAAAAGTTACAAAAGGATCAGACAGAAGGATTGTAATTAGCCCACACACATGTTTTGCGAATCAAAGTGCAGATATTATAGGACTACAACTTCCAGTAAGATTTCAAAAGAGCAGATCAGACATGCATTAAAAAGACGTAGCACAGACAAACTTCAACATAATGTTCATGTATAGGGAATTAGTTTTTGCTTCTTCTGACAGAATTAGATCTGAATTTTGTGAAACATAGAACATGTTTCAAGAAATTCAGACCTAGACAAAATCAAACACCCCATCTAGGTATCCAATAAATGCTCGGAACCTGAAATAGTTGACAAGATCTTAATACTTAATAGCTTTATTATTAAAACAAGCACACACATAAACAAATCAATAATGATAAAAAAAAAATCAAATAAAGTGTCAATATATGATGTATGCCTTCACATGCATTTAACTTGACAAGCAACAATATAAAAGTAATTGAACCAAATAACTATAATTGAAACTAAAACAATCTATGTAAAAACAACTAAACACAACTTTAAACAAAAGATCACTAAATATAGTGTAATTTGTATTGGAAACTCCGAAACTCCAATCTAAATATCAAATATACAAGTGAAATATCTGACAGATTCATGATGTTTAAATGAAAATCAGGAATTTGATATTTATCGAAAACGGCTATCTATTGATACCTCTCCTGATACTGACATTTGATAAATGTTGCTCAAATACCGAGCAGTTAGTTGCTTTAGATATTTTATAATCTGCAATACAGTTTACGACGAAATTCATGTCTCAAAAGCCGTTAAGTGGTCAACAAATGGAACAACAAAATCACGCATCAAATCTCTCCATGAAAATATTTTTTTCTAGATAAAAAATAGTTTTAAATTTGCCAGCTTTTACAGGCCACACATAAAAAAAAATTGTAATTTAAACGACAATAATCCCTATTGCATGTATCAAGTCCTAAACAAACAACAAAACACGCTTTCAGAAAGGACATATGGCAGCGATTTCCAGAGTCACAGTTGAGATTCTGATTATGAAATTAGTATGACTTTTGAATACTTGTAAGAATTAAAAATGGAAAAATACTGAATAAGAAGAACAATTTTTTTCATCTTTATTTTATATATCGAGATGAATAAGACAGCAAGTGAATCTCATTAATCAATAAAGGCAACCAAAGAACGCATAATTTTCTGTTTTCTATTTCCGTCGGTGATCTAAAGATTTCAACACATTGTCTATACTATTCAATTAGTCCTCATAGATCTGAATTCAAATCAATATTATCATCAACAACTAGACATATTTTCTGCAACCAAACCAAATTTTTTTTAATTTCCTTTCGAATCAAAATGTAGATCTATCAAATTAAAGCTAGTAATCCATGCTAAAGAAGCAGAACAACAAAAACACATACAGAACTCAAAACAAGTGAAATTATACCGCTTCAGCAATGGAACTCCCGGCTTAATCGCACTCAATCAAACAAGAAAACGTAGAAGAAATTGAAATTCAATCGATCTAACACGCAATCATTCACAAGAAATGCAAGAAACACAAGAACTAACTAGATCCACAGACAAAAACCTCGTTAATCAAGCAAAAGTAAGCGAAATCGATATCAAATTTGACGAAACAAAAATTGTTTAATAGAAATCTAAAACTTTCAACCTCAAACTATTAAGTAATAACGAAACTGAAGTAACAATTAATAATACCTGTTAATGTTGAAACAGCGGATAAACGAAAGAAACCGCTCTTTAATTCGAAACTCCACGGAGAGACACAGATCTCTTCGAACCCTAGAAGAAGGGAGAAAACCAAACGAGTGACAGAGAAAACTTCGACGTTAAGGAAGGAAGGGAGAGAGAGTCAGAGATAGCAATAAAGAGGTATAAAAGACGTTCCCGCTTCTTTCAACTCTTTCACTCTACCATTTTAAAGGCGAGAGCGCTCAAACGGATATTCCCTCAAATCGAATATTAAAGTGGTTCCAGCTGGAAGGACACGTGGAGGAAACAGATTGGAGGCGTGGGGTCCGCACGGACAAAGACGGAATTCCTAGCGGTCATGCGGTTGAGTTGGGTTCATGCAATTTGGCGGGAGTGGATGAGACGGGGAGATAACGTCTCCGTGATGACGACATGTGTAAGTAAGTAAGTGTGTGTGGGGTGGTGGCAAGCTGTGAAGAGAGTGTGGATGATGGTGGTGGTGTGGCGTGGAAGCAACATCTCTGTTGTTGCATGCTGCCTAATATTCCTGCGGATAAAGGGTTACATTCCATGCACCAATTTTATTATTTTATTATTATTTTTCAAAATTCTATAATGTGTTAATTATACTAGGGGAGGAAGCGCATTACGTGCATACAAATAAGAAACTTGGTGGCAGTAATCGGTGAAATTGAGAGGGATGCGATTAATTGTGGGAGGAAGAAGGGGGGCGGCAGCGGTGGAGAAGATAATGAGAATTGAGAGGGAGGAAACGGGAATATGATGGAAAGTGGATATAATATGGGCAAGGGCTTTTTTGACATTTCAAAATATTGACAAGGAAAACCTACTTTGAATTTGCGTTATAAAGTAAGATGATTATATTGAAAATTTTGCAATTTTATAGCACACATCTAGGAATTTTATATTGAAAATTAATCAAATTGGAACATAACAATTAATTTAATAAAAAAAGTAAAAATAAATAAATATATATTACACTATACACATTGGGTAAAGTCATTCACCTTGCATACTTTAAATTTATTTTAAATAACAATTAAGGAGGGTGATGAATACGTTACTATTTTAACTTTGTAGCTTTTAAGTTTTAATCAAACACCTAGTTTAGCCCCATGAATTGGTCTAGAGAGTCGGGTCAGCGTTAGTGAGCCTCAATACTTTTCATCATCCTGAAAATTTTCATAATCCATCAACCGAACACAAATACACAACCAGAAAGCCTCCGTGGCGCTGTCTTTACCCTAGGGGCCTAATTCTCTAGAATTTTCGTTGGCCCCATTTATAATCAATTTATTTTCTTCTATGATTTGTTTGGCTTATAAAAGTCATTGTTCTTTTACTATAATTGTTTCATTTAATGAAAATATTAAAGTTTGATCTTTGGATGAGTCAAATAATGTTTTTTTTCAAAGTTTGACTCTGTTTATTTCAACTTGCCATTCTATTAACACTTATAAACAAAATATGCCATTGAAAGGAAAATAAATATGAAAGGTACATAATTTGGAAAAATAAAAGAAATAAAAAAGAGGGTTGTTAACTAAATTTAGCTTATATATTTCAACATCACGCTACATCACCTTGATTGCAAACCCCAATTTTCCCGTGTTTTCGTTTTCAAAGTTTGATCCTGTTTATTTCAACTTGCCATTCTATTAACACTTATAAACAAAAATATGCCATTGAAAGGAAAATAAATATGAAAAAAGTCTAAAAATAAATAAATAAATAAATAAATAAGAGAGACAAAAAGAGGGTTGTAACTAAAATGTGCTTATTCTTATTCCCTTTGTTCTAGAGAATAAGAATAGTAAAAAACTAAAGAAAGACAAAGAGAAACCATAAACTTTTACATATTTACATTCACATAAAGGAGAAAAAAAAATGGATGGATACCCAATTTGATCTTTTTTGCTTGTAGCCCCTAATTAAAGCATTGTTAAACTTGAGCGGACAATATACGATGAGTTGGAAAGGAAAAAACTCCTAATGAAGATGCGTAAAGAACCAATATGCGCGATTCCATGTACCATTGGTTCGAATAATCCTTAGGTTAGAATTGATGAAAATTTAATTCTCATTTGTTTCAATAGGTTTTGTAGGTTGAGCTTTGAAGCCAGTGCCCTTCCCTACGTATATATATATTTTTTTATCCATTAACCATCTCACCTCATATGCCGGTGGCAGGGTTTGAATCCTGAACATGTGATTTCATTCGCTGTATCAAATTTTATGGACTTGAATGATTGCAACTACATGTGATTTCTTCTACGTAACATGTTGGTCTTTGTTGAATAGATAGATGATCCTTGTCCTCTCCTCAAGTATTTTGTGGTGTAAAATCCTTGTATCTTTTTTTTGAAAAATCCTTGTATTTAGTCAGGGGTGTGTTTGGTGGTAAGAAAAATAATTTTGAAAAAAAAAAAAAAAAACTTTTATAAAAAGTGTTTGTTAATTATATATAACAAAAAGAGCGACAAAACGCGCGCTTCTGCTATAAAAAGGTTGCTAAACCGATTATTTACATGGCATTATGTATATCATCGACAGCTGATAAGCTTGTTACGAATACCTGTTAGGTCATTATTATTGAAAACCATATTTTCAAGAGAATATCATTTAGGTGTTTTGGTACAATTTCGGATTCAATGTCCCAAGAAAACATTTGACAGTTCTTTCGAAGCAAACACATCCTAAGAGATATTAAGCATATAGATACAAGGACCATTTTCGCGAAAAAAAAAAAAAAAAAATTATTATCTTTTAGGTAATGTATATAAGCTGGCCGGGGATTTACTTGTCCCTATCATTTATATCTTTATTATCTTTTAGGTAGTGTATATATAAGCTGGTCGGCGATTTACTTGTCACTATCATCTTAACCACCCATGTCGTAACATTAAAGCTATATTGGCTTTACAAGACTGAGATGTTTATTTACGCAAGAAGAAGACTGAAAACATCACTATGTGCACATCAGAATGTTGCATCATTTAATCATAACCTACGCATATTCAGTTTATGTTATAAAATGTAACAGCAATTTCATATCAAGTAAAGCTTTCTGTTTTCTTGCAATATGAGAACATTAGGTATAAAAGAAAATCAACTCACATAAGTAATAGATTTTATTATTTTTTAGAAATATCGCGCATATAAGTAGCACATCTCCTTCTTTTACTTAGGTAATGTGAGATTATAATTTCATTTTTTTTTTATTATTATTAAATTTGGGATGTTTACCCATTTTATTCAAATAAAAATTCACGCCCGAAGGCTACATGACTGACTCAATAGGGTGAATCAAAAAAGCCGAAACAAAACCTCACAAAAGATAGGATGCACCAATACAAGCCTAGACAAAATCCGTCTATGTACCTTCTGTTTTCTATCCTAGTTCTATTGGATTTTCGGGGACAAATACTAATATATTTGGTGTGGCGCCTCTTATTCATCTTTCCGTCTGACATAGCCCCTAAATCCAATTCAATGTTCGCTACCTGTGGATCAAGCTCAGATTCTGAGTTGACGTCATCACTGTCCTCACTAGAAATCTCGAGTGTACTGAGGTCAAATATCGGCGGTCGAAGTAGCCTATTTGCTTTGAACGAAGATATAGCCTGAGTCAAGGTGTCTCCGATTCTTTTATAATACGGTGAAGTTTTGATAGCATATTTGTCAAAATGTCTCTTTAACCTGAGCAGAAACTGCAAATCATCATCCGAGAATTCCTGCACTTGCTGACCCTGTGTAGCATCCCCTAGCTCTGTGCTAGTAGCACCGAAAAATGTGTTGCAGGGCGCTGGCTGAGGCGAAGCCACGACCCCTGTCTTGGTGCAGGGCGCAGGCTGAGGCGAGGCCACTTCCGCTGTCTTGGTGCAGGGCGCTGGCTGAGGCGAGACTCTGTTCTCTGGTGTGGTGCATGGCGTGGCATTGTCGCAGGCCACGTCCACTGCCTTGGTGCAGGGCGTTGGCTTGGGCGAGGCCATGGCCTCTGGCTTGAGGCAGATCGCTGGCCTCTGGCTTGATTATAATTTCATTTGGTAGCATGCCAACCTTAGAGCCTATCCATACAAATGTGTTACAAATTCGACTTGTGGTAATAAACATCTCAATGCAGCATGATTGAAGCAATCCTCTAGCTAAAGGATCACCCGCGACCATTTGGCAAAATTCTATAATTTCTTTTGTTTTTTTTTTTAGACAGTGAGTTGCAGACATGGCCGCAGATACGGCCACACATTAGCTTTAGTACCTAAACATGTTCTGCATCTAATGATTGGTCATTTGTAACTATATGATTTGATTATTAATTGATTATATGAATATTTGCTCAACCTTTTGGTATGCGACTTTAGTCACCATTCGTAAGAAACACTTAAAAAGATCCTTACCATATTTGAAAGATTTCTTCAAGATTTTCACTATTATATATAACGAGTAAGTCTGGTCAGTCAGGTTTGTTAGCCATTTTAGTCAAATTTTGACATTTTTTTAACACTTTTTATTCATTTTATTTAAAACACAACCACAAATACCATAGGGGTAAAAGTGTAAAAAAGCCAAAACCTAGCAAAAAATGGCTAACAAATCTGGCTAGCTAAAATTGTTGATGAATAAGTCTAGGCAGCCAGGGCAACCAACCATTTTTTTGTCAGAATTTGGCTTTTTTACATTTTTACCCATTCTCTTTAAAATATATTCACAAACATCAATTATAGACGGGATATAAGTGTAAAGATCCCCAACCCTGTAAAAAAAAATGGTTGGTAGCTCTGCCTCTAGAATTGGGGATTGTTGATATATAATTGATGAACAATTCTTAAGAGTCAGGCCTCTAGCGGCAGATCAACGCCAGGTGTCACAGGCTTTCTTTTCACAAGTACTTCCTGTGCGGCACTAGCAAACTTTGCCCCGACTTATCAAAAAAAGTTAGTCAGCCTTGCCCACAAAAGACTTACTTAGACTTTGGAAAACTAAGCAAGCTAAGAACATACAAGAGAACTATAACTTGTATTGTTTGAATTCTCTGATGTGATTACAACAAATGAGGCCTTAGCCTATTTATACAATTTCACCTCCTCAATGGACGGTGGTGATCAATTTGATCTAACGGTCTCCAATGAACTTCTACACACTTCCTTAGAAAATATCTAAGGACTAGAATCCTATGAAATTTTATGGGAGGTTCTAGAGAACTCTCTCTAGAACAATGTGAAATAATCTACATTATTTACACTTGCCAACCTCACTTGGCTAGGCAAGAAGATAGTTGTGACACAAGAAAGCCTAAAAACATGATGAAAATGAAAAATATAGATGAAGATAAATAACAAAATAAGAAAAAGAAAAACATATGAAGAATAAATGAAAAACAAAAGAACAAATGAATGACAGATGAAGAATAAACGTATGAGAATCTTTAGGATAATGGAGGATATTGAAGCTCCCTGATGCTAAGGGTTTGACTCTTAAGAATTATTGATAACTAAGACTAACTTACAACACCTGTTTAAGAATATTGTTTACACAATTTAGTTAGATTTGTATAAGGAACGTGTTATTGAAAAATAGCCCTGAATAATAATAATATAACAAGAAAGTCTAAGATTCTGAACACGCGATTTTTATCTCCATAACCATTGATTGAATTTTCCTCTCCCAGCAAGCCAATTCTTGATATTATATTTCTATATGAAACAAACACCAGTTCTTTCAAGATGGAGCGCACTTGTCGGAGGCTAGGATATAGATCTTCTGCCTACTACTAGTCAATCTAGTGGTGGGTGGTGGTTTTGCTTTATACCGGAAAGAAGTGGGCAATATGTGTTTTGACAATTGATATGTTTGGCCCAATTCTTGCAAATATCGCTTTTAAAATTGCAGAGAGAGTGCTTAATAGCGTGATGACCGAATGTTTTGCAGTGAAAGCTGATTTGCTTTGATTCGGGTACATCACACATCATTAGGAAAAAAAGAAGAAAAAAAAGGTTTTTTGCTCGGTGACTCAAGTACTCTTAATCAAATCTTGAACGAAGCACATAATTGAGGTACTGATTCCACTGAATTGGTTTGGAGACCATTCCTAGGCAATGTTGTTGGACTTTTGGATTGTTGCAAAGGTTGGATATTTAAATATAATAGTAGAGACCTAAATATAGAAGCTCTTGAACTCGCCCAAGCAGGTGCGATGCAATATTGTATTTGTTCAAAAAAAAAAAAAAAAAAAACAAAAACAAAAACCATCTATTGAATTTATAGTTCATACACTACAAAGAAGAAAAAAATTACTGGATACATATCCATTAATCTATTCCACCATTATTTCTTTTCCATTATAATTTCCATCTATTTTCACATTTGTTACACCCCATCCTTTTTCCTTCCTATAACTAGTTGCGTTTCTGAACCCCTCGATGTCCTTCATATTTTGTCAATCCTTGCCATTTGTATTTCAAAGGAGGAAGATGGAAGTTAGTGAGGTGATCTATTAGAAATCTCAATAGGAAAGACTACGTTACACTACCATTAGGTTTTTTTTTGGTTTTTTGTTTTTTTTTGTTCACGCCATCAATAAATATGCATAACAGATAAATTCAAACTAAAAACAAAAAAAATGCAAAATAGGGTAACTTTCGACCAATTTAAACCCTCGATTAAGATTGATTATCAAGTTCATCAAAACACGAAAGTTGTAGTATTATGAGTTATCTAATAAACACAACTTGAATCACTTGAAAATGTTTTGAAATGAGCAAGTTATGATCATTTTACTAAAGTCGCACAATCTGTCATAAATTTTTTTTGTTCGCAGAGTGCATTGCAAGATATCTAAGATACTGATGCAGGAGGATCCGAGTCAAATGATGTTGAGCTGTCAGATAGCACGTGATTAGCACTAAGATATCTCAAATTAGCAGATCAGCGCAAGAATGACAGGAAATCATAGTTCTATTTCAAATTTCGCAATTTAGGGTGCATTTTAGTATTTTGGCCATAACTTTGTCTACGAGTATTAGAATCGCGCAAACGACCTTACTTCGGAAAGCTCTTTTCAACGTGCACGTCGTGGTCAACATGCTATGCTCGTTGCACATATTTTCGAGGCCAAAATCCACTGTTTCCCTTTTTGAATCCACAAATTTAGTAATTTATTTTACTTTATAATAATATTTCAATTATTGTTTAGGAAGTGATTCTGAACCCAATTTGGGTCAGATTTCTGGCAGTATATCTCTTTTATTACGTATTTTGTTTTAGCATGATTATTGGGGTGTTGCCATTTTTGGTAAAATTTCAATATTGATGAGTTTTAGCTATAAAGCCCGGCTTGTGGGCTAATTTTAGAGATACATTTAATTTGAGTAATTTGATTAAACATTATAGCTAATTCTCTGTGTTTTGGGCTATCATCTTATGTTCTTCCTTGTCAATTATATGTTGCTATTAGCTTGCAGAATAATCATTATTCTCCCGGCGTCAGATACCCCGCATTGTACAATGCGAACAGAATAAAAAAAATTATGTTCGCATTGTGCAATGCGGGGTATACCAGATATCCCGCAGTGCACTTTATGAACATAAATTTTTTTGGACGGATTGCGCAACGTAAAATGACCATAACTTGATCATTTAAAAACATTTTCAAGTGATTCAAGTTGTGTTTATTAGCTAACTTAGAGTACTACAATTTTTGTGTTTTGATCAACTTGAGAATCGGTATCGATCGAGTACATAAGTTCGTCGAAAATCAGGAACACTATCCCGTTTTCATTTTTCGCACAAATTTGCGCGACTTTAGTAAAATGACCATAACTTGCTCATTTCAAAATATTTTAAGTGATTCAAGTTGTGTTTATTAGATAACTAAGAGTACTTCAATATTTATGTTTTGATGAGGTTGAGAATCAGTCTCAATTGAGAGTTTAAATTAGTCGAAAGTTATCCTGTTTTGTATTTTTTTCGTTTTGAGTTTCTCTGTTATGTTAAGTTATGCATATTTATTGAGTTTGGATTTAAGGGTTTCGACTTTGAGAGCTTTCAAGAGAGAGGAAGGAGATTTGCAAGAGATTTGAGTGTGAGGAGAGATTTGCAATGAGTGCTTCTAGGGAGCCTGAGTCTGCTGCCTGGGTGACATTTTTACACTTTTGCCCCTGCATTTTTAATTACTCTTTAAATATAACAACAACAAAGGAGGGGCAAAATTATCATTTTGCCCCCAGGCTCCATAGAATTATACATTTGCAAGAGATTTCGAATGGGGGAGGGAGGACCATTGTCGATTTGAATGGTGAGGGAAAAAAATGGATGATTTTTGTTTATATAGGTGGTGTGAGAAAGAAAGTAGGTGGTGTGAGAGAGAGAAAATGGTGGTGTGGTGTAGTCGCCGCCATCTCAATATCCTTTTTGTAGGTCTGCAGGTGCAAGTCCAACGGATAAAGTGGTTGGAAGGTTTTCTTGTGTCCAAATCCATATTTGGTCACCATGTTGCTCATGATTAACCTCACGTCCTAACCAAGGATTGTGATTTCGTTTTTCGAGTTAATTTCGGACCTTGATTTTAAGAAATATTTTGTCCAGAAAAAACATAAAAAATTTCGATATTGATTTCAAGTTTAATAATATAAATTATGTATTTTAATCTCTTAAATACTACATAAAAAAGTCTCACACGATTCGTAGTGTTATACAAACTGAATATTACATAAGAATCAATCACATATCAAACTTTTGATACTAAAATAATATTATAATATGTTAAAATATATAAAGATTAAAATATTTTTTTTCTCATAAAAATTTCGACATATTTCGAATTTCGAAAGAGATTTCGGTAACTTCAAAATAAAAAAAATATTCGATAAAATTTCAACATATTTCAAGAAATCACGTTCCTAAGTGATAAGCTTGGCCGCATCCTTAATTAGTCAGGTTAATTATAAATTTTTCTTTGCCTATGAGTTACTCTAACTGATCCCTAGCTAGGCTTGGCCATTGGATTCACTCAAAACATTTTTTTGTTGACTAACCTGAATGCATCCTGGGTCTGCTGTTTTGACCTGTATGTCAATGTCTCAACCAAACTTCTTACTTTACGTCAATTTGGCGTGAGTGAGTTCAAACGTTGCATCCCTAATTGCTAGTTTATATGATCAAAAGTTGATTCCCCTGTTAAAACATCTCCAAGATCCAACAATTCCATGTATAACTTGACACTGTCTTCAAGTTGAGTGAGGCTAGGAAATTAGGTTTTGCAATAGGAATGATGTGGCATTGTCAAATAATGTTTTTTACAACCTTAAAATACGCATAAACCTTTTAAAATTTTTATTATTATTTCAAAATCATGCTACATCACCCTGATTATAAAAACCGAATTTCCTAACATATTTACTTCAAGTTATACATTTTAGAACTCTAAACCATACAATGAGCTCCCGCAACAAAATAGTGTATAGAAGAAACATACCAGACGAGCTAAATTAGGCCCAAAAGCCTTTAGATCAGCCACGATCTCAATAACAATGAAATGTTCCAAAGGCCTTAGAGAGAATGAATGATTAATCAGTAGCAAAATGTATTAAACACCACCATTTTGCTATTCATTCGTTGCCGTTGAATATGCTCGAGAGTGTTTCACTCCTTGCCCGTTTGATATGACCATGATGTGTGTCTCGAGGTAATTGGCCAATATCGAAGATCTAGTCAACCCATTACAAATTATATTGTATCACGAAGAAGATGTTTGTTTTTTGTTTGAATATACTCAGAAGTTTTAATAAGAAGTGAGATACTTTAAAAATAGCGATTATTTTTAGTTCTGATTAAAAGTTGGACTTTCGATTGAAGTAAGAATCATGGTGGGTGTTGATCACTTAACACTGAATATTTAGTGAAAATTTATTTCAATAATAACCTCATAATAAATTCGTAATGATTATTGCCTCTTTTCTACCAACCATCCCCTATTTTCTCCACCTCATCTTTATTATGCGAGCAGTACCGCCACCGTCGCCATCACCCTCTTCATATTCCTATTTCTCTTTCACTATCTCTTCATAAGGTGATTCATGGTATTGGTGGGAAAATATCTCAATAGTATTTGAAAGAGTGAAAACATGTGGAGAATGAATTTAATGTTGGTAGTTTGTGATGAGTTGTAAAAGACTAAAAGTTATGTTGGCGGGCAAAAATGTAAAAAAAAATTGCAGTCAACACCTAAAAATAAATAACCTTTTAATTACAACTCGTTCAGAAGGTAAACAAAATGTGATTTAGAAGTCGTTCACTTGAAGGAAAAAAAAAAAAAACTCCACCTCAAGAAGAAGTTAATGGGAGTTGGGATACCTACCAAACAGGCCGGAGTATAATAATCTTACTATAATATTGATTTCATTATAAACTATATATATGTATATTCATTCATAGTTGGACCTTGCTATAATCATTCATTCATAGTTGTCGCTTACACTGCAAGCAGTCTAAAGTAGTACATCATTGGACCTTGCTGTTTCACAATACCATCCACCGTCCCTCCCTCTCTCCTACACTGATCCCTTAGTGATACTGACCCGTGACTTAATGATATCATTCGTCAATGCTCAATCACGAAGCCTTCACACCTTTGGCAGTGACCATTTGACGTGAAGACAATCAAAGAAGAAGAAGACGTACACAAGAAACTACTAAGGTTGATTTATTCCTTTCTTTGAATCACTCTATTGTGCACTGGGTCGTGAAACGCGCTACAAAGGAACGCGTTGTTGTTGACAGTTTACACTATTGGGCCGGACACTCTCTTCACTGTGTTGGTAAAAAAAGCCCATTTTGAAATCTCTCTCTCCCCTTCTCTTCTATCTCTCTTGCTTTCTCTCACTATCAGATCCCTTTCTTTCTTTCTGGTATTTCGCCTTTATATGCTCTAATCTCTGGTTTTTGTAGGTTTTTTTTTTTTTTTTGAAATTTTTGTTGATTCGTTTTCATTGATACAGACACGGATTGAATCGTTTAGGGTTTCATCTTCTCGATCGTCTTATTCATCTATTGTTATTGATGGCTGCTCCACCTGCAAGGGCGCGCGCTGATTATGATTACCTTATAAAGCTTCTCCTAATTGGTGACAGCGGTAATTTCTTGCTTTGTATAGTTCCAATTTATTCACTATTATGTGTTGATCTGTATAGCGTTGACAAATTCGATCATTTAGGCCGGCATCTTTTGATCTCGTTCGACAATCTGAAATTTTGATTGTTGATCATTTGCGTGTTATGAAGCATATCGTGGATTTAAAGGTCGGTTTCGATGATTTGGTTAGAATTGGGCGATTAATGATGTTTGATTTGGAGAGATCTGAATATTAGGAGGGATGTTAGGGCACATTATGACATTATATTCGTAGTTTGATTTAAATAATTATACAATTTTCTGGTTCCCAGAAATTTTATTTTACTGTATGATAATATTAAATAGTTGATGATGATATATAGAAGTGCAATGTACAATATATAGTATTGTGAGTGTTGATATGCTAAACATTTGTTGGTATACACTTGGTAGTAGTTTGTTTGAATGGTCGTCCACATTTAAGCTGAACATTTCGCGTGTATCGTGATGTATGGATTGATTTTTCTGCCATGTTTAGGTCCTACATTCCTAAAGCCAATAAACCAGGAGCAACTTGCGACTTGATCATGTCACACACCTTAGAGTGCCACTTGTAGATATGAAATTTCCCTGAACCACACCAACACCAACACCATGCATTTTAAAAAAAAATCTTCATTATAATCTTATTAAAGGCTCATTTCATGGAATCAGTGGATTGTACCAAGTTCAAATGAAGTGAATTTCTGAATCAAATGGCACAATCCAGAGAGAGTAATGACAGTACATTTTATCATGATTATGTATTTATTATTATGCTCAATCAGTGATCTTGAAAAAATTGACATTCAAGGGAACATTGTGAATGATGCTGAGATTGTCAATAATCATAGTCTTCAGTATTTATTCAATCGTCATATTTGGACCATATGAATGCAGAGTAAAGTAAATGTGTATGTAGTTAGTAAGGAGCTCAGATAAAGGAGTTTTGCATCGTCGATTTGAAAAAGATCTGAGCTCTAATGGTTACCCTGGCATTTTTAGGGTTGTATGGTAGGTGGTGGCTAGAGGGTTTCAAAGCAATTCCTTTCGCCAATCATGAATTGGATACAATCTTCACTTATTTATTTCGGCAATTCTAAAACTCACAGCTTGTAACATGTGATTTTAGGTTTATCAAACTTATTGAGGGTATCTACAAGATTACAGGCAAATTCAGCTTTTGTCCTGGAATGAATTGGTGGGAGGTTTTTGGATAGAGCCATGGAGGTGACTGGAGCTCAGGCAATGAAGTCATGAGGCAGTATCACAAGGGTGACTTAGGAGAGTTCATAGCAAACTATCAATGAGTCTATTGGCAAAAGAGTATACGGTTCTTGAATTTTGCTGAGAAAGCAGGAGTGCAGCTAGAAGGGAAAGGGGAAGCAACCACCTTCAATTTCATTGAGGGAAAGAAATTAGTTTGAGGTTTTTGATATCTGGTTTAAAATTATTTTTTTCTTTGGGCTCAAGCTCAGGCACAAGGGAAGAAGATGGTTTGTTCTGATAGTGGGGCTGATCACGATGGATGTGGTTGGCAGTGTTGGGAAATAGATAGGTGCTGCAGTGGTGGTATTTCTCGAGGGATCAGAGCCTGGAAAATATGGCATGATGTTGATTAGGTGTTCTTGGGTGATGAAAGCCAATGTCATAACATAGGCATCACTTCCATGTTAACATTCCTACTTGAGCAGTAGTGTGTAGGTGATGGAGAATTGCATGCTTTGATACCATTGTACAAAAACTAAAATTCTAAATGCATATAATATAGATGAGGGAAACTGATCTAACCTGATTCTTTTCCAGTGAACATTATTTATCCTGATTCAATTTAATATTTAGGATACAGATTAATAAATACTGGAAGTCTGTATCCTAAATATGCCTCTGATCTTAATTGGCTATATCCTAATTCATAGGCATATTATTCTTCATCTGTTAGTAGAAGTTCTGCAAGGCTGCAATTGGTTGTCATCTTGAATCTTCTTGGGTTCTAATGTAACTTTCAATATCCATAAGCATGTTGAGCAACCACTTTCTCCTATATTGCCTTCATGAATATGTCCGCAAATATCCATTTTGACTTGCCAGGATTCAGAAATAACACGCTACCCGAGTAAAACACAGGAGTAGGCCAATCATAATACTTGGTTATTTTCATTATTGAGTTGTTGGTTATTTGATTTAATTAATTAAGTATTATTAATTTTTTTTTTTTTACATGTTATCTGATTTTGCAGGTGTGGGTAAGAGTTGCCTTCTTTTACGATTTTCGGATGGGTCTTTCACTACCAGTTTTATCACTACTATTGGGTGTGTGTGCTTTAGACTTCACATTCTATGCAAAGAAAAAATAACTTATAAATTCCTCCGTATTGAATGAGTTCTCATTGAGCTTACATGTGACATTCTTCTTTATAGTATTGATTTTAAGATAAGAACGATTGAGCTTGATAGCAAGCGGATCAAGCTGCAAATCTGGGATACCGCTGGTCAGGAACGGTTCCGAACAATCACAACAGGTAATAAAGGATAGACACATTATTGGGTCTTTCAATTCAATGTATGATGACTGTTTGCTTTAGAATACCATGCTAAAAGCGTTCTTCCCCTCGAATTGGCTATAAGAGTCACAAATGAAGGTGGAAAGGGCCTTTGACCTGTGCTATTTTCCCAACCTCCATGTGTATGACCTTAAGTTGATGTTCCAAACCATATTCATCTCATATGTATGTAGGCTGTAGCTGTTTAACAACATAGTCAACAATAGGGATAAACATTGGATTATCTAATCGGTTCTTTTGAGTCTATGATTTTTATGTTTATGTCCATCAATTGATCTTAGGCTATCATTCCACAGGCCATTAAACTAGCAGGGTTAGGTTCTGCCATCATTTTATAATTATTTCTCTCAGCAATCATTTATGTGTTGTTACATGGTTCAGAAGTTTAACTGAGAAATTATTTCTCCTATGCAGCTTATTATCGAGGAGCCATGGGTATTTTGCTGGTGTATGATGTTACCGACGAGTCATCATTTAACAGTATGTGCTGCACCTTAACTTTTACTATTTGTTATATTGTGTGAATATCTGATTTTCTATTAAGAATTCATGGTGCTCAAGTGCCATTACTTGAAAGAGAATCAGTTATCCATTCAGCTTAGTTTTGATTATTGTGAATTAAAATCTTATTCTTATCCAAATAACAATTGGTCTGTATCCTGATTCAACTGATTCCCTGTCACATCTTTATGAGGTTGAATGAATCCAACCTGATAGGACAAATAAATTATTTTAAGGGTTAGGATCAATGGACAGATTTGTTGACATTCAATCTTACAACAATTTTGGTTAGTTCGGTTGAATAAAAGATTTGATATTTATGGTGAGGATGCTCTCCTCATCATATGGATCTTGCCAATTATAAATTGGTCAATTATGAGATCCCTGACCCTCTCAAATGTGGTTCAAATTTGATAGTAAAATGTAAAAGGTCTTAATCCTGTTAGAGTTGCAAGAAATTTTGGGTTATGGTCTTCTCAAGATGGAGGTTATTCCCACAAATATAGCACATCATCTTAATCCATATATTTTGGCCATCTTTTGTTTTTGAGATTCTTTGTTTGTCAAGAAAATTGTGTAGAACTATGAACTCAGTAATATTCTCCGATCCCGAACTTGGAATGGACTCTAGGTCAACCAATCTTATCTTTTTGCAATGCAATTGGTGAATGGAGTATATCATTTTTTCAATGCAGCCTTATTCTATGTTTCAAATCACTCATGTTTCTCTCATATTAACACAGACATTAGGAACTGGATCCGCAACATTGAACAACACGCTTCGGATAATGTCAACAAGATATTGGTGGGGAACAAGGCTGACATGGATGAAAGCAAAAGGGTGATTTTCGTCTCCGATTCTCCTTTTGGGCAGTTTCTTCTTACTTGCATGATTAGTTGTGACACTGCATGAATGGTTATGGAAAATGAGTCTGATAGGAAATGTTGATACCGTGATCCTCAAACTCTAAGGCATAAACGCCATGAGCTCCTAACTCTGCCTTTTCTGTTATGCCTTTTGGAATATTATATTGCCCCCATCACATTCAGTGTGTAATTTGAATGAAATCTCCTTTTCCAGGCTGTGCCTACTTCCAAGGGTCAAGCACTTGCTGATGAGTATGGTATCAAGTTCTTTGAGACTGTAAGAATTCCGCTTTGTGCCTTATGTTTTCACTTTTAGAAGTTATTGTTCTTGTCTAATATATACTGAAAGCAATTTGTACTGCAGAGCGCAAAGACAAACTTAAATGTGGAGCAGGTTTTCTTCTCGATAGCAAGGGATATAAAGCAAAGGCTTGCTGAAACCGACTCGAGGGCTGAGGTAAGATGCTTTTTTTATTGGTAATAACTTAGGTCTATTCAGTGGATTGCTGAGAAGTGTTTTAGACTGTTAATTTCTTTCCTCTGTCCTCCCATCAAGTAATATGACGATTTGTATGGTTGCAGCCTCAGACAATCAGGATTAATCAGCCAGATCAGGCAGCTGCAGGTGGGCAAGCTCCACAAAAGTCGTCATGCTGTGGTTAAAGAGATTGGTGACAACTAGAGAACAATGTACTGGAGGTGGGAGAGTCTTGTTGGGGATTACTAATTGTGATGTTGGTCTGGTGGCGGGCGTTTTCTTGTCCCTTCTTTTCTTTTTCATTCTTTGCAGTTACCACTTGTTTGTGTGAAATGTAGTTTGTCACTTATTTGATAAATTTTTACGTAACATATACTTTCTTTCCCCCGTGAGATTACAAACTTCACAACTATTACTTTGATCAGAAAGGAAAACATTTGCTCTGTTCTTATGTAGAAAGAGAAATAGAAAGGGCAACTTCTTGTTCCATGTCTATATTTGATTAACTGATTAGTGAAATGCAGCGTAAGTATTCAAAGGGGGACTTCGTATCTTGTTATCCTGCATAGTTTTATCTTGGCCCCTCTCATACAAAAGACATCCATAAATCAAAGGGCAAAACAGATGCACTAGGAACAAGACCTTTCAGCTCATTAGGCATCTGTATTTTTCTTGTTTTCTTCCATCTCTTCATCAGTATCTTCCTCTAATGCTTCCTTGCGATTGTGTATAATTTTCATGTTCATACTATTTACTTGAGCATGGGTGTTGAAAACTATAATCATAATGTTTGACAAAGCACTACTTGAAAGGACCAATCTTTGGTTTTAAAAAAATCTCCCTTGTAGATGTGCTAAATTGTTTTCAATATGCACAAATCCAGGAATATTCCCTTCATCACATGGTCGCCGAAGAGTTCTACTGTAAAGACTACAGCTCATTTTGTTTACGGAGAAGATAGAGTTAATTTGAAGGAAGCGTTGAACGTAGCCGCAGAGCCCAAAGGAGAGAACATAATGGGAGCAGTGAGACATCAGGCATTGATGCTAAGAAAAGTTAATAGATAAGGTATATAGCTCTTCAACATTTGTTTGCTCATACACACTTGTTCTTGTATTATGCAACCATTTAACAAACCATATAGAAAAACCATTTTCTCATAAAATGAAAGCTTTTAAACAGAAGAGAAAGACAGACACCATAAACATCAACACTGTGTAGAACATAAAAAAGAAACATTAACACAACGATTCTCCAAGCATGACCATAAAACACAACCCTAAACCACGCGAAAACATCTGAAAACACAAACCATAATTGCCCTAAACCTTAGGGGCCTTAATGGGACCTTGAACAGAACCTGTGGGCGAACTTGCCAACTCCCCACCACAGTATCCTTTGAGTATGTCAGCTTCTTCATCAGTGAAACCAAGTGAAGTAAGCATAGTAGGCCAGCATTGGAAAGTGATGACTCGAATTGCTTTACAGCAATCTTGTCCTAAATACATTTCATTTTCGAGAAAGTAGAGAACAATCTCGTTTGTGCATTTTTTCAGTTCTAATAGTGCATTCCAACAGTCTGCCATTCCTCCTCCTCCTCCTTCACCATAAAGCCGCGCCTCAAGATTGTAGCCTGGATTGATCGATGCCTCAGTGGAGTTGGTACTAGTTCCAACAAGCAAAGAGAACACAAAAAGGAGAGCTAAGTTCTTGAGAGCCATGGATGCTAAGAGAGTTGAGATTGTTTAGAGAATCAGAGAAGTGTTTGTGTGGTGAAGATGATTAGAAAGATTGCTTTATATAGGATGTAGGAGAGTGAAGAGGATGTGCATGTGAAGGTCAAGAGCTGTACGTTATTTGGTGGTTATGGGGAGATGAGGAGACTACAATGCAATTGAGTCGAAGTAGTGAACCATATAGAAATGTAGTTAGGTAGCTAATCAGCTTATGTAATATACCACCCCAAATACCGCTGACAGGGTTTGAACCTGGACCTGTGATACCATTCACCACAAGCCTACCAGTAGAGCTAATAGGCCATTGGCTGGATGTAGGTTTGTTTAATAGTTAAATTGATTTTCTTTTTAGTGAATGATGTCGATTCTCGAGGGGTACGAAGTTGGCTAAGTAAATAGGTTTAAGGTGTATAAGATCTGAAACTTTTCAAATATATAACAACCCATGGAGACAATGAGTTTGTGCTATAATTGTGCTTAAACTGATCTGAAAATTGTAGGGTCTGTTCAGATGTTCAGATCAATTTTTTTGCACAAGATTTGTAATGGATGAATACTACAGGCAGTCATCTACATTTCATTGTCATAATCCAAAGGGAATTTAATTCAGTTTGAAACCAATATCATGTATTACGAGCATCCTGATTTTTTTTTTTTAATTTGTTGGAAAAATAAAGAAGTACCTCACCACCGTCACTTTGCGCAAATACGGAAAATCAAGTTTCTATTTTACAGATTATATCAAGTACAGTTTGCTAATTAATCTGTTTTCAGAAACTTGAGTTCCATGGAATTGGATTCCATGTAACCAAACACATCCTTAATTAATGTAAATCAACGGATGCTCTTCAACCAATCACTAAACCTAAACCTGTAATGGTAGATTTATTTTAAATGTGAAAAAAAACCTTTAAATAAATCGAAAATACTAGGAAACCAGGTTTGTTCAATTAGGATAACGTGGCATGAACTTGAAAGAATGATGAAATTGTGAAAGTGTTTTTATGTGCATCTTGAGGTTGTAAAAATCTCCTCTGATGCCACATCATCTAGATTATAGAATTTGATTGCAAAACCTGATTTCCTAACCTCACTCTAAATAAATAAATAAATATAAACAAAAAAAAATATTATGCCCTTGGATCATCACCATCTTGAAACATGAAAACCAATATTATTTCATTAATCAACAAATAAAAAGATCAATTGGTACTTAGTTTTCCCTAATAGTTCCGTAAAGAATATGAAATAACAATTATGTACGTTAAAAATAAACCTAGAAAAAAAAAACAAATTCAGTCTTTGTACCTTTTGTTTTCTTTCCTAGTTCTATTGGATTTTCGGGGACAAAAGCTGGTATCTTTGGTGTGGCGCCTCTTATTCATCTTTCCGTCTGACATAGCCCCTAAATCCAAATCACTATTCGCTGCCTGTGGGCCAAGCTCAGATTCTGAGTTGACTTCATCACTATCCTCACTAGTACTGTTGAGTGAATCGATATTCAATTTCTGCAGGCGAAGTATCCTATTTTCTTTGAACAAAGATATAGCCTCATTAAAGTTGTCTCCGATTCTTTTATAATCCGGGGAAGTTTTGATAGCGTATTTGTCAAAATGTCTCTTTAACCTGAGCAAAGACTGAAACTCATCATCCGAGGGATCCTGCACTTGCTGACCCTGCATAGCATCCCCTAGCTCTGTGCTAGTAGCACCGAGGTGCCCCCCCAGTTGAGTAACGGAAGCCAATTGTGCCGACTGAATTCCAACATCACCGGGTTCAATATGATGAGGTTGTCTGAAGACCCGCCCTTCCAGCTCATTCCCGGCTGCCACGGGTACTGACAAGTGTCCAATGGTCGCGGGTTGTGGTCGCCTAGCATGTTCTGCTGTCAACTGTCCCAGCACTGTCGGCTGCGCCTTTTCAGCCCATGCTTCCTGTGTAAATACAGTCAGCCTGGTCTGCTGCGTACTAGAATCTGATCGAGGAGAAACCACGCCAATTACGGGAGAGAAATCTCTGAGAGAATCAAGTGCTGCCTGGGGTAACACGTCCCCTGTTTTGGGACAGTGATCTGGCTGGGGCGAAACTTCCCCTGTTTTGATGCAGGGCCCAAGCTGAGATGAATCTGGATGAGGCGAGACGATGTCCCCTGCTTTGATGCAGGGCACAGGCTGGGGCGAAACTAGATCTGGCTGGGGCAATCCTGAATCAGCATGCCCAACTTGACCCTCGCCGTTTGAGTCACTCGTCGCACCTTGCAACGCTGCCGCATGATTATGTTGAATTTTAATGTTTTTGGTCGTGTCGTCGAAACAACCATTCTTCGCCCCTGAATTGACATCATCCTGTTGTTGTAACGGCTGTGCCTGATTGCCAATAACATTTGCAATCTCCGAAAATGTATACCCCGCCTCCAGAAGGCATTCCTCAGTGGATTCTTGCCTAGCCACGGCACGGTCATGAGCCATGTTCTTACCCACCAGATGCTCCGCTGAAGCGTCCTCATCTTCCTCGATATTTTCTGTAAGGGTCTCAAATTTGTTTGACATCTCCACCTTTACCGGTTCGTTGTTCAATAAGTTCGCCTTACTCATGGCCTCATTGATCTCCTCTCCTTTATCATTTTTAGCACCACTCGTGCCCATATCAGATTTTGCACCTTTGTTTTTATGAGCTATTGGAACATACTGTTGCTTTATAACCTTGGTCTCCACCTTATGGTTCTCATGTTTCGCTTCTTGTCCACCGTGGGATGTTTTCACATGTCCCTTAAGACCTAGCTTTTTTCTGCAAAATTCTTCATGATGTCCTAGCAAAGAACAATAGTCACAGTATTTGAAACCCGGGTATTCAATTTTCTGCCAGAAACTCCTATTATTAGACCTATCAATCCAAATCCTATTCGGTAACTTTTCTGCCAACGTCATCTCCACGCAAACACGTGCAGAACCCGGACGTGATAAACAACGGGTATGGTCATCCATACGCAAGAAACCACCAAAAGAATTCACAATAGCTTTTAAAAGAGGAGGATGAAATAAATGCAAAGGCAGGTTAGGCAACTCTACCCACAGTGGAACCGAGACTGGATCTGCTTTCAGACTGAAACCATCATGCCAGCGAAAGGCTTTGAAACGCACTCCTCGGATCAAGAATGAGTCCCTTGACAAGACTTTCTTTGCTTCCACTTCAGACTGAAGCCGGACGAGAACGTGTCGTTGATCAAGAAGACCTAGAGAAAAGTCACCTAATATCCCCCAAGTTCGATGAATAGAATCTTGTATATCAAGAACGTGTCGTTTGAAATTTTAATTTGAAATGTAGTTTGTCACTTATTTGATAAATTTTTACGTAACAGATACTTTCTTTCCCCCTTGAGATTACAAACTTCACAACTGTTACTCTGATCAGAAAGGAAAACATTTGCTCTGTTCTTATGTAGAAAGAGAAATAGAAAGGGCACCTTCTTGTTCCATGTCTATATTTGATTAACTGATTAGTGAAATACAGCGTAAGTATTCAAAGGGGGACTTCGTATCTTGTTATCCTGCATAGTTTTATCTTGGCCCCTCTCATACAAAAGAGTCACATCCATAAATCAAAGAGCAAAACAGATGCACTAGGAACAAGACCTTTCAGCTCATTAGGCATCTGTAATTTTCTCGTTTTCTTTCTTCTCTTCATCAGTATCTTCTTCTTATGCTTCCTCGCGATTGTGTATAATTTTCATGTTCATACTATTTATTTGAGCATGGGTGTTGAAAACTATAATCATAATGTTTGACAAAACACTACTTGAAAGGACCAATCTTTAGTTTAAAAAAAATCTCCCTTGTAGATGTGCTAAATTGTTTTCAGTATGCACAAATCCAGGAATATTCCCTTCATCACATGGTTGCCGAACGTAGCCGCAGAGCACAAAGGAGAGAACATAATGGGAGCAGTGAGACATCAGGCATTGATACTAAGAAAAGTTAATAGATAAGGTATATAGCTCTTCAACATTTGTTTGCTCATACACACTTGTTCTTGTATTATGCATCCATTTAACAAACCATGTAGAAAAACCATTTTCTCATAAAATGAAAGCTTTTAAACAGAAGAGAAAGACAGACACCATAAACATCAACACTGCGTAGAACATAAAAAAGAAACATTAACACAACGATTCTCCAAGCATGACCATAAAACACAATCCTAAACCACGCGAAAACATCTGAAAACACAAACCATAATTGCCCTAAACCTTAGGGGCCTTAATGGGACCTTGAACAGAACCTGTGGGCGAACTTGCCAACTCCCCACCACAGTATCCTTTGAGTATGTCAGCTTCTTCAGCAGTGAAACCAAGTGAAGTAAGCATAGTAGGCCAGCATTGGAAGGTGATGACTCGAATTGCTTTACAGCAATCTTGGCCTAAATACATTTCATTTTGGAGAAAGTAGAGAACAATCTCGTTTGTGCATTTTTTCAGTTCTAATAGTGCATTCCAACAGTCTACCATTCCTTCTCCTCCTCCTTCACCATAAAGCCGTACCTCAAGATTGTAGCCTGGATTGATCGATGCCTCAGTGGAGGTGGTACTAGTTCCAACAAGCAAAGAGAACACAAAAAGGAGAGCTAAGTTCTTGAGAGCCATGGATGCTAAGAGAGTTGAGATTGTTTAGAGAATCAGAAAAGTGTTTGTGTGGCGAAGATGATTAGAAAGATTGCTTTATATAGGATGTAGGAGAGTAAAGAGGATGTGCATGGGAAGGTCAAGAGATGTACGTTATTTGGTGGTTATGGGGAGATGAGGAGACTACAATGCAATTGAGTTAGGTAGCTAATCAGCTGTTGTAATATACCACCTCAAATACCAAATTGTCAGAAGCTTGCTTCACATAATCCAGTTCAAATTTTATTTATGACATGCAATTACTAGCTAGGGTAGAAACAACAGGGTCCTAGACCACAAATGGTCATGAGTTTCCTTCAAATAAATTTACTGTAATTTTAATTTCCTAAATTATGCATGTAACTAGGCTTATAAAACAAATTTGTTAATTTTCCCCCATTTCAATACCTGAATGTCGAAGCGGAAAAACCCTCTTTCTGAATGGAACCATTGGTTCCTCTTTCCGATTGCTAAATCTTTTTTTTGAACTTGATGACATTGTTATGGAAGATGGGTTTGACTTGTAATTTCTCTAGAAACTTGTTTTTTGACATCTTCATGGTGCCTTGACATTACTTGATATAATTAGGATGATTGTATTTTGTTTTTCTTCTTATCTTCAATAAAAATCTTCATGTTTGGACTTAAAAAATAAAAAAAAGACATCCTTCGCCGCGAACACCTCCTTCTAGCAAGGATTTGCCTCCATACTTGCAGAGAACGTACTCTTCTCGATCTCAAGAAATTGCCTCGCACTCTAATTTGTTCCATGGTCGACTTGAATTTGCGATTCCAATCTCCGCTTACCCTCTTCTTGTGCATGGTAACCCAGCAAATTAAGTATATCTGGCATTCCTTTTTGACACAAGGTGCTTTAGTTGACAAATGTTTTTTTTTATTTTTTATAACTTTTTTATTTTTTTCAAATTGGTCATTTGACCATTTTTATTAATTTATTAATTCATGCCCGAAGGTTACATGACTGACACTATAGGATTAACCAAACCAGACCCGAATGTTACAATATTGTTTCCACTTAATAACTAGTTGAAGGTGCCTCTGCTAGGCACTTGGCACTATCGGAATATAAACAAACAATACTTAATATTTTTCATGTTCAGCTGAAATGCATTAACACCAATAAAGGTCCGAAGATCAGTAACACATTATGCCTTTAGATCATCACCATCCTGGAACATAAAAACCAATGTTATTTCATTAATCAATTAACAAATAAATGCCATAGAGATCAACATGATTGATAATGGGCAAAGTACTATTTTTTCTTTCAACATATGATAAATTGGATCAACATGTACTTGATTATTTCATTAATCAACAAATAAATACCATAGAAAACATATTTTGCAAATTCAAATCAAACTAATTAAACATTGTCAATTTGTTGTATGAACATACTTAAAGACACCAAACTAGGAACATACGTAGTTGTAAAAATGTGACCACCTTTGAATTCATAGAGGATTTCAAACACCTTATTTTCAGTATCGTAAGACACTATTCTATCTCCTGCTTCGCACAATATGAACTTTCCATTTTGAATGATACACCGTGGTTGTATCTCGTGATTGAAAGAAGGTCCTCTATCATAGTCCATAACAATCATATCTTGTATCCAATCATGATTTTCGGCTTCCTTCAAGATCCAAAGATCCATTCGCCTCAGAATCTTATGATCAAAATTTTTGTCCACTATACAAAGTCTCCCTTGCAGTTCTACCATAGAAATATGGTTCATCTTTACATTTTGTATCTCTGATGGTACAGTCAATCTACTAAATTTCTCGTATTGTATATCGAATTTGAGAATTGTAAGACCATAAAGGCCCATATCTTTGTTGATCAACCAATACATCACTCCATCAATAGATATCGGCATCCATCTAAGCGGGCACTCGGGTGCTTTGATTGTTCTCCAAGACGATGAAGTAGTACCAGTGCCGCTAAAAGTTAAAACTGCACATTGCATGGAATTGTAAGGCGGAGGGTGGGTGTGTCGATCAATACAATATGGATCACTGGAGACTTGAACTAACTTATATAGGTTCTCTGATTTATCATAACCAAACCCGAATTGGCTTTGGGCAGATTTAGTGCCCATAATTCTTTCTAAGGGAAAAGTTCGGAATTGCGCAGTGGTGGGATTGCAAATGTAGAAATAGTTGTCGCTAATCAGGCAAACTAAACCATTGACGGAACAATGTATCGTGTGGAGATAATATTCTTGGGAAAACTTGTCTGTTGGTTTGAGTAGAATATTTGTCTTGGGTTGATTATGCTGGTCTAGGTAGTAGGTTGAGAAGTGGACTTGTTCAATGTCATTGTTTACATTCTGGATAAAGAAAAAGGGTGAATTGTTATTGTGTCTTAAAGAGTTGAGGAAAGGATTGGTGAAAGTAGAAGCTGAGATCAAAGCATGCCAAGCTTTGCAAACACACCTTAACTCCAATATGTGCTTACCAGGAATTTTCATGAATATCTCGAATATCATATCATCCGGTAGACGACTTAGTTGCATTGCCTCCTCTGCCTTGCCATCGTCTTTTTCCATCTCTAACTTCGATTCACCCATCCAGTCGGTGAGTTGACATAGTTGCAGAGCCTTGAAATCCTTTTCTTCCATCCCTTCCCTCAATTCACCCATGTATACATGGATATCAAGAGTAACACCCATATATATAGAAGCAGTTAAATCTAGTCTTCCTACTAATTTTTCACAACTCATACTTTCTATAGGAAACAATTACTAATTATTACATGGACTCTATTTCAAATTATGTATTCTTTTTATAAACCAATGGTGCAAAAACTGGAAATATTGAACTATCGAGCTTTATGTGTTTTGTGCCAAACATGTATTGAATGTCGACACATGAGTTTGTTCTCTTTTCATCTAATAGAGTAGCATGGCTCCGTATTGAACAATCTTCAATGATCAATGGCATTAAAATCATAGTGATATTACTAAAAGATCATATTAACCTCAAGAATATTGGAGTTACGAAAGTATTTCAACTTAAGGCCAGAAGGCCAAAGGTCATAGTGATATTACTAAAAGAAAAAGAAACAAATACTATAAAACTAATATCATGTATTACATACATCCTTTTTTTAGATAGAAAAGATTAATAAATATTTTTTTTTTCTTTTTTTTTTTTTTTTTTTTTTTTTAAAATTAACCTCCAGAGGGGAGGGGCAACTATGGAATGCCAGACCTTAATTACTTATCAAAAAAAAAATGACTTACAAACGCTACGGGGGTACATTACGACGTTACCCGCATGAAAGCCAAAGAAAAAAAATCTAATAACAATGAAAAACCATTACAAAACTTAAAGCAAAACAACTGAAATCAGCTCACAGCAACCCGGACAGCACCCGCAATATCTGTTCCCCGCCGTAGAACACGCCGCACTACGCGCGTTCCTACAACAAAGCCCGACGCGTGTCGCAGCATCTCAGCTGGTCGCAACAAAACAGAAACAGCAGCAGAGCAGAACAGATGCTCTGCCTCCCACTCTGTTCTGCAGCGCCTAGCAGGACACACTCTGGCCTACCGAATGGACCAGCAAGACGCGCCTCCGCCGACTGTCAGCACAACACCAGCAGCTCCTGGCCGTTCCTGCGCCCAAGCTGGAATTACAGCAGCTCAATGTACCTGCAAGTATTCTCCAAATAATCGATACAGTCCATCCCTCGCAAGTGATCCTGCACAGCGCATCCATCACTGTCCTGTTTCGCAAAGCTGGAAGCCAAACGCCACAGCAGATCGCAGCACCAACTGATCGCCATAAGTCCGCAGCCGGACTGCCCAGACGCATCGGATCGCCCCAACATCTCGCATCCATAATACGAAAACAAGTAGCTATTCATTCCCATGGCGGATGTATGCCGTATGTAATCTGTCAAGCACAATCAAACATGCAACCTTCCTAGGTAAATCAGTCCCATCAAAAGAAACAGTCCTATGATCTTTTTGGGCTCTATCCGCTAATGAATCTGCCACCGCATTGGCCTCTCTATAGATATGTTGACAATCTAACATCATAGACGCTGTCAATAACTTAATATCTTTAAAAGTATTCTCCAAATGCCAAGGGATTTGTAGGTTACCCATAAACCAACCACATACAAGTTTCGAATCCGTTTGGATAACCACCTTTGTGAAACCCCAGTCGAGACAGAGACGGATGCCCTCAAACAGGGCCAAAGTTTCCGCCGTATTGTTGGATCCAGCACCAAAAAAAATTTGTTTGCCCACAACGCAGAAACCCCTAGAGTCTCTAATAACCACACCTCCGGATGCCTTGTCCTTGCGGGAAGCACCATCTACATTGAGCGCCACAAAATCTATGGGGGGAGGATGCCAAAAAACAATTCTATCCAATTTCTTTCTGACTGGTATCACCTCCAATCCCAAAGCCCGAAGGGGAGCCTTGTTTCTACTAACTTGCTTGGGGATTATAAAGGTATTTGCCAATCGCAACTGACGCCTAATATGCAGAATCGCCAAGGCGGGATTTGGGGGAACATTTTCGTAAACACATTTGCATCTTTGTTTCCATAACTCCCATAAAATGAACATAGGAGAGACAAAGAAAAGCACACCTGTTTGCGAATCGCGTTTTGCTCTCTTGAACCAAATTGCTAACACCGTTGAGATTTCTGCAGGGCGCCGTATATGCACATCAAAAATCCTATCAAAGTGACTCCACACCTGCATCGCCATGTCACCGTCTAGAAAGAGATGCTTCAATGATTCATGCTTTGGCGAGCTACAACAACGGCATCTAGAAGCCAGACTCAAACCACATCTGTATAATTCCCCATCTACTGGCACTCCTCTACGGAGTACTTTCCAAACAAAAACTGATATTTTGGACGGTAGGAGTTCTTGCCAAAGAAAATGACTGAGGTCATTAACCCTCCCTTGTTTCCGTACCATGTCATAGGTCGAGCGAAGGGAGAAAAATCCATCCACATTCGGAACCCATACACACGTATCCGCCTCATGGGCCTCACCACGTAACCGATCTGCAAAAAGACCACGCGCCAAGCTTCGGAGGTCTGGATGAACCATGTCAAAATCTCCCAACATCACCTCGCTAACTGAGGGCCAAGAACCTTGATTAACCAGTGCCACCGGTCTCTTGAAGGAAGCCACCATGTTCCAGTTTTCCTCAAAGAAACTAATATTCCCCATGCCAATACACCAAATCGAATTACTCAAAAGGAGCTTTCTCCCAAGCATGACCTCTTTAAAAAAAGGAGAGGAACCACTTTTGACAGGTTGACTACTCAGCGCAACGCCTTGTAGCCAGTATTTTCTCCTCATAAAAGTGGCCCATAAGGAGTCTGAATTAAGTAGTCTCCAAAGAGCCTTAATTCGAAAAGCCGTCATCACAGCCCTCAAATCTCTAACACCCAAGCCATCTTCCGCCTGTGGAAAGCAGATTTTATCCCATGACACCCATTTTTTCTTCAGACGGCCTTCGCAGTCCCCCCAAAAGAAATCCGCCATCAAACTATTAATTCGAGCTAAAACTGTCCGTGGTACACACATGGCACTAAGAATATAAATCGGCATCGAACTAAGGACATGTTTAATCAAAATTAATCTGCCTCCTGGAGATAGTAATTTGGCCTTCCATCCCTGAATACGAGCCTGAATCTTAGAAATTAAATCTTCAAAATATGCAATCTTAACCCTTCCTTGGAAAACTGGCCCGCCCAAATATTTCAATGGGGAGACCTGAAATCGAAAATCTGTAAAGCTCTTTAAAGCCACAATGCGTTCTGCTGCTGTCTTGTCATCCAAAGTAAAAGAACTTTTTCCCTCATTTATTTTCTGCCCCGAGGTCCTACAGTACCGTCGAAGGAACTCCATACATCCCATGACCGAGGACTTTCTACCATTTAAAAAAATAAGAGTGTCGTCTGCATACAGAAGATGAGAGATAGGACTGCAATTCCTGGGGGTATAATAATATCCAATTTTGCCATTTTCAAAGGCTGCTTTCAAACCTCTACTCAACACTTCAGAGGCAATAATGAAAAGAAATGGGGAGAGAGGGTCACCTTGCCTTAAACCCCTAGTGGATCTGAAAAAGCCTTTATAGACTCCCTGGAGCAGAACCGAAAATCCACAGAATGCAACACAGTTGGAGATGAGATGGCATATTCTACCATTAAAGCCAAATTTTTTAAGAACTGCAAACAAGAAGTTCCATTCTAGTCTATCATATGCTTTCTCCATGTCAATTTTCAGCACCACATTTCCTCCAATAACCGTCCTGTTAATGTCTCTAACCAATTCCTGCGCCAGACCAATATTTTCACCAATGAACCTGCCTTTAACGAAAGCCCCCTGTTCCTGAGAAATCAACCGTGGCAAGATATCCACCAGCCTAGAGCAAAGAATTTTACTGAAGATCTTATAAATCACATTGCACAGACTGATTGGGCGAAAATCAGAAAAGGAAGCTGGGTTCTCAATCTTAGGAATCAAGGCCATGAAATTCGCCGAAAAGGATGACGACATTGCTTCCCCTTCAAAAAACTGAATAGCCGCCTCCCAAATGTCCATGCTCACGACCTCCCAACAAAACTGAAAGAAATCAGCCGTAAATCCATCCGGCCCAGGCGCACTGTTTTTGGGTATGTCGAAAACAGCATCTCTTACTTCCTCCAAGGAAGGCCTTTTGACCAACAACTCGCATCGACCAGGTTCCACCAACTGCGGAATACAATGTAGCAGATCCGTATCCACTCTACAATCACCTTGAGAGGACATCATATCAGCAAAAAACTCATTGGCTTTGTCAAGAATCTCACCCGGTTCCGAAATACTTCTACCGCACGGCAAAGTAATCTGACTAATGGCTCGTCGCTTTTGTTTGGACTTGGTGGAAGCAAAAAAATATTTAGTGCAGGCGTCCCCCTCTTTGAACTCTTTTTCACCTGATTTCTGAATCCAGTAAAGCTCTTCCTGTTTGAGAGCTAATCTGTACTCGGCCTGACAACGATGTAAATTGCAGCAAGCATGAACATCCCAATTAGCAGCAGCATTCAGACCATTATTACTATTATTTGTAAAACCCGCCAAAAGTGTAGTTTCCCACTGTTGCATTTCATCTTCTAAAGCTCGGATCCTACTGAACACATTACCAAAGACCGTCCTATTCCACTGTATAAGCGCTCGACGTGTCAGTTTAAGTTTGACATCCACCCTATCAATTGGTCTCATGGTATCCATATCAGTCATCCACGTGCCCTTGACCAGATCCAGAAACTCAGGATGAGTGGTCCACATATTAAGGAATCGAAAAGGAACAAAACCGAATTTTGATTGAGTTGGCATGGAAGCCAGCAACGGAGAGTGATCAGAAAAAGTTCTGCTGAGGTGCTCCACTTTAGGACTGCCCAAACCTGTCAACCAAGCTGAATTAACAAATATTCTATCAAGTCTGGCCCAAATACGCTCACTGCCCCGCCTGTTATTGCACCAAGTGAGACGAGGGCCCGAGAAACCACAGTCAATTAAACCACTTAGTTCAATACAGTCTGAGAACTGTGACATGCTTGCCCTGGACGGCTCAACCCCCCCTACTTTTTCGCCCGAGTGCAAATAAGTGTTAAAATCGCCTCCGATCATCCAAGGAATGTCATGGTTGGCAGCAAAATTGACCATATTTAACCAAAGAGCATGTCGTTCATCCACAGAACATTTAGCGTAAATAAAAGAAATTAAAAAAATTCTTGAAGCAGAGTCCGTTACCTGGCAATGAATGATCTGGTCCGACATATCCACCACCGAGAGCGCAAGGGAAGTATCCCAAAAAATCCAAATCTTGCCGCCAGCTGAGGCATTCGAGACAAAGCCACCAAGGTGGAGCTTGTTGCCAAGCTCCATGGATCTACTAGAATCAATCATTGGCTCCGCAATCATAAGAATTCTGACTTTGTGATCCACTACCATACGCTTTAACCTTCTCCTCGTGGCCTGATTACCAACCCCACGAGCATTCCAAAACATAAAATTTTCTATCATCTTAAATTTTCTATCATCTTAAAATTTACGAATCATCATCTTAAACATAAAATTTTCTATCATCTTAAACATAAAATTTTCCAAATCATAATATTTTTTTTTAGTTGTTCAGTTTTCTTTTCTTATGGAGTAAAAACTGAAAACATTGGACAATCAAATTAAAAAAAAAAATTGCAAGAGACTATTAAGTAGACTTCAAAGTTCAAAGCTAGAAAATAAAAATTGAGCGCAACTACGGTGCCTGTTTGGTGCCTGGTGGTACCAGGCACCGTAGATTTAGGGATAAAAATTATAACAGACTAAATTGCCAAGATATCAAATCCTGATCACTAAGACTCATTAATGATCCTACGAGATGAAGGAATATGCAGTGTGCTCAATTTCAGATTCGACATCTCTAGTGGTTTCTGCTCCCAAAAGCTTATGATTCGTAACTAAGGTTGAACACCCAAAAGCTTATGATTCATAACTAAGGTTGAACAAAAAAATCGACCTAACCGATAAAATTGAAGTGATCGTTTCGGTTTTCGGTTTCTATGTGGTTTTAACCGACAAAACCGAACCGACTGAATATATATAATAAATAATATATATTTTATATAAAAAATAATATAATATAGTTAAAATAGTCGATCGGTTCGGTTTTAATTTGATTTTAGTTAGTTCAGTTACGGTTTGATTAATTAGAATTGATTCGATTTCTATTCGGTTTTGTTAATGGTCGATTTGGTTTCGGTTTGAATTTTTTAAAACCGATCAAAGTCGGTTCAGTTCACGATTTAGATGAAAACTGACCCGTCAATTCAGTTTTCAGTTTTCAACCATATCTTGTGTTTTAAACTTATTATGACTTGTGAATTGCCCGGCCTTATGAAGTTCAGATAAAGGTTGGTCCATCACACTTGTTGTATGTAGCCAAGATGGACATGAGCCATAACAATTTTGAAACTTAGTTAATTATGCAAATTTACAACCTTTCCTACCTAATTTTCAAAGTACCTACCTTTCCTACCTAATTTTCAAAGTACCTATTGTACTTATGAGTTTATTCGTGCCTATTGATAAGAATAATGTCTTCAAAGCTGGTAGACCCAATGTTATTTTCATCACTCAGAAAGTCTATATATAGAGTGCTTATAATTAGTTTGTAAATCACTTGAGATAGAGTTGAAAGGAAAGTTTGTAAATCAATTGGGATATAGTTAAAAAGAAAATGGCTTTCTTAGGCAACAAAGCAATATTAAAAAAATGAGTGGGTTCTAAGAAAGTTTGTATTTGGCATGGACAATTTTACCGAATTTTTGGTAAACATTCCCCAAATTCCTGAATTGAACTTAACCGATGCGATTAATAGATCTGAGAAGTTGGAAGCAGTAGTGCGCTTGGAAGGAGGAGAAAACTTTGATGTTACCATTTCTGTTACTGTGGATCCCAATAATGACTTTTTGAAGGCTATTAACTATAGAAATGGGACAAACATGAACTTCAACTACCAATGGGAAGAAACAAAGTTAGTGATAACCATGCAGAGACAAGTTTAGTTAATTAAAGCAAAAAAAAAAAAGTTTGTCTTTCTTACTTTTAGTGAATGTAATATTTTAAGTATATAATAATATATTTATGTGTCTGTTGAGTGTTTTTATTGCATGTTTTACATTTTTTTTCTTTACTTTACAAAATTAGAAAAAAAATGTATTTCGTCCAACAAATTTTGTACATTCATATGAAAGTGTTCATATATATCTCGAGGTTGTAAACTCATGATGCCACATCATTTTAGTTGTAAAACCTAATTGCAAAACCTAATTTCCTAACCTAACTCTAAATAAATAAATAAAAATAGAAATAAAATATTTTTTGAAACATAGCATCATTTGGGTTCATAACCATAGACAAGTTCCATCGGAATATAAACAAACAATACTTAATATTTTTCATGTTCAGCTGAAATGCATTAACACCAATAAAGGTCCGAAGATCAGTAACACATTAGGCCTTTGGATCATCACCATCCTGGAACATGAAAACCAATGTTATTTCATTAATCAATTAACAAATAAATGCCATAGAGATCAACATGATTGATAATGGGCAAAGTACTATTTTTCTTTCAACATATGATAAATTGGATCAACATGTACTTGATTATTTCATTAATCAACAAATAAATACCATAGAGAACATATTTTGCAAATTCAAATCAAACTAATTAAACATTGTCAATTTGTTGTATGTTTTTTTCTAAGGGAATTTGCTTTGGGCAGATTTAGTGCCCATAATTTTTTCTAAGAGAAAAGTTCGGAATTGCTCAGTGGTGGGATTGCAAATGTAGAAATTGTTGTCGCCAATTAGGCAAACTAAACCATTGACAGAACAATGTATCGTGTGGAGATAATAGTCTTCGTAAAACTTGTCTGTTGGTTTGAGTAATATTGACAGAACAATGTATCAGTGGATTGTACCAAGTTCAAATGAAGTGAATTTCTGAATCAGATGGCACAATCCAGAGAGAGATAATGACAGTACATTTTATCATGATTATGTATTTATTATTATGCTTAATCAGTGATCTCGAAAAAATTGACATTCAAGGGAACATTGTGAATGATGTTGAGACTGGCAATAATCATAATCTTCAGTATTTCTTCAATACTCATATTTGGACCGTATGAATGTGATAAGGTAATTTTAAAGAGTACAAGAAATAGAAGAAGAGATGAGAGCGGAGTAGAGAGGTGATAATTGGCTCAAAAAATATATCCTTCAATTAACTCATTCCAGACTATATATAGTCTGATACAACAGCTAACTACTAACAACAATTAGTGCCAAACGAATAGGAGATAATGCCAAAAGAAAAGGAACTACTAGCTGAAGATCAGCTCTACTAACGATTCCATTTATTCAACCACTAACAGACCTGACTAAGTCTTATGAGCCACTTCCTTCTACTGCACGTACATGATTGCATGACTTAGGTAACGGTAACATATCATTCCCCTCCGCTTGAAGAATCCTTGTCTGCAAGGATGAAGTCTGGATAGGATTTTGAAAAACGCCATAGGTTCTCCCATGTTGCATCCTCTAATGGTACCCCAACCCATTTCACCAATATTTCAGTCTTGGGTCGATAGTGCCCTTTTTGTATTACGAGTCGATCTAAAATCGTTTCAGGCTGAGGAAGTATTGTTGAAGAATCAAAGACTGGGGGCAGCTGAGGTGAGGTTGGAGGAATTGGTCCCAAATGCTTCCTTAGCAAACTAACGTGGAATACATTATGAATTAGTGATCCAGCGGGCAAGTCCAATCGATACGCAACTGGTCCTATTTTCTCAATAATCAGGAAGGGCCCGAAATACCGAGGAGATAGCTTAAGAGAACTTCGAAAGGCTATCGAATTCTGGCGATACGGCTGTAACTTTAAATAGACATGGTCTTCAACAGCAAACAAAACCTCGCGACGGTGACGGTCAGCCTGAATTTTCATGCGATTGCGAGCTTGTAAGAGATTGTGGCGCAAGTCTCGCCAAATAGAGTCCCTGTCTCGGAGGTATTCATCAACAGCCTGCACCCGCGAGGTGCCCGGGACATAAGAAACCAAGCTAGGCGGCGGTATCCCATAAACTGCTTCAAAGGGTGCAACTTTGGTGGAGGCATGGATGGATGTGTTGTAGCTGAATTCAGCCCAGGGAATCCACTCGACCCATTTTCGCGGTTGATCTCATGCAAAACAACGAAGGTATTGTTCTAGGGTACGATTCACGACCTCTGTCTGTCCGACAGTTTGCGGATGATAACTCGAACTCATTTGAAGTTTGGTGCCTTGGAGTCGAAAAGAGTCCGCCAGAAATTACTTACAAAAATCTTGATCGCGATCGCTTACGATCGAAGTAGGAATCCCATGAAGTCGTACTATTTCAGAAACGAAGGCCTTGGCAACCGTGTCGGCAGTGTACGGGTGTTTCATCGGAATGAAATGGGCGTACTTGGACAACCTATCCACCACCACCATTAGAACCGTGAAATCATTGGAGGATGGAAGTCCCTCAATAAAATCCATGGACACTTCCTGCCATATTCGATCTGGCACCGGTAATGGTTGAAGCAATCCCGCAGGCTTCATGCAAGCACTTTTATTTTTTTGACAGACATCACACATTTTTAAATTGTGCTTCACCGTTTGGCTCATGCTCGGCCAAATGAAAGTGTGTTTGACCCGAGCCAAGGTTTTGTGGAAGCCGAAATGGCCACCGATTGGTGATGAATGGCAATCGGTCAAGATCAGGGGAATTAAAGTAGAGGCAGAACTTAAGTAGATTCTGTTGTGTTTGAACCAAACACCATCTCTGAAAGTGTATTGTTGAGAGGAATTCTTGGCAGACAAGGAAGAGTAGAAAGGATCATGTTGTACTTCCTGTTGTAAACGTGTCCACCAATCTGCCAAAGGCAATGAAATAGCCAAAAAATTAAACTCAACTACTCGAGATAATGAATCTACACCTTGATTGTCAGAACCCTTTTTGTATTCGATAACATAGTCATATCCGAGAATTTTGGGCAACCCACGAGTCTGAGCTAGTGTTGTTATCCGTTGCTCTAACAGGTACTTGAGACTTCTCTGGTCCGTTCGGACGATGAAGGGCTTGCCAAGTAAGTACGGTCGCCTCTTACGGATTGACTTGACAATGGCTATCATCTCCTTTTCATACGTGGATAATGACATGGCTGATCCTTTCAAGGCTTCACTAAAATAGGCTATTGGTTTGTTGTTCTGAGACAGTATGGCACCAACTCCAATTCCGCTTGCGTCACACTCAATAATGAACTGCTGGGAAATATCAGGAAGGCTGAGAACTGGGGGTGACGTCAAGGCCTGCTTCAAATGGTCATAAAACTAATACCATAGCCAAAGGTCAGAAGGCCAAAGGTCATAGTGATATTACTAAAAGAAAAGGAAACAAATACCATAAAACTAATATCATGTATTACATACATCCTTTTTTTAGATAGAAAAAATTAATAAATAAAAAAAATTTAGTTGTTCAGTTTTCTTTTCTTATGGAGTAACAAATATCTAGAAAAAAAAATAAAATTGCTAGAGACTATTAAGTAGACATCAAAGTTCAAAGCTAGAAAATAAAAATTACAACAGACTAAATTGCCAAGATATCAAATCCTGATCACTAAGACTCATTAATGATCCTACGTGATGAAGGAATATGCAGTGTGCTCAATTTCAGATTCGACATCTCTAATGGTTTCTGCTCCCAAAAGCTTATGATTCATACCTAAGGTTGAACAAGAAAATCGACCTAACCGATAAAATCAATCTGTTCGGTTTAAGTTCGGTTCGATTTAATTTCAGTTTTAAAAAATTCAAAATCGAAGTGATCGGTTCGGTTTCTATGTGATTTTAACCGACAAAACCGAACCGACCAAATATATATAATAAATAATATATATTTTATAAAGAAATAATATAATATAGTTAAACTAGTCGATCAGTTAAAAATAATGTGTTATGAGTTTCTAACTTTCAAAGTACCTCTTGTATTATGAGTTTATTCGTGCCTATTGATAAGAATAATGTGCACAAAGCTCCCATGTTATTTTTATCACACTCAGAAAGTCTATATAAAGAGTGCTTAATTTGTAAATCAGTTGAGATAGAGTTGAAAGAAAAAATGGCTCTCATTGGCAGCAAAACAATAGTAACAACCGATTACATTGAAGGAAAGGTTGTAATTAACATGGACAACTTTACAGAATTTTTGGCAAACATTCCCAAAGTTCCCGAATTAAACTTAACGGATGCGATTAATGGATTCGAGGAGTTGGAAGCAGTAGTGCGCTTGGAAGGAGGGGAAAATTTTGATGTTACCATTTCTGTTAACATCACTTGTGACTATTTTTTCACCATAAAGTGGGATGACGATAATGACTTTCTAAAGGCTAATCGCTATAAGGATGGGACTAGTGTGAACTTCAACAATAAATGGAAAGAAACAAATTTAGTGATAACCATGCAAAGACAAGTTTAGTTAATTAAGATTATAAATATTTATATAAATATAATAGTTAAATAGTTGAAGTCTATCTAGTATTAATCGAATAACAAAAAAATGTTTGCCTTTCTTAGTTTTAATGAATGTAATAGTTTATGTATATAATAATAATAATAATATGTGTTTGTTGAATTTTTTTTTTTTTTGCACGCTTTACTTTTTTCTTTACAAAATTGGTAAATTCTTTTGTATTTCATTCGTCCAACAACTTGCAATAATGATCATGTTGAAGTGGGTAACACGGAAAAAACAAAGTGACTAAGCAATAATTGGTTGTATACAAATCACATTATCTCCAAAATAGAGTTAAACATTCTTGGCAAATTCAAATCAAAGTAATCAAATATTTTGTAAATTCAAATCAAACTAATTAAACACTGTCAATTTGTTGTATGAAAATAAAGCTTACAACATATTTAAAGACACCAAACTAGGAATATAAGTAGTTGTATAAGAGCGACCACCTAGGGCTGAAAACCGAACTGACTTAGGTCGGTTTTAAAATTTTCAAACCGAAACCGAACCGACCATTAACAAAACCGATCCGAAATCGAACCGATTCAAATTTATGCAAACCATAACCGAACCGACTAAAATTGAACCAAAACCGAAATAAAACCGAACCGACCGACTATTTTAAACATATTATATTATTTTTATATAAAATATATATTATTTATTATATATATTCGGCCGGTTCAGTTTGGTCGGTTAAAATCACATAGAAACCGAAAACCGAACCGACCACTTCGGTTTTGAATTTTTTAAAACCGAAACCGATCCGAACCGAATTTAAACCGAACCAATTAGTTCGGTTCGGTCGGTTTAATCGGTTTGATCGATTTTTTGTTCAGCCCTACGACCACCTTTGTATTCATAGAATATTTCAAGCACCTTATTTTCAGTATCGTAAGATACTATTCCATCTCCTGTTGTATCCAATATGACCTTTCCATTGTGAATGATATGCCGTGGTTGTACCTCCTGATTGAAATAAGGTCCTCTGTCAGAGTCCATAATAATCACATCCTGTATCCAATCATGATTTTCGTTTTAAGCGGGCACTCGGGTGCTTTGATTGTTCTCCAAGATGATGAAATAGTACAAGTGCCACTAATAGTTAAAACTGCACATTGCATGGAATTGTAAGGCGGAGGGTGGGTGTGTCGATCAATACAACATGGATCATAAGAAACTTGAACTAACTTATACACGTTCTCTGATTTATCATAACCAAACCCGAATTTCCTTTGGGCAGATTTAGTACCCATAATTTTTTCTATGGGAAAAGTTCGGAATTGCTCAGTGGTGGGATTGCAAATGTAGAAATTGTTGTCGCCAATCAGGCAAACTAAACCATTGACAGAACAGTGTATCGTGTGGAGATAATAGTCTTCGTAAAACTTTTTTGTTGGTTTGAGTATAAGATTTGTCTTGGGTTGATTATGCTGGTCTAGGTAGTAGGTTGAGAAGTGGACCTGTTCAGTATCATTGTGTCTATTGTGGATAAAGAAAAAGGGTGAATTGTTATTGTGTTTTACAGAGTTGAGGAAAGGATTGGTGAAAGTAGAAGCTGAGATCAAAGCATGCCAAGTTTTGCAAACACGCCTTAACTCCAATATGTACTTACCAGAAATTTTCATGAATATCTCAAAGATCATATCATCCGGTAGACGACTTAGTTGCATTGCCTACTCTGCCTTGCCATCCTTTTTCTTCCATCCCTTTCCTCAACTCACCCATGTATACACTGATTTCAAGAGTAACACCCATATATATAGAAGATGATAGTTTCTAATTTGATTATAAATCATGACTTCTATAAACTGCAAATTTAATTAAACTAGAAACAGTAAAATCTATTGCATGATCTTCCTACTAATTTCTCACAACTCACATACTTTCAAAAGGAAGGCGATTACCTCATGGAAGGAAACTTATTACATGGACACGACTACTAATTATATCTGGTTGAAACAATTGGGGGTGGCCTGCCCAAGAGCTCTACCTCAAAATATGTATAGAGGGTTTCTTTTTCATAAACCAATGGTGCATAAACTGGAAATATGTTGGGGATAAATTACGCCGATTCACCCCTTAAGCTAGATTAGTGGGAAACTGCAATAAATAAATCAACACACAGATATTTACGTGGTTCACCCAACTTGGGTTACGTCCACGGGCTGCTGCAAAGCTTTACTCGAAGATAACAAAGTGTTTACAACACTCACAACTCACAACCCATAACCCAATTACACCCGAGAAAATTACTATCAATTTTCTCTCTCTCACACAAGCTTAACTCTCTTAAGCTTTACTCACTCTCACATAGAGGAGGAGATGGGAATCCACAACCCGATTACACCCGAGAAAATTACTCTCATTTTTCTCTCTCTCACACAAGCTTAACTCTCTAAGCTTACTCACTCTCACATAGAGGAGGAGATGGGAATGGGATGGTTCTTAGGATGGGATGAGGATCCTTATGATGAGGATGATTACAAATGAGGAAGGGAGGAGCCTTATATAGGCTCAACAAGGTGGGTAGCTCAACCACCATTGCCTTCATTCTTGACCTTCATTTGAGGTGGGTGGCCTAACTTGAAGAGGTGGTGGGTGGCCAAACATTGACCAACAACCAATCCAACCACCATTGCCTCCAATGTCAACAATGGTTGCCACCCACCATTGCCTCCATTCTTGCATAGCCATCTTTGACTAACAATCTCCCACTTGAAGACCGATTTCAATCTGTCTTCACACCTCGATCAATGCAGCAGCATTCCGATCCTGCTACTCTTGCAGTCTAACTGAAGTTGAGCACAACTTCAGTTTGTCACTTGGCACCGCCTTTATCAACCTATCTGCTGGATTCCTGCTTCCTTGGATCTTCTCCAGCATTAACACTTCATCTTCCAATAGAGATCTGATAGTGTTAAGTTTCACAACGGGAGAAAAAATGCCGGTGTAGTCAATTCCTTCCTTCTGCTGGAAGCCTTTGACAACTCGTCGGGCTTTGTATCTCTTGGAGCCGTCTTGCTCCTCTTTTACCCGGTACACCCATTTGTTGTGAAGTGCCTTCTTTCCCATGGGTAACTCAGCTAGTTCCCATGTCTGGTTGGAGATAAGAGACCGCATCTCCTCATTCATAGCAAACTCCCACTTGCTAGCATCTCCAGTCTGACAAGCTTCATCATAGCATTCAGGCTCCCCTCCATTAGTCAGCAACAGATAGTTCATGTATCTCCTGTAGGCACATGCGGCCGAGAAGACCTTCTCAATACAGGAGTTGGACTAGGATGTTGCGGTGTGTCTGACTGTTGCACACTACCCTGTCCAGCAGGCTCCTCTGGCTGAGGACTTGCTACTATCTGCTCCATCACAGGACTATCTGGAAAGTCATTTGCATCTGCAAATACTGGCTCACTCTGCTCTGAGCCGCTGGGGCCAGCTTTATGCTTGTCTTTGTACATCACTCTTTCTTTAAAAATCACATCTCTGCTTCGGATCACCTTCTTGTTTTCGTCATCCCAGACACGGTAGCCGAACTCATCCTCGCCATAGCCGATGAGAGTGCATATCTTGGATTTGGGATCAAGCTTATTCCTGCCTTGATCACTGATATGCACATATGCTACACAACCGAAAACTTTTAGATGTGAGAGCTTGACCTCCTGTCCGCTCCATACCTCCTCTGGTATTCTGTGCTCCAATGGAACCGATGGGCCTCGGTTGATCAAGTAAGCTGCTGTGTTGACTGCTTCTGCCCAGAACTGCTTCGGTAGACCTGACTGTATACGAATGCTTCTGGCTTTCTCTGTCAACGTTCGGTTCATGCGCTCAGCTACACCATTGTCCTGAGGCGTACCTGGCACGGATCTCTCCATTCTGATTCCGTGCTCATAGCAGAACTTCTTGAATCTGGTGTCTTCATATTCACCACCATTGTCGGTTCTAAGCCCTTTTATTGTTAGACCTGTCTCATTTTCAACCATAGCTTTCCATCTCCTGAAAGCCTCAAATACTTCAGACTTATGCTTTAGAAAGTAAACCCATACCTTCCGAGAGTGATCATCGATGAAAGTCACGAAGTAGTGTTTCCCACCAAGGGATGAGACGGTCGTTGGTCCCCAAACATCAGAGTGAACGAGCTCCAGCCGTTCCTTCTTTGGGGTTCTGCCACTTGTCTGAAAGCTGACTCTCTTCTGCTTTTCAAGTATGCAATCTTCGCACATGTCAGTCTCAACTGACTGTAGACCTGGAAGTTTCCCCTTCGAGTGCATAATCTTCATCCCCTTCTCGCTCATGTGGCCAAGTCTCTGGTGCCACAGATTGGGATCGACGTTTCCTGCTGCAACTGCAATTGAACAGCGTGCACGTGCTGTCATATAAAGAGTACCACTCTTCTTGCCTCGAGCAACCGTCATTGCACCCTTTGAAATCTTCCAGTCATAACCATGGAAAATCGTGGTGTAGCCTTCACTAGCTAACTGCCCCACTGAGATTAAGTTCTTTCTCAGGTCGGGAATATATCTGACATCCTTCAGCTCCCAAACAGACTCGTTCAACTTAATCTTTACTATACCTTTGCCAATAATAGCACAAGGTTGATCATCACCAAGGTATACCTTACCAAGGTTTCCAGGGACATACTTTTCAAACAATTCCTTTTGAAAAGTGGCGTGGAATGACGCTCCAGAGTCTAACACCCAAGACTCTTCCTTGCTCTCCAAAGAGCATATCAACGCATCATCTCCTCCTGAGGTGGAAGTAACATTTGCCTCTGCCTTCGCCTCCTGGTTCTTCGGTGCACTTTTGCACTGATGTCTGTAGTGCCCGATCTTCCCACAGTTCCAACACTCGACAGTCTTCGAGTTCTGAAAATCATTGGGATTTCTGGATTTGGACCTCCTGTCCATTGATCTACCTCGATGGTTTGATCTGCCGCGTCCATTCCATCGAGTTGAGTCTCTTCCTCTCGACTCTGTCTGCAAGACTGAAGAGGCTGACGATTCCCCCGACTCTCTCCGTCGGATCTCTTCACTGAGAGCTAGATCACGAACATCGTCAAATTTTAACTTATTGCTTCCCGAGGAGCTACTCACAGCCGTGACAGTAGCATTCCAGCTTTCTGGTAGAGAAGACAATAAGATCAGTGCCCGTACCTCTTCATCAAACTCAATCTCCACTGAACTCAACTGAGTTGTGACTGTGTTGAGTTCGTTTAGATGTTGCGCAACCGATGCGCCTTCCGTCATCCGCAAGTTGAACAAACGTTTCATCAGGTGAACTTTGTTCGAAGCTGATGGCTTCTCATACATGCTTGAGAGAGCTGCCATAAGACCCACCGTGGTCTTCTCCTTGGCTATGTTAAAAGCAACATTGCGGGATAGAGTCAATCGGATAACTCCAAGGGCCTGTCTATCAAGCAGGGCCCACTCCTCCTCCTTCATAGTTTCTGGCTTCTGCCCTATGAGAGGTAGGTACAGATTTTTCTGGTATAGATGATCCTCTATCTGCATCTTCCAGAATCCGAAATCTGTGCCATCGAACCTTTCGAGTTTCACCTTCCCTTCGTCTGTAGCCATTGCTCCCACTCGAATCTGGCTTTCTCTGGATTACACAACCAAAGCTCTGATACCAATTGTTGGGGATAAATTACGCCGATTCACCCCTTAAGCTAGATTAGTGGGAAACTGCAATAAATAAATCAACACACAGATATTTACGTGGTTCACCCAACTTGGGTTACGTCCACGGGCTGCTGCAAAGCTTTACTCGAAGATAACAAAGTGTTTACAACACTCACAACTCACAACCCATAACCCAATTACACCCGAGAAAATTACTATCATTTTTCTCTCTCTCACACAAGCTTAACTCTCTAAGCTTACTCACTCTCACATAGAGGAGGAGATGGGAATGGGATGGTTCTTAGGATGGGATGAGGATCCTTATGATGAGGATGATTACAAATGAGGAAGGGAGGAGCCTTATATAGGCTCAACAAGGTGGGTAGCTCAACCACCATTGCCTCCATTCTTGACCTTCATTTGAGGTGGGTGGCCTAACTTGAAGAGGTGGTGGGTGGCCAAACATTGACCAACAACCAATCCAACCACCATTGCCTCCAATGTCAACAATGGTTGCCACCCACCATTGCCTCCATTCTTGCATAGCCATCTTTGACTAACAAAATATTGATCTATATATAGTAGCATGGCTCCTATTGTAACACCGTTCTAGATACAGAGAATTTAGATTGAATAATCTTCTGCTTTCCATCCTTGAACTAAAATCAAGTTTTGGAGCTTATATATTCATCAGTGAAGAGAAATTTACCAACATACAGCCTGGCAGGACCTGAAGTTACTTAACATTGTTCCTTGTGTGTTCAATACATATTTTTTTATAATGTCTCAAAGTTAGTGGTAACTTATTAATAAATCAGGGTTTAAAAAAAAAAAAGTTACCCTGATTTGTTGATTTTCTAGGTTACTACAGCCATCAATACAAAAATGAAGGTTTTTTGCAATGTACACCTTGCACTTTCTACTTCAATTCCTTATCGATAGACTCTCTAATGTTCACCACACATCCCGCCTTCTGATGTCTTTTATGAAGACATTGGAAAGGAAAATATAGAGAGACTTGATGCAGTAATGGTTGATGGGGGAGATTAAATTTATCCAGATGCAAAGGGTAATGTTAAGGGATTTTTTTGTCCATAAAACACAAACATTCAAACCTGAAAAAAGTACAGAACTCGTAAAATTCAGGGATTATGTCTATAATCCAACTTGTATTTAGTAGGATATGAAACATGGGAACAATCCCCAATAACAATAAAATTAAACATAATTAAACACCATAGAAAACATTTCATTATAGAGAATAAATCACTACTAGTAGGATTACTGATACGACAAAATATGAACCAACAAAAAACACGCCAAAGACAAACCATAATCCACCCTAAACCTGAAGTGAAGGTGCCTTAGCCGGACTTTGAACTGAACCCGTGGGTGGAATTGTCAACTCCCCGCCACAGTATCCTTTGAGTATGTCACCTTCTTCAGCAGTGAAACCAAGTGAAGTAAGCATAGTAGGCCAACACTGAAGTGTGATCACCCGAATTGCCTTGCAGCAGTCTTGCCCCAAATACATCTCATTTTCAAGAAAGAAGAGAACAATTTCATTTGTGCATTTGTTTAGTTCTAACAGTGCATTAAAACAATATACCATTCCTCCTCCTCCTTCACCAAAAAGTCGTGTCTCAATATTGTAACCAGGCTTGATTGATGGCTTGGTGGAGGTGATAGTTCCAACTAGCAATGAGAACACAAAAAGGAGAGCTAAGATCTTGAAAGCCATGGATTCTATGAGAGAATGAGAGAAGTCTTAACTTATGGTGAAGATGGTTTGGAATGGATGGTTTATATAGGAGAGTGAAGAGGGGTTTTGCATGGGCAGGTCAAGAGGCTGTATGTCAAGGTGGTTATGGGAAGCTGAAGAGGCTACGATGCAATCAAGTTGAAGTAGTGAATCATGTGTGAGATATGTAGTCTGGTAGCTAAATAATCAAAGGGAATATCAGGACCGTTAAATTCGTTCATTGCTAAGCATTCTAGTGACATGATTTCAATGTACTTAAATGAAACGAGCAATTTATTAATGCAAACACTTGTCTAAACCTAGGGATCTTTAGTCTCCAATATGGTGAAAGGTGTAGGTTTAGCTCCATTAGGAGTTTGTTTCAGGCTTTAACAATGCATTACGAGCGTCAATTTTTTATACAATGAGGATTAACATATCAAAAAGCTAAGGTACACTGAACCAAATCTATGCATCACATTGCAGACAATCCAGATGAAATCCAAACTTAAAAATAAAAAATAAAAAGAAGAAGAAGAATCAACACCTTACCATTCCAGGGATCATTTTACATCCCCAGATTATAAAGCAAAGCGAAAGTCATAGAACAGATCGAGTACTATCTTTGAAAGATCCAAACTGTCACACCCCGATTTTTGAAGGAAACGAAAATCCCAAAAATTCACGTAGGATGATTATCTGTTTCCCCCAAAACTCGGGACGTAAAAATTCAATAACATAGAAACAAATAGCAGCATGAACTAAACATCTGAAACAAATAAAAATCTTACCCGGTGAGACTCTGACGTTGCTAGCTCACTAGCGGAACTCCAGTACGCAGCTCAAAATCTCTAAACCTGAAAGGCTAATCGGCTACATTCCAAAAGGAATGTACCCAAGAAGCAAAAACTCACTCGGGTCAGCAATAAAGCTGGTGTGAGAAATCTTCATCCCAAAATCAATAAATCCGCGCATGACAACATCAAAATAAACAAAACAATAAACAACCACACCAGGTAGTTCCTCCATGAGGCAAAGGTGTTATCATCATAATAAATAAATATGCATTATTTATTACTAATAAATAAAATTTATGAGTTATCAATCCTCATAATTGCAACAACAATACATTTCATAATTATATTAGATTATTATTGAAATATTAACAAAACACATTTTCTACCTTTAGGAAGACAAGTAGTTCTCATTCAATGGTCGAATGAGCATTTAGTTTCTTCCTTTAAGGTAATCACGCACATATACAAAAAGAAATATCGCTTCTTTTCCATAATCGCACCATCCTCCTTGTGCCGAACACACCTCACCCAAGTGTGTCTCCCTTGCCTTCGAAACCACTCGGAGCGTACATGTTCCAAGTGGGGTGCCACCTCGAGGAACATGTCATCTCACCCGAAGTTCGATCCATGGCAAATATTCTTCCTAAATCTACATGTACAAACCAAACTCACATGGAACAGTGCACCGATATGCAAGCAAGTCTGCATACCCATAATAATATCACCCGTATACAAGCAAGTCTGTATACAAAAATTTATTTTCTTTTCACATTTTTTTTTGGACTGTGAGACCCTTGTGTGGGCGGACCTGAGGGGGAGGGTGAGGGTGAGGGTTGGAGCCCAATAGGCCCAACAGGCCCGTGGATCCTAAGAGGGGTTGGGCTAGCTACCAAGGGGGATTATAGTCCCACATCGCCTGGGTGCGGGATGGTTATGTGCTATATATGTGCGAGGTTGGATCCCCATAGTAAGAGGCCTTTTAAAGCCGTGCGGGCCGGTTGGGCCCAAAGCGGACAATATCTTATTGTGCGGATCGGGTTGTTACAGAATGGTATCAGAGCCTAACCCAGCCGGAAGTGTGCCACGTGGAGGTGGGTCCTCGGGCAACGTGGACGTTGTGCCTGTGTGGCCAACGAGGACATTGGACCTTAAGGGGGGTGGACTGTGAGACCCTTGTGTGGGCGGACCTGAGGGGGAGGGTGAGGGTGAGGGTTGGAGCCCAATAGGCCCAACAGGCCCAACAGGCCCGTAGATCCTAAGAGGGGTTGGGCTAGCTACCAAGGGGGATTATAGTCCCACATCGCCTGGGTGCGGGATGGTTATGTGTTATATATGTGCGAGGTTGGATCCCCATAGTAAGAGGCTTTTTAAAGCCGTGCGGGCCGGTTGAGCCCAAAGCGGACAATATCTTACTGTGCGGATCGGGTCGTTACACAAACATTCTCATAGCATATCACAGCATTACTTTTATTTCTAATTAAACGCATTAACATATATACCAAAAGTCTGGACACAGAAAATCAAAAACACGAAAGGAAGTAGCTAGGAAGACAACATTTAGGCGAAAATGGTTTTGTTTCAGCGGTATCCTTTACTTTTCAGTTGATGGTACTGCATCAATAAGACCATTATCATAAATCAACAAATAAAAGTTATAATCAAGTAACAACATGAATATTATCTTCTCTTTGAATTTTGGGTCATCTTCTCATACTCCAAATTGTTGATGCTCTTTGGAGCGAATTGATAAAGATGTCGTCGGCTGGGTTTGAACCCATGATCTAGTGATACCATCCGTCAAGTTCTAATCATTGAACTGTCATGCCATTGACTTTTTGATATAAAGAAATTGAGTAGCTTGATCCTTTCCATGGTTGCGAGATCTAAAAGTTTTGAAAACCCTCTTCTTTGCATGGATACCTAGAAAGGATAGCATATCTGGCATTCTGAAACTCTTGTTTGACACAAGGCGTTTTCTTGTGTTTCCAACTTTCACAACACGACACTCATGACTTAGTAACATAGTTCAAATACGACAATTTTTAAATGGGGAGTGATGTTAACATAATTATTACATAATATACCGCCTAATTTATATTTGTTAGTGTTTCGTATAGTGTACTTTAGTTTAATTATTTTATTTTTGTATTTTTGTAGGATTTTGAGTTTCAATGACAAAAATGCATTAGCGTGGCGAATTTGAAAATTCATAGGCAAAATGACAAAGTGGAGCGGAAGACACTCAAGCCAACGATTAAGATAACCAAAGAAAAAAAATAAAGAAAATTAGTTTTGAATTTTGATGGAACAAAGAAGTCATATAGATGAACATAGCCAAATCCATTATTGATATAGAATTTAAACAAAGGGGTTTCCTTTTGTTATTTTTGGTTTCTAATTTCATTGGGCTTGAGATCCACCAACAAGGGGATCCCTTTTGTTTACCATTGATATTTGCTTCCAATTGGTTTTCAAAGGGAGTTGAGTTTCTTGTTTTTAACACAAATACAACCACAAAGAGATGTTGGGGTGGGCTTTTGACCACAAGGAGGACAGCACTTACTGACTACAACTACTTGTGTTAATGGTACAGGATGCGCCAAATTGGCAATGGTTGGATATTGAAGTAGGTGGTTGTTGTAAGATAAGCACAACTTGTGGATATTGAAGTCGGTGGTTGTTGTAAGATAAGCACAAATTGTAGCTACATATCATCATCATCATCAAAGCCCATTTTTGATATTTTCGGAGAACTTGTAGCTACATATATTGTAAACAATCTATTTGAAAAAGAAAGAGAAAAACAGCAGAGAACAGAGGGGCCTTCCAAATTGCATTTGGTGTCAAATTGGGGTTTCCAATAAGTGGTGGATTTTTTTCACCATAAAAAAAAGGAAACGCAGCACAAGACAGAGGCGGCAACAAAACGCAAAATTGGGGGAGGAACAACAGAGTACGCAACAGGATAGAGACGTTGTCCAGTTGGGAGCAGAAACGTTGTCCAGAACAGCAGTGAAGACGCTATCCACTAGGGTGTGCATCGCTGATCCACTACGCGCTACCATGTCGATGAAGTTCCACACCACACCGCTATTGATGTCATCACCTTCACCATGCGTCACTAAACTCCACTTAAGGCGAACAGTTGAACTCATAGATGTAACACACTTAATTGGTATTTGATTCGCTTTATGCTTTTACGGCGAATAATGATATTTATGATTTTCACTTTTATTTAATATATGAATTTAGGTTATTTTAGTGACAAAGATTTCATCAATTTCTTCATAGATTATTATTTCGGTAGTTGTCTTTTTCTTCTCTATATAAGCTTAGTCACATTTTTCTTATGTGTGAAATTTTTTAAGGATCAATTGATTCCGGTAGGTTAGTTATATATGATTGTCCTTTATTACGTTATTGTCTCCGGATATATCGTAAATTTAGGATATCACATATGACCAACCTTTGTGCTTTCTAGAAAAAGTGAAATCTAAAATCTATTTACATTAGAATATATTAGTGCATTAAAGACTATTTTTTCGATTATGTTGTTTGGGATGTGAAACACGTAATCGAGTCATCATAGCGAATCAATACTAGTTGGTGCGTGAAATCTATGAGGGATTTTTGGAACCTTGTGATTTTTTTATTAAATTAAATTAAATTTCTTATTTTAAATTTGTTAGAATTTCTTACATTTAGTTTCGCGTAGTTTTTCTTCTTTGACCTTGTTTGTAGATCATTTTTCCTCGTGGGATCGACACTCCAATCTTTTCTGCAATTGACCGCGTGTACTATTTGGTCGCGCTCTACATGCACGTGTATTCAATACTTTTTTTTGTTCTAAAAATTCAATAATAAGTAAAAATTAAACATTTAAGAGATTTGACTGGAGATTTTTAAGCAAACTAATTATTTAAACTTTTAATATAATTAATTTGATTAATTTAAAATTCTAAATAATATTATGAAGTAAAATATTGTAACCAAATATTACACTCTCGTTATTGTAAGACTCTATTTATAGTTTATAAATAATTGAGAGTTTCAAATAAATTATCTTAGGGTCATAGGTATAATTAATCAATATTTGAAAGATATTGATTTTGATTGTAAAAAGTATAAATATGGAGGGCAGAATGAAAAATTCAAAAGTTAGATATAAATGTCTATTTATAGTTTATAATAATTTAGGGGCTTCAAATAAATTATGTTATGAACTTAAGTATAATTAATCAATATTTAAGATATGCTGATTTTGATTGTAAAAAGTATAAAATGGATAGGGCAAAATGAAAAACAAAAATTAAAATTGAAGGCATTGTTACTGACACTGTTTATCTAAGGCTTCTGTCGTTATAACAGTACGTTTAAGGTGAAAATAACTCCTAGCCTACAAATGAAACGAGTGATGAATAACAACTTGTAACTATTTACACTTACAGATATTCACTATAAGAACAGTACGTTATCATAATTACTTCATGTTGGATATTAATTTACTAAGATACAATTAGCAAAAAGCACAAGAAAACACTCGTAATAATATTACAATAGGCACGAGTGACACACTAAGTAATATTACAACAAATGTAATTTCTCTTCATTGAGTACCTCCCCCAATATTTGAGAAGTAATTCAAAAGGACTTTAAACCAAGGGTTTTTTTTTCCGAAGTTGGCAAAGAGAACAATGTTGTTAGTATTAGAATGACATGTAATCATACTATGATTAAGAGTATGTTGTCGAGTGTATAGGCTTAAGTATAATTAATCAATGTTTAAGATATGTTGATTTTGATTGTAAAATGTATAAACGTAGAAAGCAAAATAGAAAACAAAAGTTAGAGTTGAAGGCATTGTTATTGTTCATCTAAGGCTTTTGTCGTACATTATAGTAGTACATATAAGGTGAAAGTAACTCCTAGCCTACAAATGAAATGAGTAACAAATAACTACAACTTGTAACTATTTACACTTATGGAGATTCACTATAAGCTATACTACGTCATCATAATTACTTCATGTTGAATGTTAATTTACTAAAATTAGCGGAAAGCACAAGAACAAAATAGTATTAATATTACAATAGGCACGAGTAACACATTAGTAATATTACAATAAATATAATTTCTCTTCATTGAGTACTTCCCCCAATATTTGAGAAGTAATTCAAAAGGACTTTAACCCAAGGGCTTTTTTTTTTAAGTTGGCACAGAGAACAATCATGAGCGGAACCACATTGGAGACAAGGGGGCAATTGCCCTCCTTAGATTTGAAAATTTCCATTATTTACCTATAAAATAGCGGGTTTCATTGAGTTAATAGTATTAATTGCTTCCTAAAAATTATGTATTGCTCCACTTTGCCCCTCATTTTGCCCTCCATGCTTTCTTAAATGGTAGATCTATTACTTCACTAATTCATATAATAATTAGTTGCTTTCCTCCTAGTATAATTCTAGTTGGCTCGCTTTGATGGCATTTTTTGACAGCCTTGGAGGGTGAAAATACAATTTTGTCCTCCTTTTTAACCACCTTCTCAAAAAAGTGTTTTAAAGAGGGGGGGGGGCAAAATTGTATTTTCGCCCCCCAAGGCTGTCAAAAAAGGCCATCGAACAGGCTGTGTAGCATTACTCTCCCTCCTAACCTCACTCTAAGTCTACTAGCTGAGCTAATACCCCGTGGTCGCATGAATAGCTTGGAAACTTCCCTTCATAGTCCTCATCACAACCATACGATTAACAAGTACACGCATCTCTGATGAACAAAATAACATTCTCTGATCATCCAACTGTCCACATTGCTCTATACACGAAAAGATTCGTCCTCGCAGATATTCTTTTTCCCATATCAAAGCATTCCAATAATCTCGCATTCGAGAAGCTGTCGTCCTTGAACGAAGAGAGCGTATAAAAAACGTGCCGCTCGTAGCATCTGAAAAACACTTCCAAGAACTTCGCTTCGCTTCTCTTCTCTTCTCTTCTCTTCTTTTCTTTTCTCTTCGCTTCCCAATTCATTTGGAAGAAATCGCAACTAGGGTTTCAGGTTTCTTTCATCTCTCTTTAATAATTAAGTCTCTCTATAGATCTATTTCTTGATCAGTGAATAACTTTTCATCATCTCTCGTTTGCTTATCACACCGTTTGTTTTGTTTGATTTGATTATTGATGGTATCTCATTGTGTTGTTTGGTTCTTCTTCGATCAGTTTGTAATCTGTGATTAATTGTCATATTAAGGAAGATTAATCCTATTTAAGTTTATATTTGTTCGGTTTTTGTTCAATTTGTTAAAATATTTGTTGTTTCGGATTGATTTCATTGCAATGGTGAGAAATAGTTTATATTTAAGGTCTAATAAGAAAATTTTAGACAAAAAATTAGACTGTTTAGTGATGTAACGTTAGGACAGGACTATCGCGTGATCTAAAAGTTGCTTTTCTACTTTTGATAGAAATCTTGATGAATCATAGCCTTGTACTACAGAATTATGAAAACTTAGGTGGTCGAAAAATTGATGTTTTCCTGTAAAAGCGCAGTCATTGAAGGTTTACAAAATTATTAGGAGCCTACGTAAATGTATGTAGGTTAGGTATTAGGAAATTGTTAAGTAGCGTGAAGCTTTCCTTTTTAGTTAATAAGATAGGAAAGGTTGGAACGGATTGTCTATTCTTCTCATTTACTTTTTTGGCACAGACTCAGTTTTTCTTTTGGTTTGTGTTCGATTTTTTTTAGTAAAATGGTGATGATAGTTTTTACTCATGGATTGTAGTGATAGAAGAGATACGCGGATGATGTTGTAAGAGTTTGAGCTGTTGAGAAAAATTAGGTGATTTGTGGAGAGAGGTTTTGATAGGTTATGGCGTGGTTTAGAGCTGCTTCTAGTGTGGCAAAGCTAGCTGTTAAGAGGAATTTAGCTCAGACAAGAAGTTATGTGACGAAAACACGAGTTCAACCATTGCAGGCTCGACGTTTTCACTCTACTGTGTTCAAAACAAATGGACAAGCTACAAGTGCTCCTGTTCCTCGCCCTGTACCGTTGTCGAGGTTGACTGATAATTTCCTTGATGGCACCAGTAGTGTCTATTTGGAAGAGTTACAGAGGGCTTGGGAGGCTGATCCGAATAGTGTGGATGAAACATGGGACAATTTTTTTAGGAACTTTGTTGGGCAAGCAGCCACATCTCCTGGTGTCTCTGGTCAGACAATCCAAGAGAGTATGCGGTTGTTGTTGCTTGTAAGAGCTTACCAGGTTAACGGCCATCTGAAAGCCAAGTTGGATCCTTTGAACTTGGAAGAACGTGAAATACCAGAAGATTTGGATCCTGCCCTTTATGGGTTTACCGAAGCTGATCTTGATAGGGAATTCTTTATTGGAGTGTGGAAGATGGCTGGATTTCTATCTGAAAACCGTCCAGTGCAAACACTTCGAGCGATATTGACTCGGCTTGAGCAGGCATACTGTGGGAGCATCGGTTATGAATACATGCATATTGCTGATCGAGAGAAGTGCAATTGGCTGAGAGATAAAATTGAGACACCAACTCCCAGGAAGTACAATCAGCAGCGCCGTGTAGTTATGCTGGATAGGCTTATTTGGAGCACGCAGTTTGAAAATTTCTTGGCCACTAAGTGGACAGCTGCTAAGAGATTTGGTCTTGAAGGCGCTGAGACTTTAATTCCTGGTATGAAGGAGATGTTTGACAGATCAGCAGATCGTGGGGTTGAAAGCATTGTTATTGGGATGTCTCATAGAGGAAGGTTGAATGTTCTGGGAAATGTTGTCCGTAAACCACTCCGACAGATATTCAGTGAGTTCAGTGGAGGTACAAAGCCGGTTGATGAAGCAGGGCTTTACACAGGAACTGGAGATGTGAAGTACCACTTGGGTACTTCATATGATCGGCCAACCAGGGGTGGGAAGAGACTTCATTTGTCTTTGGTTGCAAATCCCAGTCATTTGGAAGCTGTTGATCCAGTGGTGGTTGGAAAAACTCGGGCCAAACAGTACTACTCTAATGATGTCGACAGGACAAAGAATTTGGGAGTATTGATTCATGGTGATGGAAGCTTTGCAGGACAAGGCGTGGTCTATGAGACTCTGCATCTCAGTGCCCTCCCCAACTATACGACGGGTGGCACTATCCACATGGTAGTGAACAATCAAGTGGCCTTTACAACTGATCCAAGATCTGGGAGATCCTCACAGTACTGTACCGATGTGGCTAAAGCCTTGAACGCTCCTATTTTCCATGTAAATGGTGATGATCTTGAGGCAGTGGTTCATGTTTGTGAACTTGCAGCAGAGTGGCGACAGACCTTTCATTCAGATGTAGTCGTTGATTTAGTATGCTATCGTCGGTTTGGTCACAATGAGATGGACGAGCCATCATTTACCCAGCCAAAAATGTATAAGGTATGCTTTTTTCTCTCTTCTCTATTTATATCAGCCCTCCCCCTCTGCTTTTTAATATTAGAAAATACATGAGCATACATTTTGATGGTTTTATTTCATTTTTTTCCGTACTCTACTTTTGACAATAGAGTTTGATTTATATTAGGTTGTCACTAAGAATACTAGTGAAAACACCGTGTCTTGAAGCAAGTTGATCTCTTGCTTTATCTATTCATTTTGAAAGAAGATTATCACATACGTCTTGTACATGATTGATAATGTCATTTGGTGCAAACAGGTCATCCGAAATCATCCTTCTGCCCTTGAGATTTACCAAAAGAAACTCCTGGAGATGGGGCAGATATCCCAAGAAGATATTGACAAACTACATAGCAAGGTCAATTCTATTCTCAATGAAGAGTTCATTAACAGCAAAGATTATGTCACAAGGAAAAGGGATTGGCTTTCAGCTTATTGGTCTGGGTTCAAATCACCGGAACAGATTTCACGTATCCGAAACACTGGGTATGTTAGGTTAACAGGTTTCACATTTTTATGCATATATTTCTTAATGTATGCAACTATTTTACTGGTGACACTTTTTCGATCTACAGGGTTAAACCAGATATATTGAAGAACGTTGGAAACGCAATTACAACCCTTCCAGAGAATTTCAGGCCTCACAGAGCACTAAAGAAGATTTTTGAGCAGCGCTCCCAGATGATTGAGACAGGGGAGGGCATTGACTGGGCAGTTGGAGAAGCACTTGCTTTTGCTACATTGCTAGTGGAAGGTAATCATGTTCGGTTGAGTGGCCAGGATGTTGAAAGAGGTACTTTTAGTCACAGACATTCGGTAGTCCATGACCAGGAAACGGGTGAGAAATATTGTCCTCTGGACCATGTTCTCATGAACCAAAATGAAGAGATGTTTACCGTCAGCAACAGGTATTGTTCAACAGTCATGCTTTTATGGTCGTTACATAGTATATTCATCTATACAAATTACAACTACGTGAAGAACTGCCATATTCACCAACATGTATAAAGAAACCAAAAGGAGAAGAAAAGAAAGGCTACCAAATTGTTATGTTGGGTTTCATTGTGGTGGATATGGTTTTGATGCTAGGAGCAAGAAATGATAGCTCTTGATGCAGGTGTGAAGCACAAATTACTAGCACACCTATTCTGATTTGCTAAATCTATGAGTTGCCTAGGGTCAAGTCCTCTGGCACCAGAAGCATAGGCTAGGGCCATTCCTAGGCATTCCATTCTTTCTGCCGCCTTCCAAACTTATCCTTACCTACTTCATTTTTGTTCGTTGTTTTCATCCTCCGTGGACTAACAAGTTTTTTTTTTTTTTTTTTTTTTTTAATTGTTATGGATTTTTTTTCCATCTATACAAATCAAATTGAATGATGTTGTGCATGCTCTGGGATACTTGCATTTATCGCTTATACCTTGGAATTTAAATAGCCCATGCTGATACAAATCATGCACTGCAGTATATAGTGTTTTGACACTGCAGTGCCATGATATCATCTCCTTCGGCCATTTCATTTCTAGTTTACCCAAGTTAAAACTATATTTTTTGTAGCTTTAATATAGAGAAGATAATGGTAAAGTTGTGCAACATTTTGCTGTCTGCAGTTCGCTTTCGGAGTTTGGTGTCCTCGGATTTGAATTGGGCTATTCAATGGAAAATCCAAATTCATTGGTTATATGGGAGGCCCAATTTGGTGATTTCGCTAATGGTGCTCAGGTGATATTTGATCAATTTTTGAGTAGTGGGGAGTCTAAATGGCTCCGCCAGACAGGACTTGTGGTGCTTCTTCCCCATGGTTATGATGGTCAAGGCCCTGAACATTCAAGTGCAAGACTGGAACGTTTCCTTCAGGTATTCATATCTATTTACTATTCTGAAGGTGCTTTATGCTTATAACATGAATTCTGAAATTCTGGTCATTAGACAAAAATAATCCTTTGAAATTATAGCGTATCCTGAAACGGAAGATTACTGCTTGTTTATATGTTGAAATCTGATGGGTTATTATTCACCTGTCATGAATATTTTGAAAATTGCAGATGAGTGATGATAATCCATATGTTATTCCTGAGATGGACGCCACACTTAGGAAGCAGATCCAGGAGTGCAATTGGCAGGTTGTCAACGTCACGACTCCTGCAAATTATTTCCATGTTTTGCGTCGCCAGGTGAGTTATGTTAATCCCTTATTTTGTGTAGCTCAAAGTTCTCAAGGGATTTCTTTCATTGCCTTATTGTTGTTGGTTCTGTTCTTCAGATACATAGAGATTTCCGTAAGCCACTCATTGTGATGTCTCCCAAGAACCTGCTTCGTCACAAAGACTGCAAATCGAATCTCTCCGAGTTTGATGATGTCCAAGGCCACCCAGGTTTTGACAAACAAGGGACCCGTTTCAAGCGACTAATAAAGGATCAGAACAACCACTCCGATCTTGAAGAGGGTATCAGACGCCTGGTTTTGTGCTCTGGGAAGGTACACAACATTCCATCTCCGAATGTAGGAATTAACCGTGGAATCTGTTTTTGTATGTGTCAGTGTTGCACCCATATACCATATTGAATATAGTATATTCTGATTGTATTGGCCTAGCTAAACAGTTAGAAAGAACATATTGTAGATTTTAGCTACTAATATGAAGTGCTATGCACCCTCTAGCACTTTCCTTTGTATTGCTTTATATGACAATAAATTGAAGTTTGGATCTTCAAAAAGAAGGCTCGGCTTTTTTAGGCATAAAAGTAAGCTTCACATTGTAATAGTTTCGATATGGAATTTACATTTCTGTTGAATTTTCATTCTGCAGGTTTACTATGAGCTTGATGAAGAGAGGAAGAAGGTAGATGCGAAAGATGTTGCTATCTGCAGAGTAGAACAGCTTTGCCCCTTCCCATATAACCTCATCCAGCGAGAATTGAAGCGATATCCAAGTATGTGTCACTCTTAACTTTACAGGAAGTAATAATAATTTTGTAGCAATTAAGAATAACAGCACTGGATACAGAGAATGAGAAGCGGAGGGTATGTCGGCAATTATGTCAGACTCCACTCTTACCCTTTGGGTTAATTGGGTCTACAATCTACATAGGCATTGACAAATTGTTGGAAGGACTGTCTTAAGCCTTTCCAACTTCTCTAAGTTCGATAATTCGAATACACTTGGGAGCCAAGATTTTGCAATATCCTGGTTCCCTAGTAAAGTTCAGAATATAATTCAGCAATTCAGACTTCACAAAGTGTATGTTGACTTGTGACTCAGCTGAAACCATTTATTTAACGACCCTGTCTTCCTTCTGTTGAAGATGCTCGTAAACCTCCCCCATTATTCTATATGTGTGCCTATGTTGTCTGAAGCTCTGCCGCGACGGTGTGGCAACTTCTGAAATTCTATTTTTTGAAATTGTCGCTTCGTTTTGGAAAATTCCCACCTCAAGAGGTTTTGGTCTTTGCTGGCGCCACAATGCAGCTAGGGTTGGCAGCGGAGCTGATTTTGTCAAATCCGTCCCTGCCTCGCTAGGGATAGTGGATCCCCGCATCCGCACCGTTTAACAGTTTATGATTTTCAACAAAATCCACCCCTCCGTTAAGCTAAAACCATAACCTCCCCATTCGGGCTGGGCTGGGTGGATATCCGTGAAAACGGATGTCTGTCAATCCTAAATGCAGCGCTTCAGCTGGGGTGTGCATCGGTTTAGGCGGTAAATAGCATGTTAATAACTTATAATAACTAATAGCATACTCATACTTTTAGTAGTCTAATATTAATTAATATTGTTTTAATAAATACAATTACTGAACCTAATTGAGGAACAAACCACTTTAAATCGAGTCAACTTCGTTATAGTAATTAATAGCATATTCATTTTTTATTCATTAGCATAATACTTTATTAAATATTGTCTTATTTGAATTATAGTTTATTATTAATATGTGGTGGCTAATAAACTATATGAAATTTTGTAAAAATATATTATGGCCCGCCTCAACTTCGTTACGGCTCTACTGCAACTCTCTTAACTCTTGAAATGGAGGTTGGCATTTTGATCAGTAACTAACCGGGTTTTTTTAACTCTTCACCTTGTGACTCCATCCTCACCTCTGGGAACAAGTTTCATCAGTTGTGTTTCTGATGTTGTTAAATTAGTTTTTAACCAAGGGTCCTATAAAGATATTTGGTTTAGAGATGTAATAACTGACATGAACATGAAATTTAGTGCTGCCCTATCTTATATTAATGGAGATATGAACATGAAATTTAAATTCTAACAAGAGACTAACTTATGATTTATCTGATTTCAGATGCGGAGATCGTATGGTGCCAAGAAGAGCCAATGAACATGGGTGCATACAATTACATTGCACCTCGCCTCTGGACTGCGATGAAGTCTCTGGGTAGAGGAAGTATGGAGGACATCAAGTATGTCGGTCGTGCTCCATCCGCTGCAACTGCTACTGGTTTCTATCAGGTTCATTTGAAAGAACAGACTGAACTGGTACATAAAGCATTACAGCCTGAGCCAATCAACTACCCTTACTGATTGAAAGCTTCAAGGTGAAATTGTTTATAAGGACTGAACCCTGTTTTTGCACCAAAATTTCTATAATAAGTTGGCTAAATTTCTTTCAGAACTCATGATCCTATCCTTACGATAGCGAATAAATCATGAGTGTACGATTGAGAAGAGAACTCTTCAGCATATACAAGTTAAACATATTGTTGTACTTTGATTTCAAGTTCAAACTACAACTTTGACTCTCTGGATAGACAACATGCTTGTAACTTGTTTTGGCATGTTGTACTTCTTTATCCCTAATTCTACGGTGCCTGGTTTGACCAGAAGGTGAGGCAGTGCTGCAAGTGTTATCAGCTGCCCTTTTTGAATCATAGTTTTTTTTTTTTTTTTGCTAAGGTTTATTTTTTCAGCAATTTTTGTTGACAGTGAAGCAATCATGAAGCCTCCATTTGATGGAGTTGAAGGTGTTGACTGGGATCACCTCTGCCAAAGAGCGATCCAGTTTGGTGGTAATTTGTTGATCTTGCTGTGTGTTTGTTACAAAATCTCGACACAGACAAAACTTTTCAAAAACTTCAGAAGTGCAGTGACTTGCTGGATGGAAGGTAGGATTGAAAACCGACTATTGTCATCGAACTGAAGCCAAAGGCATAAATCGTAAACTGCACAGACTAAAACTGAAATAAAATTGAACCAATTGACTAAATTAAACATATTATATGATTTTTACATAAAATTTATATTATTTATTATATATATTCGGTTTGGTCGGTTAAAATCACATAAAACTGAAAACCTAATCGATCACATCGGTTTTGAATTTTCTAAAATCGAACCAAACCTAAACCGATCGATTTAATCAGTTTTTTGTTCAACCCTGTAAGGGCACTCAGCTAGTAAAAAACATAGTTTGCAAGTAAATCTGCATAGTTGGAAATTTTGAGACCGCATCCGAGTTTGATCAATGGGAAAAATTGAAGTAATGGTTGCTCAGCAAAGGTTTGAAAAACACTGATCGCCACCATGACACCATCAGTGGTAAGTGAGGAACATTAATTTAAAGACATCTTAAAGTTGCAGAGAATTCTGGGTATGAAATAAACACATGAAGGATAAGCCAGTATCCCAAATTTATCAAGTTTTGCGAGAAATTAATGTCTGACTTGACTAAATTTTGATCCCATTTCAAGGAGAGTTCCGGAGTGTTGGTGCTCCATCTGAGACAGAAGACGCTCTTGCTGTTTGCTACTTATAAATTTCACAATGCACGAAGCTGGCTAAACATCTAAACACAAAAACTTTCTGAAATACAACCCCAAAACAGACTATATCTTGTATCAAAGGCAAAACAAGATTAAGAACTCTTTTATAGTGATTACACATTCCAGTTACAATCTTTAAGCACTTCCTATACCATCTCAATAACTAGTAGCAAATTTACATCATTAGCTCCAACAAAAAACGAAAAATGTTCAACGCAAACAATTAGCAATCCAAGTTACATACCAAGTACAAAAACTTATAAAAAAAGATGTATACCTTTGTGCACAAAACAAACTATATCCAAAACTTCACAAGAAAGCACACACAATCTTTACAGCTGGTTTATTTCATCTTTGCCATAAATACGCTGAAGTTCACGAGTTGCTGCTTGAAATGATTCTGAAAGATGAAAAAAAGTCAGATAAACTGAAAGCAGGACATCAAATTACTTGGAGAAAGTTGAGGTGATTGAATTCCACGAACATCACATTAAGCATTGAACCAAACTAAAATAATTGCATCACCTTTCCATGTACGGAAAGACTTCTGATTGATAGGAGAACCAGTAACAGTTTGGATTGCGTCAAACAACATGTTCTGAGGTGTACTCCTAAGTTCTTGGACTATCCCATAGATTGTCTTTCCATTCTCAAAAAATATGTGGTTGTTTGGGTGTTTTGTTTTGCAACCAGCATGGCGCTCAAACTCGTAAGCATTGAGTACCTGCATATGTATTGATAAAGTGAATGAGCACAATATTGGACCAAAAATATGTTGAGTGGAATCCAAGTTATAAAGTGAAGTTGCTGACCTTAGAGCTGTTACAAGATTTGCAACCACACAAATATCCAGAACCTTTGATACTTCCGCGAAGTTCCTTCTGACATGAAAAGAAACAATTACACCAGTTGCCAAGTAACAGTTTATGTAAAGTAACATAGTGAAAACAAGAGTTACCTCCCGAGACCAAGAAATATACTTCACCGGAACTCCATCAAGGATACCAGTTGACAACAAGCTTCTGACGTTAGAAGGAAAGTTGTTTGGGGCTACCTTCTTGGGTGTTTTAAGTTCCATCTTATTTTTGGGAACTGTCTCAGTACCTGTATTAGCCATTTGAGTGCTCAAAGGTATGGGTGTGTTTGAAATGACCAATTCTTTTCCATTCGTTGCTTCAGATGTTTGAACTGAAGATTGACCAAGCAACAAGTCATAGTTGCTTATGAGCCTTCCTGAGGGGTCTGTCTCAGATTCTTCTTGAAAGCCACTGAAAGATATGGTAGTACTCTCCCCCTTGTTGAAGGGGTGACCCAGCGAAATGGGCATGCCACTATCGGAGTCTTGGCTTTGACTGAAAGATATGGTGCTACTGTCACTCTTACTAAAGGAATGACCCATTGGTAAGGACATGCCATTGTCAACGCCTCGAACTTGATTGAAATATATGGTATTGTTGTTATCCTCCTTATTCAACATATGACCCATTGATACAGACAAGCCACTGTCAGAGTCCTTGACCTGATTGATTTTAACCTTTCTAATTCCACCGTAACTAAGACATGATCCTGGATCTTCCATTGTGTGAGACATAGATAAAGCAATTGAAGCATCATTTCCGAATTGCTGTTCAATACTAGGTCTTCCCAAATTTAGATTGCCTGGAGCAACAGATGGGGCATTCCGGCCACCAAAATTGATATTCCTTGCTGGCTCAGATCCAAATAAGCGGTCAGTTAACTGGTTTGAGACTGCTTGGAAGCTGGAAGTATTTTCCCAAGGAGAAAGATTTGCATTTGGTACTCCAAGTGATCTGCTGGTTGAATTTTCTACAGCTTGCTTCTTATTAGGGAAGAGGTCTGGTTCAGTAGTAGCATCTAAAAACCATTGATGAGGACGCTTTGGTTCGATTCTAGATGAATTATCATATGTAATTCTGGAAGAATCATAAGCCATCTCACCATCGTTCAAACAAGCACCATCCTTTGACATCCAAAAAGCCTTGTTCTGGAAAGACTGCATGAAACAACAGAGGAATGATTGAATTAACACTAAAAGCATATATAAAATCAGACTATATTACTGTGAAGCATGCTAGGGCCTATGAGCTTTAATTCATTAGCAATACAACTTAAATTGATTTAATACTTGATTTGAACAGATCCTATCATTGAGGGATTATTGTTCAACACAAAGCGTTCGCTTTGCTAACATATAACACATGACATACCATCTCACTTCCCTAATACAACATTTGAAGTTAATTATATTGTTCCTAAAATTAGTTTAAAATTTTAGTTCACTAATTAAGTACATTATGAACTACGTAATACCATTTTGTGTTGAACAATCAATACTAAATTCAAACACACATACAAAGTACCATTTGAATCCGATCATATAATCAAGTAAAGATTTAAACAAACTAAGCACATTGACTACATCATTAACTAAAAATTACCATTTTTTTGCAATCAACTTCAATTTATGTTCCAACACTCGTCGCCACCTCCTTCAACTTGCTCCTCTTCTAGTCAATTAAACCTAAAAAATCACCAAATTGAGCTCTAATCAGTTCTTGCAATCCATCTCTACATTCCACATTAAGCAAACCATAAATGCAACAAAAAATTACAACCAAAATCACTGCTTTAACTGTAAAGATTTCACCTTTCTACAATCCCTTCTTACCCTTTCAATAATTTCACCCAAATCAAATCAATTTGATGTAAATTTTGAAATCTAGGTTTTGAAATGGCAAGAAGAGAATAACCCTAGCTCTAGTTTCTGAGCATTAAAAATGGGTAAAATTGGTACCTTTTCTAAAGTAAGTGAGAGAGAGAGAGAGTGAGAGCTGAAAGAAACAAACGAACGGTTGATTGTGAAGAGTTGGATCTAACGAGTTTCAGACCCGCGAAGCACAGATGAAAATCCCACAACAATCTCAGATGTGAAATTTGGGGATTTTTATGTGAGAAAGGAGGAAGGATAGGAAGATGGTGCCCTACACGATGGAAAATCCCCTTGCTGCATCTTAGCCGTACACGTGTTGATTTTGGTTCATGTGGGCTTTCCTTGGATAGTTTTTAAAATTAAAATATCTGTGTACAATTGTTACACTTAAGCTAGGGTGTAGATGCATTCTCAAATATTCAGTAGTTTTTTTTTATTATTATTATAACCTATCAACAATAATTAATTATAAGGCCCATATATAATTTACAAATAATTAAGAGCTTATATGTAGTTTACAAATAATTAAAGGTTTTGAATAAATTATGTTTGGGGCTTAATTATAATTAATAATATTTATGATCGATGGTTTTTTTATCATAAATAATCTGAATTTGAAAATGGTACATATGTGTAATAGTTTTTATATAAATTATAAAATTACCTTTAATCGTTATTCACTTACCTATTCTTTTTCTTGTAAATATAATAGAATTGGAATGATGTTTTGGGCAATCCAACAAAATCAGGACTAAGACACATATTCATTGTTCCTCGGAGGAACTTAAAAAAAAAATTAATTAAAAAAAAAATTTGGGTCGTTGACCATTTTTATTTATTTATTAATTCATGCCCTAAGGATACATACTGACCCTATATGGTTAACCAAACCAGACACGAATGCCACCTTGCATGAAGACTCACTTTCGCTTCGTTTCGATTTAGTCCATCTAAGCAGTTACATTCAATACTCGATGGCTTATCAATGGCGGAGCACATCGACTTCTAATAATCGAGCGAAAACTCACAAAATCCTAACTAATGAGTTCAAAAAACTCACACCTCTCACATGAAGAGTGGATGTCTGACCAACTGAGATATAATTGGTGGATTCCCCGGATGAACTAGCATTATATATTACACTAGATAAAGTAAAAATATTTGTGATTTAGTGGATGCGACTGTTATAGAGTTTTCTAAAATTATTTTTTTTCATCTCAGTAATGTAGGGGGCCAATTTTTATTATTCTCAAATAATGCCGATAAAACTACTTTATTTTTTTTTATTTTTTTTTATTTTTTGGCAAAACACGAAGATGTTTATTTTTTTTTTTTTTCCGGTCAAACATGAAGATTTTTATTAATGAAAGAAAGGGAAACAAGTTACAATAAGAAACATTCCTATATCAAGGAATGCCAAGACACTATGAAAGTGTCAAAACCCAAACCCGTAAATAAATTACATGCCGTACCCATTTTCCACAACAATTCTCTAATCTCGATAAAGATAGAGTGTTCTGATCTGTTTAGTCCTTCAAAAACCCTTTTATTTCTTTCTTTCCACACACACCACATAAGAACGTGAGGGACCCTACGCCATAACCATTCCCCCCGACGAGAAGGATTAGCTTTAGACCACCAACTTAGCCAATTTAGAATGGAACCTTCAAATATCAAACTCAAACCGAATTCCACCAAGAAATTGCGCCAAATGGATTTGGAGAAACTGCAATGAAGCATCAAATGGTCCAGTGTCTCTTCAGATTCGTTGCAAAGCACACAGAGACTCCCAGTGAGGATTCCCATTTTTCTTAACCTATCCTTAGTCAATAAACAAGATTCGTTGCAAAGCACACGAAGATGTTTATTAAAGATAAGAAAATAAACAAAATACAAAGGGAATCATTCTTATATCAAGGAATGCCAAGACATCATGAAGATGTCAAAAACCAAATTCCTAAACAAATTACAAGTTGAATCCATCATTCACAACAATTCCCTAATCTCGATAAAGATAAAGTGCTCTGATCTGTCAACCCATAAAAAAAACTCCTATTTGGTATGATATTTTGTACATTTTTATTTTTTCCAAACCATATATATCAAAAGATGTTTCAATCTCAATTTCATTTGAAAAGTAAAAACCAAATAAGCGCAAAATCTATCAATCTAATAACTTCAACAAGAAAATACATCGTATTTAAGTTTTCATAAGGTTTATACTATCGGGAATTGAAGGATGATATTTTCATTGAAAAGAACTTGTTTTGCTTGAATGTGACACAGTGGGTGTAATAACTTCGTAGAAATTGTGGTTAATAATAGCAAGGAGGATTGGGTTTTAAAGCAAAAAAAAAAAAAAAAAATATATATATATATATATATATATATATATATATATATATAGACTACCCAAACCCATTACCACTGTGTTTTGGGGCAAAGACAAGGATAGTATAGTCTCACGGTACTCTTGATAAAAATATATTCTCCTGAGACATGGTTTCTAACAATAGTTGTTAATTGTGGTCATGGTAGCATAGGGATTTGGTTTTTTTCATGGTTCAAAGTAGCACTTGGAATACTCTACGAAAACCCATTACCAAATGTAAGGAAACCCATGAAAATAGTTGAGATGGGAGAGCAAGTGAAAAATGTTTCCAATGACGATGAAGATAGTCATGTGTTCTTAAGTTTTTCATGGAAAACTTTTCTCAACTTTTCAGAGTTTTTGTTTTTGTTTTTATTTTTTTTTTTGAGAAAATATAAGTGGTGGAAGATCACAAAATTCAAGCTCATTCCCCTCCCTTCCCTCTTCACAAATTTCATGTTCACTTCCCTTCCTTCATGAAATTTGTGTTGAAAATAGTGTTTTTTTGTCTTCGGAGAGGTGGTTGCGAGTGGAAATCCCATCATCACGGAATCCTATGTGAGGGCTATGGAGAAAAAAAATGAGGTGGTGGTATTGATGGCAGTGAAATGACATGACACTTTGGCGAAGTGGTAATGCTTGATGGAGAATAGAGAGACAGAGATGTGGGATTATTTTATTTTATTTTCAAAAAAGACAGAGCAGAAAGAGAATAAGAGAGATTGTGTGGCGTGTTTTCTTTAAATTGGTGGTGCAGCCAGCGGAGTGGTGCTTGATAGAAAAGAGATAAGCAGAGAGACGGAAAGAGGTGGTGGTGGTGTGGGACAGTATAATACGCGGTTTTAAATAGTCTTTGCTTAAAAAAAAAGAGTTTCAACTTTGTAACCACAGTTTGTTACACTCGTTCCACCCAAGTTATAACATTTGTAATCATGTTTCAGGATCAATTCTAAAATTGGGCTTCATATTTCAAATTTGAGCTTCTTATTTCACATTTGGGCTTCTTTCATGTTGTTCACAAACTTGGACCTAGATCTTTGAGGCTTAGACCTTAGATAACTTCAAAATTTTTGCTTACTCGTCCATATTAAGTAGGCTCGGAAATAAAATAACAACTTTAGATTTTAGGTAACTACAAAATTCATGGGCAACAATACTCAGTTGACTTCAATTTATAATTCCAAAACCCATTGGAATATTTTGTTTTTAATATCTTTTGATACAAATATCAATATGTTCCATAGGTTGCTAGCTCTTGTGGATAGTAGAAATAGACAAATTATATTTCCACAATCCCTTTTTCGAAGCTCCAAAACCCTCAAATTTCTTCGCATTTTCAAGAAAGTCCCATCTTCAAGCAAGAGAGGGATCCATCGCGAGAAAAAGGAACTTGCCCTGAATCCAATGTGCTGCTTGAGACCCCTGCAATCACCATGGGCTAATTATTCGTTTTGGTTAGTTTTTATAGATTTGCAGTAATTCGTTAAGCTTAACTCCTAATTGCATAGTTAGTTGCTTTTTCGAAGCTCCAAAACCCTCAAATTTCTTCGCATTTTCAAGAAAGTCCCATCTTCAAGCAAGAGAGTGATCCATCGCGAGAAAAAGGAACTTGCCCTGAATCCAATGTGCTGCTTGAGACCCCTGCAATCACCATGGGCTAATTATTCGTTTTGGTAGATTTGCAGTAATTCGTTGAGCTTAACTCCTAATTGCATAGTTAGTTGCTTTTCTATTGTTCAGCTATGTACAAAACTACTATTGTGTTGAATTGAACCATTAATACGATCAGAGTCACTAGAATATAAAAGTGATCAGTGCAAACATACTACATTATATATTAATTATAAAAAAAATACATAAGTTTGAACCAAATCAGAAGTAAACACTTTTAACTTTTTTTTAGACTTTCTTAATAATAAAGATTAACTACGTCTAATAATAAAAAGATTAACTAGAACTAATAATAAACAGTTAAAGATCTTTTTTCATAAGTAGGACTACATTCGACCTCAAACTGGAAGAATTCGCGACAGCCAAAAATCCATGTTGAAGATGTAATGTTTATCTATCAAACTATGATGTTGAAACTTTCACCGGACACCATTAAAAAAATAACCGGTATAGTTTGGAAGGAGGTAAGTAAATCTCTAACATTTTATTCAGAAGCCGTCGGAATGGAACCCAGGAATGTAGTGAACTGGGAGTTCCTGGGTGGAATGATACAAAACATAACAATTTTCTTTTTGACATTTGTTCACTTTTATTTTTTTTTCCAAACCATCCATATCAAAAACTGTTTCAATTTCAATTTCATTTGAAGAGTAAAAACCAAAATCTATTAATCTAATAATTTCAACAAGTAAATAGATCGTATCTAACATTTTATTCAGGAGCCGTCGGAATGGAACCCAGGAATGTAGTGAACTGGGAGTTCCTGGGTGGAATGATACAAAACATAACAAATTTCTTTTTGACATTTGTTCACTTTTATTTTTTTTTCCAAACCATCCATATCAAAAACTGTTTCAATTTCAATTTCATTTGAAGAGTAAAAACCAAAATCTATTAATCTAATAATTTCAACAAGTAAATATATCGTATCTAAAATTCTATTCAGGAGCCGTTGGAATGGAACCCAGGAATGTAGTGAACCCCAGTTCCTGGGTGGAATGATACAAAACATAACAATTTTCTTTTTGACATTTGTTCACTTTTATTTTTTTTTCCAAACCATCCATATCAAAAACTGTTTCAATTTCAATTTCAATTTCAATTTCATTTGAAGAGTAAAAACCAAAATCTATTAATCTAATAATTTCAACAAGTAAATAGATCGTATTTAAGCTTTTTAAAAGGCTTATAGCCCCAGAAAATGAAGGATAATATTTTCAGGATGTTACTAGCGGGGAGGAGTGGGTTTTAATACGAAAATAATAGTCCCTTTTTGCCTTTTGGTAGGTAAGTTTTGTGGCTGACTTACCTAAAAGATAAAAATGTCCTTTTATTCTCGGGGTAGGACGGTTGGCAGGTTTTGTGGGTTTTAATGAAAAAATATATATATAAATATATCCACTAATTTAAGTTTTTCAGGGAAAACAGAAATCAAAACACACCCTACAAATTAAATTAATATGAAGTATATTCTAACTAACAACAACTCTAGGGAGCGAGGTTTAGGAGCCACTTTTGAGTTATGGTGGGGTATTTTGACACTTCTACACCTTCCATTGACGATGTTTGTGATTGTATTTTAAAGAGAATGAGTAAAAGTATAAAAAAAATCAAAACTCGCATAAAAGTAACTCTCAAACCTAACTCCCCGGACTTACTCTAATTAATAAACTCTTGCCTAATATGTCTCAAAAGTAGAATAGAGTCTGAAAATTCCATCTGAAAGCCATTGTCTATAGTGACTGCCATAAAAATTACAGCTGAATGAAATGTAAAATATCAAGTTTCCGAAGCATGCATCATCTGTTTTTTGACCACCACAATTTTGTTCAAATAGGGTGACATTCGGAATTAACTTTTTGATTCCGACAATATTGAGTTCAATTTATTGCATCTCTGATCACCTTCCTGCAAACCTATCTCTCCCTTCAAATATTATGCAGTTAATTGTTCTAGGCAAAAGAAATTACCACCATCCTCACTAACCGTGTATTTGGCTCAAATATAAATTTTCCCAAAAGTGAGAAGAAAGAGTTGCTCCCTTAGACATGTTATATGGCTTGGGGTCTTCCTTAAGAGGGCCTAATCCTTGCCTTAGACCAAAATCATCCCGTTCTCGAATCCAAATCCTAGTTAGTTCAATGCTACAAAAATGCTTGAAAAAATCAAAAATCAAAAATCAAAATAAAAAACTCCACAAAACTAGAATGTAAAAAAAAATGAAAGATTAATTAATAGTAAATAAACAACAAATTAAATGATCATTGATCATTGATCACTCCGCATACCATTTCTTTACCGAAAATTCTAGGGGTCGAGGGAGGGAGCGAGGGATGGGTGGAAGCCACCCATCCGCTTCGAGATGAGCACCATCGCGCATCTCAAATCCAATTCGCTCATCTCGAGGCGGATGGGTGATTACCACCCATCCCTCGCCCCTTTCCCTCGCTCCCTCCCTCGCTCTGTAGCAGAGCTCTTTCTTTACACACTCCACTCTTCATCCTCCTCCTCTGTCAGTATCACTCTTGCAGTAACCTATACTTTAATCAATCCTTCATCTCTTCTCTGCACTCTACAAAAATAAATTTAACCAAAGAAAAAAAAATCCATTCTGGAAAAAAGCTGACCAAGAAACATTTCCTCATCCCATTTCCCAATTGCATCACATCCAACACAAAATGCAGGCACTACTCTGTCCCTGTTGTTCTGTTCTGTTCTGTTCTGTTCTGCTGTGTCCATCCATGCATGCCTCCTCCCTTTCTCCACACTTCTTCTTCCATCATCACCACCTTAGGAACTTTTTCTTCCAATTCAACCCATAGGGACTCCAAAATATTTACACTTAATGCCACCACCAAGTTATCAGATCACATGCAACGCACCAAGGGCAGGCATGCCTTGATAGGTTTATAGGTCCATCATGATCATGTTCATCTCCCCAATTGGGGGCCCATGTAGGCACTCTGTTCATGATTGTTATATGAAGAGTGATTTGATGGATGGGTGGACTAGCTGGAACAGACCCTCCTAGGTGTGGATACTATGCAACTTTGTGCCCTTGTGAGGAGCATTGTTCTTCAGCTTGGATCTTTGCATGGCAAGCTAAGGAGGAGATGGGCTTTGTTGGTGGTAGGGGCCTGGATGATTTTCTACTGAGTTTGGTTGTCTTGTTTGCTAAGTCTACATGTACTGAGAAAAGAGAGTAGACTGGTCTATGATCTGACTCCCCTCTTATGTACCACATTTGCTTTAGTCCTCCTACCTACATGGCCAACAAAGATTTGGGTCAATAACACCATGAAATTGGTGCATAAACTATGCTTACATTTACATAATAAAAGTAGGAGTAATTCTATATGTCGAGGGTTTGGGCGAGGTTTTGGGCGAGAGAAGTGCGTCGCACGCGAGGGGGCTGACGTGGTGAAAAAAAAAAAAAAAAAAAGATTGCGAGGGAAACGAAAATTTGGGCGAAAGAAGAAGAGGGAATGAAAGCCTCGCCTCTTCATCTCCCTCTCCTCTCCCTCTGTCTGTTGCTCCCTCTCCTCTCCCTCTCCCTCTCCTCTCGCTCCCTGTGTCTCTCGCTCCCTCTGTCTCTCGCTCGCTGTGTCTGTCGCTCCCTCTCCTCTCCCTCTGTCTGTCGCTCCCTCTCCCCATTATCGACCCCATTTTCGGCAGATTCGACACTGAAACGAACGAAAATTTAGGAAGAAGAAGGAAATAAGGAGAAGAGAAGAATGTCTCCTTCGTCCCTTCCCTCTCTCAAAAGGTATATTTTCCCTCTCATTTTAGGTTTTAGGTTTTAGGTTTTTGGCTTGTAGTTTTTGATTTTCCCTTTACTTGGTTGTTTTAGGTTACTGGTTTTGGACAAGAAGTTGGTTTTCATCGCTCGGACGCAGAGGTAAGCCCATTCTTCTTCTCTTCGTTTCGTCTTCAGATCTAGGGTTCATCTAGGGTGGATTTTTTTTTTTATTTCTGTGTTCTTCAGCCGAAGAGCTTCATGTAGGGCTCAATTTTTTTTTTTCAGTGTTCTTCAACCGAAGAGCTTGTAATAATTTCAGTGTTCATGTGGATTTTTTTTTTTTTTTTTTTTTATGAATTGTGGGTTTTTTTTTTTTATAATTCCAGTGTTCATATCTGTAGAATTTTTCTTTTTCTTTAAGATTTGTTTTCATCAAAACTATTCTTAGATCTATATTCGTAATCGTGTTAAGGCACCACATGCGAGGTAATACTCGGCGAGCCCACGATTATTAAGATTAGATTAAAGAAGAATCTTCAAAATCATGACTATATTCATGATATTTATATCAGATCTAGGGTTCATTTTTTTTTTATTTCAGTGTTCTTCAGCCGAAGAGCTTCATCTAGGGTTCATTTTTTTATTTATTTCAGTGTTCAGCAACCGAAGAGCTTCATCTAGAGTTCATTTTAATTGTAATAATTTCAGTGTTCATGTGGGTTTTTTTTTAATGAATTGTGGGTTTTTTTTTTTTTTTTTTTTTTTTATAATTTCAGTGTTCATATCTGTAGAATTTTTCTTTTTCTTTAAGATTTTATATATATAAGCATCTTTTTATCTCTGTGTTTTCATCAAAACTCTTCTTAGATCTATATTCTTAATCGTGTTAAGGCACCACATGCGAGGTAATACTCGGCGAGCCCACGATTATTAAGATTAGATTAAAGAAGAATCTTCAAAATCATGACTATATTCATGATATTTATTCTATGTTGTGTATTTCATTTCTGTTTTGATTTCTGCTTATCATCTCTTTATGATTTATAAACAAACATTACAGGAATGGATAGTGTAGAAGATAATGATTGTATGTTGGTGGAAGAAAATGTAGAAGAGGTGAGGGAACCTAAATATGGGATGGAATTCGTCAACCTTGACGAGTTTCAACGATATTATCGTGAATATGGTAATGTAAAGGGATTTCCAGTTAAAATAATGACTACTGAAAAAGATGATGATGGAAAACCTTCGTTCATTCAACTTTCATGTGGTCGGGCTGGGAAGCAAAGAGGTGATGGAAAAAATTTTGTTGGATTGCGTCCGTCGACCAAATGTGGTTGTCAGGCTAAGATTAGAGGTCAAATAGGGGTTGATGGAACAGTTTTAGTGAAAAGAGTTACACTTGATCACAATCACGTGTTAAGCCCTAGTAAATCGAAATTTTATCGAAAGAACAGATATATGAGCTCGTATGTGAAGAAGAGGCTTGAATATAATGATAGGGCAGGTATTAGACCAAATAAGAGTTATTCGTCATGTGTGGTTGAAGTTGGTGGCCATGAAATGTTGCCTTTTTCCCAAAAAGACTGTTACAATTATTTGGACAGAGTGAGGAAGTTGAGACTTGGTGAGGGGGATGCGATGGCTCTTAATAACTACTTCCAAAGAATGCAAGCTAATAATGCTGATTTCTTTTATACGATGGATTTGGATGATGAAGGTAGGTTGAGAAATGTATTTTGGGCTGACGCATGGAGCAGGGCAGCTTACAAGGAGTTTGGGGATGTTGTTACATTTGACACTACGTACTTGACAAATAAGTATGAGATGCCATTTGCTCCTTTTGTTGGGGTGAATCATCACGGTCAGTCAATTCTTTTGGGATGTGGATTGATATGTGGTGAAACGATTGAAGAATTTGTATGGCTTTTTCAAACATTGCTCGTGTGTATGAATGACAATGCTCCGTCTGCTATAATCACTGATCAAGATAGGGCAATGAAGAGGGCCATTGAAATTGTATTTCCTAGCACACGACACAGATGGTGCTTGTGGCATATCATGAAGAAGTTGCCTGAAAAACTGTCTGGTTGCAATCAATATGAGGCGATCAAGTTTGCAATGCAAAGAGCAGTTTATGATTCCCTGTCTTATGATGAGTTTGAAGAAAATTGGCATGGTTTTATTGATAAATATAGTCTGCATGAAAATGACTGGTTGGGTGGATTATACTCTGAAAGGATGCGATGGGTGCCAATATTTCAAAGAAATGGTTTTTGGGCGGGGATGTCTTCAACTCAAAGGAGTGAAAGCATGAATGCTTTTTTTGATGGTTATGTTAATTCAAAAACCACATTGAAGCAATTTGTAGAACAGTATGAGAATGCACAACGAAGTAAAGTACAAAAGGAAGTTGAACAGGACTTTAACTGTTTTAGCCGAAGTCTTCCATGCATTACTCCTTATGCAATAGAGAAAAAATTTCAAAATGCTTACACTACAAAAATATTTAAAGAGATCCAACAAGAGATCCAAGGGAATCTATGTTGTAGAATTGTGGGTGAAGATATGGATGGGGGTGGCTGTGAGTTGTACACTATTAAACAAGACTTGCTGATAAATGATAGGCAACGATCGGTCCATCATGTAGTCTCTTTAAATGTTGACGACTTTGGCATCAAGTGTAATTGTCAATTGTTTGAGTTCAGGGGGATTTTATGCAAGCATATATTTAAAGTCTTGTTTGAAAGAGAGATTCATGATATACCTGATAACTATGTTCTTCGGAGGTGGAGGAAAGATGTTAAGAGGGCTCATACGAAGGTGAAAATTGTTTATTCAGATTGGGGAAATAAGCCTGAAAATGTGCGATTTGAAACGATGTGCAATGCCTTCTATGAAATGGCTGAATTCGCCGCTGAGGATGAAAAGAAGACAATCGAAGTTAAAGAATGGATCACTTTGAAGATGGACCAATATAAAATTGTCGGTGGTGATGAGCATGTTGATTCACATAGGTATTTGGAAGTGGGCACCACTACTAGTTCTGCCATCCAGATTCATAGTCCATTAGCGGTTCGTAGCAAAGGACGACCGTCTAAATCAAGGCTAAAATCCTCCCTCGAGAAGGTGTGTAAAAGGAGACAAGGAAAAAAAAAGAAAGACACGCAAAGGAATCAGGCCAGTGAGACTAATCTGGTATGTTTTGCAATATCTTTTATGAATGTATATTTTTTTAAGTTACATATATTGAAAATGTTATTTACAAATGTCATTTGTAGGGTTTAAAGTGTATGTCTCATGTTATGGCTCGTGAAAGCAATCCGATGGCTAGTCAAAGCAATACACAGGTTTGTTTTTTATATTTACAAGGTATGAATCAGTAAGTATGTTTGCCCACTTATGATTTGTATGTTTGTTATCGTTAAGGATGATAATACGGGGTCACAAGATTTACAACCTGGCAGCGTTGATCAATTCAACTCGCTCCTCTAACAGGTACATATTATGTATTTTCTATGTATCACTTTTTATTTCTATCCATAAGATCTATTCTCATAAATAGACCTCCCCCCATTATAATAAGTGAAATTCTAAATGTCGAGGGAAAGGGCGAGGAAACCAGCGAGGAATAGTTCACCCCCCTCGAGAAATAGTCATCGTTGTCTGTGTATGGGACAGGGCTGCAAAGTAGCACTAAAGAGGGTTTACTGCTGCAAAACAATGATATCCCAATAAGAAATTTATTCTCATCTTCCCTATTAGGTGTGCCCTGTGCCAACAACACTCAGTACCCATAGAGCATACCCTCTTATTGAACTTGGTTTCTCTTATTGATAAAGGGGAACTTGGTTTCTCTTATTGAAGTTTTAATTAATTGTTGAATTCATATTTATACAAAGATAAACTGAATGTAGTCTCTTGGTTTCTATCAGTGCATGGGTCAGAGCAGGAAGAAGGATGGGAGCAAAGAAGGATGGGAGCAATGCTGGGAGGTTTGCATATTTTGCAGTTACATGCGGGACGATTGCTTGATGAATATATAGCAGTCTCAGTTAGCAATCTTCAGAATGTATAGCAGTGTCAGGCGTAAATTCAGTAAATGTTCAGATATGTTTGAATGTATTTTGGCAGGCTATGATGTAAATTAAGTTGATATGTTCAGATATTCAAGCTTAAACATATGTTGGCAGGCTATGACATCAATTCAGTTTGCAATGTCAGTCGTTTTTATCTTTGAATGTGTATTTGTCGCATTGTTTGATAATGTATAAATTCAGAAATGAAATCATATTGAGGTGTGTATTCAGTTTAAATTCAGAAATGATTCAGAAATGAAATCATATGGCGAATGTAATCATATTGATAATGTATAAATTCAGTTTAAATTCAGAAATGATTCAATATGATTCAGAAATGTTCAGATATTGGCAGGGAATGTCATTCAGAAATATGCAGATGCGCAGACTGTGAGGTGCTATGGGGAGAGGCTATGTCAGTGACAAAGTGCTAGTGAGGTGCTATTGGGAGGTGCTATGTCTGTTAGATGGTGTGGCATTCTGTCTGTTACAAAGCTACAAGCCTGTTAGAGTGCTCTGTCAGTTGGAGAATGCTCTGTTAACAAAGCTCCAAGTCTGTTAGAATGCTGTCAGTTGGAGCTTGATCTGTTAACAACTCTGATGTGGAATACTGACTGCAGAAAGAATTGAAGTCAAGCAATATTGCAGAAAGAAGACAATTTGAATGGATTGATTGTAGAAAAGAAGATTGTATTGTATTGAACAATTGTAATGAAAGATACAAGAATGTATTAGCAATTTCGAGATTACAATCAATGGATAATTCTGTTCTTCTCATGTATTCTTATTTATAGACTACTGATGCCACAACTCTGTTAATACTAACAGAGCACACTTAACAGACTAACAGAATATACATCATGACCTCTAACAACCCCTTTGACATATTCTTTCCAGAAATCCTAACATCAGCAATCTTCTAACAGAACTTCCAACATCAGCATTAATTCCTCCCATTCTCTCAGCAACAGGACTCTAATATCAACATCAGCATTCCAGTATTAATATCAGCATCAGCATTCCTTCAGCATCATTATTCTGATATCATCATCAGCATTAGTATTACTCATTTTATTAAAAGATCTGCCTGATTACTGCACAATATCTCTATATGCATTTGAACCTTGTTTGAAATACTTTTAAGAGACTTGCCTGATTATTGCACAAGATCTCTATAGAAGGTTTCAACTTTGAGGACTTCATCCCTGGCCGAGAACCATCCCCCACATTAGTAACCTCTGCTTGTCCTACCAGTCCAGAAGAAACTCCATCTGAATTTCGCGTATCAGATGTTTTATCAAGAACCATTTTTTCTACGATATAGTTGATAACCTGCAAGAAAATTATCGATAAGGTCAATTTCTCTTGTAAATTTGTAACCTTAAAGACAAAAATTCACACGATATTATACAAGTTTAGATTTGGAAAAAAGAGAGGGGGGGGATCATACTTGCTTACAACATAAGTCTCATCAAATGTTTCAAGATTCAGTAAATTTTTAACACGGGATCTCGGTGATAGAATTGTATATTTCCAATTTTCCTAAAAAGCATACTTAGTAATACTAAACAAGTTATAACTCTAGCAGGCATCCAGTATAAATCTGCACAGAACAAGTGTGTTCCTTGACTGACACATGACTAGCAAAGCACTTCTAAAAGCCTGCTCCAACACTGGTAAACAATACAAACTAAATGACTTTTCCCCACTAACCAATGATGATGTATATAAAAATCCTTACTTACCCACTTTTCTTACCGATAAGAGAAAATTATAAAGTCGACTAACAGTGTAAAAGAAGTTAACAGCTCATTTGCGGGGGTGGTTTTAAGACTTCATAACAGTTTTACTGAATTGAGGCAGATATACTCATCAAGCATATTTCAAGATCAAGTGTTTATCTACTTTAAACTCTATGCACCATTGTCGGCCTGACAAAACATATGTTCTTTCAAAACCATGAACGGACAAGCAAATTTCATCAAAATTTAGTTCTAGGAGAAAGAAGGAAAAAAAAAGGATTGCATCTTGCATTTAATATATCTTTGAAATGTTTACTTCATAATATTTCTGAAAAATTAAAATAACAGAATATATATCTTCATAATGTTTACTACCAATCAGGCAAATCTCAGAATAAGATTTAACAAAGCTCTTCCCATTTTTCCACAAATAATTGTAAGCTACTTTCTAGTGGCATTGAGACATCATATGCCGAGTGAGTTTTTACAAGATATACACCCTGAGCAACTGGAAAACAACATTCATAGTGTCAAATTAGGGGATTGTAATGAAGTAGGTTGAGAATATGCTGTCAATAGAAATATAAAGAAATGTGACTACTCACTGGAAATGTAGGATTGTGATAGTCCCCATTAAACACAGTATCCAGATCACGAAATAGTCGATGCTCAGGTGTATCATAGCGACCATCACAAAGATCCAAACCTCCGACAAAAGCAGTTACTTTGCGATTATTTCCAGTTGCTTGTGTATCCACAAGCACACATTTTTGATGGTGTGTGAAGAGGGTTCCAACAACCTAGATGTAAACATCAGAAGAGGGAAAAGAAAGACCTCAGAATAGAAACATGATTTCAAAACCCAAAATAAAAGTGTTTCATAAGAGGCACTACCAATAAGAAAACGAAGAGAGTAGGAAGTCTGATGAAGAATCCTGGCAGAATTTGGAATGCAAACATCAACCTACACAATGAAATGACAAGCATACCATACGGAAGAAAAATATAACAATATGAAACACAAATTTCATTGGAATATGAAATATATTCACATCATACATATTTATGTACATATTACATTACATATAATTCCATCATTCGTCCAACTGCTTAAGAATATTTATTATACCTAAGATAATAAGTACAATTATCAAAGTATTGATTAAGTCCCTCGTGAAAGTCCAAGGATCATTGTTCCCTTGACTGACATTCGATGGACCGGCTTGATCATTCGATGGACCGGCTTGATCGTTCCATGGACCGGCTTGATCATTCAATGGACCGGCTTGATCGTTCGATGGACCGACTTGATCGTCAACAACTACATTGTTAACTGTGACATCTTCATTGTTGTGGGATTCCTCCGAATCTCTACTCGCCGCTTCTGAGCGAACCCACAACTTGTATGATTCCTCAGCTTCTTCAACTGACATAAACCCCTTGTAAGAAGTACAACTATACCCTGATACCGACGAAAAACATGCGGGCCAGTTTAGGTATACTCCTGGCCGACGACCTCGATAGACAACATACGCTCTGAATGCCATTCCTGCAACAGGAGGGGATATAAGGAAGAGGGAAGTATAGTGTGAGAGGCTGTTGGAATTCAGGCGTGCGAACAAAGTCGAAACTCACACAAAGGTCTAAAAGTTCATTAACATCTTGAAACTCAAGTACATAAACCTAAGATGTACAGACTATTTCTGAACAAAAATCGTAAACCGTATATCTAAAATAAGAGGAGAAAAAATAAATTGAAGCTTTGAAGGTTGAAGACGAAACGAAGAGAAGAACAAAGGGAGTTAGTGTTGCATATGATTAAACCTTATCGATTGTTTCTGCCTTAATTTCATTATACATTACAACAAGACTTTATTTAGTTAATATGTACAATAAATACAGAAAGATTAAAACTTAAGAACAGAAGGAAAGACTTACAAATAAAAGGCTAAAGGTTTTTAACCCATAATTTTATTTGCATTACCATATTCATGATAATATCGTTGGAACTCGTCAAGGTTGACGAATTCCATCCCATATTTAGGTTCCCTCACCTCAATTAAAATGAACCCTAGATGAAGCTCTTCGGCTGAAGAACACTGAAATAAAAAAAAAATGAACCCTAGATCTGATATAAATATCATGAATATAGTCATGATTTTGAAGATTCTTCTTTAATCTAATCTTAATAATCGTGGGCTCGCCGAGTATTACCTCGCATGTGGTGCCTTAACACGATTACGAATATAGATCTAAGAATAGTTTTGATGAAAACAAATCTTAAAGAAAAAGAAAAATTCTACAGATATGAACACTGGAATTATAAAAAAAAAAAACCCACAATTCATAAAAAAAAAAAAAAAAAAAATCCACATGAACACTGAAATTATTACAAGCTCTTCGGTTGAAGAACACTGAAAAAAAAAAATTGAGCCCTACATGAAGCTCTTCGGCTGAAGAACACAGAAATAAAAAAAAAAATCCACCCTAGATGAACCCTAGATCTGAAGACGAAACGAAGAGAAGAAGAATGGGCTTACCTCTGCGTCCGAGCGATGAAAACCAACTTCTTGTCCAAAACCAGTAACCTAAAACAACCAAGTAAAGGGAAAATCAAAAACTACAAGCCAAAAACCTAAAACCTAAAACCTAAAATGAGAGGGAAAATATACCTTTTGAGAGAGGGAAGGGACGAAGGAGACCTTCTTCTCTTCTCCTTATTTCCTTCTTCTTCCTAAATTTTCGTTCGTTTCAGTGTCGAATCTGCCGAAAATGGGGTCGATAATGGGGAGAGGGAGCGACAGACAGAGGGAGAGGAGAGGGAGCGACAGACACAGCGAGCGAGAGACAGAGGGAGCGAGAGACACAGGGAGCGAGAGGAGAGGGAGAGGGAGAGGAGAGGGAGCGACAGACAGAGGGAGAGGAGAGGGAGATGAAGAGGCGAGGCTTTCATTCCCTCTTCTTCTTTCGCCCAAATTTTCGTTTCCCTCGCAATCTTTTTTTTTTTTTTTTTTTTCACCACGTCAGCCCCCTCGCGTGCGATGCACTTCCCTCGCCCAAAACCTCGCCCAAACCCTCGACATATAGAATTACTCTAAAAGTAGAGTAGTAATGCAAAATAAACCAATTAGAAAGAGTGTTGCTCATCGGCTGTTTGGAAGGTCTAGCATGACCAACCTAAGGTGATATCTACCATGTTGTCTGTGACTAGTTCAACCTAAGGTGTTTTGAGTTATTTTTTTCAGGGAAAATCATGAAAATAGTTGAGATGGGAGAGCGAGTGAGAAATTTTTTTGTCCAATGATGATGAAGAAGATAGTCATATGTTCTTGAGTTTTTCATGGAAAACTTTTCTTAACCACTCTAGATTGGTTTTTCTATGATTTTAAGAGAATATAGGTGGTGAGAGGTGACAAATTTGAAATTTCATGCTAATTTCCCTCCCTTCTCGCTTCACAAATTTCATGCTCATTCACTTCCTTCAATGAAATTTGTGTTGAAAACAATATTTTTTTTGTCCCCGCAAATGTGGCTGCGAGTGAGAAACCCATTTTCGCGGAGTCCTTTGCGAGGGCGATAGAGAAAAAAATAAAATGAAATGGTGTTTGATGGTGAACTGAGAGGGAGAGAGGTGGGAGTATTTTATTTTATTTTCAGAGAAGACTGAGTAGAAAAGGGAATAAGAGAGATTGTAAGGAGAGTTTTTTTTTCAATTGATGGTGCAGTCGCGAGGTGGTGGTGCTTGATATAGAAGAGAAGAACGGAGAGGGAGGGAGGTGGGATTTTATTTATTTATTTATTCAAAGAAGACATAGCAAATAGGAGAAAAAAAAATTGTTTGGAGTGTTTTTTTAATTGGTGGTGTGAGAAAAAAAGTAGGGCTGATGGCGTGAGCCGTATAATACGTGATGTTAAATAATATCTGCCTAAAAAAAATTAGTTTCAACTCTGAACGCTATGCAAATTGGGCTTCATATTTCAAATTTGGGCTTTTTTCATATTGTGCACAAACTTGGACCAAGATTTTGAGGCTTAGACTTTAGATAACTCCAACCTACATAATTCAACATAGGTTTTATTGCTTACTCATCCATATTAAGCAAACTCAGGACTTAAAATAACAAAGTTTAGATTTTAGGTAACTAAACACTTGATGGGTACTTTAATTTATAATTCCAAAACCCATTGGAATATTTTGTTTTTAAGATTTTTTGATACAAAAATGTTCCAAAGATTGCTAATTCTTTGTGGATCGTAGAAACAGAGAAATTCTATCTCCACAATCCCTTGTTCGAAGCTTCAAAATCCACAAATTTATTCGCCTTTTCAAGAAAGTTGAGGGGATCGATCAAGAGAAAAACGAAAGCTTGCCCTGAATCCAGTGTGCCTAGTTGAGACCCCTGCAATCACCATGGGTTAAATTCGTGAAATAAAGCTCCTGATTGCATAGTTAGTTGCTTTTTCTATTGTTCAGCTATATAAAAAGTATTATTGTATTGAATTCAACCATTAATACGATCATAGCCACTTAGAATATATAAGTGTTAAGTCACTCAAATTGCAAACATATCACGTTATATATTAATTAAAAAAATGCATAAGTTTTACCCAAATCAGAATTAAACACTTTTAATTTTCTTCTAAAATTTCTTAATTAAGATTGATAATAGATTAACTATGATTAATAATAAAAATGTTAACTATGACTAATAATAAAAAGATGACCACAGGCGACCATTAAGATTGCCGAATTGTCCCATTGATAATAGAATTGTAAATGAGTCCCAGTTTCAAATCCAAACGAAAAGCCATGTTGAACATATAATTGAAAGGCAAATTTCGACATTAAAAGTTTAATTGGAGACCATTCTAAAATTGACTGGCACAGGTTTCAAAGAAGTGAAATTATATTTGGGAGGCATTGGAATTGCTAACAGAAATGTTGTAAAATGTGAAGAATAACAGAAAACATAACAATTTTCTTTTTTAATATTTTGTGTACCTTTATTTTTTTCCCAAACCATCAATATCAAGAACTGTTTCAATCTCAATTTCATTTAAAGAGTAGAAACGAAAATCTATTAATCTAATTCGTCGAGATTGTGATAATTACGTGGGAAGGACTGGGTTTTAATGTTAAAAAAATGTCCTTTTGTGGATAGTATTTAGAGGGTACGTAACTAATGTTTTCTCCACAAAATTAGAATGTACAAGAAATGAAAAAATTAATAAATAATAAAATAAACAACAAATGATCATTTCATTTATTTACAGAGTCCACTCTTCATCCTCGACCTCCTCCTTTGTCAGTATCACTCTTGCTGTAACCTATACTTTAATGAATCCCTCATCTCTCTTCTCTGCACTCTACAAAAAAATAAATTTAACCAAAGAAAAAAAAACATCCATTCTGGAAAAAAGCTGACCAACAAACATTCCCTCATCCCATTTCCCAATTGCATCACATCCAACACAAAATGCAGGCACTACTCTGTTCTTGTTGTTCTGTTCTGTTCTGTTCTGCTGCGTCCATCCATGCATGCCTCCTCTCTTTTTCCAACACTTCTTCTTCCATCATTACCAGAGGAACTTTTTCTTCCAATTCAACCCATAGGGATTCCAAAATATTTACACTTAATTCCACCACCAAGTTATCAGATCACATGCAATGCACCAAGGGCAGACATGCCTTGATAGGTTTATTTATAGGTCCATCATGATCATGTTCATGTTCATCTCCCCAATTGGGCATGTAGGCACTCTGTTCATGATTGTTATATGAAGAGTGATTTGATGGATGGGTGGACTAGCTGGAACAGACCCTCTTCCTGGGTATTGGATACTAGCAACTTTGTGCCCTTGTGAGGAGCAAATGTTCTTCAGCTTGGATCTTTGCATTGCAAGCTAAGGAGGAGATGGGCTTTGTTGGTGGTAGTAGGGGCCTGGATGATTTTTTGCTGAGTTTGGTGGTCTTGTTTGCTAAGTCTACATGTACTGAGAAAAGAGAGTAGACTGGTCTATGATCTGAGAACTTTGATTCCCCTCTCATGTACCACACTTGCTTCAGTCCTTCTCCTCTCCATAGAATTCTGTCACACCTACATAATACCCAACAAACATTTGGGTTAATAACAGAGATCAACTATGTAATGATTCTCATCAAACAAAACTCAAAATTCCTAACATGGTTCATCAGGTCCATTGTTCTTAAATCGAGGTACCTCATGTCGAGTTTACAAGCATAAACTATACCATTACATTACTATATGATGAACAGAAAGTTAAGTGGGGATGATTTCATTTCATTTGCCCTAGAAATCAACAACACTACCAGTACATGAGTGCATTTTTTGCTGTCTCAACACTTGTTTGTTTAATCCTTGAAATCACATCTATAGCACATGCAACTATAATCATACCAATAAGACCCCAATTTAATTTTTCAAACATGCTCATATGGTGTAAATTGGACTTCACCAAAACATGCTTTTTTCTAAGCAACAGTATTTTATAATTTATTTATTTTATTTTTTTCGATGTCGGCCAAATGCTCATCTCATAAAGTATATTAAATTTTAATGTGCCCTAACCCTACCACAATATACAAATAAATAAATAAATAAATAATCTCAGCTCAACTAACATTCATGTATTTAGCTTAATAAAATGACAAGAGGTTAAGACTTTCTTTTGGAGAAAAATGCAAGTAAAGCGTTTTGTACTATAGTTATAAAGTAAATATAAATTATAAAAAAAAAAATATAGTACTAACTAACGCCAACCGACCCTAATTAATTATTAACCATGCTTATGTATGGTGGGTTTTTTTACTTAGGAGCGTGTTTATTGAAGTAAGAAAAGAATCTAAATGGACGGTCCAACGTATTGGAAACATAACACTTTCGAATGAAATAATGTACCCTATAAAGTCATATATGGACCATGCACATTTTTTAAGATTAAGAACTAATTTGGGTATGAAAGCTCCAGGCAAGTCTTGCTCTAGTTCTAAGTTCATAATTAGTGTTTCATGTAGATTAATAATAGTATCACATGGTGGGAATATTTCTAGGGGAAGATGGTGCACGGTTTCTATTAATGTTGGTTAAATTTATTTTAATAAATTTTTTTGTGACAAGTTTAGTGACAGGTTGAAGAGCATCTGTTGATAAATCTGGAATCTTGAGTCTAATGGTATGGATTATTTTAGTGATTTGAGTATAGTTTTCAGGGTTGGAGAGTAGCTTAGTTTTCATGTTGATTCATTGAAAGAAGATTTTTTTTAATTTTATGCCTTGTGTCCTTGATCAAGTTTAAATTCGTGATTTGTCGCATCTCTACCAACTCAGCTGATACACATTTGACTCATTGAAAGAAGATGCTGAAGGATTTCTATTCATGTTAGCAACTTTAAACAATGATGAAGAAAAGATGGAAGTTTGTATAAAGAAGAAGTCAGAGTTCAGTGTCATGTTAACATGATAAGGACTTCAAAGTTTCTGACTTGTGAAAAGTGCAAACATTGGATGATTTTTTTGTAAAAACCATTGATGATCAGTCGTGAATCATTTTGCATCTTCTTTTGATGAAAAACTATTCAACAATTAGCAACTCAGTTGTACCACAATATATCAATGTTTGGTCCCCCTATTCCAAAGAGATGAAGGGACTATATGCAAAAGTATTCATATTGTGAAAGATTTTTCGAAGAAGACTAAGTAAAAATTGTAAAAATGCAAGGTAAATCGACAAGACGAAACTTACCAAGCAGGCGTTCGTCGTTTCTCCTTTGATTTGGCGGTTTGTGCTACGTAATTATCCGAATTATTGAGGTACTTATACGTAGGAGCAAAATATATCCTGCCTTCTTCCCATCCTTCGAACACCCTACCAGCTCTTTGCTCTATTCTCAACTGCATTAGAAATCATAAATTTGTTAATATAAAAAAAATTACAATATAATGTTTTCAAAAAGTACACATTATTGAATATAAATGTCCTTACAAAGGGTTTTTGGTGGTATGGTATCTCAACCATATCATTACATATCCATATGAAATAACAAATTTTTTTTTTCCTCTTTTTAGTGATATCTTACCTGGTCTTTCTCTAAAAGTGATTGCCAATCATTCTTCTTTAAGAGTTCATGTGTGTCGCCGCAACGAGATGCGAGTCGATAATTTAAATCTCCAAGCCAAATTATTTTGCTGCAATAATTCACAATTTATAAACAACTCAGATTAAGAATTCAATCCCATTAAAAGATGCTTATATGGTGATTAAAGTGGGGATAGTACTTACTCATGATCTAATATACTATCAGGGGAAATTGGTTTTCCAGGTAGTCTCTGAGATTGAGAAAATCTGGTTTTCTTTAGTATTTCCATCACATCCGCGTTTCTTCGAACCTCGTCACCTTCTTTTTCGCCGGAGGCCAAGTGGGTGCACACAAAGCAGAATGATGTTTGGTGCAATGTCATACTAATGGAGATTGAACCCTATATATAAGAAGGTACATTGTTAGCGCTTGAACAGAAAATGACTTACAAATCCTACTTTTTTCTTCCTGACATGCGGCAAAGTAATTATAATATACATAAAACTAGGTAAAATGATTGATTTCTAAAACGAACCTTATTGCCAAGATATCCCATGATGCCTCTACCAACGCAAGAGACCTTCAAGTTGCTAACGTGCCGGTTAAGGTCAGAACGAACCCACACGCATAATAAAATGCCCACCATTTGCTTACTTGCAGCTAAACAATACTGACTACCTTGCGTTGTAGGTGAACTAGGTACCACTGGGGATCCATCTTCGCTTGAGTTTGAATTCAAAGATGAATCATCTTTATCTAACCCGTCCTCTACTGAAAGAAGATCAGAGAAGCTAACCCTTGGTTTCATTTCCGGAGTAGTAGCAGGATTGTTAAATGAAGCAACTTCCGCGTCTTTTTCATTACTGTTCAAAGCTTGCCTTATGAGGGAAAGCCACTTCGATGCAGGACCATTGTCCTCTGCACCTAACACATTCCCAGCATTTAAAGGGACTATTTCCTGAAACCTGTTTTTTTTTACAGACAGTGAAAATAACAGAAAAATCAGAAGATTTACAAACCTCCTCCCATTACGTCAATTGTAAGGGAGCATATTAAATTTTACTTGATCGCTTGTATAAAAAAAAGGCATATAGATAGGCACGATTTCAAATGACGCACAGGTCCGATTTCTTACGGTGAGTGAGGTCAAATGTGAATAAAAATAATGAAAAATAATTCAAACACCATTATTCTTCAATAGCTTACAGTGGGTGCTCGGAGGGAAGGCTGACTCCAAATAATTTTGGCAAAATAGATAGATTAAGCAATGGGGTCTTTAGTACTGAAAAGAAGGGAGTTTTGGCAATAAAAATGGAGTGAAACCAGCAATCATTTGGGATCTCAGAGTGTTAAACAGTGTAATTACTTTGTAATGAATAGAGAGCAGTTGTCTTAGTCTTATGAAAAATAGATAGGGATGGATAGAAGTTTGGTGTGTGGGGCAAGTGCGTGAAGTAATGAACAAAGATAAGGTTGGTAGAGTTGTTTGAAGAAATTAACTCACCCAAGCACATAAATGTCAGCTGGAGCAGGTGTTCTTAACCAATCTCTCAAGTTTAGGCCTTCATGGGGTGATTTTCCTCCGGCATTCCAAGTCCCTACAAACATGCTAGAAATGAAAAGAAAAAGATACATATCAATTAAGAACAAATTACAAAATTAGGGTTTTCTTCGAACGAACAATTTAATTAGATCAAGTCACAACATGGATTTGTAAGAAAGTTTTAGATTATTACTATAGCTATAGGCATATTCATGTCATCCTTGTGTTGATCATGTTCGTAATCTTATCAATCAACGACCATATAGTTTACTGAATTTTAACAACTATGCAAGTAAAACTATGGATAGATGTGTACTTTCGAGGATTAGAATGCATAACACGACGCCTAATTAGAGGCACAAGTTCTTATTCTAACTCTGAATAGTAGTATCATGTATATGAACCTGTCAACAATCAAATCTTTGCAACCTAATTGTTCATCCATAGAATTTGAACGCGGGGTTGATTAATCGACTTTGACTTGAAGGGTCAAGTGGCCTGGCCTAATTCCAAGTCAAATACTATCATCATTCAAAATTTTGGCTATATGTAGGACTCTAGAAAAAGCAATCTCAAGTTTCAACTACGAAGGTGCAACTTCACCCAAACAAAGAACACAGGGCCTACCTTAAGTTCAAATTATTGGTAAGAGCTGGAGCTTCCGATTCGAATCTGGGCCTTTTCAAACTCTCTGGAGCCTCCATGAACCAATCTTTCAATCCCGCGTTTTCTGTTTTACCATCAAAACAAAATTCATCAAACACTAATTCATCAAGCACTCATACACCATATTTTAATTTCTTTCACATGATCATAGGGCTTACAAATGATGCCAAATCGATGAAATAGATACGAAGGTGTATGTATGACTTGTATGGATTTACCACAGCACTGGATAGCAAAAAATACCTGATAAATCCCCCGGAAAATAGACATAGCGACCTTCATCTGAGCAACTCTTCCTCCTTGCATCGAATCCAGTCTTAGCTGAAACATTCAAAATAATAAGATCAGTTTACATAACAGGTAAACCCGAATCAATTAAAAATACTCAAAACCTAAACAATAAACCCGTACCTCTTATTTGATAATCTGAATGAAACTCATCCGCTTTGCTCCTAATATTTAACCATTTTCTCACCACTACTTTCGGCCAGGACTGCAAGATATTTCTCACTTTCAATCTTTTATTCAAAAAACAAACAAACAAAATTTAAATCTACAATAACTCACCCTGTGATTTTTAGTCGGATCTTGCCTCATTGTTCCAGCTTTTGATTAGTAACAAGAAAGCTACAAATTTCCAATCTGCAACAAAAGAACACAAACTATTTCTTATGAATGAGATGGTGAGTGTTTCTAAAGATTCCGATTCGAGCGAGTTTGTTGTATTGAATTGAAGCTATAAAATGCGCGAAAAAACAAAACCCATTTGTATTTTTCAAGTGATTTCTTGTCTCCGTTAGGTAGACTAACTCATTGGATAAAAAATTAAAAAAAACAACAACTTGAACAAGAAAACATAGACAAGCACCAGTAAACATGAAGGAAACCAAAAGAAATGTGAAGATATTTTAATAGAATAAGAGATTTAAATGAATGAATGAATGAATGAATAGGTCATGTTCTTACTTTTCCTTGAAGAATATATCATTCTTTACAACAAGCTTGGCTTCAAGGAGAGAATCAGAAGAGATTGAGAGAAGAAAAAGCTCTTGTTTGTTAATGGATGGAAAAGTTTTCTAGACTTAAATGAGTAGCATACTTGTATAAAAATGGAAAGTTGAGGTGAAATTTGAGAAGGGAAGTCTTTTCCATGGAACTATATTTGGAAAAATAAATCAAAGATCTCTTGTAATTTCAATCACAAATCAAATCACATCTTCATGATTTAAATCAGATCCAAAAAAATTCTACAAAGCTCAGCTGACCTTCGTTTTCAATGTCTCTGGAACAGAGGAAAAACAGAGCTCCTAAACCACAATATGAACTAAGAAGATCTTAAGAAGCTTTTTATGAGATTTCAAAATCTGGGTATTTCTCCTCTATACAACATTGCTTTGGTTGATTAATAATAAGCAAAACCCAGAGTTTGAAATCGTTTAATGAATCGAAGAATGATTTAATATGGTCAACAAGGGAGGTGAAGTGAGATTTTTTTTTTTTTTTTTCTGAAAAAACAGGGGAACAGAGGAACAGAGGAACTTACAGGGAAAGAGACTGAGACGTAGAAATGACACCCAAAGTTCTTCTTGAGCTTGGGAGCTTTAGAGCTTTAACTGATGTTTCACTTTCTGTGTCCGTTGTGCTAATAAGGCTGTTGTTGTTGTTGTTTTGTGATGGAAAGTAATGGAGATGTTTGTTTGATGAAGAAAAGATGATGGAGTCAGAAAATTTTTGTTCTCTGATGTATATGTTGGGGGTTTTGGTAGAAGAAGAGGAAGGTTTTGTGTGAGAGAGTTTCCTCGGAAAAGCAAAAAGGAGTGGTCTTTCTACATTTATATTTATAAGCAGAGTGAGATGAGAGAAGGGAGGGAGACAGGGGACAGTTGGTGTGCTTTTGAAATGTTTAGAGGTGATTGATGAGATTGGATTAGCTTAGATTAGCTTTATTAAGCTGAGTTGCACATTACAGGCAAGGTGATCCTGTGCAGCTGATGAATGGTTATTAAACCATAATCTATCAAATGAAAATTTCAAAATATCTGGGCTTTGTAAAAAAACATTTCTATCGTAAAAAAAAAAAAAAAAAAGGGTGGCATGTTAAAAAGACGTTAAACATGAGAAATGGTGATGGTTGTGCTTGGTATCATGTTGACTTTTTTAACATTGAACCCTTTTTAGTAACACGATCAGCTCAATTAGCTGACATTGTGTGAAATGATATCACATGTCAAAGGTTTGATCTCGGTCTTAACCAATTTATTGAATAATTGATTCGAATTAAAATTCCCATCTAATGGTTAAGTGGGGATACTATCAATTATTGACTAGTCGACCATTACAGCTTAATTCTGTAGTGGAATAATTGCTAGCATTACATAAAAGACCTTACAAAGTTCAAATCAAAAGACTAATTATTTAGGGCATCCATATTCAACATACCAATTTTTATGAGGTACAATCAACAATGGATCACAATCTTAGGTGCCTCTTGTGATGCGGTAAAGGCATCCAAGTGAATATTCGCTTAAATTGAAACTTCGAAAATTGATATATGATCATGTAAGTAGGCACACATAAATGAATATGGAAAACCAATCATCTAAATCATTCATATAGTTTCTAAAAATTTATATCTTCGACGTCTTATGAAACTATTGCCTAACATCCAAAATGCAATGTATTTCGAAAAACCAAATTAGTGGAACACGTAGGTGCATATCCATGAAGTTGTTATACGGACATAAGATGAGCACATGACAATATGAACAGTATTGACAACTTATCACGACAATTAAGTCTTGTAGATGATCCCATGCACATCTAATTCTTGTGTTAAATGTGTTTTTTCATGTTTAGTTACTCTAATAAGCCATGCACAACCAATTACTGTGTAGCCAATAATACCATTGTAACTTAAATAGTACGATAATGTATACGGTTTAAAAATGTGTTGTACCAAGAGAATCTAATTTTGCACCTTTATAGCTTGTTCTTTTTCATCGCTCAAGTAATGTGAGACTGTAACATTTAAATAGTCTATCAACTTCTGAGCTTGCTCCTATATGATATAATAATGAGCAGTTCTACATGGTGAGGAAACAAGCGATGAAATGAGCGAGGGGAGGGAGGTGGTGGGGTGGGGAGGGGACCGTTCACCTCCTTCAAAATGTGCACGCAAAAATCGATGTCACATATCCCGAAAAAGGTGAACGATCCCCACCCCGCCACCTCCCTCCCCTCGCTCGTTTCCTCGGCCACTTCCTCGACATTTAGAATTTCTGTATAATAATTTGCTAGCCTTTGGCTTGCCACATACGAAACTTTCAACCTCAAAACCCGTACACAAACAATAACTGAGTCAATCTCAAAGTCTACTCACCCACGGAGGAGGAGGAAGGTCCCCATACAGCACACATCTGCAGCCACATTAACTGTGAGTTTGTGTACTGCTTCAATTGCATCCCCGACCCATAGTTCCTTTACAACTGTAATTCTATGGTTGGATACACCCCTCCCTCGCCCCGTAGAAGGGCAACTTGCATTGATGTTAGGTGTGCATGATTTGACAGATGGAGAAGAAGAAAACAGAACTATAAATGTGCAGATCTGACGGTTAAAGATTGCCAAATTTTGATTGATGGGACAAGATGGTTGTACTGTTTGCTTCATATATCCATTAATTAATAAGCTGGTTTTGAATTTGAAATGGCAATGGAATGGATTGGCGGATTTGAGCAAATCCATTTTTGTTTCGTCAGTAAAAATGGATCCCCAAATTCACTTCGCCAATTTGTTTATAAATTTATTTAAAATTCACACCTCCGCACCTGGACGGATTGACGGATATCTGTCTCACCCACATATCCGTTAAAAAAATTTCTTCTTGAACATACAATAAATTCATACAAAAAATACAATCGAAAGATACATATAAAAAATTACAAAAAAGCATACAATAAATTGCAAAAAAAAATAAAAAAAATTCGATCTACAGAATCTGATATCAGATATGAGATCAGATCAGATCAGATCTCTGATGGGGAGAGGAAGGCGGATGAGGTGGGAGTTTCGACTTCGATTTCGACTTGCTGATCAGATCTGAGATCAGATCTATATCAGGTTCTCGAATTTTTGTGGTCTGAATTTTTTCGTGGTGGCCTTGGACAAGGTGCAAGCTCTATTTTCAAGATGAGTTTCTTTTTTGCCTTTTGCAATGTGTTCTTACTTTTGGTGGAGGTTTGTCTTGCTCGAGTGTTTAAGTTTTTTCTTCGTGGGGGCTTTAGCTTTCGCTTATCTTATTTCAGAGTTATTGGATGACGTTTGTTCTAGCCTGGTTTAGTTTTTTTTTTTTTTTTTCAAGGAGTTGGTGTGTTGAGTTTTTTATCGTGACTTTCCTTACTTTAGGATTGTAATTTTCTGTTTGTTGTTTTCTTTTCCCTTTTAACAAAAATCTTCTTGTTTTTTAAAAAAATAAAAATAAAAGTGTCATAAAATTGTTTTAGGCGCCTTCACTCTGCCTCCCTCCCATAAACAAAGGCGTCTACTAGATCTTTCTCCAACTTTAATATTTATAAGGCACATTTTGAGATATTGCCTGGCTTGATAAAAGATGAGTAAGGGTGATTTAGCGCAGCTTGGTCGACTAGAGCTCCGCCATTTTATATTGTACTCAACGGCGCTGTCGCAAGTTGGGATTATATTAGGTCAAACAATGGCTAAACTTTTGCGTAACATGATCAAATTTCTCTTGAATATCATTGTGTACTGAAAATGGGTCACGAACTTGTCACCCCATTTGACCATACAACAATTCTCATTGTTTAGTGATAGTAGCTTAGATATTTGTTTATTTATCTATACTCACATAAACTAATTAGATATTTTGTTCACTTATTTATTTTTATTTTGTTTTAGGATCAATTGTATACTCATATCAATTAACTAGTGGGTAATTGGATTTTGAGGAATTAGGGTCCAAGATTTATTGTATATTTTCTAAAATATCTGTATATATATACTTGTTTTCCTTATATTGATGGAAATACAAACTCAGCAATAGGGCTCTGGCGGATGAAATCACCGATTCAAGGTTTGAACTCTCCCAACGACATCTGAAGAAAGAGACATTAAGTTAAAAAAAAAAAAAAGACATTAAGTTTAAAAGTGTTCAGGGTTTAGCTTTCTCGAGGGTTTCTTCTGAGCGAGACGAGGGCTTCTTCGAGGGTTCTTCTTCTGAGCGAGGCGAGGGTTCTTCTTTGACTCTAACTCAGCGAGCAGGCGAGAGCGAGGGCTTCTTCGAGCGAAGCGAGGGTTCTTCGTCTGAACGAGGCAAGGGTTTTTCTTCTGAGCGAGGCGAGATCTACTCCGACTCAGCGGGTTCTTCTTCTGAGGGAGGGAAGGACTTCTTCGGCTCTGACTCAGCGAGGCGAGATCTACTCTGACTTAGTGGGCAGGCAGATCAGTGTTCTTGTTGGGCAATAGATCAGATTTGCTCGCAGCTCCTTTTGCTACTTCTCTGCAACTCAAACAACACACGGATCTACTCAAACAACACACAAATACACAATGGTTGCCAGAGGGATGTACGGGTGCCTGAGATACATGGGGTAGTGAAAGGGGCAATTTTGAGTTTTGGGTTAAGGTTTTCTTAGATTCTAATATGGGAATTTGGTTAGGTTCCCAGCTTGAGAAAGTTGTGATCAGACAAACGCAACTTCTCTGCAAGCTGGAAGGAAAGGAATCGATGGATGATAGTGGTGAAAGAGTCAAACAGAGGTGGTGTTTTTCTCTCAATCATGGTGGGCTGGCGTTTTGTATCCAAGACTTTGAGGATTCCAGCCGATCAAGATGGCAAAGGCTGGTTAACTCTAGCCAAGCTAGTGACAAAGACAATTTTGGTGCATCAGAAGCAGCTGAAGCCCAGGCCTCAAACTTCCAAAGCCGGGACTTTACTCACTCATCACAGTGCACATCCCCCTCCTTCTCCTAGGTCTTATGCTTAGGCGGTTTCGAACAACAGTTTCAGTCATCCGATTCCTCAACTGTCAAGAAGGAGCCAGAGAAATCAACTAATATTAGGAAATAATTTTCTTTTGATTTCCTCTCCAGAGTTCTTGGGGTACCTCTTCCTCAGGTAGAACATCTTGTTAGAGCCAATGGGGCCTTTTCGGCGAGGTCGACAATTGACTCCAAGATCTGTTGGTCACTAGTGGCGCTGCCGAGTGAGCAATCTGCAATGCTGGTGTTTGTTAATACCCAATGGAGCGTTTGCAGACAGTAGCATCAAGTCTGAAAACCCAAATCTCAAGTCTCTTCCGACCCTTCTTTCCCACAGGTCATAGAGCCTGTGCTACCACTGCCTGTGCTACCACTACATGTGCAACCGAGTTTTGTTTCGATTAGTGCTTCTTCGACGGGCGAGTTTTCATGACCTTGTCTATTGGATAATGGGGGAAAGCATTCCAATTATCTATCCGACCTCGGTAGCGAACTCAGATCTTTGTGTTGACTCACTGAGAGTTGGAGTTCAACTGGAAGGGCAAAAGAGCCAAGATGAGAAAAGTGTCCAAGAAAATAGATGCTATTGATCAAATCTCGTATCTCGAGGCAGTGGAGAAGGAAATTTTCAATTTGGACCCTCTCATTAACAAGTTTGTAAAAATAGAGAATATGACCTGTAAACAGGTTAAAAAGGCGCAAAGATACCGATCTCTCATTTGTCCAATTTCTCAATCTTCCCAACCAGGTCCACTCTCATGTCAAAACAAAGGCAAGTAAAATCGGGTGTTTCTAAGAAATTGGGCCGGGTGGACCAATTGGATAATAGTACCACCACTGTCTTGGCGCGAAGTAGGAATTCAAACTCGATCCAAGAACAAAGTCTTCCTTTTCCCGCTAGGTTTTGAACCTCGCGCCAAGCACCTTGAGGGATGGTCGTCCACGTTTGTACACTTGGGACTCCACTGAGTTTTGAAGCTCCTTTGAATGAACAACATCCTACCGAAGCCGCCTCTAATAAGCCCTTTGAGATTATTTTAGGCGAGTGTTTAAGGACCAAACAGGGATACGATCTTGGTGTTTCAAGGCGTCGTCCAGCCCAATCAGAGCTTAGCAGTGATGAGGATGAAGTTCGTTCAGCATTCAGAGATATTGGCAATATTATTGGGGTGGATCTCAGTCAAGATGAAGACCGAGTGCAAGTTTCATTTTCAGGATGAGTTTCTTTCTCGCCTTTTTCGTGGTGAGTGGTGATTCTTGGATTTTTGTGGTCTGAATTTTTTCGTGGTGGCCTTGGACATGGTGCAAACTATATTTTCAGGATGAGTTTCTTTCTCGCATTTTGCGGCGTGTTCTTGCTTTTGGTAGAGGTTTGTCTTGCTCGAGTGTTTAGGTTTTTTCGTTGTTCTTATTTCAGGGTTGTTGGGTGGCGCTTGTTCTAGCTTGGTTTGATTGTTTTTTTCTTTTTCTTTTTCAGGGAGTTGTTGTGTTGGGTTTTTTTTATCGTGGCTTTCCTTGCTTTAGGGTTGTACCCTTTTGTTTGTGGTTCACTTTTCCTTTTCAACAAAAATCTTCTTATTTGACAAATTTTTTTTTTTTTTAAAGTGTCATAAAATTGTTTTAGCCGCCTTCACTCGGCCTCCCTCCCATGAACAAAGGTGTCTGCTAGATCTTTCTCTACCTTTAATATTTATAAGGCACATTTTGAGATATTGCCCGGCTTGAGAAAATATGAGTAAGGGTGATTTAGCGCAGCTTGGTCGACTAGAGCTCCGCCATTTTAATGGCATAAGGTTGTATTGTTTTGATCATACTAATGAATTGGCCTCACAAGTGCACCATTTCTATATTGTATTCGAATGGATTAGTCTCACATGCAAGTGCACCATTTCTATATTGTACTCGACGGGGCTGTCGCAAGTTGGGATATATTAGTTCAAACAATGCCTAAACTTTTGCGTAACATGATCAGATTTCTCTTGAATATCATTGTGTACTGAAAATGGGTCACGAACTTGTCACCCCATTTGATTATACAGCAATTCGCATTGTTTAGTGATAGTAGCTTAGATATTTGTTTATTTATCTATTTATATTTTGCTTTATGATCAATTTTCTACTCACATCAACTAATTTGTTCACTTATTTATTTTTATTTTGTTTTGGGATCAATTGTATACTCATATCAAGTAATTAGTGGGTAATTGGATTTTGAGGAATTAGGGTCCAAGATTATATTGTATTTTTTCTAAAATATCTGTATATATATACTTGTTTTTTTTTCTTCTAGTTGAACAGGTTCAGGAAACTTCGAATAACTTCTTTTTGGCCGCCCAAAATTTTCGCTAAATATCAAGGGACTTAATGCTCGGAGGACTAGGCGGGGACCTAGTCGTTTTTTTTTTATTAAAATTTATAATTTATAACAATTAAGCATAATAGTATATAAATTACGCATATGCAAAATGTTTAAAAAAAGAATTAAATTTTTTTTTTAATTGGAAATACATAAAATAAAATTTTTCAAAAATCAGCTGAGGCTGCTGCCAAAACCGATTTTTAGAAAACTACTAAATATTGGTTTTTCCCTATCTCGTGAATATATGATATTATAAGAATTTGTAATCCTATTGGTTTTTGAAGGATCGAAGCTCGTCTTCGAAATGAAAATCTCTTTCCCTCATTCCATTCACTAATTATAAAGTTTTTATTTTTTTTATTTTTTTATTTTTAACACTTCCACCTAGCACAGCTTAATTTTCTGTATTTGTTATTTTGAAACCCTAAAATTATCTTTTTAATTAACACCACTAACTGCAAGATTATTAGACTTAGTGTTTTGCACATGCAGTAGTAGTAGTACATGCATGCATGTGCCAATCCAGCCATCGTGATCTGCAATTATATGCCACAATTCATTCACAAACTCTTTCTTCTTTCTTTAACGTTCTTTCCTTTTCACCTCCAATCTCCATTTCCTTTTGCCTGTCTTTCTTTATAAAGAAATCCCTCAAAACTATGTATAACTTACATCTTTGCAGGGATTTGTTTTGATGCTTCACTGCAGTTTCTCCAAATCCATTTGGAGCAGTTTCTTGGCGGAATTCGGTTTGAGTTTGATGTTTGAAGGCTCCATTTTAGATTGGCTAAGTTGGTGGTCTCAAGCTAATCCTTCCCGTCGGGGGGAGTGGTTATGGCGTAGGGTCCCTCACGTTCTCATGTGGTGTGTGTGGAAAGAAAGAAATAAAAGGGTATTTGAAGGACTCAACAGATCAGAGCACTCTATCTTTATCGAGATTAGAGAATTGCTGTGGAGGATGGGTACGGCATGTAATTTGTTTAGGGAGTTGGATTTTGACACTTTCATAGTGTCTTGGCATTCCTTGATATAGGAATGTTTCTCTTTGTAATTTGTTTCCCTTTCTTTCATTAATAAACATTTTCGTGTTTGAACAAAAAAAAAAAAAAAAAAAAAAAAAAAAAAGGCAAGAGACCAATTAGATTGCTTAAACTAAGAAATCAATATTGGTAGGTGTAATGTCTTTTTCATGGGATACGTATGGTAATAGTAGTACGTAGCTAGACATGCACACATCCACCTCTACCTGTGACTTAGCTATGTTTTTCTCTCAATCATGGTGGGCTATCGTTCTATATCCAAGATTTTGAGGATTCTAGCCGATCAAGATGGCAAAGGCTGGTTAACTCTAGCCAAGCTAGTGACAGAGACAACTTTGATGCATCAGAAGCAGCTAAAGCCCAAGCTTCAAACTTCTAAAAACATCTTGTTAGAGCTAATGGGGCCATTTCGGCGAGGTCGACGATTGACTCCAAGATATGTCGGTCACCAGTGGCGTTGTCGGGTGAGCAATCTGCAATGCTAGTGTTTGTTAATACCCAACGGAGCGTTTGCGGACAACAACATCAAGTCTGAAAACCCAAATCTCAGGTTTCTTCCGACCCTTCTCTCCCACAGGTCGTAGAGCCTATGCTACCTAGGGGTGGGCATCCGATCCCGCGATCCCGTTCCTGTCCCGATCCCGTCCCGTCCCGTCCCGATTTTTTCGGGTCTTAATGGGATTGAATAATTTCATCCCGATCCCGTCCCGTCCTGATCTAGAATGGGATGGGATGGGATGAAGATTTTCAATCCCGCTAATCCCGTCCCGAACTAATTTATCAATATTAATTATTAATATATTTATTTAATTATTTAGGAATAAGCCATTTGATAGGGGAAGCTTGAGCAAATAGGTAACACATGTTTATGATATTCCTGGAAGTCTCAATCATGTTGCACCTACACGTATGCAAGAGTTATCTGTCATGACATGAACCTATTGTCATTGGCATTTATCTAGTCTGATAAAATGTGAATTCAACATAATTCGACTCTAGATTAACAAGAATCCAAAGGTCTTGAAATATTCGAGTTCATATTGTTTTGTTCAATATTAATTTGGATTCATATTTTCCTTTTTTATAAACTTCAATAGTTTGTTAATTGAAGATGGTACTGCTGTCTGGATACAACCAAGTTGAGGCTCTATATATTGTTCTGTAGCATGTAATCATATTTTTTATTAAAAAAAATTTAATGGGACTTCAGACTTCTAGACTTCTATGTATTTCAACAATAGTTTTTATTTTTAATATGTTCTATATATTTTAGAACTTCAGACTTCTAGACTTCTAGTTGATAATATGTTCAAAATGTATTCTCCAGATTAGCACGCTGATCCCGTCCCGTCCCGATCCCGTATGAACGGGATGGGATAGAGATGTGTATATCTCGTCCCATCCCGTCCCGTGCCCACCCCTAATGCTACCACTACATGTGCAACCGAGTTTTGTTCCGATTAGTGCTTCTTCGACGGCCGAGTTCTCACGACCTTGTTTGTTGGATAAGGGGAAAGGCATTCCAATTATCTATCCGACCTCGGTAACGAACTCAAACCTTTGTGTTGACTCACTAGGAGTTGGAGTTCAACTGGAAGGGCAGAAGAGCCAAGATGAGAAAAGTGTCCAGGAACATAGAGATGCTACTGATCAAATCTCGTATCTCGAGGCAGTGGAGAAGGAAATTTTCAATTTGGACCCTCTCATTAACAAGTTTGTAAAACAAGATAACAAGGCCCGTAAATAGGTCAAAAAGGCGCAAAGATACCAATCTCTCATTTGGGCAAATTTCTCAATCTTCCCAACCAGGTCCACTCTCATGTCAAAACAAAGGCAAGTAAAATCGAGCAGGTGGACCAATTGGATAATAGTACCACCGCTGTCTTGGCGTGGAGCAGAAATTCAGACCCGATCCAAGAACAAAGTCTTCCTTTTCCTGCCAGGTTTTGAACCTCGCGCCGAGCACCTTGAGGGATGATCGTCCACGCCTGTACACTTGGGGCTCCACTGGGTTTTGAAGCTCCTTTGAATGAACAACATCCTACCGAAGCCGCCTCTAATAAGTCCTTTGAGATTATTTTAGGCGAGTGTTTAAGGACCAAACATGGATATGATCTTAGTGTTTCAGGGCGTCGTCCAGTCCAATCAGAGCTTAGCAGTGACGAGGACGAAGTTCGTTAAACATTCAGAAATATTGGCAATATTATTGGGGTGGATCTCAGTCAAGATGAAGACCGAGCCTTGGGCATGGTGCAAGCTCCGTTTTCAGGATGAGTTTCTTTCTTGCCTTTTTCGTGGTGAGCGGTAGTTCTCGGATTTTTGTGGTCTGAATTTTTTCGTGGTGGCCTTGGATATGGTGCAAGCTCTATTTTCAGGATGAGTTTCTTTCTCGCATTTTACGGTGTGTTCTTGCTCGAGTGTTTAGGTTTTTTCGCTGTTCTTATTTCAGGGTTGTTCGGTGGCGCTTGTTCTAGCCTGGTTTGATTGTTTTTTCCTTTTTCAGAGAGTTGGTGTGTTGGGTTTTTTTATGTGGCTTTCCTTGCTTTAGGGTTATACCTTTTTGTTTGTTGTCACTTTTCCTTTTCAACAAAAATCTTCTTGTTTGACAATTTTTTTATTTTTTAAACTGTCATAAAATTGTTTTAGCCGCGTTCACTCGGCCTCCCTCCCATAAACAAAGGCGTCTGCTAGATCTTTAATATTTACAAGGCACCTTTTGAGATATTGCCCGGCTTGAGAAAAGATGAGTAAGGGTGATTTAGCGCAGCTTGGTATAAGGTTGGATTGTTGTGATCATACTGATGCTCGCGTTTACTCGAATGAATTGGCCAAATGCACCATTTCTATATTGTCTCAATGGCGCTGTCGCAAGTTGGGATTATATTAGGTCAAACAATGCCTAAACTTTTGCGTAACAAGATCAAATTTCTCTTGAATATCATTGTGTACTGAAAATGGGGCACGAACTTGTCACCCCATTTGACTATACAGCATTTCTCATTGTTTAGTGATAGTAGCTTAGATATTTGTTTATTTATCTATTTATATTTTGCTTTATGATCAATTTTCTACTCACATCAACTAATTTGTTCACTTATTTATTTTTATTTTGTTTTAGGATCAATTGTATACTCATATCAATTAATTAGTGGGTAATTGGATTTTGAGGAATTAGGGTCCAAGGTTATATTGTATTTTTTCTAAAATATCTGTATATATATACTTGTTTTTTTTTTCTAGTTGAACATGTTCAGGAAACTTCGACGAACTTCTTTCTAGCTGCCCAAAATTTTTGCTAAATATCAAGGGACTAGCGCTTGGAGGACTAGGCGGGGGCCTAGTCGGTTTTTTTATTTATTAAAATTTATAATTTATAAAAATTGAGCATGATAGTATATAAATTACGCATATGCAAAATGTTTAAAAAAAAATCTTAATTTTTTTGAATTGGAAAAACATAAAATAAAAAATTTCAAAAACCGGCTGAGGCTGCTGCCTAGACCGATTTTGAGAACACTACTAAATATTGGTTTTTCCCTATCTCGTGAATATATGATATTATAAGAATTTGTAATTCTATTGGTTTCCGAACGATCGAAGCTCGTCTTCGAAATGAAAATCTCTTTCCCTCATTCCATTCACTAATTATAAAGTTTTTTTTTTTTTAACACTTCCACGGTTCCACCTAACACAGCCTAATTTTCTGTATTTGTTATTTTAAAACCTCTAAAATTATATTTTTAATTAACACCACTAACTGCAAGATTATTAGACTTAGTGTTTTGCACATGCAGTAGTAGTAGTACATGCATGCATGTGCCAATCCAGCCATCGTGATCTGCAATTATATGCTACAATTCATTCACAAACTCTTTTTTCTTTCTTTAACGTTCTTTCCTTTTCACCTCCAATCTCTATTTCCTTTTGCCTGTCTTTCTTTATAAAGAAATCCCTCAAAACTATGTATAACTTACATCTTTACAGGGATTTGTTCTGATAAACCAAGGCAAGAGAACAATTAGATTGCTTAAACTAAGAAATCAATATTGGTAGGTGTAATGTCTTTTTCATGGGATACATATGGTAAGAGTAGTCGCTAGACATGCACACATCCACCACCTCTACCTGTGACTTAGCTAGATTGATGATTTCATATTACTTATCTGTAAGGATTTTTCGGAGGATTTCGTTCATCGGATAAGGCGAAATGTGAATGACATATATTAGTTGACTTAGCGAGATAACTTCATTAGGGAGATTAATTCATAAGTAAGTTCTATGATTTATCTGTGTTTAAAAGTTTAACTGTTGCAAAGTAGACTTGTAAGCAAAATATTGTGGAAATTTTTACTCCTTCTAAGGCATTTTTCTCAAATAAAATGAAAAATGTGTACTAATAGCAATTTTCTGACTCAGTACGTGGTAGTAAAAAAAATCGTGACAGTGTAATGCAATTTTGTTGACCCTGTAGCCTGTAGGATCATTGATACCTGAATCTAATGATTCAAATATAAGGTCTTTTAATCCTAACGGGCTAGAAGGTTAATAAAAGTTAGAAAACCAAATCCTATACTCACCATTGTTTGAAATTTTTTATGTATTTTTTCTTGATTTATATGGTTTCAAAAGATGACTTAATATCAGAGATTCATTTCAAAGGATGAGCATTCTAAGGCCTTTCCTAATTTGCTTCTATTATTTGAAAGTTTGGTTAGCTTATAGGCTTGAATTACTTTATGGTTGATTGACTTGACTCTGGTCGAGTTTGTGTAGCAAATAATAAATAGTCCCACGTAAAAAATGAGAAGTACAAATAATGTAGCTATAAGTGCTGATTTTCCACACTTAATAAATTATCAAGTAGCATTGAGCCTTGAACTTATTTATAACTATTGAGGACAATATAAATTATATACATTTATATATGAAAAAATTTGATATTTTTGCACTTCAAAAAGGACAATATAAATCATTTGATTAAGTTTAACAGTCTTTTTGCACTTCAAGCTTTTAGTCTTGAATTAATAACGATTGTATTTCATCAACGCACCATTTGAGATTAATTGTTTTCGCTCTCTATATAAAGAAGAGAAAAACAGGTTCTTCGCATAATTTTTTTTAGATTTATTCATTCTTTCTTTCACATTTGAGAGAGAAAATATCTAGTAAATTTTTCAGAACCAACACCCTTGTGCTAGATAGGGTGTTGATAATAGATAGTTGAATCTCTGTAGTCAGACATTCAACAAACTACAACACTGAGTAGGGCGAAATATGTCTATAAGACATAGCATTTTCGTTAGCCTCTATTTGCAACACAAGTCAGTGACTTATTTTTTTTCGTTGTATTATATTTGTAATTATAGTTTTGTACTGTTATAATATTTATTTGTAATACAATGTTCTGATTGATATCCAACAAATTCTTGATCTCTAATTCTCTAGAACCATTGGTGACTTTGAGTGGAGCAAATTTGACATATGTGTTGTGCAAGACTGCGGGGTATATCACCATGACTTTACATCTGACAAGACAACTCAGCACCTGCACTTTCTTTGAAAGCTACATTATCGAGTCACCGGATGTGGTTTAACAAAATTACTCAACAAAACCTATAGAACTTGGAATTAGCTTTGGCATCCATTAGCCAATTAGTCATCATTCGACCAAATACAACACTAATACAAGCGTAAGAGTCTCATTGTTTTACTTTAACTTTATACCTCTAATTTAACCCTAGATTCTCGGCAGAGCACCACATGTCACACACGTGTCCCAGTCTAATTACTCTAATCATAAAGTTAGAGATACGATTAACATTTGCAACTCATACCTACCTATAAATTAATCACTTTCCATGTCTCTTTCTTAAATACATCTTAACCTTTTCACGTAAAATAATTAAGCGCCCTTTGCTTCAACCCAAGAAGTAAAAAAAAGCGGTTGGGCTACCAAAACCTGAAAATTCAGTCCCAAACTCCCAATACCAACCCGACATTTGGCGTCGACAACTTCTTGCCACTTGGCATGCTTCCCACTTTCCACTTCAATAGTAATGGGAGATGAACGTTGTCATTTTTTGCACCAATTAGACAAAATTAGGGTTTTCAAAAAAATATCACACAAAAGATGATTAATTAAAACAAAAATGTTAGGAAATCAGGTTTTTGCAATCAGAGTGACATGGTATGATCTTGAAAGAATAATGAAATCTTAAAGTGTTTATGTGTATTTTAAAGTTTTAAAACACTCATCTAACGATGCCGCATCATCCTGATTGCAAAACCTAATTTCCTAACTTCATAATTAAAATGGTGAGGGTTTGTATATGGAGTTTTTGATCTAGAAACCCATCACAACCAAACCTAATCATATTATCATACATAACACACCAAATGGGTTGTGATTAATTTAGTACGTAATTTAATTTATCAAAACCCTAATCAATAGTCGCAGAATGAACATGACGCGTGCCTTTCCTCAATTTGAAACATAGATCACTTGGATTAGGACGAGACTTGGATTAGATTATGCGAAAAGGTCCCAAATCAGACCAATATTTGATTTCCATTAGTGACAATTAGGTTAAAGTGCTCCCCATTCATGTACCCCATAAGATATTTATTTATTTTTTAACCTAACACTTAATGGTTGAATGAACTTGTTTAGTAATTAGTACTAATCAGGTACCATGATCTCATCCAATAGAACCCTTTTGTGGCCTGCTTCAATTGCTCAAAAAAAAATCCTATCATTCATGCCTATCTCAGTGACTTAATTTTTTTTAACCTAATTCGGGTTTTTCACTGTTTGTTAAGCTAAGGTTAATGTCGCACTTGGCAACAACAGAGACATATATATTACACATACGCTTTGAAGTCAAAAAATATGAAACTTATGATAATCTAAATATGTTGGAAGACTCACACTTGCCAATGGTAAAGATATACACGTACTATTTGATGACTCGTTACCATACACATCACTTTGTCAAAGTTTTAGTCTCTGGGTCTTCAAATCTTTCGACATCTCTTTTTAGGGATTTTTTTAAACTTTTGCTATGTAATTTTTGAATACGTGCACATTTTAGTAGTCAGAAAATACAAAAATAAATAATCTTTAGTCAATTATTTACACTTGGCAATCATAATGATGTACTCGTATTCTTTGATGACTCATTATACCACAGACTCGGTCAAAATTTAATCGCTTTCGGGTCTTCAACATTTAATTTTGGACTATTTCTAAAGAAATGTTGTAAGATAATTGTTCGACCGACTATGCTATACGGTTCAGAATATCGAGCTACTATGGGACAAATTATGCATAGGATGACAGTAATAGAAATGCTTATGTTAAACTGAATGTGTGGTAAAACTTGTAAGGATAAAATTATGAATGAAATAATTAGGATATACTTAGGTGTAGCGTCCATAAAGGACAAAATTATAGAAATGCGTTTAACGCGGTTTGGTCACATGTGGAGGAGATCAAATACAGCGCAAATTAGAAAATATCTAGATTGCCAAGTTAATTGAAGGTGTAGACGAAGGGGACGACCATTGAAAACTTGGATAAAAACGGTAAATGAAGACATCCTTGAGCTTGAATTAGGCAAAAATATGTGAGAAGACCGCATTAATTGGAGAACTAAAATCCATATAGCCAACCCCTAAAGTATTGAAAATGGGTTTTGATGATATATGTTTGATAAGTCACACTCTTGGTTTTGTAATCACACATCCTATACAACAGCATGGATACCTTCAAGGGGGCACTATGTTGCACCACTTACGAGAAAAATGATTATTCTGCACTTTTCAACTAATTGTGGGGTCTTTTCATTTATATATATGTTTATAAAAAAAAATACTTAATTGCTTCTTCAACAAGGGGATTTGCTGTCAAAAACATGCTAATGTTTTAGGTTAATAGATAAACAACTTTCTCATCCATAAAGTTACTCATGCTTATATATTAATAAAAAATCCTAAAATTTGATCGCGTTACACTATTAATTAAGTCGTGTGATTAGTTCTAAAAACTGTTTGAAAGGTGACTCAATCATTTACTTAATTATACTTTTTGACGATCGCATTATTGTTAATTTTGTGGAAGACTAACTTTTTAATTGGTGATTTATGGCCGGTCCAATAATTAGGGTTTATTAATCTATTACGTTTTAGCTAATTCAAGGGGGACCATGAATGGATTTGTCATTGAAGACAAACCCCCTTCATTTTTTATCCTTGAAGTTGAATTAAATTTTTTTTAAGATAAGTTATCCTTCAGAAAAAAATTGGACATCATGTGAAAACTTATTTTCTGTTTTTCAATTAAACAACAATGTGATTCTCATGGTAAACATAAAGGTATAATTATTAAGTCCGATTATGCTAGTGGATCTAATTAAAATTAGTCTAGACCATAATGGAGGTTAGAAAAATTCTAGAGAGTCTGGTTCGAAAGCACTGAATTATGTTTGAATCATGTGATAAGACCAACTCTACCCTTCTCCAACTTCTTCAAATCCATGGAGAGAATAGTAGAGTGGTCCCTTCATGAGCGAATCACTCTCCTAGGCACAAATAAGTGCTTTCGGATCGGGCTCCGTAAAAGCTATGTGGAGGTTAATAGACATATGTATTGGATGGTTTTAAGAACAACTTAATTGGATGGATCTCGAAAGCTAAAGGGATATACCAGCTGTTTATGGTTGTCTTAACACAGTTCGTATAACTATTGTGTCGATTTTCAACTAAACTTATCAAATGGTCTTATCCATTTCACTCGTTATACTATGGTCTAATTTGTATGATAATACAACATTTTATTTATTTGATACGACATGACTGCTGATGAGTTGAGATGAAGGCAATGTGGTACCAGCCCAGCCGTAGACTTAGATTCGAACACTACCTCAGCCCAAGACCCTTTGTTAGATTTAGAAACAGGTACAGTGGCCAAGGCCCATATAAGTTGGGCCTATCAACAAGGTTTACAAAAATAGAAATTTCACATAATGGGCTCAATTCATGGACTTTATAAATCCCTGCTCGTCTAAAATTTCCTTTAAAGCAAAAATAGAAACTCTCTTACAAAGAACGAACTTTAGATTTAGAACGTATTCCTATTAACAGTTGAACAATGACTTGTTTTTCAAGAAGAAAAGATGACCTCGTACACCATCAACAGCAACAATGTTTGCCACTACAATTGTTTTCAACAACAATGGCAATGTGATGACCCTTCTTTTCCACAATTTCCAGAACAACAACAGCATTGTCATCTTCCACCTTTTGTACCCTACAATCCTCTTACGCCGCCGGTGCCGTATCATGTCCCGCTCAGTGAGTGGTTGTATGCAACAGCTATACTAGGGAGTTTTCCTACACAACACCCCCACCAACAACAACAACAAGAACAACCATACAAAGTTGAAGAACCTGAAGAGGGTGTCTGTAAACAAGAGCAACAACAACAACTACTACTACACTGGCAAGGAGAAGAACAGGAACAAGAATACAAAGTTAAAGAACCTCCTGAAGATATTGACTATGATAGACTAACAAGTTTCTTGCGTTACGACAACTCGTTTCTTACACCTTGGAATTGGACTCCGCGCGAACATGAAGAGGAGAGTCATGATGATGATGAACCTGAAGATGAGGAGAAGACTAACCAGACCATGTTCAACCTTCAAGAAGAACCTTTGTCCTTTTTTGATGGAGAGGTAGGTCTTGCTATCTATCTTTGTTTGAATTCTTGTAAAACCATAAAAATTGCTGTAGTTAGTTGGACCATGGACACTTACTGAGCCATTCTTGCACAGGTCCATTATTCCATGGTGACTCAAATGTCATTGTTGCTGCTCTACAATGTTATGTTAAAAAAAAAAAATCCACTCAGCATGTTAGTTGTTTCTGGTTAGTGCTTGGGAAGGGTGTTTAGTAAGTGAGAGAGGGTAGAGTTGATACTCACATGCTGGACACCCTCTTCAAGCTTACAAATCAGTGCTTTCTCCCCGAGCTGCGTAGAAAGAAACAGATATAATCGTTCTAGTGCTTTATTGGTAATTAGAAGAGACGAAAATAATTGTTCTAGTGCAATATCTCAAGCATGAATTTTTCAAATTTTTGTTTAGGGTGATTTTATTTTTTTAGGTTTACAAAGTTTTGATTTTGAAATATGTTATTTGATTGTACTACTTTGCTCTTTTACTTATGACATTGTTGGTTTCTAATCTTTGACATAAACTTCTTTGTTTGTGTGTAATAGGTGTTGGACGTGAAGCCTTCGGAACAAAAGGAAACAATTTCCGAGCAACAGAATTAATTGGAGGAGCTACTATTTTTTTTTCTCACCTCGCTCGCATTCAATTACTTAAGTTTTTTAGGACAATGATGTATTAGTAGTTTTATGATATTTCAATCCAGTAAAGGTAATATTTGAAAGCAATGGTAACTTGAGATGAGCTGCGAGAGAAATTGAGAAAATAGTTTTCTAGTTTTCTACTTTGAATTATGTATTTTGAAGAAATACTCTTCTTGTTTAAAGACTGTAGTCATTTGATTGACTTAGGGACCAATTCAAAACTAAATTTATAAATGTATTCAAACATAGATTATTGATTTGTTTAATTTCTTTTGTGTCAGATTTTTTTATACAGAATATAATCAAATACATTCATGTATATTTATATTCACATACATTCATTCACTACATCAAATTGACACTTTTGAGATGTTACAATCCATCAAACAATTTCAAGTTAAAATTAAATTTAGTCAAAAAAATAAAAAACAGTAACACAAAAAAAAATGATACAATAAGTTGGATCACCATGAATAGTATCACTTTTATAACCATACTTTTCATGGTGATACAATTATTGTATCATTTTGTTTTGTTAAAATGTGTAAAATTGTTAGGTGGATTGTTACACTTCAAAAGTGATATTGTTTTAGGGGTTGTTACAAAAATGCCAATTTGGTGTAGTGATTGCCCATGGAACTGAGTATGAATTCTTCTTATTGACTCTGACTACAAGGATTTGACTATAAATGCCTTATGGGCTTATTTTTTTTTTTTTTTTTCAAACACGAAGATGTTTATTAATGAAAGCAAAGGAAACAAAAAACAAAGGGAAACATTCCTATATCAAGGAATGCCAAGACACCATGAAAGTGTCAAAACCCAAATCCCTAAACAAATTACAAGCCGAACCCATCATCCACAACAATTCTCTAATCTCGATAAAGATAGAGTGCTCTGATCTGTTGAGTCATTCAAATACCCTTTTATTTCTTTCTTTCCACACACACCACATGAGAACGTGAGGGACCCTACGCCATAACCACTCCCTCCGACGGGAAGGATTAGCTTGAGACCACCAACTTAGCCAATCTAAAATGGAGCCTTGAAACATTAAACTCAAACCAAATTCTGCCAAGAAACTGCTCCAAATGGATTTGGAGAAACAGCAGTGAAACATCAAATGGTCCAGCGTCTCGTCAATTTCATTGCAAAGCACACAAAGACTCCCTGTGTGGATTCCTCTTTTCCTTAACCTAGATTAGTCAAGATCTTCTCATGCAATACTGACCAACTAAAGAAATTAATCCGAGGAAAAAAGGTTTTGCACCTATACCAGATTTTTGTGAGAGGAAATGAAGGGGTTAGAGTGGGTCTCATAGTGAGATGCAGCCAACATGTCCGAAAATTCTTTCACCGAGAAGCCCACACCTTTACCCTTCCACACTAAACTATCAGATCCCTCTGGGCTTACTCACTAGGCCTTTTCAATTAAGCCCAGCCGTATATTTTATTTTATTTTTATCCCTTAACCTCTTCAGGGAACTCTTGACTTGTGATTTCATCCAACACAATTTACACAATTTTACTGTTGAGCTGATACCCTATTGGCAATTATTCGATATGTAGTTTGGATTATAATTTTTTTTAAAGAAAAGATATATGTGGTCTAGGGCTGGGCAAGTACGGGTAACCGACCCAAAAGCTAAAAACCGAAAATTGGCCCGAGAAATTCGGTCCCGTGTTTATGAGACCCAAAATCGGACCGAGTTGACTGGGTAATCGAGGTCCCGATTAACCGAATTACGGGCCGGTCTCGGTCCTAGAGCAAAAAAATACTTCTACAGTAAAAAAAATACTTCATTCATCATACGTACAAAAATTATATCAAAAAATTACAACAAAAAAAAACCATACAACAAATTGCAAAAAAAAAAAAAAAAAAAGGGATACAATTCATGGTGAGAGACGGGTCGTCTGAAGAATCTCAGATCTGAGAGGCGTCGGTCGATCTCGTTCGATCTGAGAAGATATGAGAGGCGTCGGTCGATCTCAGTCGATCTGAGAGGCGTCGGTCGATCTGAGTTCAATCTGAGAAGATCTGAGTTCAATCTGAGAGAGAGAAGATCTGAAAGGCGTCGGTCGATCTTGGGAAAGGCGGGGAAGGGAGGGGAAAGGTAGGCGGCTCGGCCTCCGCTGAGAGAGATTCTAAATGGCGAGGGGAGCGGGAGGGGAGATGCGGCTCGGTCTGTTACAAATGAACAAAAGAAAACAAACAGAAATTCTAAATGGCGACGGGTTTAAGTTAACTATTTAACCTGGGTCGGGCCGGTTACCCGACGGGTTTTAGAAAGGGAAACCGAGGCCCGGACCAGAAACTTCGAGCCGGGCCGGGCTTTTACAACTGAAAATTTTTTTATTAATTAAAACCGATCCGAACCGACCCGATCGGTCCGGTTGTCAGTTCGGTCCGGGTTTTCGGTCCTAAATGCCCACCCCTAATGTGGTCTGTACACTGGCATAGGGATCAAACTACCTAATCGATAAGGGATTTTGTTTTTCAAATTAAAGGGAAGTATGTTTTTTTTTTTTGTAATCGTAACCTTCTTTTATGTTTTAAGTTTGTATGGACTGCAAAATTAATCTCTACATGACGGGGCAGATGGAACTTTCTTTCGAGTCTATATGAATCGTAATTTCAACATTAAATGTTGACGTAGCGCCTTGTTTTCATACTATTTAGGCAATTAGACCAAATCTGTTCACCATTGGTGAACTGTCTGATTCATGATACATGCAATAAGGTTATGTGTCAAATTATCACTGATCGTAATGTTTCTGGACATGAAAGCTTCCATTTAGTGGGAAAAAAAAAACTAAGAACTGTTAAATTGCCAATTTTTAAAAAATTTTAAGGCGATAGTGGAGAAACTTCTAGTCTCAATACTCCCCCTTAATGGCTGGAAAACTTTTGGAGTGAAACTCAATTCTTATGGCAAATCGACTTGAATATATAAAATAAAAATAAAAATTTGTACTCATATATCTCAGAGAAATCAATAAATGTGTAAATACAAAAACACCAACAAATTTTTAGTCTCTGGGTCTTTAAATCTTTCGACATCTCTTTTTAGGGATTATTTTTAACTTTTGCTCTGTAATTTTTGAATACGTGCACATTTTTGTAGTCAGAAAATACAAAAATAAAACATCTTTAGTCAATTATTTACACTTGGCAATCGTAATGATGTACTCGTACTCTTTGATGACTCATTATACCACAGATCCCTCTGTCAAAATATAATTGCTTTTGGGTTTTCAACATTTAATTTTATACTATTTTTAAAGAAATGTTGTAAGACAATTGTTCGACTGATCATGCTATACGGTTCAGAATATCGGGCTACTATGAGACAACTTACGTATAGGATGACAATAGTAGAAATGTATATGTTAAAATGGATGTGTGGTAAAACTTGTAAGGATAAAGCTGTGAATGAAATAATTAATATATACTTAAGTGTAGCGCTCATATAGGACAAAATTATAAAAAAGTGTTTAATGCGGTTTGGTCACATGTGGAGGAGATCAAGCAAAACGCCAATTAGAAAATGTCTAGGTTGGCAAGTTAATTGAGGGTGTAAACGGAGGGGACGACCGTTGAAAAACGAAATCCTAAAATCCTAAAACGAAATCCTAAAATCCACATAGGATTATCCGTTTCCACAAAACTCGGAACGTGAAATTCAATAACAACGGAAACATTTAGCAGCATTGACAAAAATATAGTTTAGAAAATAGGAACAAACTAAAATTTATAACAAAACTCTAACCTGGAAAAACTGACGTCACTAGCCCCACTAGCGGAACTCCCGTAACACTGCTCAAAAGTCTCTAAACCTGAAAGGCTAATCGGCTACATTCCCAAAGGAATGTACCCAAGAAGCAAAAGCTCACTTGGGTCAGCAATAAAGCCGGTGTGAGTAATCTTCACTCCAAAATCAATAAAATCGCACGTGATAAACATCAAGCTAAACACAAACAATACACAAACACACCAACGGGTAGTTCCTCAACGAGGCAAAAGTGTGATGCAAGAAAACATAGTTCCAAGAATTTAGTTCCTCACCGAGGCCATCATATCATCATCTCAATTAAGTAAAAATGCATTTACTTATACTTACCCTATAGGAGTCGACTATGGAAAGTCTGACCTGCAGAAATATTAATGGATTTGCCATCCTGCATGAAAAGGATTAGAAACAATATAAACGTAATTTATTCGTTTTTATTTGAATTTGATTCATCTTTTTAACGAATTGATCACTTAGACGATACCACATTCGCACCACCTCCGTGCCGAACATACATGCATGTATGCCTCTCTCATATAAAGGAGGACTACTCCGTCATCCATGACCAAGTGGGGACATCACATACAGGCATGCATCGCGGATACTCCTAACTATATGAGTACCAAATGCCACTCTTGGGCTATCAATGCGCATAAACTCACGTCACATTTTTTACGGATAAATATCAAAGCCTATCTTAGGCATAACAATTCACCTCATTTCTGCAAGACTAACCCGAATGTTATTTTAGTTTCTCTAGTAAGAACTGGGCACCCCAACTCCGCAAGACGACCCGCAGGTTATTTAGTTTCTCTAGTAAGAGTGGGGAAATAATAAACAAAAGAGGTGTGGTAGTTCTAAGTGATACAATTCCAGGTGATTTAAATTTTCAGGAGTCAAAGTTTATCAATATAAATTTTTTTTGATATTTCAATATTCATCCACGATGACATTTTGTCATTTCTGAATCGATTCACAATCGTATCCACCCACATTTTTGGGGAAAAACATAGCATTTTTGGCACATTACCAAATCATAATCAATCTCATCAGGATATCCTCCCATTGTTCTGGGGCAATCTACATAACAATCAAATTTAAGTCACAAACATACAAATGTATCTTCGTAGAATCATGCAAATACCCAAAACATGAACCCAGCAAGGTAGGAGAAACTCATACATCAAACAGATCACAATAGTAAAGATCACGCGTTTGCGACACAAAACACCACGAATAAGGCAACCTCATTCTCAAACATGCCTAAAATCTCATAATGGATTACCTGAAATGAAACCCGTCATTTCCATACAAGCAATATACATACAGTACACACCAATTAAAATGACCAGCCCTAAGATAATCCCTTTTCCAATGTTAACAAGAAAATTAATGGATTACCTGAAATGAAACCCGTCATTTCCATACAAGCAATATACATACAGTTCACACCAATTAAAATGACCAGCCCTAAGATAATCCCTTTTCCAATGTTAACAAGAAAATTCTTCACAACAGTATGGATTCAATTCAATCTTTCAATGTTTCCTATCATCAACCTCTTTCTCTCCCTAATACAACTTCAAATAGGTTACTTCCACATGTGCTGTCATCACATAAATCAAACAACCCCATAACTCCCTCAACGACATGAATAAGGATCACTTTCACAACTAAAATGGAATACCTTTAATTATGTGATCTGATTTTCTACCTTTGCATATGTTAAGACTCGGTCCACCTCACTTGTCGTTCACCATGTTGAACACACAAAACTGATATCTAAGTTCTGAATATATATTTCTTATAATGATCCAATTAGATATGTTTATTCAACTCTTTCAATCATGAGTTTCCAATCAAGGATAAAATATGACAATGGCTAAAAGATGAAGGACTAAGAGTTTAGAATATCCAATCATAATTAACATCTATCAAACCAATTAGAATAATGATGAACATATCCCCACTGAATTGCTCATCCAAAGAGATGAAAGGCTAAAAGTTTCACTTACACCTTACACCCAAAACCTTTGAAATGGGATTTAAATCAAGCAATATAAACAAGCTTAAGAATCCAATCCAAGCCTAAGAATCCAATAATACATTCTTATTGATAATAACACCATATAAATGATAACTCTAGCTTTTCCCCCAAATTCCAGTGTTCACCCAATCAATAACAATTTAACCACAGAAGAACCAAAACCAATTAATCAAGTTGTATAGCATGAGTATGATTTCAAACATTGTTAGCTATCATTCCTATTGGTACATTTTGTTCGGAAGACTCCAGCAAGGATAGGAAATCCCTAGTTCTGTCACGCTATAATGTCTCATGTTCAAAAAAATTGTTTCTATCAATTAAGGTTGTGTTGGGTTGGGAAAAATAATTTTACTGAAAACTAGTAACCAAAAACAGAGAAGATAGGGTGAACTTGTGACCTCCAAGTACACGTTTTCTCTCAATTCATCCAAAATCAAACCAAACCCACAATCCAAAATCATCAAGGACACACAAATACAGGTCATCACACCACCAAACCAAAATCCCAATCATAATCACACATCCTCGCAACAAAATTCACAAACCCCATCATCAAATCCAAAAAAAATCACTAATTCAGTCAATAAACAAGGATTGCAAAATACGGGGAATAAGAAAACTCACAGATTCAGTCTCTCCATCCATCACCACGTCATGTGGCCTCCCAAGCACATCCTCACAAAAATCCTCATCTAAAATCAAATAAGCGGGCGTCTTCGCGAACTCTACCTGCGTCGCACAATTTTCTCTCAAAGAATAAGCACAGTCTCCAGCAACCAATCCGCCACTTCTTCTCAACCTCGCGCACCGAAATGTCGTAAAGGCTAAGTTTTGTATTACCAAATTCGCCTTTAGGTGAGACTGAAACTGCGCCAATATCATTAACAACCCCGCCTTTCTGCCCCTTTTTGTATCTGTCACACAGCTTGTTCAACTCAACACTGTTTACCGCGGCTTAACCCCCATCTTTCACCAACTTGTATTCATCAAGATTTCCTGACCGAACAGACACACATGTAGCTAGGGGCTCGTCCTTGTAAACGATATATGCATCTGATCCTTCCACCTTATTAGAACTGCCATCAACTTTTTCAATAGCCTCCAACTCACCTGGAACACTCGCTGGGACCGATTCCTGCAACATTGCAGGTGTCGTTCACTTGGACTCTGTTTTTTTTTCTGTATTGACCACTCGAATAGGTTGTTTGGAGGCAGAGCTCGTTGCCTCAGCTCTCAAGGCAGATTTAACCGCCCTCTCAATGTTACTAAGAGAGTAGCCAACCTGTATTAAGCCTTCCATATCATTCTCTGGACGTTGAGTTGCTGCTCGATATCCTTGTGCAGACCTGAGTCCTTGTCTTCCTCAATTTTACCATTTATTTCTTGTTCCAATTCACCTTCTTCTAACATCAAAACGTGGAAGCAATTTTTTTTTTTTACTGTGATTGGGTTTAGTTCCTCATTGAACTCAGCCTTGTAAGCAATGTTATCTTCTGCAGCTAACACTTCCTGCTCCTTGGATTGTGACAAAGCATATTCTTTCTCTAATTTAGTCCCTGCCCCTTCCACACGTTCCTATTGTCACAAGGAATGCAAGTCCCTGTGGAGAAATTGTTTCCATTAGCATTCAATTGCACACATCCCTCTTCCTTGCCCTTCTCGCCATTAATTTCCTTGCCATTCAAGTCCTTAGCACCACTTATTCCAGCGCCGCCATCGAAGAAGAACATTGAGGAAGAATAACTCTTCATGTTGTACAAGAGAAGAAAGAAGGAAGTGTTTTTCTTTATATAGTGTGGGTGGCTATTCGCCCCCACTAAAGTTCTGATAGCACCCACCCTTTAACTCACCAAATAAACCCTAAAATTTTGAAACCTGAATTTAATTAAATGTAACTCTATTTTATTTCATTCAAAATAAATAAATTAGTTTTATGAAATTTAGGGGTGTTACATAAACGGAGGGGACGACCGTTGAAAACTTGGATAAAAACGGTAAACAAAAACATCATTGAGCTTGGATTAGACGAGGATATGTGAGAAGACCGCATTACTTGGAGAACTAAAATCCGTGTAGCCAACACGGATAATGGTTTTTTTTTTTTTTTTTTAATCTTTAGCCTCAAAATTCTCGCTAATATTTACATATGACAATTCTATTTTATAAAATTGTCAACCCAATATGTAAACTCTATGTAGTCGATGCCTATTAACCACATTTTATTGAATGCATCCAATTTACAGCAAATACATCTCAACCGAAAACTAGTCAATGAGCATTAATTCTTTTTTTTTTATTTCTTAATCCCTTCCACCCTAGATGTTGTCGACAGAGCTCAAACTTTAGACCTAAAATTCTATCCACCACAGGCCTATCGCTAAGCTGTTACCCATTGGCTTCAAAAGATTTGAACCATTTCTCTATTAAGAAACTAAGAATAAAGTCTCAAATCTATTTCTTTTTTTTTCTTTGTTCATTCTTTCTGTATATGTTTAGTAAGTCACACTCTTGGTTTTGTAATCACTTTTTTTTTTTTGATCAAATACGAAGATGTTTATTAAGGAAAGAAAAGGAAACAAAAAACAAAGAGAAACATTCCTATATCAAGGAATGCCAGGACACCATGAAAGTGTCAAAACCCAAATCCCTAAACAAATTACAAGCCGAACCCATCCTCCACAACAATTCTCTAATCTCGATAAAGATAGAGTGCTCTGATATGTTGAGTCCTTCAAATACTCTTTTATTTCTTTCTTTCCACACACACCACATGACATACACCACATGAGAACGTGAGGGACCCTACGCCATAACCACTCCTCCCGACGGGAAGGATTAGCTTGAGACCACCAACTTAGCCAATCTAAAATGGAGACTTGAAACATCAAACTCAAACCAAATTCTGACAAGAAACTGCTCCAAATGGATTTGGAGAAACTGCAGTGAAGCATCAAATGGTCCAGCGTCTCGTCAATTTCATTCCAAAGCACACAAAGACTCCCTGTGTGGATTCCTCTTTTCCTTAACCTATCTTTAGTCAAAATATTTTCATGCAACACTGACCAACTACAGAAATTAATCCGAGGAAAAAGGTTTTTCACCCATACCAGATTTTTGTGAGAGGAAATGAAGGGGTTGGAGTGGGTCTCATAATGAGATGCAGCCAACATATCCGAAAATTCTTTCACCGAGAAGCCCACACTTTTACCCTTCCACACCAAACTATCAAATCCCTCTGAGAGCATCCGTCTATCCAACATATGCATTAGATTAGCGAACTCTTCTAGCTCCCCAGTATTTAGAGGTCTTTGAAAGGAAAGATCCCAAGAATTGTCGTTAGACCAAAAATTGCTCACACTCCCATATTGATTGTTGTTAATGATAAACAACATTGGAAACATATCCTTCAAAGATTGGTTACTACACCAAAAATCATGCCAGAAAGAGATGAGATCACCATTTCCACATTGGAGAGAGGTGTGAGGGTAAAAGCCACTTGCGCACCGGGAGATGAATTTCCACAAAGAGCATCCGTAGGAAGTGTACTTAGTTCTCTTTTCCCAAACCCATCTATTGCGCCCATATTTGTCCATAATGAGATATCTCCATAAATTGTCATTTTCTTCTGCAAATCGCCAAAGCCACTTAGAAAGTAATGCAATATTGAATGTGAGCACCTGACGAATGCCTAAACCACCTCGAGATTTAGGGCAACAAATTTTCTCCCAACCCACTAAATGCATCTTTCTAGAGTTTTGAGTAGAACCCCAAAGGAAATCGCGCATGATCTGTTCCATCTTGGCTGCTATTGAACATGGAACCTTGATAAGAGACATAATGAACACCGGGATAGAAGCTAATGTGGATTGTACAAGAGCTAATCTGCATGCTTTAGAGAGAAATTTGCGTTTTCAAGACGCAAGTTTTGATTCCATCATTTCGATCGTCTCATCCCACACAGCTTTACTTTTAAAACTAGCACCCAAAGGCATGCCCAAGTACTTAACTAGAAGATGACCCGCTGAACAACCCAATAAACCCGCCAACTGGTACAGATGAGGGACTTCTCCAATAGGCAACACCCTTGATTTGTGAAAGTTGATTTTCAGACCTGAAATAACTTCAAACCAAAGCATAATTATTTTAAGAGCAAGAACCTGAGAAGTGGAAGCATCACAAAAGAGGATAGTATCATCCGCATACTGGAGAATAGAAACAAGCGGACTACCCTCCGCGACAGAAAACCCTCTCACTAGGCCAGCATCAACCGCTTTAAGAATCATTTGTGTTAGACCTTCTGTTGCTATAGTAAATAGAAGAGGAGACAAGGGATCGCCTTGGCGCAAGCCTTTCGAGCTATTGAAAAACCCGTGCAGTTGACCATTAAGCTTCAGAGAGAAATTAGCAGTAAATCTGTAAGTGTGAAGCCAATGAATCCATTTGGAGTCAAACCCTATGCGAGCCATTACCAAATCCAAGTATCTCCAAGAGACGTTGTCAAAGGCTTTGGAGAAATCTAATTTGATAACGAGCCCTGGAACACCTTGTTTTTTCCTAGAATCAATAATTTCATTGGCAATCAAAGGGCCATCAACCACCTGTCTTCCACTGACTGCTGCACTTTGAAAAGGAGAAATGACTGAATGAAGAACTATTTTCAATCTGTTAGCCAACACCTTGACAATGATCTTATAGGCCCCATTCAAAATACTGATAGGTCTAAAATCTTTGACTGTCCGCATTCCCGCACATATAGGAATAAGCGAGATGATAGTGGTGTTCAACCGCCAATCAAGAAAATTTCTCGAGTTAAAATCTTCAACAACTTTCAGAAAATCAATTTTGATTATCTCCCACATTTTCAAATAGAACACCATCGAGAAACCATCAAGACCTGGAGAAACTTCAGATTTTAGTTCTTCCATTGCCGCTCTAATTTCCATCTCCGAAAAATTATCTACCAAGGCGGTAGCCGTAGACTGGGAGATAGACTTGAAGGTAATCCCCGAGAAGAAAGGTCGTCACTCCTCCTTTTCATAGAACAGCTCCTTGAAGTGAGATATCAAGAGTTCTCTAATACTGACTTCATCCACTACCAACTCCTGACCCATGCTAAGAGCTTCAATGGAGTTAAATACTCTGCGTCTGTTAGCCAAGTTATGAAAGAATTTGGACCCCTGATCCATATGACAAACCCAGTTGACTCCTGATCTGATCCTCCAAAACTCCTCATTTCTTTTGGTTAATGTTGCCCACTCCTGATGTAGCTGCACTCTACAAGACCTCTCCTCAGCAGTCAGGTCTCTGATCTCTTCATCAGCATCAATGTTAGCAATTAAGGCTGAAATATTTTGCACTATAGATACCTTCAAGGGGGCACTATGTTGCACCACTTATGAGAAAAATGATTATTCTGACTTTTTAACTAATTGTGGGGTCTTTTCATTTATATATATGTTTATCAAAAAAAAATACTTAATTGCTTCTTCAACAAGGGGATTTGCTGTCAAAAACAAGCTAATGTTTTAGGTTAATAGATAAACAACTTTCTCATCCATAAAGTTACTCGTGCTTATATATTAATAAAAAATCCTAAAATTTGATCGCGTTACACTATTAATTAAGTCGTGTGATTAGTTCTAAAAACTGTTTGAAAGGTGACTCAATCATTTACTTAATTATACTTTTTGACGATCGCATTATTGTTAATTTTGTGGAAGACTAACTTTTTAATTGGTGATTTATGGCCGGTCCAATAATTAGGGTTTATTAATCTATTATGTTTTAGCTAATTCAAGGGGGACCATGAATGGATTTGTCCTTGAAGACAAACCCCCTTCATTTTTTATCCTTGAAGTTGAATTTTTAAGATAAGTTGTCCTTAAGACAAAAATTGCCTCAGCACTGACATTATGTAAAAACTTATTTGCTTTTTTTCAATTAAACAACAATGTGATTCTCATGGTAAACATAAAGGTATAACTATTAAGTCTGATCATGCTAGTGGATCTAATTAAAATTAATATAGACCACAATGGAGGTTAGAAAATTTTTAGAGAGTCTGGTCTGAAAGCACTGATTTGTGTTTGGAATGGTGGTCTGTACGTGATCAGACCAACTCTACCCTTCTCCAACTTCTCCAAATCTATGGAGAGAATGGTAGAGTGGTCCGTTCACGAGCAAATCACCCTCCCAAGCACAAATAAGTGCTTTCGGATCAGTCTCTGTAAAAGCTACGTGGAGGTTAATAGACATATGTATTGGATGGTTTTAAGAACAACTTAATTGGATGGATCTCGAAAGCAAAAGGGATATGCCAGCTGTTGTCTTAACACAGTTCATATAACTATGATGTCAATTTTCAACTAGACTTTTTTTTACAATCGCCAATAGGTCATGCCTAGCTTGTCTTCATGTACAATGTCTTTCAAGTCTTCTGCGAAGGAGCTAGGAGTTATTTCCAGAAATTCCGTGCTAGGAAGGAGGCTCGCCAGTCGGTCTGCTAGTCTATTAGTCTTTCTATATTCATGACAGACCTGGTAGTCTTCAAGGTGCTCCAACATAGATTTGATCCTATTGATGATATGTCTGAGATCCCATGCTGAGTTCATGTCTTTAGTTAAGTATTCAACCACGGTGGTTGAGTCTATTGTTAATTCTAACTTCCTGAGATGGTGTAAGCGAGCTAGTTTCAGACCAGCCTCGACTCCTTGAAGCTCATGTTTTAGGACAGAATGCCCTGAAGAGGAACCTGAGCACGCTGCTACTACACTACCAATTCCATCCATGATCACTGCACCGTAGCCCCCTCGATTACCTTGCATTGATCCATCTGAGTTCATCTTATGCCAATCATCTCTAGGCTTCTTCCAAGAGCATTGGATGGGCGTCTTGAGTTTAAACACTGTGTCTAGGTTCCAATTACCTAAGAACTGTCTATTGGATGCGGTGTCCTCGACAACTAGCTCTTCTGCTGTGAATCTCAATCTGATGTCGGTGTAGATGCGCTTTGTGAGCTCAATTCCTGTGCAAAATTATTGCTCATATAGTCTGTTATTACGCTCCATCCATAGTGCATAAACTGTGGCATTGAATGTAACTCTTTTGACTAAGGATATACTGGATGCGCCTGTGAGATGTTGGCAGCACCACCGTAACTCAGCATTCCAATCAGTAACCTGTCTATGGTAGTTGAGGTAGCGCAACATTCTAGTCTAGACAAATTTGGAGTACGTACACTCAAAGAACATATGTTTGGCTGTCTCTGGTTCCTGATTGCATAAGGGACAGTCATCAGACTGAGCTATCCCCCATTTCTTTAGCTTGCTAAGTGTTTTTAATTCACCATGCATGAGTGACCACGTTACAAAGTCGTGCTTGGGGATGTTCCCTTTAAACCACACCAGTGCAGCCCACTCCACCATGTTGTTACACTTCCTGATTGCTTCATATGTAGGTTTCATTTGGAACAGTCCTGTATTCCCTACTTTCCATAGCACCTCATCCTGCTTGCTTGCATCTATTTCAATCTCAGCCAAATAATTAGTGATTCCCGGGATTGAGTTCCCAGTACTTGGCGGAAGACTCCAAGCGTTATCACTGATAATTGCAGAAATAGTCGCATTCATATGCAACGTGGAATCATACATCAGTTCCTGTGGGAATATGTCATGTAGAATACCACTTGGATGCCAGGGGTCCTTCCAAAAGAGTGTCATTTCACCATTACCTATAGAGTGCGAAAGCAAGCGAGAAGCCTTTCTCCTTCCTTCTAGGATCCTTCTCCAACACCAAGAGGCCTCTTTAGGAGCATTCATAATCCAGAAGTCTTTGTTTTTGATCAAATATTGCCAGACCCATTTGACCCAGATTGATGCTCTTCGTGTGACAATACTCCATATATGCTTCATGTTGGCTGCCTCATTTGCAATACGGATGTCTCTGATGCCTAGACCGCCTTCCTTGTACGGGAAACAAATCTTCTCCCAGCTTACCATAGACTTTTTAGTCGCCACATCTCTTCCTGACCATAAAAAACTACAAAGTATAGCATTTATGCAATCAAGTGTTTGTTTGGGAAGTCCGAAAGAGGTCGTTCAGTAGATATGCATACTAGTGAGCACTGACTTGATTAGAACTAACCTCCCGGCATAGGTAAGAAACATGTTTTTCCATGAGCTTACCTTTTTCCTTATCTTTTCTATTAGTGGAGCACATTGATGGTGAGAGAGGTATGAAGAGATCATCGGGAGGCCTAGGTATCTTAATAGGAGTGTACCTATTTGAAACTGGAGTAGTCCAGTGATAGAAGTGGTCTCCTCGGTTGAAACTCCTGATACAAATAGGGAACTTTTGTCTCGGTTCACCTCTAGTCCGCTGCATTCTTTGAAAACTGTCAGGGTATCATGAAGTGCCTTTGCTGATTGACTATCCCCATGGAAGAAAGCTATCAAGTCGTCCGCAAAGCATAGATGTGTAATTTCTGGGTCATGACATCTATAGTGGAGCTTGTAATGACCTTCTTGCACTTGTTTCCTTAGTAAAATGTGTAGGATCTCCATTACCATGACAAAGAGATAGGGTGACATAGGGCATCCTTGTCTAATACCCCTAGTGGCTTTTATGTAGCCTTTAGGCGAGCCATTTAAGCAAATAGAAAAACTAGGAGTAGTGATGCATTCCCTGATCCATGCTATGAACTGAGCTGGAAAATTGAATTTGTGGAGCATATGCAGAATAACATCCCAACGGACCATGTCATAAGCTTTCCGAAGATTGATTTTGGCAGCACACCTTGGGGGTCCTATGTCTCTATGATAGTTACGGACAAGCTCATGAGCGAGCATTATGTTGTCCTGAATGCACCTCCCTTGTATGAAAGCGGATTGAGAATAGCTAATCACCGTTTTGACAGCTTCCTTCATCCTAGTTGTTAAGATCTTAGTGATACATTTGTAGGCAATGTTGCAACATGCAATAGGTCTGTAATCACTAAAAAGATATGCATTAGTAATTTTAGGAATTAAAGTAACCTGAGTTGCATTTACCTCCCTCAATAGCTTAGACGTTCTAAAGAAATTGGACACTGCTTTGACAAAGTCATTGCCAACTATACGCCATGTGGACTTGAAGAAGCACGCTGAAAATCCATCGGGCCCTGGTGCTTTGTTCGGATCAATGGCTGCTAGAGTTTCTATGATCTCGTTGCGACTAATTGGTTTAGTTAAGTCAATTCCCATTGCATCTGTGATTGTGTTTTCAACTTGTAGGCTGTCAAGGACACTTGAATCATAGGCTGAATCATGCGTTCCTGCAAAGATGTTCCCAAAATATTGGAGACATTCTTCTTTGATAGCATCAGGATCTTCCAGTTTCTCTCCTTGACTATTGTAAATGCTCATTATCTTATTCCGCACTCTCCTTTCTCTGACCATACTATGGAAATAAGCATTGTTTTGGTCCCCAACTAAGAACAGTTTGGACCTAGATTTCTGTTTAAGCTCGGATTCCGCATGTCTAGTTGCTTGTGCATACTCCTTGGCAGCCTGACGCTCGTCAATCAGTAAAGAAGGACTTGGTTGGGAAGACTGTATTGCAACTTGGGCATGATGCATTCTATCCCTGGCTAGCTCCACTGTCGAGCATGCTCTATTGAAACTGTTCTTGCGCCCTTCAGTTAGTTTGAGCTTTACATTTTTCAGCTTCTGCACCAGTTTATACATAGGAGTGCCAATCACTCGCAGCCTCCATGCTTCTTCTACGGTTTTGTAGAAGTCATGCTCATGAACCCAGTAATTAAAAATTTTGAATGGAATTGGACCCCGGTTGCTGTGTTCATATAAGGAAAGAGTCATGGGGGTATGATCAGATATTCCTGAGTTTAAAAACTCCGCTTCGGCTTCAGGAAGATGTTGCAACCACCGATTATTGACAAGAACCATGTCAATTTTAGAAGACACTCTGCTTGAATCTGTCCGATTGTTGCACCATGTAAAGAAATTACCTCTATATCGACAGTCATATAGACACGCCTGGGTGACACAAAGCAGGAAGTCTTGCGAGCCTCCTTGCTGGGTCTCAGCATGGCCCATTCGCTCTGCATCATGCAGTAATGCATTAAAATCACCAAGCAGAGCCCAAGGAATTGTAATAGAGTTAGAGAACGTTTGTATCTCCTGCCACAGATCCTGTCTAGCAATGTAACAGTTACTGCCATATATGAATGAGAAAACACAATTAAAGCCATTGGACCACTGAGCATTCACCGTAATAGCCTAGGCCGAGGTTAAGATGATATTAATGGTGACAACACTTGGATCCCAGCCAACCCACACCCTGCCTCCATGAGTAATTGCACTATTGTCAGTCCATGTCCAGTTAGGTAACAACAGTCGTTGTAGTCTAGCTGTTTTCGCCTCCTTTACTTTCATTTCTGTTAACCCCATTAAGTTCAACTTCTGTTTCTTGATTAGGTCCCTTACTTCGTGTTGTTTGAGTGGGTCATTGAGCCCTCGAATGTTCCAACATCCTACCTTAATCATTGGCAACAGGCTGAGTAGGAAGCTGCTTGACTCCCGAGGTACTTGTTCCTGCATCCGTTTTAGTTGGGTCAGCAATGTTCCGTACTCTCGTCACTAGGACCTCCATAGTTTGTGCTAGTTTAGGCTGTGCACGAGCATGCAACTCAACGCCAACAGTGTCCCGAGTGTTGATGGGAATTAGTTGCAAATTCCCTGCTTCACCTTGGTCCTCCATAACTACCTGAGGTGTGGTAGTCTCAGTATTGCTTGAGTGCTCCACGATTTGGTTCACCTGTTGAGGCGCGACTGGCGTAGCCTCTGGATTAATGCGTGCCTTGTAGTGTTATCCAACCCTCACAATCGTCGTTTTCAGCATTTAAAGTTCGGTCTGTGGCTTTCCAAACCTTCTTGACATGCTGCTTTGCAACACCGTTTTTGGGCATTGCATCTTTGAGTGACCAAACACTGAGCATGTGCTGCATTGAGCAGGGATCCAGGCGTATTCCACCTCGACAACTCTTTTTGTTGCATCATCAATGATTACTGGAATCTCCTTCGGGTAGTCATGGTGCAGATCCACTTCAACACAAACTCTGGCGAATGCCAATTTTGTGCCCTCTTCTGTGTTCTTATCCAGCATTATTGTTACCCCAATTACACTAGCTATCTTTTGAATGCCTTCCGGGTTCCACAAGAACAATGGGATCTTCTTCAGCGTTACCCAGATAGGTATAGTGTTAAGTGTTTCGGCGTCCTCGTCCATTGTAGTCGACCAGGTTCTAATAATGAACAACCTATTAGCAATGTGGATAGATCCAGTTTCTAGCTCCGTGTTCCTGTCAGCCTCATCTTTAACCTTGAAGACAAAGTTCTTGTCCCCATGTAAACTCATCTCGAAGTTCCTTTTTCCCAGATCTTAATCAGCGACTCCTTGACAAGGTCATAGGCTAACCTTCTTCCCACAAATCTGCTTATGACTAGTTTTTCACAGGCAACAATTCTACTAGCAAAGTCAGAGGTCTGGATCTTGACTGTTGTTTTCCCATCTACCATTGCAGGTTGCTCATACTTGAGTTTTGTAGCCCCAGCGTATTTGCCGTGTTTTAGTTTTGCAGCCCAACTCTCCTTTACTAGATTGTTATTAGGTGACGCTACTGTTACATTGGTATTGGTTGTTGGATGCATAGGTTCACTGATGCGATTGGAGTTACCAGGTCGCTCCTCTGTCATAGATGCTTGTAACATGTCCCAGAGCACTTTTCCTTGTGCTTTCGTAAGGTCTCCTATCTTCTCCAACAGATCTGTAGGTAAGGTATTATGCTGGTCAGAAGCATCGTTCATGGTGCTAGGGTTTGTTAACGTACCCCTTTTATCTATTTCACTCGTTATACTATGGTCTAATTTATATGATAATACAACAGTTTATTTATTTGATACGACATGACTGCTGATGAGTTGAGATGGTGAAGCCAATGTGGTACCAGCTCAGCGATAGACTTGTGGCGAATAAAATTAAAAGTGCAGGAGTAATGCTACAGTGCCCGGCTGTATGCCCGGCTACAGTGCACCGGGCACTGTAGAATTTTCCAAAAGTGCAGATTCGAGTCCTACCTCAGCCCAAGACCCTTTGTTAGATATAGAAACAGGTACAGTGGGCCAAGGCCCATATAAGTTGGGCCTATTAACAAGGTTTACAAAAATAGAAATTTCACATAATGGTATTAATGGGTTCAATTCATGGATTTTGTAAATCCCTGCTCGTCTAAAATTCCCTTTAAAGCAAAAATAGAAACTCTCTTACAAAGAACGAACTTTAGATTTAGAACGTATTCCTATTAACAGTTGAACAATGACTACTAAAATCAGCTCATGCAAACACTTAAAATCAAATCTATATAATTTAGAAATCCAATTCACTTTTTTGTTCTCTGTTTTCCAAGAAGATCATCTGTTCTTTGTTTTTCAAGAAGAAAAGATGACCTCGTACACCATCAACAGCAACAATGTTTGCCACTACAATTGTTTTCAACAACAATGGCAATGTGATGACCCTTCTTTTCCACAATTTCCAGAACAACAACAGCATTGTCATCTTCCACCTTTTGTACCCTACAATCCTCTTACGCCGCCGGTGCCGTATCATGTCCCGCTCAGTGAGTGGTTGTATGCAACAGCTATACTAGGGAGTTTTCCTACACAACACCCCCACCAACAACAACAACAAGAACAACCATACAAAATTGAAGAACCTGAAGAGGGTGTCTGTAAACAAGAGCAACAACAACAACTACTACTACAATGGCAAGGAGAAGAACAGGAACAAGAATACAAAGTTAAAGAACCTCCTGAAGATATTGACTATGATAGACTCACAAGTTTCTTGCGTTACGACAACTCGTTTCTTACACCTTGGAATTGGACTCCGCGCGAACATGAAGAGGAGAGTCATGATGATGATGAACCCGAAGATGAGGAGAAGACTAACCAGACCATGTTCAACCTTCAAGAAGAACCTTTGTCCTTTTTTCATGGAGAGGTAGGTCTAGTTATCTATCTTTGTTTGAATTCTTGTAAAACCATAAAAATTGCTGTAGTGTACAATGCTCTGGATAAAATCCCAAATTTTGTTTTTTAATCCTTTAACCCCTCCCCACCCCCAAATGTCGACGCCAAGGTTCGAATCCTGGAACTGTGATTTCATACGCCACAAGCATACCACTAGGCTGGTTCTACTTTAAATATAATGTTTTAGGAATATATATATATATATATATATATATATATATATATATATATATATATTCAAATATTATTAATAAGTATCATAAAAACCATAATTTTAGTTTAATTTGAAAAATTAAAGTGGACTCCAATTGAAAGAAAGTTAATGATTATTTGTAAATATTTATTTATTTATTTAAAAAAAAATTCAAAGATGAGTACTAGGAAATAAGTTGATTGAGAAACACAAAGGTAGTAAATAAGGACCAGATTACTCTCCTCAATTAAACTTATTATTATTCTAGTAAAAAAAAAGGTCAAAGCACTAAAAGGTCATAGATGTTAGCCTTAATTACTTATTACTTTTTAGTCAAAGCAATGAAAGGGAACAAGACCATAGCCCTAATTATGATTTGTTTAATCCTTGTAATAAAATAGTCAAAGCAATAGAAAGGCTAAAATGGAAGGTAAAAATGTTTTGTGTGCATAGCTTCACTATAAATTTCCAGGCACAAATTAGTGAGAAGGTAGAGTTGACACTCACTGAACACTCTTCCCAGGCACAAATTAGTGCTCTCTCCTCGAGCTGCATAGAAAGAAATATATATAATCGTTCTAGTGCTTTATTGGTAATTAGAAGAGACGAAAATAATTGTTCTAGTGCAATATCTCAAGCATGAATTTTTCAATTTTTGTTTAGGGTGATTTTATTTTTTTAGGTTTACAAAGTTTTGATTTTGAAATATGTTATTGATTGTACTACTTTGCTCTTTTACTTATGACATTGTTGGTTTCTAATCTTTGACATAAACTTCTTTGTTTGTGTGTAATAGGTGTTGGACGTGAAGCCTTCGGAACAAAAGGAAACAATTTCCGAGCAACAGAATTAATTGGAGGAGCTACTATTTTTTTTTCTCACCTCGCTGGCGTTCAATTACTTAGGTTTTTTAGGACAATGATGTATTAGTAGTTTTATGATATTTCAATCCAGTAAAGGTAATATTTGAAAGCAATGGTAACTTGAGATGAGCTGCGAGAGAAATTGAGAAAATAGTTTTCTACTTTGAATTATGTATTTTGAAGAAATACTCTTCTTGTATAAAGATTGTAGTCATTTAAAGTGTTTATGTGTATTTCAAGGTTTTAAAAAACTCATCTAACGATGCCGCATCATCCTGATTGCAGAACCTAATTTCCTAACTTCATAATTAAAATGGTGGGGGTTTGTATATGGAGTTTTTTATCTAGAAACCCATCACAACCAAACCTAATCATATTATCATACATAACACACCAAGTGGGTTGTGATTAATTTAGTACGTAATTTAATTTATCAAAACCCTAATCAATAGTCGCGGAATGAACATGACACGTGCTTTTCCTCAATTTGAAACATAGATCACTTGGATTAGGACGAGACTTGGATTAGATTATGCGAAAAGGTCCCAAATCAGACCAATATTTGATTTCCATTAGTAACAATTGCTCCCCATTCATGTACCCCATAAGATATTTCTTTATTTTTTAACCTAACACTTAATGGTTGAATGAACTTGTTTAGTAATTAGTACTAATCAGGTACCATGATCTCATCCAATAGAACCCTTTTGTGGCCTGCTTCAATTGCTCAAAAAAAATCCTATCATTCATGCCTATCTCAGTGACTTAATTTTTTTAACCTAATTCGGGTTTTTCACTGTTTGTTAAGCTAAGGTTAATGTCGCACTTGGCAACAACAGAGACATATATATTACACATACGCTTTGAAGTCAAAAAATATGAAACTTATGATAATCTTAATATGTTGGAAGACTCACACTTGCCAGTGGTAAAGATATACACGTACTATTTGATGACTCGTTACCATACACATCACTTTGTCAAATTTTTAGTCTATGGGTCTTCAAATCTTTCGACATCTCTTTTTAGGGATATTTTTTTAACTTTTGCTATGTAATTTTTGAATACGTGCACATTTTCGTAGTCAGAAATACAAAAATAAATAATCCTTAGTCAATTATTTACACTTGGCAATCGTAATGATGTACTCGTATTCTTTGATGACTCATTATACCACAGACTCGGTCAAAATTTAATCGCTTTCGGGTCTTCAACATTTAATTTTGGACCATTTCTAGAGAAATGTTGTAAGATAATTGTTCGACTAACTATGCTATATGTTTCAGAATATTAAGCTAATATGGGACAACTTACGCATAGAATGACAGTAGTAGAAATGCGTATGTTAAAATGAATGTGTGGTAAAACTTGTAAGGATAAAATTATGAATGAAATAATTAGGATATACTTAGGTGTAACGTCCATAGAGGACAAAATTATAGAAATGCGTTTAACGCGGTTTGGTCACATGTGGAGGAGATCAAGTACAACGCAAATTATAAAATGTCTAGATTGCCAAGTTAATTGAAGGTGTAGACGAAGGGGACGACCATTGAAAACTTGGATAAAAACGGTAAACGAAGACATCCTTGAGCTTAAATTAGGCGAAGATATGTGAAAAGACCGCATTACTTGGAGAACTAAAATCCGTATAGCCAACCCCTAAAGAATTGGAAATGGGTTTTGATGATAATGGTTTTTTTATTTTATTTTTTATATGTAGCCTCAAAATTCTCGCTAATATTTACATATGACAATTCTATTTTATAAAATTGTCAACCCAATATGTAAACTCTATGTAGTCGATGCCTATTAACTACATTTTATTGAATGCATCCAATTTACAGCGAATACGTCTCAACCGAAAACTAGTCAATGGGCATTATTATTATTTTTTTATCCCTTAATCCCTTCCACCCTAGATGTGAGCTCAAACTTTAGACCTAAGATTCTATCCACCACCGGCCTATCGCTAAGCTGTTACCCATTGGCTTCAAAAGATGTGAGCTCAAACTTTAGACCTAAGAATAAAGTCTCAAATCTTTTCTTTGTTCATTCTTTCTGTATATGTTTAGTAAGTCATACTCTTGGTTTTGTAATCACTCATCCTATACAACAGCATGGATACCTTCAAGGGGGCACTACGTTGCACCACTTATGAGAAAAATGATTATTCTGCACTTTTCAACTAATTGTGGGGTCTTTTCATTTATATATATGTTTATAAAAAAAAAATACTTAATTGCTTCTTCAACAAGGGGGTTTGCTGTCATAAACATGCTAATGTTTTAGGTTAATAGATAAACAACTTTCTCATCCATAAAGTAACTAGTGCTTATATATTAATCCAAAATCCTAAAGTTTGATCGCATTACACTATTAATTAAGTCGTGCGATTAGTTCTAAAAACTGTTTGAAAGGTGACTCAATCATTTACTTAATTATACTTTTTGACGATGGCATTATTGCTAATTTTGTGGAAGACTAACTTTTTAATTGGTGATTTATGGCCGGTCCAATAATTAGGGTTTATTAATCTAATATGTTTTAGCTAATTCAAGGGGGACCAGATTTGTCCTTGAAGACAAACCCCCTTCATTTTTTATCCTTGAAGTTGAATTTTTAAGATAAGTTGTTCTTCAGACAAAAATTGCCTCATATTATGTAAAAACTTATTTGCCTTTTTTCAATTAAACAACAATGTGATTCTCATGGTAAACATAAAGGTATAACTATTAAGTCTGATCATGCTAGTGGATCTAATTAAAATTAATATAGACCACAATGGAGGTTAGAAAATTTTTAGAGAGTCTGGTCTGAAAGCACTGATTTGTGTTTGGAATGTTGATCTGTACGTGATCAGACCAACTCTACCATTCTTGAACTTCTCCAAATCTATGGAGAGAATGGTAGAGTGGTCCGTTCACAAGCAAATCACCCTCCCAAGCACAAATAAGTGCTTTCGGATCAGGCTCCGTAAAAGCTACGTGGAGGTTAATAGACCATGGTTTTAAGAACAACTTAATTGGATGGATCTCGCAAGCAAAAGGGATATACCAGCTGTTTATGGTTGTCTTTAACACAGTTCGTATAACTATGGTGTCGATTTTCAACTAGACTTATCAAATGGTTTTATCCATTTCACTCGTTATATTATGGTCTAATTTATATGATAATACAACAGTTTATTTATTTGATACGACATGACTGCTGATGAGTTGAGATGGTGAAGCCAATGTGGTACCAGCTCAGCCATAGACTTGTGGCGAATAAAATTAAAAGTGCAGATTCGAACCCTACCTCAGCCCAAGGGGTTTTGTCTAATTGGCGAGGGAGGGAGGAGGACCCTCCATCCCCCTCGCAATGTGTGCCTCCCATCCCTTGCACATCGCGAGGGGGATGGAGGGTCCTCCTCCCTCCCACGCTGGTTTCCTCGACAATTAGAATTTTCCCAGCCCAAGACCCTTTGTTAGATTTAGAAACAAACAGGTACAGTGGGCCAAGGCCCATATAAGTTGGGCCTATCAACAAGGTTTACAAAAATAGAAATTTCACATAATGGGCTCAATTCATGGACTTTATAAATCCCTGCTCGTCTAAAATTCCCTTTGAAGCAAAAATAGAAACTCTCTTACAAAGAACGAACTTTAGATTTAGAACGTATTCCTATTAACAGTTGAACAATGACTACTAAAATCAGCTCATGCAAACACTTAAAATCAAATCTATATAATTTAGAACTCAATTCACTTTTTTGTTCTCTGTTTTCCAAGAAGATCATCTGTTCTTTGTTTTTCAAGAAGAAAAGATGACCTCGTACACCATCAACAGCAACAATGTTTGCCACTACAATTGTTTTCAACAACAATGGCAATGTGATGACCCTTCTTTTCCACAATTTCCAGAACAACAACAGCATTGTCATCTTCCACCTTTTGTACCCTACAATCCTCTTACGCCGCCGGTGCCGTATCATGTCCCGCTCATTGAGTGGTTGTATGCAACAGCTATACTAGGGAGTTTTCCTACACAACACCCCCACCAACAACAACAACAAGAACAACCATACAAAGTTGAAGAACCTGAAGAGGGTGTCTATAAACAAGAGCAACAACAACAACTACTACTACAATGGCAAGGAGAAGAACAGGAACAAGAATACAAAGTTAAAAAACCTCCTGAAGATATTGACTATGATAGACTCACAAGTTTCTTGCGTTACGACAACTCGTTTCTTACACCTTGGAATTGGACTCCGCGCGAACATGAAGAGGAGAGTCATGATGATGATGAACCTGAAGATGAGGAGAAGACTAACCAGACCATATTCAACCTTCAAGAAGAACCTTTGTCCTTTTTTGATGGAGAGGTAGGTCTAGCTATCTATCTTTGTTTGAATTCTTGTAAAACCATAAAAATTGCTGTAGTTAGTTGGGCCTTGGGACATTAGAGTTGGACCATGGACACTTACTGAGCCATTCTTGTACAGGTCCATTATTCCATGGTGACTCAATTGTCATTGTTGCCGCTCTACAATGTTATGTTGAAAAGAAAAAAAATCTACTCAGTCAGTCAGTCTGCTACTTGTTTCTGGTTAGTGCTTGAAAATGATGTTTAGTAAGTGAGAGGGTAGAGTTGATACTCACGTGCTGGATACTTTTTTCAAGCACAAATCAGTGCTCTCTCCTCGAGCTGCATAGAAAGAAACAGATATAATCGTTCTAGTGCTTTATTGGTAATTAGAAGAGACGGAAATAATTGTTCTAGTGCAATATCTCAAGCATGAATTTTTCAATTTTTGTTTAGGGTGATTTTTTTTTTTTAGGTTTACAAAGTTTTGATTTTGAAATATGTTATTTGATTGTACTACTTGCTCTTTTACTTATGACATTGTTGGTTTCTAATCTTTGACATAAAATTCTTTGTTTGTGTGTAATAGGTGTTGGACGTGAAGCCTTCGGAACAAAAGGAAACAATTTCTGAGCAACAGAATTAATTGGAGGAGCTACTATTTTTTTTTTCTCACCTCGCTCGCGTTCAATTACTTTAGTTTTTTAGGACAATGATGTATTAGTAGTTTTATGATATTTCAATCCAGTAAAGGTAATATTTGAAAGCAATGGTAACTTGAGATGAGCTGCGAGAGAAATTGAGAAAATAGTTTTCTAGTTTTTTACTTTGAATTATGTATTTTGAAGAAATACTCTTCTTGTTTAAAGATTGTAGTCATTTGATTGACTTAGGGACCAATTCAAAACTAAATTTATAAACGTGTTCAAACATAGATTATTGATTTGTTTAATTTCTTTTGTGTCAGATTTTTTTTATACAGAATATAATCAAATACATTCATGTATATTTATATTCGCATACATACATTGCACATGGAACTGAGTATGAATTCTTCTTATTGACTATGACTACAAGGATTTGTCTATAAATGCCTTATGGGCTTACTCACTGGGCCTTTTTCAATTAAGCCCAATCGTATGTTTTATTTTATTTTTATCCCTTAACCTCTTCAATGAACTCTAAACTAGGGTTGGCAGTGGGGCAGATTTTTACGGATATTCGCCCCACCCAATCCGTATGGGGCGGATTTGAATATGGTTGAATGGATTTTCGGGTGGTTTTGGGTATCCAAAAAATATCCGCTTACTATTCGGGGCGGATACGGTTTTAGCCATATCCGCCCCGCAGGCCCCGCGGATATCCGTTTAACCAACAAATTTACAAAAGTACCCTTCATCTATATAAAGGGAACTCGTTTTTTCACAAAGACAATCACTCCCTCACACCAATCGCTCCCTCACCAACTCGAGAGATCTGCATCCCTGCTCCCTTGAGAGATCTGCCTGACTGCCTCCCTGCTCCCTCGAGAGATCTGCCTCCCTGCTCCCTTACACCGCGAGAGATCTGATTCCCTGCTCCCTCATGCCGCGATCTGCCTCCTCTATTTGAAGCTTGGAGTCTTGGAGATCGAAAGACAAGGGTTTCTTCCTCTCCCCCATCAGAGATCTAGAGATTTGAGACCGAGATTGAATCTGATCAAGATCTGATAAGATCAAGATCAAGATCAAGATCTGATACTGATACTGATACTGATACTGATACTGATACTGATCAAGATCAAGATCTGATCAAATCTGATCTGAGATCAGAATCTCAGATATCGAATTTTTTGAATTTGTTGTAATTTTTTTGTTAATTTTTGTATGGTTTGTAATTTCTGGAATTTTTTGTAATTTCTGTATGATCTCACAAAAACCAAATCTGTTATAATCTGTTTTTTTGCGCAATGGTAGTGTGATTCGATATATTATAATCTGTTTTTTTTTTTTTTTTTTGATTATATGAGAATCTGTTTTTGCTACTTGACATTTGAGAATTTGTTTTTTTTTTTTTGTTTTTTTTTATTTCTCCGGGTATTTTGGGCGGGGCGGATATCCATCAATCCGTCCGGTTCGGGGATGGTTTTTACAGAATATGGTAAACGAATATTCGGGGCGGATTTGGATATCCGTGATCTCCAGCGGGGCGGAGATGGATTTGTCCAAATCCGCCCCGTTGCCATCCCTACTCTAAACCTGTGATTTCATCCAACACAATTTACACAATTTTATTGCTAAGCTGATACCATATTGGCAATTATTCGGTATGTAGTTTGGATTATAATTTTTTTTAAAAGAAAAGATATATGTGGTCTGTACACTGGCATAGGGATCAAACTGCCTAATCGATAAGGGATTTTTTTTTCAAATTAAAGGGAAGTATGTTTTTTATTGTAATCCTAACCTTTTATAAAACAACTATAAACCATAAAAAGTTGATTCTATGTTTTAAGTTTGTATGGACTGCAAAATTAATCTCTACATGACGGGGCAGATGGAACTTTCTTTCGAGTCTATATGAATCGTAATTTCAACATTAAATGTTGAGGTAGCCGCGCATTCTTTTCATACTATTTAGGCAATTAGACCAAATCTGTTCACCATTGGTGAACTATCTGATTCATGATACATGCGTGTCAAATTATCACTTATCGTAATGTTTCTGGACATGAAAGCTTCCATTCAGTGGAAAAAAAAAAACTAACATTACACCAAATTGACATTTTTGTAACAACTCCCAAAACAGTATCACTTTTGAAGTGTAACAATCCACCTAACAATTTTACACATTTTCACAAATAAAATGATACAATAATTGTATCACCATAAAGAGTATGGCTATAAAAGTGATACTATTCATGGTGATTCAACTTATTGTATCATTTTTTTTATGTTACTGTTTTTCATTTTTTTGACTAAATTTAGTTTTGACTTAAAATTGTTTGGTGGATTGTAACATCTCAAAAGTGATACTATTTTGAGAGTTGTTACAAAAATGTCAATTTGGTGTAGTGTAAAAATTGTTAAATTGCCAATTTTTTAAAATTTTTAGGAGATAGTGGAGAAACTTCTAGTCTCAATACTCCCCCTTAATGGTTGGAAAACTTCTGGTGTGAAACTCAATTCTTATGGCAAATCGACTTGAATATATAAAAAAAATTGTACTCATATATCTCAGAGAAATCAATAAATGTGTAAATACAAAAACACCAACAATTTTTTAGTCTCTGGGTCTTTAAATCTTTCGACATCTCTTTTTAGGGATATTTTTGTAACTTTTGCTATGTAATTTTTGAATATGTGCACATTTTTATAGTCAGAAAATACAAAAATAAAACATCATTAGTCAATTATTTACACTTGCCAATCGTAATGATGTACTCGTACTCTTTGATGACTCATTATACCACAGATCACTCTGTCAAAATTTAATCGCTTTCGGGTTTTCAACATTTAATTTTATACTATTTTTAGACAATTGTTGGACTGATCATGTTACACGGTTCAGAATATCGGGTTATTATGGGACAACTTACGCATAAGATGACAGTAGTAGAAATGTGTATGTTAAAATGGATGTGTGGTAAAACTTGTAAGGATAAAATTATGAATGAAATAATTAATATATACTTAAGTGTAGCGCTCATATAGGACAAAATTATAAAAAGGTGTTTAACGCGGTTTGGTCACATGTGGAGGAGATCAAGCAAAACGCCAATTAGAAAATGTCTAGATTGACAAGTTAATTGATGGTGTAAACGGATGGGACGACCGTTGAAAACTTAGATAAAAACGATAAACAAAGACATCCTTGAGCTTGGATTAGGCGAGGATATGTGAAAAGACTGCATTACTTGGATAACTAAAACCCGTGTAGCCAACTCCTAAAGTATTAGAAATGGGTTTTGATGATAATGTTTTTTTTTTTTTTTTTTAATCTTTAGCCTCAAAATTCTCGCTAATATTTACATATGACAATTCTATTTTATAAAATTGTCAACCCAATATGTAAACTCTATGTAGTCGATACCTATTAACCACATTTTATTGAATGCATCCAATTTACAGCAAATACATCTCAACCGAAAATTAATCAATGAGCATTAATTCTTTTTTTTATCCCTTAATCCCTTCCACCCTAGATGTTGTCGACAGAGCTCAAACTTTAGACCTAAAATTCTATCCACCACAGGACTATCGCTAAGCTGTTACCCATTAGCTTCAAAAGATTTGAACCATTTCTCTATTAAGAAACTAAGAATAAAGTCTCAAATCTTTTTCTATGTTCATTCTTTCTGTATATGTTTAGTAAGTCACACTCTTGGTTTTGTAATCACTCATCCTATACAACAGCATGGATACCTTCAAGGGGGCACTATGTTGCACCACTTATGAGAAAAATGATTATTCTGCACTTTTCAACTAATTGTGGGTCTTTTCATTTATATATGTGTTTATCAAAAAAATACTTAATTGCTTCTTCAACAAGGGGATTTGCTGTCATAAACATGCTAATGTTTTAGGTTAATAGATAAACAACTTTCTCATCCATAAAGTAAATCGTGCTTATATATTAATCCAAAATCCTAAAGTTTGATCGCGTTACACTATTAATTAAGTCGTGCAATTAGTTCTAAAAACTGTTTGAAAGGTGACTCAATCATTTACTTAATTATACTTTTTGACGAACGCATTATTGTTAATTTTGTGGAAGACTAACTTTTTAATTGGTGATTTATGGCCGGTCCAATAATTAGGGTTTATTAATCTATTACGTTTTAGCTAATTCAAGGGGGGCCATGAATGGATTTGTCCTTGAAGACAAACCCCCTTCATTTTTTATCCTTGAAGTTGAATTTTTAAGATAAGTTGTCCTTCAGACAAAAATTGCCTCAGCAATGACATTATGTAAAAACTTACAGAAATTCTAAATGGCGAGGAAACGAGCGAGGGGAGGGGGGACCGTTCACCCCCTCAGAATGTGCGCACAAAAAATGACGGCACGCATCTCAAGGGGAGTTTTAACGCCCCACCTCCACCTCCCTCCCCTTGCTCGTTTCCTCGCCATCTCAAGGTATAACTATTAAGTCTGATTATGCTAGTGGATCTAATTAAAATTAATATAGACCATAATGGAGGTTAGAAAAATTTTAGAGAGTCTGGTTCGAAAGCATTGATCTGTGCTTTGAAGGGTGATCTGCATGTGATCAAACCAACTCTACTCCTCTCAAACTTCTCCAAACCCATGTAGAGAAAGGTAGAGTGGTCCGTTCACGTGCGGATCACCCTCCCAAGCACAAATAAGTGCTTTCGGATCAGACTCCTAAAAGCTATGTGGAGGTTAATAGACACATGTATTGGATGGTTTTAAGAACAACTTAATTGGATGGATCTCGAAAGCAAAAGGGATATACCAACTGTTTATGGTTGTCTTAACACAATTCGTACAACTATGCTGTCGATTTTCAACTAGACTTATCAAATGGTTTTATCCATTTCACTCGTTATAATATGGTCTAATTTATATGATAATACAACATTTTATTTATTTGATATGACATGACTGCTGATGAGTTGAGATGGTGAAGCCAATGTGGTACTAGCTCAGCCATAGAGGCGAATAAAATTAATAGTTCAGATTCGAACCCTACCTCAGCCCAAGACCCTTTGTTAGATTTAGAAACAGGTACAGTGGGCCAAGGCCCATATAAGTTGGGCCTATCAACAAGGTTTACAAAAATAGAAATTTCACATAATGGGCTCAATTCATGGACTTTGTAAATCCCTGCTCGTCTAAAATTCCCTTTAAAGCAAAAATAGAAACTCTCTTACAAAGTACGAACTTTAGATTTAGAACGTATTCCTATTAACAGTTGAACAATGTTAAAATCAGCTCATGCAAACACTTCAAATCAAATCTATATAATTTAGAACTCCAATTCACTTTTTTGTTATAATTTAGAACTCCAATTCACTTTTTTGTTCTCTGTTTTCCAAGAAGATCATCTGTTCTTTGTTTTTCAAGAAGAAAAGATGACCTCGTACACCATCAACAGCAACAATGTTTGCCACTACAATTGTTTTCAACAACAATGGCAATGTGATGACCCTTCTTTTCCACAATTTCCAGAACAACGACAGCATTGTCATCTTCCACCTTTTGTACCCTACAATCCTCTTACGCCGCCGGTGCCGTATCATGTCCCGCTCAGTGAGTGGTTGTATGCAACAGCTATACTAGGGAGTTTTCCTACACAACACCCCCACCAACAACAACAACAAGAACAACCATACAAAATTGAAGAACCTGAAGAGGGTGTCTGTAAACAAGAGCAACAACAACAACTACTACTACAATGGCAAGGAGAAGAACAGGAACAAGAATACAAAGTTAAAGAACCTCCTGAAGATATTGACTATGATAGACTCACAAGTTTCTTGCGTTACGACAACTCGTTTCTTACACCTTGGAATTGGACTCCGCGCGAACATGAAGAGGAGAGTCATGATGATGATGTACCTGAAGATGAGGAGAAGACTAACCAGACCATGTTCAACCTTCAAGAAGAACCTTTGTCCTTCTTTGATGGAGAGGTAAGTCTAGCTATATATCTTTGTTGGAATTCTTGTAAAACCATAAAAATTGCTGTAGTTAGTTGGGCCTTGGGACATTAGAGTTGGACCATGGACACTTACTGAGCCATTCTTGCACAGGTCCATTATTGCATGGTGACTCAAATGTCATTGTTGCTGCTCTACAGTGTTATGTTAAAAAGAAAAAAAATCTACTTAGCCTGTTACTTGTTTCTGGTTAGTGCTTGAAAGGGTGTTTAGTAAGTGAGAGAGGGTAGAGTTGATACTCACGTGCTGAATATTCTCTCCAAACGTAAATCAGTGCTCTCTCCCCGAGCTGCGTAGAAAGAAACAGATATAATTGTTCTTAGTGCTTTATTGGTAATTAGAAGAGACGAAAATAATTGTTCTAGTGCAATATCTCAAGCATGAATTTTTCAATTTTTGTTTAGGGTGATTTTATTTTTTTAGGTTTACAAAGTTTTGATTTTGAAATATGTTATTTGATTGTACTACTTTGCTCTTTTACTTATGACATTGTTGGTTTCTAATCTTTGACATAAACTTCTTTGTTTGTGTGTAATAGGTATTGGACGTGAAGCCATCGGAACAAAAGGAAACAATTTCCGAGCAACAGAATTAATTGGAGGAGCTACTATTTTTTTTTTTCTCACCTCACTCGCATTCAATTACTTAAGTTTTTTAGGACAATGATGTATTAGTAATTTTATGATATTTCAATCCAGTAAAGGTAATATTTGAAAGCAATGGTAACTTGAGATGAGCTGCGAGAGAAATTGAGAAAATAGTTTTCTACTTTGAATTATGTATTTTGAAGAAATACTCTTCTTGTTTAAAGACTGTAGTCATTTGATTGACTTAGGGACCAATTCAAAACTAAATTTATAAACGTGTTCAAACATAGATTATTGATTTGTTTAATTTCTTTTGTGTCAGATTTTTTTTATACAGAATATAATCAAATACATTCATGTATATTTATATTTGCTTACATACATTGCACATGGAACTGAGTATGAATTCTTATAGACTATGAATGCCTTGTGGGCTTACTCACTAGGCCTTTTCAATTAAGCCCAGCCTTATATTTTATTTTATTTTATTTTTATCCCTTAACCTCTTCAATGAACTCTAAACTAGGGTTGGCAGTAGAGCGGATTTTTACGGATATCCGTCCCACCCAATTCGTATGAGGCGGATTTGAATATGGCTGAATGGGTTTTCGGGTGGTTTTGGGTATCCAAAAAATATCCGTTTACTATTCGGGGCGGATACGGTTTTAGCCATATCCGCCCCGCAGGCCTCGCGGATATCCGTTTAACCAACAAATTTACAAAATTACCCTTCATCTATATAAAGGGAACTCGTTTTTTCACAAAGACAATCACTCCCTCACCAACTCGAGAGATCTGCATCCCTGCTCCCTCGAGAGATCTGCCTGACTGCCTCCCTGCTCCCTCGAGAAATCTACCTCCCTGCTCCCTTACACCGCGAGAGATCTGCCTCCCTGCTCCCTCATGCCACGATCTGCCTCCCTCGCAGAGAGATCTCTATTTGAAGCTTAGAGTCTTGGAGATCGAAAGGCAAGGGTTTCTTCCTCTCCCCCATCAGAGATCTATCGAATCTGATCAAGATCAAGATCAAGATCTGGTACTGATCAAGATCTGATCTGAGATCAGAATCTTAGAGATCGAATTTTTTGAATTTGTTGTAATTTTTTTTATTTTTTTGTTAATTTTTGTATGGTTTGTAATTTCTGGAATTTTTTGTAATTTCTGTATGATCTCACAAAAACCAAATTTGTTATAATCTGTTTTTTTGCGCAATGGTAGTGTGATTCGATACATTATAATCTTTTTTTTTTTTTTTGATTATATGAGAATCTGTTTTTGAGAATTTGTTTGTTTGTTTTTTTTTTTTTTATTTCTCCGGGTATTTTGGGCTGGGCGGATATCCACCAATCCATCCGGTTCGGGGATGATTTTTACAGAATATGGTAAACGAATATTCGGGGCGGATTTGGATATCCGTGATCTCCAGCGGGACGGGAATGGATTTGTCCAAATCCGCCCCGTTGCCATCCCTACTCTAAACCTGTGATTTCATCCAACACAATTTACACAATTTTATTGCTAAGCTGATACCATATTGGCAATTATTCGGTATGTAGTTTGGATTATAATTTTTTTTAAAAGAAAAGATATATGTGGTCTGTACACTGGCATAGGGATCAAACTGCCTAATCGATAAGGGATTTTTTTTTTCAAATTAAAGGGAAGTATGTTTTTTTTTTATAATCCTAACCTTTTATAAAACAACTATAAACCATAAAAAGTTGATTCTATGTTTTAAGTTTGTATGGACTGCAAAATTAATCTCTACATGACGGGGCAGATGGAACTTTCTTTCGAGTCTATATGAATCGTAATTTCAACATTAAATGTTGAGGTAGCCGCGCATTCTTTTCATACTATTTAGGCAATTAGACCAAATCTGTTCACCATTGGTGAACTGTCCGATTCATGATACATGCGTGTCAAATTATCACTTATCGTAATGTTTCTGGACATGAAAGCTTCCATTTAGTGGGGAAAAAAAAAAAAAACTAACACTACACCAAATTGGCATTTTTGTAACAATCCCCAAAACAATATCACTTTTGAAGTGTAACAATCCACCTAACAATTTTACACATTTTCACAAATAAAATGATACAATAATTGTATCACCATAAAGAGTATGGCTATAAAAGTGATACTATTCATGGTGATCCAACTTATTGTATCATTTTTTTTTTGTTACTGTTTTTCATTTTTTTGACTAAATTTAGTTTTGACTTAAAATTGTTTGGTGGATTGTAACATCTCAAAAGTGATACTGTTTTGAGAGTTGTTACAAAAGTGTCAATTTAGTGTAGTGTAAAAATTGTTAAATTGCCAATTTTTTAAAATTTTTAGGAGATAGTGGAGAAACTTCTAGTCTCAATGCTCCCCCTTAATGGTTGGAAAACTTCTGGAGTGAAACTCAATTCTTATGGCAAATCGACTTGAATATATAAAAAAATTTGTACTCATATATCTCAGAGAAATCAATAAATGTGTAAATACAAAAACACCAACAATTTTTTAGTCTCTGGGTCTTTAAATCTTTCGACATCTCTTTTTAGGGATATTTTTGTAACTTTTGCTATGTAATTTTTGAATACGTGCACATTTTTGTAGTCAGAAAATACAAAAGTAAAACATCATTAGTCAATTATTTACACTTAGCAATCGTAATGATGTACTCGTACTCTTTGATGACTCATTATACCACAGATCACTCTGTCAAAATTTACTACTACTTTCATCCTATGCATATGTTAAAATGGATGTGTGGTAAAACTTGTAAGGATAAAATTATGAATGAAATAATTAATATATACTTAAGTGTAGCGCTCATATAGGACAAAATTATAAAAAGGTGTTTAACGCGGTTTGGTCACATGTGGAGGAGATCAAGCAAAACGCCAATTAGAAAATGTCTAGATTGACAAGTTAATTGAGGGTGTAAACGGATGGGACGACCGTTGAAAACTTAGATAAAAACGGTAAACAAAGACATCCTTGAGCTTGGATTAGGCGAGGATATATGAGAAGACCGCATTACTTGGATAACTACCCCTGTAGCCAACTCCTAAAGTATTAGAAATGGGTTTTGATGATAATGTTTTTTTTTTTTTTTTTTAATCTTTAGCCTCAAAATTCTCGCTAATATTTACATATGACAATTCTATTTTATAAAATTGTCAACCCAATATACCACATTTTATTAAATGCATCCAATTTACAGCAAATACATCTCAACCGAAAATTAATCAATGAGCATTAATTCTTTTTTTTTATCCCTTAATCCCTTCCACCCTAGATGTTGTCGACAGAGCTCAAACTTTAGACCTAAAATTCTATCCACCACAGGACTATCGCTAAGCTGTTACCCATTGGCTTCAAAAGATTTGAACCATTTCTCTATTAAGAAACTAAGAATAAAGTCTCAAATCTTTTTCTTTGTTCATTCTTTCTGTATATGTTTAGTAAGTCACACTCTTGGTTTTGTAATCACTCATCCTATACAACAGCATGGATACCTTCAAGGGGGCACTATGTTGCACCACTTATGAGAAAAATGATTATTCTGCACTTTTCTACTAATTGTGGGGTTTTTTCATTTATATATGTTTATCAAAAAAAAAAATACTTAATTGCTTCTCCAACAAGGGGATTTGCTGTCATAAACATGCTAATGTTTTAGGTTAATAGATAAACAGCTTTCTCATCCAGAAAGTAATTCGTGCTTACATATTAATCCAAAATCCTAAAGTTAATTTGATCGCGTTACACTATTAATTAAGTGGTGCGATTAGTTCTAAAAACTGTTTGAAAGGTGACTCAATCATTTACTTAATTATACTTTTTGACGATCGCATTATTGTTAATTTTGTGGAAGACTAACTTTTTAATTGGTGATTTATGGCCGGTCCAATAATTAGGGTTTATTAATCTATTACGTTTTAGCTAATTCAAGGGGGACCATGAATAGATTTGTCCTTGAAGACAAACCCCCTTCATTTTTTATCCTTGAAGTTGAATTTTTAAGATAAGTTATCCTTCAGACAAAAATTACCTCAGCACTGACATTATGTGAAAACTTATTTTCTTTTTTTCAATTAAACAACAATGTGATTCTCATGGTAAACATAAAGGTATAACTATTAAGTCTGATTATGTTAGTGGATCTAATTAAAATAATATAGACCATAATGGAGGTTAGAAACATTTTAGATAGTCTGGTTCGAAAGCACTGATTTGTGTTTAATTTGAAGGGTGATTTGCATGTGATCAAACCAACTCTACCCCTCTTAAACTTCTCCAAACCCATGTAGAGAAGGGTAGAGTGGTCCGTTCACGTACGGATCACCTTCCCAGACACAAATAAGTGCTTTCGGATCAAGCTCCGTAAAAGCTACGTGGAGGTTAATAGACATATGTATTGGATGGTTTTAAGAACAACTTAATTGGATGGATCTCGAAAGCAAAAGGGATATGCCAGCTGTTTATGGTTGTCTTAACACAGTTCGTACACTATACCATATTGGTATTTTTGTAACAACCCCCAAAACAGTATCACTTTTGAAGTGTAACAATTCACCTAACAACTTTACAAATTTTCACAAACAAAATGATACAATAATAGTATCACCATGAAGAGTACGGTTATAAAAGTGATACTATTCATGGTGATCCAACTTATTGTATCATTTTTTTGTAACATCTTAAAAGTGGTACTGTTTTGAGAGTTGTTACCAAAGTATCAATTTGGTGTAGTGGTATAACTATGGTGTCGATTTTCAACTAGACTTATCAAATGGTTTTATCCATTTCACTCGTTATTCTATGGTCTAATTTATATGATAATACAACATTTTATTTATTTGATACGACATGACTGCTGATGAGTTGAGATGGTGAAGCCAATGTGGTACCAGCTCAGCCATAGACTTGTGGTGAACAAAATTAAAAGTTCAGATTCGAACCCTACCTCAGCTCAAGACCCTTTGTTAGATTTAGAAACAGGTACAGTGGGCCAAGGCCCATATAAGTTGGGCCTATCAACAATTTTTACAAAAATAGAAATTTCACATAATGGGCTCAATTCATGGACTTTATAAATCCCTGCTCGTCTAAAATTCCCTTTAAAGCAAAAATAGAAACTCTCTTACAAAGAACGAACTTTAGATTTAGAACGTATTCCTATTAACAGTTGAACAATGACTACTAAAATCAGCTCATGCAAACACTTAAAATCAAATCCATATAATTTAGAACTCCAATTCACTTTTTTGTTCTCTGTTTTCCAAGAAGATCATCTGTTCTTTGTTTTTCAAGAAGAAAAGATGACCTCGTACACCATCAACAGCAACAATGTTTGCCATTACAATTGTTTTCAACAACAATGGCAACGTGATGGCCATTCTTTTCCACAATTTCCAGAACAACAACAGCATTGTCATCTTCCACCTTTTGTACCCTACAATCCTCTTATGCCGCCGGTGCCGTATCATGTCCCGCTCAGTGAGTGGTTGTATGCAACAGCTATACTAGGGAGTTTTCCTACACAACACCCCCACCAACAACAACAACAAGAACAACCGTACAAAATTGAAGAACCTGAAGAGGGTGTCTGTAAACAAGAGCAACAACAACAACTACTACTACAATGGCAAGGAGAAGAAGAACAGGAACAAGAATACAAAGTTAAGGAACCTCCTGAAGATATTGACTATGATAGACTCACAAGTTTCTTGCGTTACGACAACTCGTTTCTTACACCTTGGAATTGGACTCCGCGCGAACATGAAGAGGAGAGTCATGATGATGATGAACCTGAAGATGAGGAGAAGACTAACCAGACCATGTTCAACCTTCAAGAAGAACCTTTGTCCTTTTTTGATGGAGAGGTAAGTCTAGCTATCTATCTTTGTTTGAATTCTTGTAAAACCATACAAATTGCTGTAGTTAGTTGGGCCTTGGGACATTAGAGTTGGACCATGGACACTTACTGAGCCATTCTTGCACAGGTCCATTTATTCCATGGTTGACTCAAATGTCATTGTTGCTGCTCTACAATGTTATGTTAAAAAGAAAAATAAATCTACTCAGCCTGATACTTGTTTTTGGTTAGTGTTTGAAAGGGTGTTTAGTAAGTGAGAGGGTAGAGTTGATACTCACGTGCTGAATATTCTTCCCAGACACAAATCAGTGCTCTCTCCCCGAGCTGCGTAGAAAGAAATAGATATAATCGTTCTAGTGCTTTATTGGTAATTAGAAGAGACGAAAACAATTGTTCTAGTGCAATATCTCAAGCATGAATTTTTCAATTTTTGTTTAGGGTGATTTTATTTATTTTTTTGGTTTACAAAGTTTTGATTTTGAAATATGTTATTTGATTGTACTACTTTGCTCTTTTACTTATGACATTGTTGGTTTCTAATCTTTGACATAAACTTCTTTGTTTGTGTGTAATAGGTGTTGGACGTGAAGCCATCGGAACAAAAGGAAAAAATTTCCGAGCAACAGAATTAATTGGAGGAGCTACTATTTTTTTTTTCTCACCTCGCTCGCATTCAATTACTTAAGTTTTTTAGGACAATGATGTATTAGTAATTTTATGATATTTCAATCCAGTAAAGGTAATATTTGAAAGCAATGGTAACTTGAGATGAGCTGCGAGAGAAATTGAGAAAATAGTTTTCTACTTTGAATTATGTATTTTGAAGAAATACTCTTCTTGTTTAAAGACTGTAGTGATCATTTGATTGACTTAGGGACCAATTCAACACTAAATTTATAAACGTGTTCAAACATAGATTATTGATTTGTTTAATTTCTTTTGTGTCAGATTTTTTTTATACAGAATATAATCAAATACATTCATGGTCCCCCTTATATTCGCATACATACATTGCACATGGAACTGACTAACTGAGTATGAATTCTTCTTATTGACTATGACTACAAGGATTTGACTATAAATGCCTTATGGGCTTACTCACTAGGCCTTTTTCAATTAAGCCCAGCCTTATTTTTTATTTTTATCCCTTAACCTCTTCAGCCGTCCGCAGGGTACGAACTCTGAACTTGTGATTCCATCCAATACAGTTTTACTGCTGAGCTGATACTTTATTGGCAATTATTCAGTATGTAATTTGAATTATAATTTTTAAAAAAAAAAAAGATATATGTGGTATGTACACTGGCATAGGGATCAAACTGCCTAATCGATAAGGGATTTTTTTTTCAGATTAAAGGGAATTATGTTTTTTTTAGTAATCCTAACCTTTTATAAAATAATAATAAACCATAAAAAGTTGATAAGTATGTTTTAAGTTTGTATGGACTGCAAAATTAATCTCTACATGATGGGGTAGATGAAATTTTCTGTTCACCGTTGGTGAACTGTCCTATTCATGATACATGCAATAAGGTTATGTGTCAAATTATCACTGATCGTAATGTGTTTTTTGACATGAAAGCTTCCATTTAGTGGGAATACTATTTAGGCAATTAGACCAAATCTGTTCACCATTGGTGAACTGTCCAATTCATGATACATGCAATAAGGTTATGTGTCAAATTATCACTGATCGTAATGTTTTTGGACATGAAAGCTTCCATTTAGTGGGAAAAAAAAAAACTAATAACTGTTAAATTGCCAAGTTTTTTTTAATGTGGAGGAACGTTTAGTCTCAATACTCCCCCTTAATGGCTGGAAAACTTCTGCAGTGAAACTCAATTCTTATGGCAAATCCACTTGAATATATAAAAAAAATTGTACTCATATATCTCAGAGAAATCAATAAATGTATAAATACAAAAACACCAACAAATTGGTGATGAAAAGAAAGGTATAAAAGTGTTTACATCTCATATGAAACAATGAACCATAGGATGAGAAGCTGGAATCTTTTCTGGGAAAAAATTTCCCAGAGAAAGTTTCAAGTCATTCTCCACAGGCGTCAAGTTCAAATCTAAACACAAAACTCTCCTACTATTCGATCTCTTGAGCACCGGTGGCGGCATCTGTACCAAAGAAGACATCGAAGAAGAAGGTGGTGAAGTTGATGCCACAGCTCTATGTCGTCTCATATGACCACCCAACGCTTGTCCGATCGTAAACTCTAACCCGCATATCGAACACTCATGCGTCTTCGGCTTCAAGTTCAACTTTTCAATATCATGATCTCCATTTAATCTTGGTTTCTTGTGACTAGCCCGGTGTCCTCCAAGTGCTTGGAATGATTGAAACCTCCGGTTACAAGTCTTGCATTCGAAAACTTTACTTGGAGATGATGATCGAGTTGTCAGTGAATCGATACTCACATCCCTTCCAGATAACAACGTCAAACACTTTGCCATGTTGCTGAAATTCTCTTCTGATTCTGATATGGTTCTCTTCATCATACTTTACTTTTGCTTTGCTTAGTATGTAAACTGATGATGACAAAGATATGGAATGAATGAAGTGTGGTTAACCTCTTTGTATTTATAGACTCCACAAGTGTGACATTTTGCCCTTAAATTTCGTAGTGACCAAGTAAGTCAAACTGGTTACTTTGTTGAAATTTATTATTTTATTTTTGGTTGGCTACGTAATGGGTGACACCGCGTTCGATAGTGAGTCGCGTCGCGAGTGGCGACTCGAGTGAGTTTCCTCAGAAGCTACTCAACATGACTCAATTGGAACTTGTGCACATTGATTATACAGGGGAATTCTAAATGTCGAGGAAGCCAGCGAGGGAGGGAGAGGGAGAGAGCGGGGACCGTCCATTCCTTTCGGGATGCGCGCATGAAAAATGCCGATGCGTATCCCGAGGGGAATGGACGGTCCCCACTCTCTCTCCCTCCCTCGCTGATTTCCTCGCCCGCTTCCTCGCTGTGTAGAAGCGCTCTAGAAGTATTTTAGAGCTTTTTGAAAGTCCATTTTGTTATGACATTTTTGACAAATATTTTGCGTTTTTCAATGCACCATTAACGTGTTCAAATTGCACGTGTTACAATGCTCTTATCATGCAAAAAAAAAAAAAAATTTCTGTAGGCGCTAGGCAGAGATGGAACTCGTACGAAAATTCAATAATGCCCAAAAGACATGGTTGGATTAAGTCTCAAGCTCTATTCTAAAAATCGGACTATTCAATAATGCCCAATAATCGAAGAGGAGTAAGAAGATGACGTATCTTATTTATGGGGAATTCTAATTGTCGAGGAAACCAGCGAGGGAGTAATTTAACCCTCCCTCCCTCCCTCGCCGGTTTTCTTGCCGGTTAGCCAAGCTCCTTATTTATATATGTTATTATGCTTAATTTTTCATGTTTATACATTCTATATATTTATCTTAAGATATAATTGGAAGTAATTTATATGCTATTATGCTTAAATTATAAATTATAATACAAAAAATGAAAATATTATGAAACCATGTTTTTGCAACCAGGTTTTGTAACCATGGTGACGTGACATGATCTTGAAATAATAATGAAATTCTCAAAGTGTTTTTGTGTATCTCGAGGTTGTAAAAACTTCATCTAACGATGTCACATCATCCTGATTGCATAATCTGATTCCCTAGCCTCACTATACAAAAAATCCGCGTAAGCCCTCGATTATCTCTTAGGGCACTAGTCTTTTACTAACCGCCTAGCGATTTTTAAAACATTGGTGTGAAGTGAAATTCTTATGAATTTACCTTGAAAAATATCTTAAGCGTGTCGTCTTCACCAAAGCGTTTAATCCATTGCCCGATATAGAATATTATCCATATGGTTGAAATTCTATATATTCATGGAATTGTTTACACTATGATAGACCATCTTAGGGTTTGATTCCACTAGTGGACATTTAGTTGTTCTTTATCAAACAAAAAGGTAAATTTACTTGAGTTTGATCAAAATGGACCCCTTGGTTGAAGACAAGAGGTAGCGTGACTCAAGGGAACTTCTTTCTACTCATGACATTCAAAGTAAAGTGCTTACGCGTTCCTTAGTTGTGGTGTTTTTGGTGTCAACATCTCGTTTTCACACTGAACAAGTGTGTATGTGTAAAGTGTAAAGTGTAAAGTGTAAACTGTTTACCTGCCATGGACATGTATAACTTAGTGAAGTCCTCAAATTGTTTGCAAATTGCAACAACAAAAATGTCAATTTTGTAACACATGTATGGCTAAGTTGCATGGATTTGTTGAAGTAAGTACAGTGCTTACGCGTTCCTTAGTTGTGTGTGTTTTTGGTGTCAACATCTCGTTTTCACACTGAACAAGTGTGTATGTGTAAAGTGTAAACTGTTTACCTGCCATGGACATGTATAACTTAGTCCTAAAATTGTTTGCAAATTGCAACAACAACAATGTCAATTTTGTAACACATGTATGGCTAAGTTGCATGGATTTGTTGAGTGTTGTTAGGTGAGATATTTGGAGGAAAATTGGAACTAGTTTTCTCTAATTCTATGTTCTGTACAAGTGTATGGATATAAAGAGGAGCGTATGTTCTACTGGAGTTTAATTGTAGCCTATTTTCGTAGATAATTGAAAATAAAAATGAACACGTATCGCCTTAATAGATATTATCAGCTTGTAAAATGTATTAAATAGTTGATTAGGGCTACTTCAGGAAAGTGATTGGGAACAAAATATACCAAGCATGAGTCTGTGGAGTTTGTTCATAGTTCTAAGTAAGATAAGATGATTCAGTTACAATAGCATAAAGAAAAAAGATAGCGGCTAGTCAACTAAAATTGGCCACATTACGCCATGGATGACATTAAAAGGCAGTTGATCTTACAAATGACAATCTCCTCCCATGAAAATAACTATTGCATAAATCACTTATGTGGACATTTTAATGAATTTCACAAGAGAAGACTGATGAGATTAAAATTTCTAACCTAGGATATAATTGCCAAGTCAATTTGTCTTTATGATTTTGTTAGTCCAACATTTTTATTTTATTTTTGTTAGTCCAACATTAGTTAGGCACCCAACCTAATTTATCTACTTTGATTACTTTGATATCTAGCTATATAGTTAAAGGAGACTCAAAGAACATCTCCCAATTCTAGAACTGAAGATGATTGGGAAGATTCCATTAAATTAAGAGTAAGGCTAGATGGCGAGGAAATGAGCGAGGAAACGAGCGAGGGGAGTGAGGTGGAGGGAGGGGAACCATTCCCTCCCCTCGGGATGCGTGCGTTGAATTTTTTTGCACGCATCCCAAGGGGAGGGAATGGTTCCCCTCCCTCCACCTCACTCCCCTCGCTGGTTTCCTCGCTCATTTGCTCGACATTTAGAATTCCCCTTAAATTAATTAAGTAAACCAAAACCAGTTTAATGAGAGCAGCCACCATGTTGTCCCGCTAAATTAATGGGTGATGGCACTTGAATTTGAATGACAAAAGTTTGAATAGACCAAAAGAGTCTTAACATAAAAAAAATTGAACTTGATTGCAGCCATTTCAAATAGGGTTTAGATTCAGTGATCATTCAAACTTTCCCATCCATGTATCTAGAAATTTAGAATCTGTTGCCAAAGGACTTGAAAACCAAGTTATTTGAATTGGATCTTTCAGATATTAGACGTGGAGGAGTTTCAAATCTAATGTTAAATTGCCCAACTTTTTTAAAAGCTTAAATTAACAGAGAAAACATATATAACATATATCAAGATCGGAGTCTACGAAATGGGTGGAGTTGACTTCTAGTCTCAATACTCCCTCTCAACGCAATGGTTAAAAATTACCTCAATAATCGAACCAAAGCTTTGATACCATGTTCAATTGTCAACTTTTCTAAAAGCTTAAGTTGATAGAGATGACATATCTAAAATATATCAAGGTCGGGGTCTATAGAATGGGTGGAATGGACTTCTAGTCTCAATATGTAAGACAAACAAATTTCAATCTCATGTAATTTGAGGTGCATTATGACCGTACACTACACTATATTGGCAATTTTGTAACAACTCCCAAAACAGTAATATTTTTAAACTATAACAATTCACAAAGCAATTTTTCACATTTTCACAAACAAAGTGATACAATAATTGTATCACCATGAATAGTATGGTCCTACAGGTAATACTATTCATGGTGATCCAATTTATTGTATCATTTTTTTTTGTATAACTGTTTTTTAATTTTTTTGAGTAAATTTAGTTTTAACTTGAAATTATTTGGTAGATTGTAACAACTCAAAAATGTTGTTGTTTTGGGAGTTGTTATAAATATACTAATTTGGTGTAGTGGTAACCTAAACCAAGGGTGACAACTGGTCGAGGTGGAATCCGGATGACACTAGCTAGAAGGGATTTCATGTACTTTTTTTTTCATTTAAAATATGCCGCCCCTTGGTGTTAACATGGATGATAACAAGTTATCCAACTAATTAACAAAGTTTAATAAAGCCATTATCTTAAGGAGGATGAGAGTTGCATTTGATCAGTAAAGAAAAGTTTGAAACTGTGTTTAGTAGACTAGTCGGCATTGTTAAATTTTCTTTAGGCGACATCACTAGGTAATTTTGACGTAGACATTGAAAATGTCCTTACAGAATTTAGACAATATCTAATTACAATTATGCGAAAGTTCCTAGTATATGATCATCAGATCAATGACCTCTCATGGTTGGATATGGTTAAAATGGCTTTTGATGCGTATATATGGACAATATGAATGAGTGCACACAACATCATTTCTAGATGACAGCGAGTTTGGATAGCACTAGTGATTAGAAGTTGGAAGATGCAGTCTCTCCCCTGTAAATTTGCCTATGAAACTTCTCACCATTGCTAGATTTGGGAAGTACGTATTTGAGTTTGCACTCTACACCAGGGCGCAGATTATCTCGGTTCTATTGTCTAGAGTTGATATTTCTTTAGCGTGTAGTTGATATTTCTTTAGGGTGTAAAATACAACATCCTACGCACTGGTGCAAATGATTTAAACTCTCCAAGTTCTTAAGGTCCAAATCTGTATATTCTAGACTCGAACTTCTAGCATACATTGACTTGGAACATCTTTAATGACATCTAAATCATACCATCGTCATGGAGCATGTAAGTACTAACTCAGCAAAGAAAACATCAAATGAAAACTCGCACTATTTGATCTTACTAGTATTTGACAATAACAGTGTTGCTGCTTATAGGTAGCAAAGTTGTCACAATAATGAGAACCCGTCTAATTGTCGAGAGAATGGGCGAGAAAAACAGCGAGGGAGGGAGAGGGGAAGGGGGGGACCGTTCATCCCCCTTGGAATGCGTGCAAAGAAAAAGACAGTACACATCCCGAGGGGGTGAACGGTCCCCTCCCTTCCCTCTCTCGCTGTTTTCCTCGCCCATTCCCTCGACAATTATATTTTTTGCAATAATGAACTTGTGTAGAATGCTCACTAAAGTCTTAAGAAATGACTTTTATAACACTTCAGTTTTCTTCTTCAACTGTGACTTGCTCTATTACTCTTACGTCCCAACTGAGGTAATTAACACTAGAAAATCTAGAATGCATATGTATTCTTTTCTTCTATTTTGTGTGTCAAGAGAAACAGTTCATATTTGTTCACATTAGTCGAAAATGGTTTTGAATTTGTATATATATATATTAATGGGTTGTTGTTTGTTCAAATTCTAATTAGTTATTTAATTTTTCAAATGATTCACATTGGGAGAACACAACTCCATACTAAAACCACATTGAAGCTTCTGAATGAACTTTTGCATAGTGTTCATTGTTCGGAATATCCATGACAACTTCAGTTCATTATATTGTGATTGTATCGGAAAACCCAGAATATGCATCTAGTGTAGGGGTGGGCATTTCATCCCCCAATCCCGATCCCATTCTGATTTTTTGGGGATTGATCAAACATATCACGATTCCGTCCCATCCCGATCTAGAGTGGGATGGGATCGGGATGAATATTTTCAATCCCGCTCATCCTGTCTCGTCCCGAACCTATTTAATATTAATTATAATATTTATTAACTCAAATTTTTGTGTGTCAAATTAAGTGTGGTATATGAAATTTTGAGGAGTTATGTGAACTTAACATCACAAATAATTGTATTATAGTTTAAAACAATAACATTTTCATAGATAACTTTTTAATATGCATAATGATAGAAAATACTATAATATTCTTGAATTGATGATGTAAATAAGAACATAAATAGAAACTTACAAAAATAAGACCTAGCATATTGTGAAACAAATAAGTAGACCTAATGAGAAGGTTGATAATATAGTAATTATATAAATATATGTTTAAATGTGCACATCATAATAACTCAGTAATTGCACAAAAATTCAACCATGCTCATCCCGTCTCAAACCCGTTTGGGATGACAGAGGTCAGGATGAGGTCTATCCCGTCCCAAAGATAAAACAACGGATGAAATTTAGATAAATCCATCTCGTCCCGTACCCACCCCTAATCTAGCGTATGCATATAGTTGACAAAATATCTCAATTCTTTATCAGAATAGACTTGGTAGATCGATAGAGAGTTGACAAGCATGAGAGCTCCTTGGTGGCTTGGTGTACATCCTTCGAGCTAGCTAAGAAAAATTTCGCCATCTACACGTATCGATGACCACTGACTGGCTACAAAATAAGTTGACCAAGGAAAAGTTCATTGTTAAGGTCTCTGCAGCCAGGAAATTTTCCTACTCAAACCAAAGACCTGAACTGGTAAGGAAACTATGAAACACATTGTTGATTAACAGATTTTGGAGATTAGGGTTCAAATCTCTAATGCTACATAGTCCAACTTCTATTCGGCATAGGAGATCTTTAACATCTAAACTCAGGTGAACTATGCCAACATCGAGCTACTAGTACTGCCAGTAAGTCATCAGCAAAGAAAAATTGAAATAAAATCAATCTTACATACTTACACTTCATAGCTAATTAGTCGTTAGTCGTTATCCATCATTGTTTTATAATCACAAGAGAAGACTGATGAGATTAAAATTTCTAACCTTGGATATAATTGCCAAGTCAATCTGTCTTTATGATTTTGTTAGTCCAACATTAGTTAGGCACCCAACCTAATTTATCTACTTTGATATCTAGCTAACTTAGTATGTAAGCTATAATTGAAGTGTTGAAATAGTTGAAGGAGGCTCAAAGAACATCTCCCAATTCTAGAACTGATGATGATTGGGAAGATTCCATTAAATTAATCAAGTAAACCAGAACCAGTTTAATGAGAGCAGCCACCATGTTGTCCCACTTGTAGTAGTACCAAATTAATGGGCTTCATGGGTGATGGCACTTGAATTTGAACGAGAAAAGTTTGAATAGACCAAAAGAGTCTTTAACATTAAAAAATTGAGCTTGATTGCAGCCATTTCAACTAGGGTTCAGATTCAGTGATCATTCAAACTTTCCCATCCATGTATCTAGAAATTTAGAATCTGTTGCCAAAGGAAATTTTTGAACACCAAGTTATTTGAATTGGATCTTTCAGATATTAGACGTGGAGGAGTTTTGAATCTACTGTTAAATTGTTACTTTTCTAAAAGCTTAAGTTAATAGAGATGACATATCTAGCATATATCAAGATTGGGGTCTACGGAAAGGGTGGAGTTGACTTCTATTCTCAATACTCCTTCTCAGCGCAATGGTTGAAAAATACTTCAATAATCGAACCAAAGCTTTGATACCATGTTCAATTGTCAACTTCTCTAAAATCTTAAACTGATAGATATGACACATATCTAGCATATATCAAGATCGAGGTCTATGGAATGGTGGAATGTACTTCTGGTCTCAATATCTAATACAAACAAATCTCAATCTCATGTAATGTGAGGTGCATCATGACCGTAACCTAAACCAAGAGTGACAACTGGGCGAGGTGAATCCGGATGACACTAGCTAGAAGGGATTTTATGTACTTTTTTTTTCCATTTACAATATGCCGCCCCTTGGTGTTAACATGGATGATACAAGTTATCAAACTAATTAACAAAGTTTGGTAAAGCCATTATCTTAAGGAGGATGAGAGTTGCATTTGACATCAGTAAAGAAAAGTTTGAAACTGTGTTTAGTAGACTAGTCGGCATTGTTAAGTTTTCTTTAGGCGACATCACTACGTAATTTTGACGTAAACATTGAAAATGCCCTTACAGAATTTAGACAATATCTAATTACAATTATGCGAAAGTTCCTAGTATATGATCATCAGATCAATGACCTCTCATGGTTGGATATGGTTAAAATGGCTTTTGATGCGTATATATGGACAATATGAATGAGTGCACACAAAATCATTTCTAGATGACAGAGCTGAGTTTGGAGAAGTTGGAAGATGCAGGCTCTCCCCTGTAAATTTGCCTATGAAACTTCTCACCATTGCTAGATTTTGGGACATCGGAAGTACATATTTGAGTTTGCACTCTACACCAGGGTGCAGATTATCTCAGTTCTATTGTCTAGTTTATATTTCTTTAGCCGCGTAGTTGATATTTCTTTAGCGCGTAGTTGATATTTCTTTAGGGTGTAGAATACAACATCCTACGCTCTGGTGCAAATGATTTAAACTCTCCAAGTTCTTAAGGTCCAAATCTGTATATTCTAGACTCCGAACTTCTAGCATACATTGACTTGGAACATCTTTAATGACATCTAAATCATACCATCGTCATGAAACATGTAAGTACTAACTCGATCAGCAAAGAAAACATCAAATTAAAACTCACACTATTTGATCTTACTAGTATCTGACAATAACTGTGCTAATACAGAGAGCTAAGTCGTAATCCGTCGCTGTTTATAGGTAAGCAAAGTTGTCACAATAATTAACTTGTGTAGAATGCTCACTAAAGTCTTAAGAAATGACTTTTATAACACTTCAGTTTTCTTCTTCAACTGTGACTTGCTCTATTACTCTTACGTCCCAACTGAGGTAATTAACACTAGAAAATCTAGAATGCATATGTATTCTTTTCTTCTATTTTGTGTGTCAAGAGAAACAGTTCATACTTGTTCACATTAGTCGAAAATGGTTTTGAATTTGTATATGTATTGGTGGGTTGTTGTTTGTTGAAATTCTAATTAGTTATTTTATTTTTCAAATGATTCACATTGGAAGAACACAACTCCATACTAAAACCACATTGAAGCTTCTGAATGAACTTTTGCATAGTGTTTATTGTTCGGAATATCCATGACAACTTCAGTTCATTATATTGTGATTGTATCGATAGAGATCTGCCAAGCATGAGAGCTCCTTGGTGGCTTGGTGTACATCATTCAAGCTAGCTAAGGAAAAATTCTCCATCTACACGTATCGATGACCACTGACTGGCTACAAAATAAGTTGACCAAGGAAAAGTTCATTGTTAAGGTCTCTGCAGCCAGGAATTTTTCCTACTCAAACCAAAGACCTGAACTGGTAAGGAAACTATGAAACATATTGTTGATTAACAGATTTTGGAGATTAGGGTTCAAATCTCTAATGCTACATGATCCAACTTCTATTCGGCATTGACTTTGAAGATCTTTAACATCTAAACTCAGGTAAACTATGCCATCATCGATCTACTAGTACTGCTAGTAAGTCATCAGCATAGAAAAACTGAAGTAAAATCAATCTTACAGACTTACACTACATAGCTAATTAATCGTTAGTCGTTATCCATCATTGTTTTATAGGTAAGCAAAGTTGTCACTTAGATTAACTTGTATAGAATGCTCAATTAAAGTCTGAAAATGACTTTTTAGAAAGTTAACTAAAGTTTTCTTCTTCAACTGTGACTTGCTGTGTTACTCTTACGTCTCAACTGAGTTAATTAACATTCCAAATTCTAGAATGTTGCGAGTATTCTCTGCTTTTGCTTTCTGTGTCAAGAAAAACAGTTCATTTTCACATTAAGCTATAAATCGTTTTGAATTAGTATTGTGGGTTGTTGTTTGTTGAAATTCTAATTTAGTTATTAATGCACAAAGAAGAAGAAAATTGTTCACGTTAGAAGAAGAAAAATGAAAACAAAAGAAGTATTTGCAGAAATCTCGCATATTTGCAGTTTTTATAGAATAAGCATAAATCAGTCTTAAGGGGAATTTTTCCATCACTGGTTAGTCAATCAATTAAACTGGTTCATAATTAAGGTATTTGCAGCCAATAATTTGTCCTAACTGCCGCAAATACACTAATCCAGAACTGGTTATGGAAAATTTTCCAAATATTTTCTGTTTGTTGGAATAGAATTGGCTAGAATAATCTCGCATCATCTAAAGTGAAGTTGTCATAAAATAATATAAGGTTGTTCACTACAAAGGCTTTTGGCAAAAAATATTTTAGTGAAATATTGGAGGAAACTAAAGACTCAAAGGAATATACATGACATTTTTGTTGAAATAAGAGGATTCTACTTGCTCATTAAGTAAAAGTAAAGGGTTTTATCATATTATTTTTTCTCTTCTTCTCAACACCAGGCTGCTAGTGCCTTTTCTCTTCTTCTCAACAGAAACCAACAAGAGCAGCAACATGGATGACGGGTCAAGGCGGCCGATGATAGTCACTGTTGTTGATGAGAAGGAAAGAGAAATATAGGGGCAAGCAAGTAGCGACCACAGTATGGCGGGGTGGGAGAAAAGTGACGGTAACGGGGCGATAGCGATGCTGCCCTTATCGTTGTTGTTCGTTTGACAAAAACGTGAGGGTGGTGGTGTCAAAGAGGGGAAATGGTAGTGTCAAACATTTGGAGCCTTTTCCATAATAATTTTTATTTTAATAAAATTGAATAAAATAAAATATAAAAATAGGAAAACTAAAAATAAAAATTGAGGCAGATCATGGGCCTATATCCTCCAGCCCAATGTACACGAGAGTGGAGGCCCATTATAGCTCAAGTAGAAACCCTTGCACTTAATATGCAAGCTCTTGTTACTTGTGCAAGGAGGATCATAAAAATAATCTCCAAACGAGAGTGAATCGAAAGGGTTCTGAAGAAGCTCGTTCAATCAAGAACGATCTTCGATTTGTTTCCCCGAAGGTATACCCATGTTGTTTACATACACTTCTAAATTGTTTCATAAAACTGTCTCAATAATCTCAAAATGCAATTGTTGTGTACACACACAAACTGTTTGAACAAATTCCGCAAAGGTATGTGTTTGGCATTCCTCTCTCTTTCCCCTCCTTGTTAATTACCCTTCTAAAAGAGCTTTTGGATTTTGACTCTCATTCTGTTTTCTTCATTACATTTCACTGATTATTTGAGAAACTCTGATGTTTCTTGGTTGGTTTAGTAAGTAGACTTTGTGAGTTGGTGATGCTTTAGCTCATAGTATTAGTGTTTGTTAGTTGAAGTGAATGAGTGATTTAGAGTACTAATGTTTTACCATAAGCAGTGTATTTTAGCTTAAATGACAAATATTATGAAAGGTTTGGGCTTATAAAAATTTTTGTAGAAGGTAATTTATGACAAGATTAATTGGGATGAAATCTTAGTTTTCTATATAATCCGTCGAGCATGGACTACAACATTTCTTCAGTGTGCAAGAGAGATGGGAGGGAGGAAAACTGGTTGATGTTCAAGTATTTAATATGAAGGGTATAAGAAAAAAAAAAAAAAATTATGCTTGTGCTATATATGTTGAAGGGTCGTGTTTATTATGGCAAGGACATCCCAGCCCATTGATGCTTAAATGCTTGGTATGCATTGAATGAATATAACTGGTTTTAGAATTGGAGGGGTAGTAATAAGTTGGGTTGGAGTTTTATGTTTTAGGTTCAACCTTTTGAATAATGTTATTCATCATTCAATTGAGAATATAGTTTTCAGGCCATGATCTTTGTCTTAAGAGCCAAACCGCAAATTTTTTAGGATTCACAAGAGGTGAATGAATATTCTCACGCAATGGAATTATCCAAACGAGGCTTATACTATCCTGAAAAAAACTTTTTCTTTTTTTTTTAAATCTTGTAAACGTTATACCTTTATACCAATAGACATCCCTAGTTCGGAGCAAAATCTGGTCTTTTACAACTAACTCTCTGAATCAGTTATTTTGGTTCATACTAAACTAGTCGGAATGCTTCTTTTAGTCCTCGTGAAGAATAAGAACATTTTATTTCTTCGTATGCTTTATTGATCAGATGACATTTCAGTTGCTCTATGTTGCTGAGGTGGGTCTTTTGAATGGGAAATACAATTAGTTTAACTCAAAGATATAATCCTCCAGATGAGAAATGGAAAGGTGGCTCGGGAGTATTACCATCCTAGTTAGATCTGAAATTGGAAGTTGATGATACTTCATATGCCGTCACACTACTCTTCTAGGGGTTTAAATTTTAGAGGTATGTACTTTGAATTCCTTGATGGTTGTAAAGTTCAGCTGGTTCTATGAAGAATATAGGGGATGAGAGGAACTTTGGTGAATCAAGAACTGTGTATCAAAGTGAGGACATGCACTGGGGTTCATGGAGAGGGAAGGAGGTTAAACTATTGCTCAAAGTCATTGCCAAATTTTGAGCAGAGTTGTATTTAGAAAACAGGGAAGATGATTTGTGGCTTGGCTTTGCAAGGCTTAACACAAAGTCCCAAGATACATTAGTTGAACAGCTAGCACCTTATTTATTGAGCAACTTACACTATGGTTAAGTATAGGGGAGACCTCGATGAGCTGATAGATAACATGATTCAAGGGGCTGAAGTTTAAAATGTCCACTCTGCCATAATGGGCTCAACCAAACTTATTGCTAACCTTGCAATAGCTAGTTTTATTCATTCTATGAGAACCTAAGTTTACCATTCTTTTGAGTGTCAATGTGTTTGGAGGGCCTTGTCGTAACAACCAGGAGCTTTAAGGCTTATATGCCATTAGGGTTTTATTTGTATAGGAATATCTCCAATTATAGTGTAGACCCATGTTCCGTCATTCCGGCTTAGTTGTGACTAAGAAATGATGTTAGTATTTTATTAAGTAATAAAGATAGTTCATTAGAAAAGAAGTCAAAATATTGGTTCAAAATAATTTTGCAACACTTTTTCTCAAATATTGTAAAAAATGTTAACTATCTCAGAACCCTAAACGAGGAAACCTATTTAAGAAGAAAGGGTTGTGGAAGAGAGCTATCTTCTGCTAGTCATATGAGCTCCAGAACGCATCTCAACTGCTGATACAAAATTGATGATGAAGATCTAGCTCACTAGATTGAATTGATGGGGCCCAGTATTTTCAGCAAACTGGAACCACTAATCTCATCAAAGAGATTTGTTTTTGCAAGAAGTTTCAGTTCCCAGCTTTTTGTTAGCAGTGAGTTTATTCTTCAGACCCTAATGTTCCCTTCTTGAAGTTGTTTGGCTGTTTATGTCACTGAAATCCGGTTTTTCTTTGCTCAGGATTGTCGTTTTACACCACCGATGAAGAACTAAAGAAATTGTTTTCACCTTTTGGTAAAGTTACAGAAGGTTAATACACAAATTTTGATTGAAATAATTATCCGTTCTTGAATTTGTTTTTAATGGTCTGATTGTAATTTATAATCTTCTGTGATATAATAAACAGCCAGACTGATTAGGGACGCAAGAACACAAAGGCCTAAGGGGTTTGGTTTTGTTACATTTGAAACTGAAGCAGAAGCACAGAGGGCCATTGAAGGAATGCATGGAAGGGTACACACCAATTTTACCTATCTATTCTTGTCGTCAGTTGTTTATAGTCAATCGTTGATTTCATGGAAGAGAAGCGCATGTTAGTGATTTCACTAGATTTTGTGATAAATTCATTGAGCTGTGTGGTTATTAATGGTATCAAGTTAGTGATTCGGACCAGGGGCGGAGTCAGAAAATTTTGTTCACCGGACTAAATTATCAAAATTTAGTACATTTTTTACTAAAAATGCTTGAGTTGCGATTCGACCCCGGGCTCAAACCCAACAAAAAAAAAAAACTTTGGAATTTACCACTGAACCAAGAAAGAGGAAGATAATTTGAATGTAGAAACACTAGTATTATACAAAGTTAAAAAATAAATGAATGCCCCTGTTTCGGACAATGTGCATAGTTTAGGAAGATTGAGACTAATTAAAATATTGCATGTTACAACTAGGGATGGCAACGTGGCGGATTTGAACAAATCCATCCCCGCCCCGTCAAGAATAACGGATCCCCAAATCTGCTCCGCCAATCCGTTTATAGATTTATTTAAAAAAATATCATTTGTGAGATATTTTAAAAAGCAGGTAGAATCCATTCAAAAATTATAAAAAAAATCATTTGTGAGATATCTCAATTCAATCCTAAAAGCAGGTAATCCATCATACATAGTAAAATATACTTCGTTCATTAACACCGGTAGAATCCATACAAAAATTATAAAAAAAATTACAAAAAAAAAAAAAAATCGATCAAAAGAATCTCGGATCATAGATCTGTGATCTCTCTTGCAGTGAGGGAAATGCCCAAGGGAGGAGAGAGCAAGGTGGGGAAGGGAGGGGAGAGGGAGACGACCTGAAGGAGAAGAAGGAGACGCTTCGCTGGCTTCTGCCAGACTGAGAACTTCGAGTGTCCGTGAGAAGGAGACGACCTGAAGGAGAAGAAGGAGACGCTTCGCTGGCTTCGGCCTTCGCTGGTTTCGACATTCGTTAGCTTCGCTATGAGAAGACTGTGAGAGTCTAAATCTTGAGTGAGATTTGAGAATAATGTGAGAATGTGAGATGAGAGTGGGTTTAATCCCTTTATATAATTGAATGTTATTTTTGTAATTTTATCGGTTAAACGGATATCCGTGGGGCGGATATGGCCAAATCCGTATCCACCCCGATTAATAAATGGATACAGATTGGAAATCCGTATCCGCCCCAAGATCCAGTGACCATTTACCAAATCCGCCCCAAACGGGGCGAGTGGGGCGGATATCCGTGAAAATCCGCTCCACTGCTATCCCTAATTACAACCCAAGTAATTGGAGGTAATAGGCGAAAATCATATTGTTGATATGCATATTTTGCAGAGTTGATGTTGAGATAATCTCAACCCATGGTTTCATGACGCTTGTCGAAAAACAAGGGACAGACAAGGGGAAAGTAAAATCTTCAAAAATGTACCACAATGAAAAGCTTAAACCTATCTCCATAAGACAATTTGCCTTGTTACAAAGTTTCATGTTTCATGTTTTATGTTGGATTGTTTTCCTATTAGAACTTCAAAAATTGTTGATTTTTTAAGTTTATAAAAGTTTTCTTCTCTCTGACAATCGACAGATCCGCATCCTTAGGCTCTATAAAAGTTATACTTTTTCATTAACCAAGTAGCACCTATATTTTAGGCTCATATGCTTTCTGAACTGGTGCTATAGTCAAATTACTTTTACATTATAGTATCCGCGACTTGAGGGTTCTTTTCATATAAATTACGGAAGTATAGTTTATGCAAGAAATGGGAGATTTTAGGTTCTTCAATTCGTCCATTTGGTTGCTGATGGCAATCTACCACCTCCTGCGTTATATGTTTTGTGATAGTCTTTGTTAGTTTATATGCCATAGGTGGCGTGGATGATCGCAAAAACAACAGGTCATCCTCCCACGTATTATTATTGAACTATTTTCCAATGAAGAATGTGCAAAATTGAAAAAGTCTTCTTCAAGTCTACATATCATTTTTTGATCTTTTGCAATATGCTTTAGTTATTCTTATCTTCGTCTTGTGTTGATATCATGTGCAGATAGTACGTGAAAGATTGATCTTTGTGGAAGTTGCAAAGACCGCGACACCTGAGAAAAACAATTACGACTCCTGAAGTACTCCTGTAGTGATCACTTCCTTGCTTCTCGAGACCTGTTACACTCGCAGCAAGTAGCTAATCCAGTAACTTTGTGACATAGTTTACTATTATCAGTAGAATCCATGTTTTCACAGTTTGATCAAGATGAGATGAGGCTAGATTTAGAGACTTTTCGCTTGCACATCTCGAGGGGGGTGGACGGTTTCCACCCCCTCCACCTCATTTCCCTCGCTGGTTTCCTCGCTCAATCCCTCGACATTTAGCAAAGCTCTAGCTGATATGATAGTTCAGAATTGATGTGCTTAGATTTAGAGACTATTGTGGATATGATTGTTCAGAATTGTTTTTTTAACTTTTCTGTCATAATCTTAGCTTGAACCCATTGTGCCGTTGTGTTTTGAAGCATTCGCCAGCAGAGCTATATTCCTTCTACTGATTCAAATATTTACAATATCTTGCATGATGACATATAAATGTCGGGCATAGTTTAAGTGGCTCGTCTATGATTTGGTTACAAGAGTTTGGCCAGCATAGATGAGTTAACTCTGATCTGCTTGATTTTTGTTCCTGTTGTCCATCGTTTTGGGCATAGTTGTCCATGGTGTTGGAGCATTTCTAAAATTAACCTCTCGTGGGTTCTAAAGGAAACCAGTCTGAGAGCTTGTGATGGTGGTCACTGATATGGGATATCTTGGTTATTGCCATCTTACAAGGACATTTACAAGAACTACCATGTCTTGCGCTTTGAAACATCTCTAGAAATTTTAATTTGGTTCTGAAACCAGAAGTTAGACTTCCCACATCTCTTAACCTTTTTAGTTTTGAATCCCCATTTCGAAATACGTCAACGATGCCCTTAAATTAACATATTGTAAATCAGAAATTGTCAATGGCAGAGAAATTAAATCTTCAAACTATTTATTTGTCACTATCAAACTTTCCTTTTCAAGTTATTACAAGATCCTTAAAAATCAGCATGGGAATTGAAAATGTTTTCCGATGACACCACTTGACAACATCTGGTAACACATTTGACCTCCGATAGACATGGGAATTGTACTTAATTGATTCCCATCAGAGATGGAAAACTAGTCACAATCACAATGCTAAATTCTTGTCCTATCATTAGATACACAACCAATGAAAATTAAAACCATTTTCCTGAATTTCATTTCAAAAGAATCAGTAAGTAACAAACAAACAAACAGCAAAAAAAATCTGCGGCACATAACTTGGAAAATGGCTAACCAAACATAACTTGATTTTCTCCAAGTCCACAAAAATCTCCATCAAACAACATGATTCACCATGCAACAATCAAACAAAACTTCATGAAAACAGACTGAAGTTTCATTCATTCAAATGTAAGATCCTAAACATCACAAGAGCCTGAACATGTCCCCAAATTACATACAAAAAGAAGGGAGGGAGACAGAGGAAGAAGAGAGAACTAAACAACAGCTGTTCTAAATCCATACACAAACTAATCAAAGTCTTCTAGGGAGATTTTTGAGACCTTCAGACTTGGTTTCCTTACTAGATTAGCCAATTCTAAGCCTTCTTAGGAGATTTCGTCCCCTTGGTGGGCGACTTGGGTTCCTTGCCAGCCTTCTCCGCCTTTTTAGGAAGAAGAACTGGGTTGATGTTGGGCAGCACTCCTCCATGAGCAATAGTCACACCAGACAATAGCTTTCCAAGCTCTTCGTCGTTCCTCACAGCCAATAGCACATGCCTCGGTATGATTCTGTTCTTCTTGTTGTCTCTCGCTGCGTTTCCAGCCAACTCCAACACCTGTGATCCAAACAGAAACAATTGAACTTCAATTATTTACTAACAAGTACTCAAATGTTGCCTTTCAAAAAACAAAGTGCTCAAGTGTTGGAATCATTTCTCAAATTTACAGTCAATCAATCTTTGGGAACTAGATCTAATAAAATTGAAAGATTGGGGAAATGGTGAAAATCCCAAAGTCAAAACTTCAATTACAACTAACAATTGCAGATCTGATGAAATGAGATAAAAAAAATAACTAAAATAAACTTGTATAATAGAACCCAATTAGAATTGTCTCAAACTAGGAACAGGATTACAAATGAACAAAAATAAATTACATAAACAAAAAAATAATAAAAATAATCTTCTAAAAAGTTTACCTCTGCAGCGAGATACTCAAGAACAGCAGCCAAGTAAACCGGGGCACCGGTACCGACACGTTGAGCGTACCTCCCCTTCTTCAAGTACCTACCGATCCTTCCGACAGGGAACTGTAGACCGGCTTTGGATGACCGGGAGACAGGCTTCTTCTTTGGGCCGCCTCCCTTCCTTCCTCCCGCTCCCTTCTTCACCTTCAACCCAGCTGCCTCCATCTCACTCTTTTAAACTTACACTCGCCGGAAACTGACACACAAACACCGGAATCAGTGGGCTGGTTTAATGGCTTGGCCGTCTGGGCTTTGGAGAGGCTATATAGTCTTCTTGATTCAAGTGTTTGTTTTCCGTTGAGAATTCCTATCCGTTGGATCTTTTATAGATCTGACGGTTGTTGTTGGTTTGAAGGGTGGATCCCTGTGAGGATGAATGGACCAATGGGAGGAGTGCTTTTTTATGTTTGGTTTTATTTTCAACTCTCAAGTGGGGATGAGGTCATGGTTTGGTTTTGTAGAGTAGTGTTGTTCACATTCAAAGTGTTCACAGTGCATTGATAGCCGCAGGATTGAGCCTGCTACGCTCCATAAAAATATTTAGAGCACTACTAGAGTGCTTGGTGGTGTGCTGGTGGCTATCAGCACCGTCCATTTGCCTCGAGATATGAAATAATGCATTTTCGAGGCAAATGGAGGGTGCCTAGTGGCCGCCAGGCACACCACCCGTGCACTTAAGAGTTTCCCAAATATTTATTTCTTGTTATTAGTTTTCATGATTAATTAAATGTACAAATTTTATATCCTTCAATGATTTTGCATTGAATCTATATTTATCGAGCAAGTTGTTGATTGACACAAAAAGAAAAGTGTTAAAACTTAAATTTTGTGTATCGCCAATTTGATTACGTGTCAGGTGTATGATTTTTTTTAATCAAGTGGATTGTGCAGTGATCAATTATAAATTTATAAAAGATTGTTGATTTGAATATTGGTCTAGCAAAAATATTTTAAATTTAATTTTGTGTTCGTTGTGCATGTTATTCACACACGCTTAAATATTAAATGGTTTAAATTAATATATTAAGTTTAAGTTTATTTAAAATACAATAAAAATAGAAAAAGTATATTCATGAATAATATAGAAGCCTTAAAATAATATAAAGACCTATTTATAATTTATAAATGTAAATAATTATAAGCTAGGAGGGCAAAATGAGGATAAAAAATTAGGTTGAAGACAATGTTTATTGTTCATGCAATGTTCACTTGGGTGAATTCTTGTTATAATTGTTCAGATGTTGAATGAAGATCGTAATGGAGTAAAAATTGCACTCTGGAACCTCTCGTTCAAACGAATTGAAAGTTGGAAATCTCTGCTCTGTGATTTACCAAACTTCGCTGTCATAAGTTTTGACGTTCGTTCAAACAATTAAAGATTTGTGCTTTCTCAAATCCCATTCTGATCTTTCAGTTTGGTGTTTTATTTCATCAATGTGCGAGTTGATGGGAGGTCTAAGACTGAGGGAGAAGAAATTATGGAGGTGAAGTGGTGGTCGGCGGCTAATAATGGTAGAAATAAAAGTGAAAATAGGGAGGAGGAGACGCACTTTGCTCGAGGCCTGCAAAAAAACACAGAAAAAAATAATAAACCAGCAAACAAGACAAACTAGGGATCAGTCTCCGAAAAAGAAAAAAAAAAGGAGGTGAGATTTAGATTTAAGGTGTTCAAGGAGGGAAGGCCAGAGGAAAAAAAGGTGTGAAAGGAGAGTTTGGGTTCTTTGGAAATTGGAACGCAAAAGGCTCTCTAAACAAACTAGATCTTATTTGATAGGAAGAAACTAGTTTTAAACTTTTAATCCTTTGAAGCCTAGAGCCCCTTTTGGAAAAGATTTTCTAAGTTGAGGGATTCCATCCTTTGAAATTCATGGTGTCAAATATCACAAAACCATTTCCCTATGCCTTTGCCCAGAGCTCTTGATTTGACGATGAATTTTTTGGAATAATAAAAAAAGTGGGAATATTTATTAATTCATAATCAGGATTGGGGAGATAGAGTATCTATGTCCCCGCCTGAACCATCAGTGAGATACCACTCTGGAAGAGCTAGGATTCTAACCTTGTGTCAGGACTACAAGCCAAGTGACATTCTTAGGTAGACAATTTCTATGGGGCGTAGGCCTCCCAAAAGGTAACAGATGCGTCTTTGAATCCTATAAATTAATGAAACAAAGTCGAAACATCTCAAACTACCGGTGCAATAAAGAGTTAAAGTAAAATCAAAAGAATTTTTGTTATGAGGTCCTTCGTTCCAAAATCAAAAAAGGAATCGATACAATTGAAAATAAAAATGATTTGAAAATTTTATTTATTCCATATGGATTCACAAAGAGTTTCATTGGTTCTTGTTTGATGACAAAACACATGCAAATCGAACGTTGTTTTCGGGGAGCTGGGCAGAAGGAAAAGAGGCTCTTAGCTATCTCGTATAGTTTCCAAGGGTGGTGAAAGAAGGACCAACAATGATCCTATCGAAAATATCGTTGATTAATAATAAAATAAGTCCATTACTTCAGGAACTCCATAGATTATTGGAATCGATCACTTTTTCTGATTATTAAAAATAAAAATAAAAAATTGACGGGAATATTTTGTAATTGCTTTCGTATTAGCTCTAGTAGGCGGTTTCCTACACGATTCGTACTACAGAAGTTGTTGAGACAGATAATTGCTTGGTTCGATACTGATAGGCCCCCTCGACTCGAGTCATATGGTAGGGGCAATAGGCACCCACTCTTCCTCCTAATTAATTGGCTCTCATTTCTTTTGCTCTTTCTTGTTAGACCTTCCCTGATAGTGGTTTACAAGCTCTCTCTTGCTGGTTGTGCCCTATTGGCTTACGATACGAAAGTAGTTGAGCAGGAAAATAAGGTTTGCTTGTTTTGCATTAAGCTAGATGGACTTGTGAAATCACACTGAGATTTTCAAACATCTTGATTGCCACGAAATAACTATATATGAATTTTGAGATTTTCCATCTATATAGGTTCTCAAATATTAACACTGATTTTTTCTTCAACCAATATTAAAAAATCGAGACTAAAGTTTACACTATCCATTGTCCATTGATTGCCAATCATTAAATGTGATAAATTTGCTTTCGTTAGCAAATTATTGTCACAAAAATGTAATAGGTATAAACTATTGTTTTCAAAACACCATGTGGCATTATCAATGAACTTGTTATGAAAACGATACACTTGTATGTGTCTCTACCATTTGTAGAGAAGAAAGAACTCGCAAGGATAAAACGGAAGGAAGTCGCGCTACTCTCCCAATTCTTCTACCGCACTCCGACCTTCACTTTTCGATTACATTTTTTCCTTCTTGTGTGAATTTTATTCCCTTTGTCAACTCATTGTGGTGGTATTGC